>BOPP01000004.1:1396008-1423431 GCA_017312745.1 Gryllus bimaculatus | reverse complement strand
TTCATCCCCAAGCGTAGGTTGAATACAGAACTTTTACTGTTTAATGTTAGATAAATAAACATATATCGTCGTTCCTTCTTAAAAAAAGTTAACTTTCCTTCTTCTTCAATTTAGTTCACAGTATTCTGAATCATAAAATGTATGGGTATGTTTTTTCTAATAGAAGCGGAACTACAAAGTTAACAAAGTTTACATTCCGTTTCTTGTAACGAAACAGTAAAAACAATTCATGACTGATTATCAGGTTAAAAAAAAATACAAACGTAACTAAAGCAAGCAGTTTAAACACAATACAAAAGCGGTACTATCGATAAGAAGAACTATTTTTAACAAAACAATCACCATCATTATTTATGTTTTCCGGACCGGTAGCTGCTACTGGACATAAGTCCATTTTATGCACGGCGATATGTTGTATCCGCGGATTATTGCGGTGTTCGTCCCCGGCTGACTGGGTGCGATCCGGCAACCGACGTGATCGTGAGCTGGCGATTGTTATCCCCCAACCCACACTCCTTAATTCCCGGACGATAGTGTCCGGTAAGGACATGCGGTAAGGTACGCTGTAAGGGTAGAGGATAGGACAAGGAAAAGAAGGTTTAGAACGCGCGCGGGTGCACGTGCAACCCCATTCGTTGGGAACAATGACCGATTGGTTTGCGGTAACCACTCCGCATCGCCTGCCGCGTATTGATCGGAGACAAACCGCTCAAAAACTATCGATCAGAGCAGGCGGCTGCTAGAATTCTCCTTCCAGACAGCTGGCTGAATCGACTTGGCCATGTAGCTAGTGCTCGAAAATCCTCTACGATCGGGCCTCGAATCCTTAGGAACCTTACTGAACAGCAGTACGCTGCAGATTACAACCGGCCTGAGCCTAAAAATCACCCCGACGCCAAAACGCAATCACGGAAAGTATCAGCACACAATCTAACCTACACGTATTATGTTTTGAGACGGTAAGCTAGTAATCAATGTAATTTTAAAAACATCTCTAAGAAAATTCATCGTAAATAAAAATGTGAATTTGATGTAAAAAAAAGAATACACGAAGAATAAAAGATCAGATTTCACCTGCTCGGTTGCTCTTCTCACGTGTTACATTGAGTGACCCAACATTGTTACTTGCATATTATCGTCCGTTTTAGGATGGCTTTCACTCTAAACTACGATACCGCCAATTATGATAATTGAATGTACAGTAGCTACAAGGCTATCCATTCTCGGAAAATTCCTCGCTTATGAAGAAATAAGTAAAGAAAAATATTATTACTCTACTAACAACATACTTTCACTTTTAACCTATCACTGATAATAATTTTTTTCAAAATGTAAACATTTTAGAAAGCGAAGAGAACTGACTACTCAAGAGCATAACCATATGACAATTCCGATGTATGAAGAGACGATCAGCTGGTAGCGTGCCACATACAGTTCGAACAACATTCGGTCTGTTTCAACAGAACAGAAATTGCCAACACCATCTCGAACCCTGCGCTCGTGAGCTAAAGCCAAACGCACGAAAAGGCGATCATCTACGACATCTCATACAAATTAATACGTTCACTTCTCCTGAACAGAATGGCGGCGGGCGAGGCGAAGCAGCCATTCCCCCGACCGTGCGTGCTGCGCCACGCGCGCGAGAGCGGCGGGACCCGCACATCGCGCGCGTTGTTACCGAGCGGCTACAGAGGGAACCAGGCGGCGGACAACGTCGATTTGTTTATTCGAAAAAAAAGCGAAACGCGCAGGCGGGCGTTTGCACTAAATATAACCAGTTTATATAAAGACCCGAGCGACGAGCCCCGATGCAACCGGGCGGCGGCGCCCGGGGGGCGGGCTGGACGGCGGAGTGGGGACAGGGGAGTGGCGTGCGAGGCGCGGGCGGTGGCGTCGGCGATTAGGATACCTTCGGCGTAACAAATCCGGGCCCCGGCGTCATGCGCGCCGCCGTCTAAAAGGACCGTAAAGAGTGTACATGCCCGTTCGGCGCCGGCGCAGCCCTTTATGGCGGGCCAAAGCGATTCTTCTGCCCGCCCTAGCATGTCATCAAAGACGAGATGGAAGTGTCAGTTCGTGGAAGTCAGATTATCTTGTCCGTCAGTTCAGAAACACATAAATGATTTACGAGCTTCCTGACAAATTGAGCGCATCTGTCCCACAAGCTACCTGCGGAGAGCACGGCCGCCAGGCGGACGGTAGAGCGTTCGCTGACATCACGATTCGCCAGTTATCAATTTTTAATGCTGAGAGTTAACACATGGCGGAAATTAGTACATGTGACGCGGCGGAGGATTTGATGCGGCGCTGTGGGCGGGGCGAGGGCGGCAGGGCGCCGCGCAGCCCGCCGCTGCCCTGCACCTAGCGCGCCCCTCGCGGCCTCGCGCTCCTCGGAGCGGCGCTCCCCGGCGGCCCACCCAAAGCGCGCACCCCGGGGGCCGAGGCCGGAGGCGCCGCCCGGAGGAGCTCCGAGCTTATTGTTGACGATCAACGGGGCTGCGTGTAGCGCATTGGACTTCAATTTTAGGTTGGGTCGACTTCTGCCGCTGGAGAATCCAGGCGGCCGGCTGCTCTGATCAGTAGTTTTATGTGCTATCTCCGATCAACAGCAGGCGAATGTCGGACCAGTATCGTAACAAATGGTCATTCTTCCCTCCTCTCACCTTACACACAGACACACACTCTCATGCACTTATTTACCACACATGTCGGATGCTTACAGCTAGTTCCGGTTTGAACGGTGCTTTGTTGAGAGAAATACCTGGAGGAGGGAAACCCCCACAAGCATATTGTAGGTCGACTTCGAATATCGTTTTCCAGTGGGAGATGAACTACATTTCTGGAACTAATGGCCATAGTAGTTGAAGCGCCGGAAACAATAAATGTTCACTCACATTGGACTTTCCTTCAGAAAATCGGAATTCAGATACCGGAGAATATTTGTATAGAATTAATGAAGGATAAAAGCAGCGTGCTTATTTACAAGGTCGTGAAATATATCCTGCGGACCGTTATCTTATTCATTGCAACTCCACGGTCGTCATTCTCCATTTCATTTCCTATTCTTTACTATCTTAATCAACGTACCAACAGCGCCTTCAATGTTCGTGTCCTTGTCAGAGCAAGCGGTAGCTTGAAACGGTACAGAAGTGTGATATCATTCCAGTGATCATGTAATACGAATTCATAACCATCTTATTTCATTGAGTTATTGCTGCATTACGATCATTTAAAACAAAATGAAAGAGACTCCCAACGTCTTTCGGCTACGTTGAAAAAGAAAACAATATGTAATGAGCTCACGAAGACTTCTTTCTTTTTAATACTCTGGATAAACTTCTCTTTTCAAAGCTTCGTCCTACAAGCATTTCCCATGCCGCCGCAGTTATCGCTCTTTTCATATCTGTAACCCTTTTACAGTAAACAGCTCAGGAAAATAAGGTGCTTAAATCCTTTCTTTAGGTGTCTCACGGCCATTCAGAGCTGTGGTTCTCGAGGTTTTGCAGCGCACAGAATCCTGTTCCGTGGCAAATTATTAATTTATCGCTGCACCTCGGATGTAAATAACTGATGTGCAGGCCGCGGGCGTGTGCTGGCGCGTGTAAATGACGCTGTAGACCCAATCTGCGGGCAGCGCAGTGGCGCGCGGCCTCTTGCAAGTGCTTCGTGGAAGCAGAGCTTTGGCCGCCTGCGGCAGCCTCGCCGCCCAAGGAGCGTGGAGCTCCTGCGCCCGCCCCCAGCCGCCGCCGCCCCCGCTGGCCGCTTCTGCGTAAGGACATAAACACACTAGTAAAAAATTCGATATAAATTATTTTAATGAATTAAAATTATTATTTAAATAAATTAATACATATTTATTTATTTTGATATTTTATATTTTTCAATATGTGGTATCCTTTTTATTAGGTATTTATTTGAATTATATTTATTTAAATACGTCAAATAAATAAGTAGACGCTCCTCAATAGGTAAATGTTGTGAGAAAGGACCTAATTGGAGCCTGTGATTCATCGATTAAAGAGAGAAAAATTTAAGGAACTAGATGCGGGAACTAAATGATATGCCAAGAAAAGGGCGCAAAAGATCAGATGCACAGTACTCTCATGAGAAGAATGCCGCGTTTCATCTACAACGAAAAATATTTGGAAATCCAAAAAGTCAGCCCCTGCAAGTATTTATATGGTAGCTGTTTTAGAGATTATCCTCAAATATATACCTTTTAGTTTCAAAGGAGAATTGACATCGAGCTTACGCTCCTGTCCAATTAGAATAGCGGTAAGAAGGGACTGGAACAATGCATTCGACGAGAAATGGATATTGGTTAGCTGGTGAAAATAAAAGAATGGCACGACTACGGACCAGGAGCTTTTACGGAATCCCTCTCTCACACGACTCGATGACTTCGTTTTACATTCTCGTACTAATAGAGTCAGAGAGTTGATATCAAAATATAAAATTTCTTCCCCATTTTCTCAGATATTGGCGTAAATGGTTTGTGGGGCTTCTTGTGGGGTAACCTAAATGATTCGTCACAAACAATATTAGGTTATCTTCTTGGCTATCATTTTACATAATTATCACTTTGAAATTACTTTCTGATTTAAAATATTTAATTTTTAAAGATTAATAGAGACTTATATCTTAAAGTGTAAGAGGAAAAGTAGTTTTAGTGGTAACTGATATTATGCAATCATTCTACTCAATGATGACTGCATTAAACTGTGAGCAATATAATATACGAAATGGAAGATGACGATGTATAAATATAGAAAATAATACTTTCCTTTTATAAATACGATTTTTATTAATTTAAGTTATCGAGCATAACACAAAATTTAAGTCATAATAATGAAAACTGATAATTAATAATGACTTGACAAACTGTCTCGTTAGGTTCTCCTTTTGTCATTAATCATCTTTTTACACGCTAAATTAAATGAGTTCAAAATTTCTATAACAGTTTTCGTGCAGTTTCTCACACAGAAACATCAAAATCCCAAACTAAAAGTATAAGAACCCAAAGGTCGTGTCTACAAGTTTTCTGTTCAAGTTGCCACTGGTATAAGATAAATTCGCCTAAGAATGAGCCTAAATGACAGTTTGCTAAACAAGTGAACAAGTCACGTGTAATTCAGAGAAGTATCCCTCCGCCGCGACAGCTGTTGAGCCACGCCTCTTCGTAAAGTGTTTATTTTTGATTATGGCTCCTGTTAAGACACTATGGCTTCTCATGGTTCACAACCGTGTAATTATATAAAAACTACATGTATAACGCAAAGCATGGAACCACGAAACGCTCTCAATCACAACTCGCCACCTTACAGCACAGGAGCCGAAAACACGTGAGCAGTACGCATCTTACATTCAAGACTCGGTTTTAAAATAAACATAATATTTAACACATAAAAAGTCAATCCAATATAATATTGAATGAAATATATTTTTACAGAAGAGCACATAGTACTGCACTTCCTGATTTCAATTACTTCTCGTGGCGAACTATTTTGTCGCCGGACGAGAACATCACAAAAGGAAGCGTCAAAGCCATTTACAAGTTAGCCTACTGCAAACGAGCGAATAAAGGAAGGAGAGTCCAATGAGCTCAAGGGCACAACGACCACAGAACCTTCAGTTATGTTGCCAGCACAAGCTGTCAAAATGGTCATAAAAATCGCTCTATACCGCTGGGGCTCTGCCTGCACTGGCGACTAGTGCCGAACGAGTACATTCATTCGCGACATTTGAGTTCTGAGCTACTGTATTAATACTTTATTAAAGTATTAGTGAAACACGAGGAGAAAAGGGAAAAAATAGAAAGACTGTCATCGTTGTCGCTACAAGCACGAAATATTGTCTGCAGAACTGAGATTCAGTAACCTCACATTTGAAAGAGGCTGTAAAATAAACTCTGAAAAGACGAGAACTCGAATCTGCTGGGCCAATACACAAAATCTCACGAAACGTACCGAACCTAACCACAAAGTTCAAAAGGATAGACGACTTTCGCCGTACAAAGATCTGTTACTGATGGGTTCTGCTGAAAGAGGCTCTAAAGTCAAACGCTACGTTTAATGTATGAAAAAAATCAAACATGCTAAAAAGTTTTCATGCAGAAATCGTGCAATCTGTACTGCACGCTTAATGCATGTGAAACGTGACGAAAACTGTACCGTGTAAAAGGGCCTTAAGTATTGACGAAGTTTAATTCTATTTCTTCGGATAAAACGACGAAAAAAGCAAACTAGCGTACTGACAAAATTGGGGTGCATTTTACCTCAAACCTGTATCGCACGAGACCCTGCGTCGCATTCGGCTGTGCCAGCCGGCCGTCAGAAATGTAGTGCACTCCCTGATCGCACTCCCTAGCATTCAATAGAGATTTCAAAAGTAGTGTTTTTTGTTCCTATGAGGAAGACGGTGATCTTTTTTCGCTTGAAATGATGCAGAATATATTAGTACTCTTACTCTTTTGTAGGCTTTTATATATTTTATATTTTGTCACATAAATAACTTATTTTTGGTAATGGATTATGAGAGTAATAGGGACAACTAAATACGTTTTCAAAGTATATAAAGTGAACCATCACAATGTAAGAATCGAGTATTCGTGACGACTTAACAAATAATTTTTAATAAATGTACTAGTAATAACTAGTAAAGATTTTATAATTTATTAATCTTTGAGGATCGCAAAACTGAGAAAATTCAAACTTTCACTATCCATCAAGTGTCTACATCGCATTGTAAACCAGAGGAGTTCCGGACTCATTACTTTTTATAGTGCAGTATCTGGGATGTTAAAGTGAGAGAAAGTTACTCTGCGAAGCGAATGTGGAGATTTCAACGAAATGAGGAATCAGGACGTCACGACTGTGTCCGAAGACAACCGCGGCTGAAATTTCCGCCAACGAAATGAGAAGTGTGATGAGTAAGAAGATTTTGTCAATTTGTCATAGACGGTAGTAACGCACTGTGACTAAAACTCTGACTGTCGTGGTTGTTCTGAATCGGTCATTGTCATTAGTTGGTTTTTTAAATTATCCAATTTTCTGTCACGAATAAATTAAATTATAAAGGATTGTTCGCTACATTGGCCAGGATAGGAATCTCTATTTTAAGAATTGTAATTAAAGACGTTGAAGATTGCGTCAGAAGCAAAATGTATCTAAATGCAAGTAGGAAGAAAACTAGGAAATACAGTGAAATCTGTCTAAACCCGAACGTGTACAAGCTTACATACAATCTTGCCTTTCCTGGAAAATTTCTCTGGCCCGTGAAGTTATATGGTATTTTATGCAGGATCAAACGGAATCTGTCCAACGCGGAAACGGAACGGTTTGTCATGTCCGATAAGGGGGGGATCTTTATAAAACGGAATTCCTCCGAATTAAATAGGATTGGCAGAGATATTCTTAATGTAATGACTGCATCTGCAAGTGTGTTTTAAATTCTCTATCCTCGCGATTTAGTCGTGGCAACCGTACTGTGAAGGAGAGTGGCTTCAGCTGACAGCGTAGAATTCGATTTTTGGGGTCACTTGCCTTTCAAAATCCCCTCTCCTCACTGAGCGTGCGAAGGTGTATGTGCATGGCTTCTATTCGCACCTCTCCCTGCCCCACCTTCAAAATTGCAGCCCCTCGGCCTGAGACGCATTGCTCAAGGCCATGCGAGAGTATCAGAAAATCTAGTACTCTGGGCAATGACGCATTATGCATTGAAAGAGTCTGCAATCAGTCCTGTTTCAGCCATTATGCAGTAAGGTAATGTGTATTTGTATGAGTTCTACAACCAGTTTAAAAATGCGAAAAGCAAATATCTTTAACATTCTCTTAAATTAAAACTTACGTAAGCAAGAGAAACTCAGTAGCTGTCAATGAATAATAATGAATATTCATTTATTAGTATTTTATTCCATAAATATGCTGTATGTAAATCTATTTTAATAATCATTATAAAATCATGTAATTTTGGTTTTACTTTAGTCACTTCCTTACTTATATTAATTTACTAATTTCGGAACGGAAATATCAATATCTCAAGCGTCGTTAAATAGTCAAACTTGTATAAAACGGAAACCTCCCTAAACCAGAACTTTTTTGGTCCGATTGATTCTGACAGACATATTTTACTGTAACTGCAATAAGAGTAAAAATTACCTGTACGTATGACTAATGTGGAAAACCAAGTAAGATCTAGAAAAGTTAACGAGAATATTATTAAAATACATTTTCTCAAAAGTGCTGACAGTAATAAAACCTCCCACCCAGTTAATTGGTGGTTTTGTCGTGTCTATTGAGTGCACATTGTGTGAAAAGTTATAGATAATGGAGGTCGTGAGAGCAGTCTGCAAACCTCATAACCAGTTCTGACAAATCGTGCAGTATTTAGGAGATCGATACCCCTCGTGTTTTTCCAATACCTGCCTGAGGCTGCTCGTTTGCTAATGCATATTACGCCAAATAGGGAAGTTAATTCATTGTCCCTTCATAGCGTTAATGTTCGAATGTTTACACATATTACAAAAGTATCTCTATCGGTAGTGTTTTGGTGAGATACGCTATATTTTATTGAGAGAGCTGAGTATGCTATTTTTAAAGATTTGGATGTCTCACTCACTATCTCCACGTTTGAAAGTATTTCCAAGTATGAAGTGACGAATTAAAGCTATTTGAGTAGATACGAATTACATTTTATAAACATTACATTACTTGGTTGACTGACATGCACAGTTCGAGAATGACATCAAAGGAAGTGATTTGAATGCTAGTACCCCTGTGTAATTTTAATTTAAGCTCCAATTTCATACATTGATTCATTGAAATTTTCCTGGCGCACATGGTGGATAAGAAAGGGCCAAGTTACGACGCAACTATTCATGATTTCAATAACAAGCTCTGATAATAAATAGAGAAAACTATTCAACATCAACAAAAACAATAAGGCATTTTTGACACAAAGAATACTGAATTAACTGAACATGTATAACAAAATACTATTTTTTAAAATTCTGATTGGACCGAAGATTACAATGTGCAGGTCACTGGTTATAATAAATCTTGCTACTAACTGGTCCAGAGAGAAAAGGTCCAGCAAATTTTGATGTGTGTAACAGAGGAAAGTTAGTCAGTGGTTTTGGTGTCATACCGCTTCTTAACAACGTTTTCATTCTTCGAATGGAGCTAGAGCTTCCCTCATATTGACAGTGCCAAACGTATGATCATTCCTAAGGATGCTGCTAAGTAGATTTTGTCTATTTGATACACTATGTGGTCAAAAGTATCCGGACACGTCCAAAAAATCAACAACAGAAAAACCGAAAGATATTCCACAGTGAAATCGAGAAAAACTGCTTTTAGCATCACTAGTGAAAATACGAGCGTGATTTTTTAGCATCACTATTTTTTCTTATTTTTCCCCATCGTATGTAAAATGATCGGTTAAAATATTGCTGCTGGTCCCATTTTAGGCTATCGGCGGCGCTACTGCCACTGCTGCCCGCGCAGCCACACCGCCAACATCACCACACTACCACCATAACCCTCATCACCACTACCACCACCACCACCACCACCACCACCACCACCACTGTGTCCACCGCCGCTGCCGCTGTTACTGCCTCCCCTGCCCCTGGCCAGCGTGGCCAACAGCCCGAGGCTCCACGTCTCAGCCTCCAGATGCGGGGTGGGCGGGAGAGCCACACCCCCCACGCAGGGGTCGCCTGCAGAGAACGGGGACTGTGCGCCCAAGGCGCATCTAGCCATTCAGTGGCAGGGGCGCGCTCTTGGTCTCGCTGGGTTCCAGAATTTGACCGTTTTGAAGGCAATTTCGTCAATAACAAACCAGATGTAGTTTAACACGTTTATTAAATTCGATTTTCACATATTCCACGAGTCATTTACGAGTACATTTTGTGTAAAAATGAAATAGATTTTGGTTTTGGGTTTATGACCCCTCTAAAACCATCACTGCTCGCAAATAATAATTCCTTCAATTCTGGATCGACATCAAATACACTAAAGAAAACATGTAACATGAGTGGAATATAGAGAAATTGACCCTCCGCAGTCAACAAATGTGTTCTGTGTCTGTTGCAGGTAAAGATGACCAATTTAGGTGCAGAAATTTAGTAGAGAAACAGCAATGTTTTTTGTTGAATTTTTAAAACATGTTATCAAAATGGATGATGCACGATGAGCATTTCTTGATTAAAACAGCTATTTTCAGTTTTTAAAATTTAGAAGAAAATGACAATGATTGAAAAGCCCGAAGTGTATTTCTGCACTGACCCAGTATAATGCACTGCACTGTTTTAATGAAAGGTCACGTATTTCTTGAACTTATCACAAAGCATAATAATATATTTCAGTTTGTGTTTCATAGCCTTTTTAGTGTATATTACTCACTATATTCTTATCACTGCTTTATACAGATGATGTTGCTAATGTAATGACGATTCTCTCTAGTAACAATCAATTAACAAAAAAACAGGAATGAAATAGTTCTTAAATGGGTTTCCCAAGTTCGACATTAGTTGAATTGGCTACTTCTTAGAGCTTCGACGCACGAAATATCGCAGGGTAGGCTTATGAACTTCAACCCGCACATCGCGCTCACAGAATCTCGCCAACCAGTGGGAAAGCAGATACTGCAATCTCATCTAATAATTCAACGTCAACCCAATCGCAATAACAGGATAGTTTGCCCCTTGGCTGCACGCCCTGGAGGGATAATAGCCCCCTGGGTGCGGGCCCTTCTCTTCAGAAAGCGATCGAGGGGGACTGCGGGGGGCATTGGGGGCACAATGCAGGGGGCTGGCCCTCTGGCCCTGTGAGATTATCGGATCTGGTATTCGAATACTCTGCAGAACGCCAGCAAGGGATTGCAAAGGAAAATCGTACATCGCTACAGAACTTTGAATATTGTAATGAATCACCTTTTTGTGGCTTCTAGAGTGATCGGAAATGGCATTGATCATCATAATAAATGTTTTATGTACTGATGGAAAATTCTTCCAACTTGCATTAATGTTATAATAGTATATGTCCTTGGCGTGACAGCCCGTGAACGGGCTCAGGCCTACCGGCGACGACCCTGCCTTACGGCCATGGGTTAAGGGGGTACGTGTGGTTAGCGCGTAGTCATCCCCGCGCCGTATTCCAGTCTTCTCAAACTCAGAAGCGAAATTTCTCATCGTCGCACAGCAACATGTACTGGGACATTTCAAGGAATATGCACACTATAACCTTTGGCTCCACGGGAATCGAGCCCGGTGCCGCGTAATGGAAAGCGAGCACGCTGACAAAGAGCTAGCCACGAGTCCAATGTTATAATATTAACTTCCCAATATTAACTACTTACTTACAAAAATATATTTGAATACACTTTTTTCTTTGCATAATCAAGATGTTGCATAATCAAGATGTTGCAGATAGCTTATGGAGTCTCATTGGATAGCACGATAGATGCCTAAATTTCAATTGCCTTTTTTCTTTCTGATAGATTTCACAATTCACAATCGTCATTGCTAGTTACTTTTAAAACGGTTTTGTACGAGTTTAGGACTCGTATAATTTAGGACGTCATAGTTTCCGACTAAATTACTGAACATTGATTTCTCGTTCCGTTTTTTCTCTCATTTATCCCAAATCAAAAATTTTTAACACTACCCCTTTTTTCATACAATTTACCGGAAATATGAGAAATATTTCAATATTTTACAATCACTATATATTGTATTTCTATTCCGACGTTCCATTCACCATCAATCGCCATATACGTCAATTTATGGAACTTTATTTGAAAGATTAATTTTACACACGTTTCTTTCAATTCTCTACTTATACAAAAGTATCTGTCTTCAGCAAGTATTACTTCATTGTTCCCACGCTAAGAGTAAAGAGCACATCATCATCAACTTCTTTACACTTTAAGAAACCTTTTTATGTTCAATTACAAATATGTTAAACAAAATTGGAGTCAAAAAACAACCACGACAGCCATTTGAAGCCATTTGATTCTTAGTGTGATGCATTTATTTAGAATTCTTTCCAGGTGATTCTGGATTATTAAAGTGACTACGTGCTGTAATACATCGTTCTGTATTAAATCAGATTACGGAGTAAACGTATATTTCTAGTCGTAGACGTGGATTTGTGCTGAATAGTCTTAAATTCTATCATGAACGAATATTTATTATGATTTCTTGCGATTGTTAATTATTGGTTAATTAATTGATGTTTTTTCCCCGAAAAGTTGTGATACGGCGATAGCCTCCTCAAACGGACGACCTCGGCTGTTATCTCCACTAAGGGACTTTTTTCATGGATCTGATTGATTTTTCCATAAGACACGTGTAAATATTCTCTCTTTTCACCTAAAAAGTGGCCAGCGGCCGAGAATATTTCGTAGATCGGCCTGTATTGAGCGATCATTTCAATTTATTTTGAACTGAGTTATAATAAGTTTGCGGAAATGTGGTAAAGATTTTTGTTTATTTAGTAACTTCCTACGACGGGAGGCATTATAGGAGTATACTAGCGGAAATTGGATTAATATATATTGTGATGTATATGACATGTATTTATATACCCCAACGATGACCAAAGGGAATAGAGCAAAAATGTTCAACAAAAAAGCGTGTTAAACCTCCTGAGTTACCCTATTATGTTATTAAAGAAAGTTATCACGAAGACAGTTGTTAAAATTTATTTTTAATTTATTTACAATTGCATTAATTAGTAGTTTTTACACTTTTATTATGTTATAAATGCAAAGTCTTGAGAAATTCTTTAGAATAGACGCAGGACAATTTATATTTGTTGAAATAAAAATTGCAAAGTAAATTCTATTTCCATGGAAGTTTTGAGTAATGATTGTAGTTCTAACACACATTACGATATTTACAGAACATTCAAACGTTATGTTTAGTGGTGATTTGTATAATAATGTTATTGTTTTTTAATAAATTAGACGCATTATTATAGGAAATCTATCTAGAAATCTAGGCAATGCAAAAACAAACTTTCATCAGTATTAATGTTTTCACGGTGCTAAAAGGATTATTGTAGATGAACAAGGAATAAGACATTGTATTTCTTATAAATATTGTGTGAACACGGCAGACGCTGTATGATAACCACAAGAAAACGATGTCCAACATCTTTTTGCGCAGAATCATGGAATAACCGGTTTGTTGAATGCCGACTTGTCGTGTAAAGGGATGGCAGGACAAAGCACGCGTTTTCTCGGTTTTCTGACGTCATGAACACCCGTCATAATGTTGTTATTTGCACCAGACAAGAGTCGGAAGTCCTTTATGAAGAGAGAATTCTCTTTTTATCTTAATTCTGCGGGAGAGACACGTTTTTGAGTGGATGTAGTGATGCGCGACAGAAGTTGGGTATTGAGTTACAAATATAAATGATGTATCAACATTTAACAGTCTCGTATTTAATATATTAAACTATGTTAATTTCTTTTATAAGCCATTTTACAAAACATTTGTGCACAAATTTAAATGTCGAATATGGATACCACATTTACGCACCACGAACATATTACGCACGCATGCCAATTTCACTTTTGCCGCGGCGTGGAAAAGTGATAAATGCGTAATATCGGATTTGAATGTTCCCTGCGTGTTTGCAGTGAGAATTTATTTTGCAGTGGTGAAGTTGTGTATTATGCATGAATTTCCGAGGTATTGATATTTTATTAGCGACTGAAAATTAAAACAGCTGATTAATTCCCAATTCCTCGAAATAACCGGTAATTAAGGATGCGTTCTGTTTTCCTTTGCATTAGGTGATGCTGTCAGATTTATGCAGCCTATTTCTAATTTTCATTTGTTTTTACGAATTTAAAAGGTTCAACGAAAATGAGATTTTCGTCACGTATTTAAAAGTAACTTGTTCTATCCAAGAACAAAATTTCGGAAAATATTTGGAACGTTTTTTCAAAAAATACTTTCTCGCTACAGAGTAGAGAAGGAAGTTACGTAATGCTGCCCGGAAAACGGCGAATTTTCAGTAGAAAAACTTATCACAAGGCCCTGCTAACGAAAACGTGGATAAATCCAATTGCTAAATTTAGAAAAGAAGACCTCTAGCACGAAGTGTTGCCAGAATCCGTGTTGTAGCCAGGTCCTTATTACTGAAAAATCGACTGTCTGTCCGTGTGTGAACAACGCTAGCGGCTAAACCATTCTGCCTATTTTCTCCAAAATTTATATTTCACAATCGATCTGGCTGATAATCGAGGAACCTTAAATTTGAAACCGATACTTTGTTTTGGGGGATAATTTACATGAAGCCACTGGGATATTTCCCAAATTTTCAAAAAGATGGCTCCATCGCTTTTCATTAAATTTTGTTGTTGGCTACTGTGAAGGGCGTTTAAAAGAATGGTACAGGTCTCATGTTCGTTAAAAATACTGATTTTTTGAGAAGTTCTAATTTTTTTCGGCGCCTTCCTACAACTAAAGTATTAAAGATGGAGATTTTTCTTTTAATGAAACCTGTTCCGCAAATACAGATTTTGAAATAAGGTCATAGACAATTTTTAAAAATTTGAGAACTTTTCGCGTAATTTTGCGTGAAAATGCGGGCGATAAAGTACGCCATATTTTAGCACTAGTGAAGCACTTGTCAAGGTTTTTTTTGTAACTTCATTAATATCAAACACTGCTCTTTTATGCAAAAAAAATGTACATGATTTCTTTAAAGATCTGATTTTTTTAGAACAAATTTTGTTTAAGAGAAATATCTCTACCTTATCTACAGTAGTTTTGGAATGTTTACTTTTTGCAATTTTCGACAACGTGAAGTTAGTGGCAAATGAGACTAGCACCACATTTTTGCCGCCTTTGATACATACGAGGATAATATTTAAAGAAAACGTTTCAAGCCATTTTTGGGAAAATAATTGTTTAAAATTGTTGAAAAAAATGGATAGACGCGTTCGGACTGACAGCCATATGGACAGACGGACCGACGGACGGTTAGACGGAGGAACGGATGAGTGGATAGACGTTTTGTTGTCAATTGATTTTTTGGTATCAAGTACCCACAACACCTGGATTTTGACTACACAACGTGTTAGAGGAAGTCATTTATTATACATAGAAGCAAGATTTATTTACTTTTTTGTTACCAGGACCCGTCAATAGGAGTTTTTGTATCGATAATTTGCTGTTTTCCGGAAAACGATTTCAGTACTTATCTTACGTAGGAGAGAAAGTATAAATTTATTGAACTTCGGTTGTATTTTACAACCTGAAACCTTTTACAACCTGATCAAACTGATATATATATATATATATATATATATATATATAATATATAATATATATACATAATATATATATATAGCATTAGATAGCAGAGTTACAATCCTTTGCCTTCACTACGTAAGTCGTATGTGGGAAAGTAAAATCATAAAAAAGCAATTACATTTGCAAGTGCTCTGAAATGTTTCCAGAGGATATTCTCTCGTAAGACGAATGCGAGCGATATTTTTGACTTTCATAGTCTCATTCATAAACAGTTTGTCGTACTTCTGCATTAAAGAACACAAAAACGAAAGAAAAACGACAATGCTGAAAACTGGATAAATTTTAAAGCGTCGTGGGTGTGACATCAGTGCCGGATGAAGATACGTTTTTGTAGCTGACGAACATTCACGAAGAATGAAACGAAAAATTCCAGAGACTAGACATACCCGACCGCAAGCCGAAAATACGATGTTTAAAACTGTACCTGTAAGCTCCAAGAGCTATGGCTGTAGCGTGGTTACATTTGGAAGAAAAGATGGGTAAAGTGATCCACATGCAGTTATGATCTGCAGTTCTGGGCTCGGGTAGTACAAACGTTTTCAGTCCCCATGCATCTGCATAAATTCATTCATTTCAGGCAGGCGCGGTACGTTTGCGTAAGGGTTCAGTCAATAGAGTTTTGAGATAATGTTCAAAATAAAAATGACCTATAACATTATATACAAGAAAAATTTCACAAATGTTACATATCTTTACAATATTTAGGATCTTAAAGGCAAACGTGAAACTTCGTATCTCTATTGAGACCAAAAAGAATGGGAAACCCTCAAAGAAGGATGTTTTGACCAAAAGGGGTTCAATGAGCCGCCATACGGGTGCTGCACGCTGTGAGCCACAGTGCGACGCAAGGGGCGCCACGCCGGCCAGCACTGCGCGGTGAGAGAGACGCGCGTACGCCAGCCGACGCTGCCGCACGCCTTCCCAGTCTCCTGCCACGTAACGCTCACAGCGCTGTCTCCGCCACCGGCACACCACCGCTCCGCCACTGTCCACCACCATCCCTCCCCTAACACAGTCCCACCGATGTCCCATCTGCCATTCCCATCTTCGTCACTAGCACATCTCGTCGTCATCGTCCCGCCATGTCCGCCACCGCCCGCCACCGCCTCACCCGCAACGTCCTCACCGCCGACGTTTCTGCCGTCCGCCAGTCCCGCCGCGCCGCCGTCGCGCCGCCCGCCGCCGTCCGCGCGTCCCGCGCGTCCCGGCGCGCCGTCCCGCCGCCGTCCCCGCCGCGTCCCGCCGCCGTCCCCGCCGCGTCCCCGCGCGTCCCGCCGCCGTCCCCGCGCCGTCCGCCGCCGTCCCGCCGCGTCCCGCCGCCGTCCCGCGCCGTCCCGCGCCGTCGCCGCGTCCCCGCCCCCGTCCCCGCCGCGTCCCGCCGCCGCCCCCGCCGTCCCGCCGCCGTCCCGCCGTCCCCGCCGCCGCTCCGCGCCGTCCCGCCGCCGTCCCGCGCCGTCCCGCGCGCCGCCGCCGTCCGCGCGCCGTGCCCCGCCCCGTCCCGCCGCGTCCCCGCCGTCCGCCGCGCGTCCCGCCGCCGTCCCGCCGCCACAACACACCACTCTTTCCAACATCGCCCTGCCCGCGTGACCGCCACCATTCTCGCTATCGTCCCAACCGCCTCCACCCCCGTCGCCACCAGCGTTTCCATCGCCGCTTCACCGTAGTCTCCATCCACCGTCCCTCTGCCGTTTTCCAAGACCGTCCCAACCATCGGCCTCTCCAGCAGCCTCCCGTGCCATCGCCGCCTCTCCACGTACCCGTCCCCGTCCCAATCCCGTCCCGTCACGTCCGTGCGTGAATAGCGCTCTCAGTTGCCTACGACTTCCTCTTCCCGCGTGGACGTGGCACCGTTCCTTTGTGTGCGCCGCAGCCAGCGCGGCCGAGGCGCGGCTCTTCCTGTCGGCGCATTCCGCCCCCCCGCCCCCGCCACCACTCGCGCCGACCTGGAACAGGCTTTCGACAATCGGAGCTGCGCACTCACAAAGAGGCGTGTCATGATGCTGCACGCGACACTCGAACACTTTTTGCGCTCTTGCTTGGCATTGCTGTTTCTTATTTAATACTGGTCTGCGAAAGTTATTTCGCACTTTGGATTAATATTGATTTTGTGAACTCGGTGCAACATCTGGTAATAGTGTAGTAAATATTTAAACCATGGATCCTCTTTTTCGTACATGTAGAATCCTTGACTAATATCCCGTTACAATATTTTGTATGCATACTTAACTGAATCAGAGTAATGTCGGTGTTGTTGCTGTGTTGCACCCCCTCAAAGCTGAGGCATTCCAAAATTTATTCCCGTAGAAATTCATCACATATATTGTTAATGTAAATATTATTTTCTTTTCTGATGCTCAGTATAGTCTGTAATTTTATAGAAAATGTTATGCAGCAGAAATATTTTACTCTGTACTTAAAGTTGTATATCATTTTAAACGTTTAATGACATCCGGCAGTATGTTGTAAAATAAAGTAGTACATGTATGGTCCAAGATGCATATGATTACTATGCTGAGTGTTATAGTTGCAGCCATTTGTATTGGCTGAAAATATGTTACTACCATTAAGTGACAAATTTTTAGCAAAAATCACTGATTTATAAATCAAGAGGCAAGACTATGTTATAATTTTATCGACTTTAATTGATTAATGTCATTTGGCAATGAATTGTAGTATTAGTAACGTATTCGTAAAACAATAATATGTGAATTATATGTAGATGCAACTATGATTAAGTATAAGACTTTTATTACCTAATGGGATACTTGTGACCAAATTATGGGATGAAAGAGATGACAGAACTAAGCCTATTAAAAACAACCGCATTATGAATTCTCTGCATTCCTTCTTGTAATGTTTTCTCTTCATTCTCTTGATTTTTCCATTTTCGAAACCGTTTTGTTACTCTGCCTTCATTTTAACTCACATAACAACAGCCTGCCTTACTACATTGCCTCTTTACGTCTCGTTACGTCTCTCCTCATGCAGCTATGCACAGCACGCGCGCCTCAATCGTCTGCGTTCGTCGTCTCGTAAAATTATGAAGTCTCGATTGCGTAGTTAGCTTTATGGGGCATGATCGCTAGTACTTCTGCGAGCAAGATGTTCCAACCCATTAGAGTCAATTTACAAAGCAGTAGCTCCAGATGTGTTTCGTTTTTCGTTTTATGCAATTGATTTACGAGTTAGTCCGTAGGTTACTCCACATTAAATGAGATAACAAGATAATTACCCAAGGAAGGTGGGGCAGTCGATAGAGACAGTGAGCGCCCGCTGCGATCGAAATGTCGGTTCATGTGCAGTGTATTCCTTTGTAGACATGATTGCCAACTTAGAACATTTGCCAGTATTCCATCATTTCATTATATCAGTAATTCAGGCACCTCCGTTAAAAATGGTTGCAAATGAAGAAAACCTAATGTCTTGACAGTGGGCGGCTCTAGTGCTTCCTCGATAAGTGAGACGGGTTTGTAATATATCACTGCTTATGGTGGCAAATAAAAGTTTTTCAATTTAGAAACAGTAGTTTATAATATTGGCAATCGATAGCTCGTTGGCTAGCGTGCTTGATTTCCACGACGGAACCCCGGTTTCAATTTCCGACCGAGACAAAATTATAACTGTGCACTTTCTTTACAAATGTCACAGTATCTATTCCCGTGTGACGATAAGAAAGCTCACCCTAAGGTTACGGAGTGTAGTATATACGGTGGAGGGATGTCTACGTGATAACCACACAAATCCCTTATCCCACGGCCCGTATCGGGCTGTCGAGCCAAAGGACAGGACAGTTTATAATATTTGATAAATTTCAGAAGGAACCTTGTATACTATCTAAGAAATATCACTATAATTTACGATCACTGAATCCATGTATATTACATCCGAACCCGTATTCATTAGCGCAAAATCTAACGCGGTCTCTTTACGCCTTACTAGGCACAGCGTCTACTTTGAACACATTAGTGTAAGGTTAAACTCGCAGCCATGTGCTATGAAGTGAAGCATAAGGACGTCCCTTACGTGAAAGTTGAGTCGTTCCAGTCCTTAGATCTAATTTCTTTTTTCAAAAATGTCAGTTACTTGCTTAACAACGTTCCAAGCATTTTGGCATTGAACGTTGAGTAATCCTCCGGGAACGTGTCTGTCACAAATAAAGTCTTTGCATTTTATCAGCCTGGGGCTCAACACCGTTAGTATCGAGAGTTTCCAGATGATCCCCTTCTAGGAACCCGCGATGTCTCGAGCTGCGAAAATTCCGTCACTTCACGGAGCTTGGTTAAGAATTTCGGCTTTCAGCGCGGGTCACGTGACTCGCAGTGCACATGGCCAAGACGTTACATTGATGGATTGTTTATTGATTCGGGCGCATCAACTGCCAAGTTCATAAGTCCCATAAGTGTCGTCACTTTATTTCCTCGGGAGGTAGCAGTGATATTTCCCCGCTGGATGGTGAGATCCGGTCCCGACCTCCCGTCGGCTAGCGAGCTTTTCCCCAACCGGCATCTCCCACTAGCGGAAAACCGCCCCAGCCGGGACAAGCTTTAAGCTCCCGACCGTTCTCCCGGCATGAGTGGTAGTGTAGATCATGTGTGTGTGAGGGTGAGGATAGGACAAGGAGCAGGAAGGAAAGATCACACGGTACGTAACCCGTTTGTTAGGGTACTGCTCCGGCATTCGCCTGGTGTTGACGGGAGAAACCACGCAAAACCCCCTATCAGTGAAGCTGTCCTCTAGAATTTTCCCGCAGAGCCCCACGATCCCCAGACAGGGACTGAATTGGACCTAGCTATCTGGCTAGTGCCGGAAATCCTGCCACCATCGGGACTGGAATCTAGCTCGTCCCGATCAGATGCGCTGCAGTGACATGAATTGATACCCCGAGCCACCTCTCCCGGTGCAAGACGTTAGAAAGGTACTAAGACTTCGTTTGTCCGGGAAGGAGAGCGAGCGAGCGAGCGAGCGAAGCGGGGGGCTCGGAGGCCTTGCCGAGCGAGTGGCGTCGGGGGCAGGCGCGTCCTCTGCCTCGCGGCGCGGCGCGGCGCGCGGATCGCCAACGCACGAGGATTCCGCGAAGCGCCCCGCGCCTATCTGCCGTTACGGTCGCGCGGCTTCCGCGAAGTACGTCAGGTGGCGGCGATAAAGGGGGGGGGGGACGAGCGAGACCTCGGGCCCGGAGCTTCCACGGCGCAGTACTCCCGTTGCCTCGAACCAGTGTTGAGGATCGAAATTCGTAAAAGCTGATACGTGGCCGTAATGAGGGAGGACATATAATTGCTCATACGTTTTCTTGATCGACGGAATATTTACTTTTTCTCTTTTATGTAGTTGAATTTCGAACAACAGTAGTGAATTTTCAATAGCGGTGTTGTCAACGTTTGATATTATGAAGTTTGCAAACGAGCCCCAGATTTGATTTGGTGTTACTGATGATTGGCTAGTAGTGGTACTGATGGGGCTGCTGGTCTAAGTTCTCACTAATCGTCCTTGCATTGCGCCACGAATCCAAGTTGTATACGGGAATTTGCAAAGCACGTATAGAGAAGAGAAAGTCCAATAGGTGCGTTCTCGCCTATTACGTACATAGTAGTTAAGTAAAAGTACTTAAATACTGCAGCTATACGGGCATTTTTTTGACTGGAAAAATCTTATTGTAAGTTCCTGATACCGAAAAGCTGCTGATTCTTGGTATGAAGCAAATTACTTCCTCTAACACATTCTGTTGTCAGAATCAACATTTTGTCATTTATAACAAAAATTTGGTTTACAGCAAAAGTCTGACAGAATTTTCTCCAAAATTCATATTCCTCTATCATTATGGCGGAACTGAAGATCCTGCTAATTTGAAACGAATATTTTGATTTTTGAGTGTCTTTTACATGAATCCTCGACGAATTTTTCTAAATATTCTCAAAATAAGCACCATTTTTTCTTCAATATTCTTTCTCAGAGAGAGTAAAGTACTCCCATAAAAATTGCACCAGTCCAAACTAGAATACTGGTTGACCTCTTTCGCTTTTCAAAAGTTGAGAACGTTTAAAATAATGTCGTCGTCCTCCCAAAATTACGGTATTTCAGATAGAGATGTTTTTCCTAATGAAATCTGTTCTTCAAATTTTGATCTTTAAATATTGTCATGTAAATGTTGTTGAAACTTTGAACACATGGGTTGCACAGTTTATCCTAGAAACCAAACAGCAGGTAAAGCATTAGCGTCTCACTGGATCGCCGACCAATTTTAAATTCAAGCAGACTTGACGCGAGGAGTGTTTTGCACTGTCTTCGGACACAGAAACAGCAGTCTGCTCATAGGATTCCTGACTAAAGATTGCCATTCAGAATAAGCGACTCAGGATGCTCAGTGCAGGTGCTGTCTTCCTACAGGGCTCCTGCAGCATTCTCGCTGGGAGGTGTTTGATCATCCATCCTATTGACTGGATCTCGCGCCCGGAAATTTCCGTATTTTCTTATCCCTTAGATATTCCTGGCCAATATTCGGCTTTGTCCTCGGATAGCTTAAAACAGTATTGCTCAACGGAGTCGGTATTGATATTGTAGCGTCGTGCCACGCTCAAAACAGACAACCACGTGGAAATCGGCGTGCATCGCCGGATGTTAAACAAAGAGCGGAGTAATGACGCACTGGGACTTTCCGTGGACGTAGCGGGCCCAGAGCGGCTTTGGGGACGAGGCAACGGGCGGTGGCGGGTAGCGCCAAAAGGGCCTATATAAAGCCAAGAGAAAGTTGCCCCAGTCTTCTTGTTCTAGCGGCGTCGGCGACAGGTGAAGCACGTGTCTGTGCGTGTAGGTGCACTAGAGCGAGGGGCCGGCAATTCATTGTCGTGACTTGCGAGACGCGTAGATGGTCTCAAAGTAGAGTGACTTCTTACAGGGAACATCGGTGGTATGTTGCGGTGTGCTAGCCGTTCTTAAAATTATCTCTCCTTGTAGTCGGTCTATTTATTTAATTTATTGTGAGCAGGGCAGTTGTTAAATTGAGACTACGGTCTAGGTTGTTAATAAATGTACTGTTTTACAAACCACTCTCGTCTGTGTTCGATTACACCCATATGACGCCACAATATCGTGGGAGTCGATTATGTTTTAAAGGGTGTGAGTATTGATCAAGGGATCGATTGCAAGTCAATAGCCGAATATGCACCTACAACTGTTCTATGTAATCAAGATTCTATTGATTACAAAAAATATAACTGAATTTGTCAATGGTTTTCTTATATGAAGGTTCAGAAAATCTAGTAATACTTGCTTATACATGTAAAAATTGTAAATTATAATAATCCAGAAAATAATCAAACATAAACCTAATAAAACAATTTTTGCCTTGATGAAATCTGTTGTTCGATAACAGATCTAGAAATAAGGACATATACAAATTTTCGAAAATATATGTAGTTTTCGCATATTTTTTGCATGAAATACGGGTTATTTTTAAAAAATTATTTTTAAAAAAATTGCTCCTAGTTTTTTATTTTGTTTCTCGTATTATCAAAGGACAGTAAAATAGTGGGGCTCGTCTCATTTTCGACAAACTCTGTATTTTAAAAAATTGCAAAACCTTAACATTTAAAAATACAAAATTGAAGATAGATTTTTGATGTGTGCTAAAAATTAGATTTTTATCAAAGAAAATTCAAGAAAACGTGAGTAGTTTTTGCGGATGTGCTTGATGTGCAGTTATTGTGGTTTATAAAAAAAACACCTTTTCTCAAAAAAGCTCCAAAGGTCTTTAATTTTCCCACGAATACAGCAAGGTCGCTTACAAATGGAGCAGATCTTATTTTCGCTGAATACTCTGAATTTCCGAGAATTACATAACTTGGAAATAATGGGAGACACCATTAATTTTGTATGCGGCGGTAAAAGGCAGAGCGGTCAAGTATGGGTGGTGTAGCGGTAAAGCGCATGGCGTGTTATCTCCGTGGACGTGAGTTTGAATGTCGGCGCCGAGAAAAAAGTTTTGCTGATTGATAACTCATTTACAGGTCCATGTAGTAGTATGATTGCGTTGTCGTTGTGGACAATGCGAGAAAGTGTGTGCTGTTAGCACCACTAGTTTGATAAAACCCTACAGTGTACAGAAGTGACGATCCCCATTTTCCCCATCGAGTGTGGAGGCGTGCGGCGCCGCATGGGTTCTTCAAGAAATTGAACGGCAAAAGGCGATATGTGAGCAGGGCTTAACGGCGCTGCCAGAGCGTAGCCGTCACCAAGAGCAATGGGCTATGTAGTCTATCGCGCACGTTTCTTCTGCTCGCCACGTTCCGCCTCAAGTGCTCCACGTGCTTTCAGCCACCGGAACTTAATGGCGACGATCAGGCATGTCAAACCGCACCCGCGTGGACGACTTGCCCTCCTGGGAAGCCCGGCGCTCCCAAGTGCACAAGCAACTTCCCCCGACTCCGCTCGCGTTTCCCCTCCAAATGCAGAAAGGAGTGTACACGCGAAAACTGCAGCGGCGTTAGGCGAGGAATAGAGGTTTTATACGAAAACAAATTTACCGCATTTGCTGTACGATATAGGTGAAACATTTCAAGAAATAAAATAATAAGTGTTATAAAATAAAACATTAAAATAAATTAGCGCATTCAAAATAAATTATAATTAATATCCAGTAATATATATGTTTTATTTCAGATGCAAAAATTAAATTGAAACAAAAAATTATTTAACAACCGAAAACTGTCATTGAAATTAGTTTTTCTTTTATCTTGAGTACAATTTGTGTTGTTTATTTTGTGTCTGATCTACTAAGAAATTGTTGAAATATTAATCGCATCGTGAAGTAACGTGACGTATACAAAGATTAACTTATAAGACGTGTTCATATTATATTCCACTTTTTAAAAGCTAGCAACTCGAGATTTTACCTGAGCGCCAGCGAGATCTCAATTCAATGCGCTAATATCGATTTCTTTGCGAAATTCCTGTTTGTTTTACTTTTTACGCGTTTTTAGTACAAATACGTCTAAAACGCCTGTATATGTTGATTGATATCGTATTCTTCTCTAAAATATTTAAAATGATTATTTTGGGTTATTTTGTTTGTTTATCGTCGCATCTATTGGAGACCGAACGTCTCACCTCGGTTTATATGGATATAAAATTGACAAAAAATTAAACTTAAAATGATATTAACTATTGTAATTTGATTATTTATATATTTTTAATTTAAATAATTTGCAGCGCCTCATAGCGCCCTGTGGCGAAGAAATAATGAATGCTCAGAAGAATACAAATTCAAAATCTTTTGAAATGTGTACTCAGATTCTTATATCGATCACGTGGCTAGAGTATCCATAAGCCCTAGTATTGTGTCACATGTCCTTCACAATCAAACGAACTTTCTTTAGAAATTTCGATATGATCGGTTTAACGATGGTCGTGATAATATTTCCTAATTCGCTGATAGTTTTCGGAAGTATTAGTCTGAATAGATTTTGATTGTCTCCCTTTTTTGGATGGAACCTTCAACCAAGTTCCTGATTTATGGTAGCAGTTTTTTTTACTTTCTCGCCCTTACTTTGTAAGAAGAGAAAGTACTGTAATCGTGCGCCAGAAAACGGCAAATTTTAGGAAGTAAAACTTTTATTGCCGAGCCCTGGTAACGAAAAGTGGATAAATCTTGTTCCTATATATAGCAAATTACTTCCACTAACACGATGTGCAGTGAGAATCCGTTTCGTGGATCCTTGATACCGAAAAATCGACTGACGGAAAACGTCCGTCTGCCCGCGGGGGATTAAAGCGCTAAAATCGCTCTGGTGATTTTCTTCGAAATTGATATTAATCGATTAATTTAAAGAAATTCGAAGTCCTCTGAGTTTGAATGGATATTTTGATTTTTGGGGGTACTTCACACGATGTATCGAAAATAGTTTCAAAATTTTCTTAAAATATGGCTCCAAATTTTTGTGTTGACATTTGTTCACGAATACCGTAAAGAACGCGTAAGAAAATGGTGCACGTCTTATGATCGTTTAAATCCCTGATTTTTGAAATTACATTGTTCAATTTGTTTCAGCGTTTTCCTGCAACGAACAATGTTGATTGAATATTGATATTTTTCTCGAATGTAATCAGTTATTTAAAGACAAATCTTCAAATATGGTCACGTATAAGTTTTTGAAAATATGAATATTTTGGTATAATTTTGCTTAAAATATAGACAATTTTAGAATTTTAATCGTTTTCTCTCAAACCATCTACAGATTTATTCAAGTTTCCTTCTAGTATGTAACAAAGGACGGTTAAAGAAAGAGGTGCTGATATTAATGGAGGTTTACTCCGGAAGCGCAAAGCGCCCAACGGCCCTTGGCTAGGAGACGAGTTTCGTCAATAGAAGAGGAAACAATTTTTTTTTAACTTATTGATGCATGCATCATCTTCGTGTTGAGCAAGAATTTCGGGCCTCATTAGTATGAATCACTTTAGCATTTAAAATACAATTATAAGAAAATATATTTTGAATATAAATGTCAATGTTGAGTTTTAGTAATCGATCATTGCAAATCAATCAATGAAAAAGCGTTTAATACAAGCCACTGTCGATTTCTACCATGATACCTTTTTCTTATTAAAATTATTATGGTTCGTATACGGCTTTAGAAAACTTCTTGGTAAATGGGGACGATTTCAGAAAATATCTTGCTCGTATATATAAATTTCTACAGAAATTGGGATTGGGATTTTATTTTGTTTTCCGGGCATAATATACTCCGCGTGTACTCAAACATCAAGCATTGAAATTGTATTCATAATAGGTCTGTGGATTTTTGTTTGCTGTACGTTTAAAATTAGTCCATGATTTTCTTCATTTTTAGTAAGTTTTTTGTTGTGTGGCACGTGGAAAAATTAGAACTGGAATGAGCACATTTTCTCCTACCTATCTCCCACATTTTCTCCTCCGAATCAGCTGCCACTTTCTTGCTACAGTATGTCGGCATTAAAAATAGTGTTTCTTCCTCGTATCCATCATCGACTAGTCTCAAATATTTAACAGTCACACTCTAATTGAAAGGGACAACGATGGAACACAACGTAGATTATTCCATATTTTTTGTTTGTTAAGGAATTACTGTTTCCTTGTTTAGGGCTTGTATTAGAACCATCTTAACCCTAAGTGACAGCGTCGTCTTTCAATTCTTATAGGGTGTTTACAAAACTATTCGAAACCGTCATCATGCGTGATTGATTCTTGGAAACTCCTCCGTTCTCTTACTCCCAGACCTGCCCATAAGTACGTTGCAATGTTATTTTAGTATCTGTCAGAGTAGGGAACAGTTGTGCATTTCAATAAATGTAGTGAATGTTCAACTAGTTCTTTAAAAACTGTTATTTTCCATTTGTGTCGTCGCGGAAAGAATCGTAAGTACAAATAATGTTCAGAATATATGTGCCTTTCTCGTACCTTAAAAACTGAAAATAATTTAACAGAGACAAGCAAAAATGTTTCTATTACATTGCTTAATACTTTATTAAATGTATGTTTTATTAGATCTTAAATGTTTAAAATGTCCTTCAAGTATATTGTAGGCGTGGTTATACGGAAGAGCGGGCCTGATGGCTCGAGTCTCCCCACATAAGTAGTCACTATTATTATTATTATTATTATTATTATTATTATTATTATTATTATTATTATTATTACTGTTGTTGTTGTTGTTGTTATTGTTGTTGTAATTTATAATGGTAATCGTTACTGGTATTTTATGAGTACCGAAAGAGCATTGGTAGACGACTGTGAAAGAAGGCTCCTACTTTGCAAGATTCCACTGCTGCAAATGAAGGTGTTAGGATAATTTGATCTTGTTAATTAGATTACTAAATTTCCTACCTCCTTTCGTAGGCTTTCCTCGTGTTCAAAATAAGTACACGGAGAATAAGAAGTGGAAAAGCGGGAATTGAGAAACGAAGAGGGATGGGTGATATGTAAGGAAGATAGTAAAGAGGGGGAGCGAGAGAGCCTAAAAATGATGTGAGAACGTGAAGAGAACGAGGGAGAGAGCGAGTGCTTTGGGTGTATTTTCTCCCTGGCGAGAAGTGGTAAGCGGCGCATTACCCTCGTCCTCTCG
>BOPP01000004.1:1382961-1395983 GCA_017312745.1 Gryllus bimaculatus | reverse complement strand
GTAGCCGTGAGCGCTGCTCTTCGAGAAAAGAGGGGGGGGTGGTGTGGCGCACGCGTAAAGGTGCTGTCGCACGATGAGCCGCGCGGCCTGTTTAGTCCTCGCGCACCGTGGTCTCCTACCCGGCCAACGCGCCCGACGCCGGAGCCGCGGAGGCTCTACGAGGAGGTGCGTAGCCACGACACGCGGCGCGCGGAAAGACACGGAGCGACAGAGGGCGGAAGCGAGGGCGGTGGGCGTGAGCAGGTATGCGGGAGGAGTGAAGCGAGGGCGGGAATGTGAGGACCACGGCGGGACAGGGCGACGTGTGCGAGAGCGGAAGCCGGGAGACGGGCCGGCGCCGAGTATTGGAGAGGAGGGGGCGGAGGTGAGACCAAGGCCAAAGGAAGATGAGTTGTGAGGCGGAAGACGAGTGCAAACGTAATGGCAACGACGCGGTATGTTGAGACTGATACAGTGGCAGGTGTGGTTGGCGGGTCAGAAGGGCGGAAATTTAGGCGGCAGGTTTTCGGCCGGGAAGGATGGAGCAAAAAATAATGTGGGGGATGGGCGAGACGGAGGCAAGGACGAAACGAGGCGCGGTTGTGCTTGGGGATGCACGGGTGGTTGGCGGTGTCCGGGAGGGCAGGGGTGCCGCCGGCAGAGCTTGCGATGAGGGCCCAGGCGGGGCAGGTGTGGTGTGAGGCGGGCGTGGTTGGGTTGGAAAAAGGGGCTGGGGCCGCAGGTGCTCGTGAGCGGCGCAGGGGAACGGCGGCGGTGCGTTGCGTGCACAGCGGCAGACGGCAGTTTCGGGAATGAGTGATGAAGGCGATCCATTGTGCGGGCATCGCAGCCTTAGATACAGATAAAGGTGAGTGTCATTCTTTGGCTCACGCGCATCTCAGTGCTGAGGCGCAAGCGCTGTTCTCCTCGTGACCAGAGCAGCTGCCGCGGGGGAGGGAACAGGCGGTGCGCTTTGATTTGTAGTCTCGAGCGTACCGCAGACCTCTCGCCCTTCTGCTCGAATGCGCCATTCAACATTTGACTTATGAAAGTCTCAAGGCGAACCACATTTATCTTTTCACTGATATTATCACCGAGTTCATTAGTTATTAAATTCATTATTAAAAGATATGGAATGCTGTTTATTAAATTTACTTTCACACATTTCAAGATTTAATGTTTAAAAATACATATATATGTTGGAGTATTCACACGAATTTTCCATTAAAATATTAGATCAGTAATTCAAAAGAAAGAAATATTTTTATCTCTGAACACTCGAAAGGATTCTTATAAGTACCGATAAAGAGCAAAAGTGTTATTAAATTGGAACATGATGAGATTGTCAACAATAGAGACTTCTGAAAATCACATTAATCTATGGTTACTTTCTCGCCTACCTCCGTATTACGTAGGCGAGACAAACTATATTGATATGCTGTAGCCAATTGGTGTGATTTTATGCGCCAGAAATAAATGATGTTATTACAAGTCCCTAAGAGTCAAAAAAGTTAAATCTAAAATACTGATCTTAGATGTGTAAATATATATGCTTCTCAAAATACTATGCAATATTATTACTTAATTTTAATTGTCGAATAGAGCAAATTAGATACGAATAGAGCGTATTATAAAAAGATTAATAGGTTTTATTTCGCTGAGCCTCCTACAATACATTTTCGAGAAATACAAATAGTGCGATAGAACATGTGCTATTTCACTACACTAGTTTTTCCGCAGAAATAAGTAATGTTGAAATATTGATATTACGATAATACCGCTTCCCCGCTTCAATAACTGTTTTTTACTTGTAAAAGGAAACCGAGTTCGCAGATACTTGAGAGAAATCGAAGAAGCCGCAACATCTTCTTCCAACTGTTTATGGCGGTGCGACGCCAAGACTGCGCACCGCAGTGGTGCTGCGGTCAACTTTTTCTGACTCGTCTTGTACAGGGCACAAGACCAGAGACGCAGGCGTCAAGCCAGATGCCTGAGGTGAAGCTGCAAGTTTTGTTTAGTTCTTCTAATGGTCCATGCGCCACCCCAACAACCCGGCGTACTCTAAGCCTCCTTCTCCAATGTGACCGGACAATAAGTAACTTCAAAGGCATATATTTGATCCCATATTTCTCATTTAAAATATACCATATCAAATTGTGAAGAAAAAAATATAATTTTATTTTCTGTTTGGAAATTCATATGACAAATGAAGTTTTTATGAATTGATCGAGGTCGACATATAAAAACATGAAACGTTGATCTTATGTTCAAAGAAAGTACAATGATATTTCTTATACGTGTTTACAATTCCATAATATATTTATTCCGGTTTACATCTAATGCACCTGGCGGTGCGCATACAGATATTCTGCACCAGCCTAGGGACTAATTAACTCGAGGTGTAGCAACCAACCCCTCCCATCATCATGCCGATTTGGCTAATGGACATACAAATGGGTACATTACACACATTAAGTTGACAATCTTACTCGAGAGATACCCACCGCGGCATAGCCCTTACTTATTTTAAAAGGGCTCCCCGGCCAAGCCGTTTCCTTTTAAAATTTTAAAAAATTTTTTAAAGTATCAAAATGGGAAGTTTTTTTAAAAAGAAAAAAGTGGAAAATACATTTAATTACTGAATTTTGGTGACTCCTCGGATGTATTCTCTTGCTTCCATCTGCATTCTACATCTATTCTTCCAGCTTCTTGGCTACCACTGCTTCCTCGCTTATTGTAGGCGTCCACACACATTTTCTTTGTTCTCCTATTATGACAGTCTTAGAGGTGGTGTTGGACTGACATACCATCTCAATCGTTTTTGCATTCATCGTGTTATAAGAGGGAACTTTCCATATTCTATTGCTTTGTCGGATGCTCTTCTTTTCGTAATATGATTTAATTTTGACGCAAAGAATAGCTCGTTCTGCATGGCTCTTTCAAAGAGATTATCAGCCGGGATCTATCTCTGTTTTCTTCATTCTTAAACTTTTCTGTTCCATAATACATATGTTATTACACTATTCTTTATAAATTGGTTTGGCCTTTCTTGGATTTTCTATATTCGTGCAGTAGAAAGAATCGAGATTTTCCTCTCCTTTCCAGACATGTCAACCATCAGTACATTATTTGTAAATGAAAGATTGGAGATCTCTGCTTCATTTCAATAGTTTTTGGAAGTATTTATGTTCATCTGTTATTTACATTGAGTTGGCTATTATTAAGACCGACCAGGTTTTATTCATAAAAAAATGTTTGCGTGTTGGGAAAAAACTTTTTTTATGATAAACATGTCATGTAGTAGCACTTTCTCTTCATTATCTTTTATTTAATCTTAACTTAGAAACACAAGAGTTTGTTTATCAAAGAAAATTTTTGTAGTGCCGCCAAGCTAGCTTCCATTGTCGATCATTCAATGATTCTTTCAGTCGTAGATTCATAAATATATTATATCCGAAAATAAAACAGTTCATACTCTTAAAAAGTGTCAATGTATTTCATGAGAATCTAGCAATGACTTTTTCTCTTTTTATCAGCTACTTATACATCTGTTTTAATAGGAACTGCCAAAGACTAATTCCGGTAGCAGCAAGTACTGCCTAGAGGGTGAAAATATATAAAAATGGCTGTTCTAATTAAAGATTTGCTGCACTCTATCTTTCAAGATGTAAAAATACGAAATAAAAGTTGAAAATAAATTGATTCGTTGGTTACTTGAGATTCTCTATCCTTTTTACACAGCAAATGATACATTTTGAATACAAAATTCGTTGTTGCAGAAGACAATAGTGTTGTAGATAGATTAAGTTTATGGAAAAATGAAGGTGAAATATTGCATTAACTTAAAAAAGTAATAAAAATGAGACATTTCACTGCTAGTCCTTTTATTCATGACCACAGAAAGCATATAATATGAAGCGTCTGGTGTTACATAACTACGATATATGGAAAAAAATTCAAGTTTTAGTTAGCTCAACTCAAAGTATTTTTCAATCTCGATCATGTTTCTATAGAGAGAAAATGTTGAGCATGGTGTTCTATGTATAGAGTGTTAATACTGTTTATCATACAAAACATAAACTCTAAAAATAAAAAATATATTCAAATAATGTACGAGTTCATTTATTTTGAAATTTTTGATACTTCATTTGACCTAAAAGATTACGTGTTTTTTTAGACTATTTTCCAGTTATAGTTGGTTCCTGCTACTTCTACATGTAAAAAGTAATAATAAATAATCATTCCTAGAAAGTGTAATTGCTTCCTAAATCGTAATCAACTTCAATTTCTCGCTGCATGTTATTCGATCCTTCACATAGAACAAATTTGAGGATAATTGATCAAATCTGTAGATCTAGAAATTTTCGCTTGCCACAATACCTTTTTATGTACCAACCGGCGTAAAATACTTGCTTACCAATTATTTCCAAAAAACGCTCGATTGCTAACTCGAAACTATTTCTTAATATTAAACATCAAAATGCCATAAATTTAGAAAATCAAAAGAGATCAGGAATACCGTGAACAAATTGCACTTCATCTACACCAATTACGTCACAAGTTAACAATGTTTTAAACGTTAAATAAATAAAAAATAAACAAAACAATTAATGAAGTGTTGACCTACTCTAACATTCAATAAGAGTTTCTCAGAGCATGGAGATTTTATTCCAGATGAAGCCAAGACATTCAGACATGTTCATCTATAATATGATTTCAATTTTTGACTATACTTGATTTTTATACGACAACTTTTCTAATTTGCAGAGGCACAACCACGGTTATTTTTCATGATATAAATTGTAAAATACAGAAATATTAAACAAAACTGATATTACACCATCTGTGAATAAATCTATCGAAAAGAATCGAACGGACCAAATATTACTATTTCTACCTAGCCTATATTGCCAATAAATAATATAAATAAATAATAATAATAAATAATAATAATAATATATAATAAAATAAATAATTCAAATATTCTAAGAGCAGCAAGCTTATCTCTTAAACATTAAAAACGTTCACCTGTGTCGAGGTAAAACCTCCCGCAAAAAGTCGGTGGCGCCATTAAAGAAGTTAATAAGACCGGCAGAGAAGGTTATGGCGATTATAAACAGCAGTTTTTGTGGCGCAGTTCTGCTTGGCCGCAGTAGCCCAGCACGTCAGTTTGCGTGCTGAATGCTGCGCAATTACTCCAGACGACGCAACATTGTATTTCCTGGGCAAGGGTGTATCGGACGCAGCCATTCCCCCAACGAGACACAGACTTTCGGGCAACAGCCTGAAAATGGCAACGATTTTACTGAATTTGGATTCTTGGCAGGAAATCCTTTGGTGGTTTTTCTTTTTTTAAATAAAAAGTTTTAAATTAAAGAAATCTCCTTCCAAAAGCATGGGATTGAGAGGGATATTTTACTGTACATCGAAAATGGTTTTTTGAAGACGTAATTATAAATTGAATGTGGAAAAGATCATTGTAAATCACTTTTTTTCAAAGGATCTTATTCAAAAGTTAATTTGAGGTCTATTTGAAAGGCAGTATCTGATTACCGCACTGCCTGAATATCTGGATTCGGCGTAGAACAATGTGCATACAAGACAAAAACTTTATTCAATCATTATTCTTTGTACACGGATTTGAAATATTTTAATACCACATTTAGTTATTTTAGCTAAGTATATGTGCGTTTCAGCCCGATTTTCCATTAAACTATTTAATCCGTATACATTCATTGGAGAAAATGAATTCCGAACGGTTCAGGCATAATAACTTCCCTCTCTAAGGTGATTTCTGTGGAGGTGAACATCTCTTGACAACTTTGTGTAAATACATGTACACTCAATACCGCTGTAAATGTTGTTCTCGCTTTCCTTTCGGGATTTTAGTTTGCCAGTCTTATGTATACCACATTGCCTCTTCTGGCACAAGGACTGATTAGTTGAGGCACGGTAGAAAAACGTAGATTTATATTTGGCGCCGACATAGATTATCAGACAACAACCGCACAAATGTATAAACGCGTTAAGTATGATTTTTTTTATTTCTAAGCACTGTAGATTAAAAGAAAATTGCTTAATTTGAAAGTTGAGTGAAAAATAAAGTTGCAAGAACGCCATCAATTGGTTATCGGCATTAAAAAATATTCAGGAGGCACTCCTGTCACGTGGTAAAAATGAATGGTTATTCCATTACTTTATTCAGTGCGCTATTCAGTTCCCTTAACCAGAACCTTTCACACGCACGAACAAAGAATTATTTATTACCGCGCAAATGCCTACTGCAACCGATAAACACTACATAATAATAGGCAGCACCATGCTCTTAAGTCGAAATCATTGCAGGCAAGAAATTTTTCTCGATTGATGAGTGCGCGAAGGTATTATCGTAATCATGCTTTTAACGCTATGCACGACCTGATAAGAGGTTAGAAGAACTCCACAGAATGTATCATTAGAGAAACTCAAAGTGGTTTCTCGTGTTGTGATGATACGAAAGTACTGAGGAAAGTATCAGCTCTTCTTACTTAACTAACTTTCACCACGGTAAACAAATTCCAGCAGGCCACAGTATTATCAGTAACTAACAGACAAAGAGTGAATACAAACTGATTGCGAAAATGCAGACAATACTTTTGACTTCGTGCACTATCGTGGTTTAGACATTTGTAATATCTCACATTGTAATATAATAAGTTGCAAATATTTATATAGTGTAGTAAAGTAAACTATATGTTTACTTAAATCCGTACTTCTTTACAAAATAATATTACATATTATTTTACATAGTAATTCTATACTAGAATTTGTAATGGTTTGGGTTGGAAGGGGCTGGGGCCGCGGTGCGTGAGCGGCGCAGGGGCGACGGCGGCGGTGCGTGTGCGTGCCAGCGGGCAGCGCCGTTCGCGGAATGGTGAGCGATCCATTGTGCGGCTCGCGCCTTATGATACCAATAAAGGTGCGTGTGTTATTCTTTGGCTCACGCGCTCTCGTGCTGGGCAGCGCTGTCTCCTCGTGGCCGAGCTCTGCGCGGGGGAGGGACAGGCGGTGCGCTTTGATCGAGTTCGCGTCGCAGCCTCTCGCCCTCGCCTCGAATGCGCCATTCAACATTGACTATGAAGTCATCAGGCGAACACATTTTCTTTTCCTGATATTATCCAACCGAGTTCATTATGTTATTAAATTATTATTTAAAAGATATGGAATGCTGTTTATTAAGATTTACTTTCACATTTCAGATTAAGTTTTAATACATTATATGTTGGAGTATTTCACACGAATTTTCCATTAAAAATATTAGACATTATTCAAAAGAGAAAGTATATTTGTTCTCTGACACTGAAAGGATTCTTATAAAGTACCGATAAAGAGCAAAGTGTTATATTGGTAACATGATGATTGTCACAATAGACTTCTGAAAATCCAATAATCTAATGTTTACTTTCTCGCCTACCCCGTGATTACGTAGCGAGAAAACTTATTGTAGTGCTGTAGCCAATGGTGGTGATTTTGCGCCAGAATAATTGTTTTACAAGGTCCTGATGTCAAAAAAGTGGATAAAATCTGATCTTAGATGTAGTAAAATATGCTCTCAAAAATATATGCAAATTTTACTTAATTTTATTTGTCGAATAGAGCAAATAAGTCGAATAGAGCGTTTATAAAAGTTGAATAGGTTTTATTTTCGCTGAGCTCTCAACATTTTCGGAAATTACAAATAGTGCGATAGAACATGTGCTATTTCACTACCACTAGTTTCGGCAGAAATAGTAATGTTGAAATATTGATATTACGATAATACCGCTTCCCCGCTTCAAATAACTGTACTTGTAAAAAGGAAACCGAGAATCGCGATACTTGGAAAATCGGAAGAACCGCAACATTCCTTCCAACATGTTTATGGCGGTGCGCGCCAAGACTGCGCCACCGCGGGGGTCTGCGTCACTTTTTCTGACTCGTCTTGTACAGGGCACAAGACCAGACGCGGCGCAAGGCCAGATGCCTGAGGTGAGCTGCAAGTTTGTTTAGTTCTTCTAATGAGTCCAGCGACCCACGGCGTACTCTAGCCTCCTTCTCCAATGTGACCGGACAAGTAACTTCAAAGGCATTATTTGAATCCCATATTCTCATTTAAAATATACACATATCAAATTGTGAAAGAAAAAAATATATTATTTTTCTGTTTGGAAATTCATATGACAATGAGTTTTTATGAATTGATCGAGGCGCATTAAAAACATGGAAACTTGTTCTTATGTTCAGAAAGTACAATGTATTTCTTCGTGTTACAATCTCCTATAATATTTATTCCGGTTTAACATCTATGCACCTGGCGGTGCCTACAGATTTCTGCACCCGCCTGGGACTTATTACTCGAGGTGTAGCAACCACCCTCCCCATCCATCATGCCGATTTGGCTAATGAGCACATATGGGTCATTACACATTAAGTTGGACAATCTTAGCTCGGGAGCCCACCGCGCATAGCCCTTACTTTATTTTAAAAGGCTCCGCAAGCGTTTCTTTAAAATTTATTTTAAGTACAAAATTGGGAGGTTTTTTAAGAAAGTGATACATTTTTACTGAATTTTGTGACTCCTCGTGTTTCTCTTGCTTCCATCTCATTCTACATCTTTCTTCCAGCTTCTGGGCTACCACGCTTCCTCCTTATTGTAGGCGTCCACAACCACATTTTCTTTGTTCACCTTATGTGCTTAGAGGTGGTGTTGGCGGTGACCATACCATCTCAATCGTTTTGCTCAACCGTGTCTAAGAGGGAACTTTCCATATCTATTCTTTGTCGGATGTCTTCTTTTCGTATATGATTTAATTTTGACGCAAGGTAGCTCGTTCTGCAATGGCCGTCTTCAAGGGATATCAGCCGGGATCTATCTCTTTTTCTTCATTCTTACTTTTCTGTTCCATAATGACATATGTTATACACTATTCTTTAAAAATGCGTTTGGCCTTTCTTGCGATTTTCGTATTCTGCAGTAGAGATCGATTTCCTCTCCTTCAGACATGTCACCAATCAGTACATTTTTGTAAAATGAAAGATTTGGGAGATCTCTGCCTTCATTTCAATAGTTATTGGAAAGTAATTTATGTTCATCTGTTATTTTACATTGAGTTGCTATTATTAAGTCGACCAGGTTTTATCAAAGATAAATGTTTGCGTGGTTGGAAAAAACTTTTCTTATTGATTAACATGTCATGTAAGCACTTTCTCTTCTTATTCTTTTTATTAATCTTACTTAGAACACGACGTTTGTTTTCAGAAAATTTTGTAGTGCCCCAAGCTAGCTTCCTTGTCGTATCATTCAATGATTCTTTCAGTCGTAGATATCATTATATTATATCCGAATAACAGTTCCATACTCTTAAAAAATGTCAATGTATTCTTGAGAGTCAGCAATGACTTTTTTCTTTTTGATCACTCTTATCACTGTTTATGAACTGCCAAAGAGCTAATCCGGAGGCAAGAATGACTGCCTAGAGGGTGAAAATATGAATTGTGCTGTTCTAATATGATTTGCTGCCTCTTCTTTCAAGATGTAAAATACGAAATAAAATAGTTGAAAATAAGTTTTGATCGGTACTTGAGATTTCTTATCCTTTTTACACAGCAAATGATACATTTTAAATACAAAATTCGTTGTTGCAGAAGACAATAGTGTTGTAGATGATTAGTTATGGAAATGAAGTGAAATTTGCTTACTTAAAAAAGTAATAAAAATGAGACGTTTCACTGCTGTCCTTTATATTCATGACACAGAAAGCTATAATGAAGCGTCTGGTGTACATAACACGATATTGAAAAAAATTCAGTTTTGTTAGTACTCAACTCAAGTATTTTTCAAATCTCGATCATGTTTCTATAGAGGAAATGTTGAGGCGGTGTCTTGTATTAAGTGTTAATAGCTTTTATCACAAAACATAAGACTAAAAATAAAAAAAATATTAAATAATGTACGAGTTCATTTATTTTGAAATTTTGATTTCATTTGCCTAAGATTCGTGTTTTTTTAACTATTTCCAGTTATTAGTTGTTGCTGCTACTTCTACATGTAAGTAATATAAATAATCATTTAGAAGTGTAATTGCTTCCTAAATCGTAATCCTTCATTTTCTCGCTGCAGTTATTCGATTCCTTCACATAGAACATTTGGGATAATTGTCAAAATCTGTAGCTGATTTTCGTTTGCCAATACTTTTTATTACACCGGAGTTAATATTTGCTTACCAATTATTTCCAAAAACGCTCGTTGCTACCTGTATTCTTAATTTAACATCATATGAACATAATTTAGAAATCAAAGAGATCAGAAAACCGTGAACAAATTGCACTTCTCCACCAATTACGTCACAGTTAACTGTTTTACGTTAAATAAATAAAAAATAAACAAATAAGAGTGTTGCCTACTCTAACATCAATAAAGAAGTTTCTCAGGCTTTTTTTTTCAGATGAAGCCAAGAACATTCAGAACATTCTCATCTTAACATTGATTTCAATTTTGAATACTTGATTTTTCGAAACTTTTCTATTGCAGAGGCACAACCACGGTATTTTTCATGAATTAAATTGTAAATACAGAAATAAAAACAAAACTGTATTACACCACTGAATTAAGTATCGAAAGAATCGACGGACCAAATTGCTATTTCTCCTACCATTTGCAATAATAATAATAATAATAATAATAATAATAATTTCTAAATGCAGCAGCTTATCTCTTAAAACATTAAAACGTTCACTGTGTCGAGGTAAAACCTCCGCAAAAAGTGCGGTGGCGCCATTAAAGAAGTTAATAAAGACCGGCAGAGAAAGGTTATGGCGATATAAACAGCAGTTTTTGTGGCGCAGTTCTGCTTGGCCGGCAGTAGCCCAGCACGTCAGTTGCGTGCTGAATGCTGCGCATTTACTCCAGACGACGCAACATGTATTTCCTGGGCAAGGGTGTATCGGACGCAGACATTCCCCAAACGAGACACAGACTTTCGGGGCAACAGCCTGAAATGGGCAACGATTTTACTGAATTTTGGATTCTTGCAGGAAATCCTTTGTGTTTTTCCTTTTTTTAAATAAAAGTTTTAAATTAAAGAAATCTCCTTCCAAAAGCATGGATTGAGAGAGGATATTTTACTGTACATCGAAAAATGGATTTTTGAAAGAACGTAATTATAAATTGAATGTGGCAAAGACTCATTGTAAAATCACTTTTTCAAAGGATCTTATTTCAAAAGTTAATTTGAGGTCTATTTGAAAGAAGTATCTGATTACCGCACTGCTGAAATATCTGGATTCGGCGTATGAACAATGTGCACTAAAGAACAAAAACCATTCAATCATTATTCTTTGTAACGGATTTTGAAATAATTTATACCACATTTAGTTATTAGCTTATAGTATATGATGCGTTTCAAGCCCGATTTTCCATTAAACTATTAAATCGTATACGTTATTGGAGAAACTTGAATTCCGAACGGTTCAGCAGTAAATAACTTCCCTCTCTAAGGTGATTTCTGTGGAGGTGACATCTCTTGACAACTTTGTGTAAATACCATGTACACTCATACCGCTGTTAAATGTGTTCTCGCTTTCCTTTCGGGATTAAGTTTGCCAGAGTCTTATGTATACCACATTGCCTCTTTCTGGCACAAGGACCTGATTATGTTGAGCAACGGTAGAAAAACGTAGATTTATATTTGGCGCCGACATAAGATTATCAGACAACAACCGCAACAAATGTATAAACGCGTTAAGTTATTGATTTTTTTTTATTTCATAAGACTGTAGATTAAAAGAAACATTGCTTAATTTTTGAAAGTTGAATGAAAAATAAAGTTGCAAGAACGCCATAAATTGTTATCGCATTAAAAATATATCAGGAGCACTCTGTCACGTGTAAAAAATGAAATGGTTATTCCATTACTTTATTCAGTGCGCTATTCAGTCCCTTAACCAGAACCTTTCACACGCACGAACAAAGAATATATTTATTACCGGCGCAATGCCTACTGCACCGATAAACACCTAACATAATAGAGCAGCACATGCTCTTAAGTCGAAATCATTGCAGCAGAATTTTTCTCGATTGATGAGTGCGCGAGGTATTATCGTAATATGCTTTTAACGCTATGCACGACCTGATAATGAGGTTAGAAAGAACTCCACAGAATGTATCATTAGAAGAACTCAAAGTGTTTTCTCGTGTTTGTGATGATACGAAAGTACTGAGAAAGTATCAGCTATTCTTACTTAAACTACTTCACCACGGTAAACAAATTCCAGCAGGACACAGTATTATCAGTACTACAGACAAAGAGTGAATACAAACTGATTGCGAAAATGCAGACAATACGTTTTGACTTTCGTGTACTATAGTATTAGATCATTTGTAATATCTCACACTGTAATATAATAAGTTGCAAAATATTTATATAGTGTATGTAAAAGTAACTATATGTTACTTAAATACCGTACTTCTTTACAAAATAATATAGATATTATTTTTACATAGTAATTCTATACTAGAATTTATGCTTAATGATATACCTATGCAATTCACTTTTCGTATTAATTATTACTGGCAATGAGACAAGTAATTGATTCTTTGTAATTTTGATATTATAATAAAGACATTAGTATGATGAGATAAGCTAATTTCAAAATAAATTCCTTAATCAGTATTTATCTGCTCGAGAGATGTTGTTTACATTGAATACTTAATTTAACATTCAAAAAACGTTGTTAAAAACTACAGTTTGAAATGGTTACTCCTGAGTATTTTTATTAGCAAATATTGCATCTCTTATTATCTATGGACGCTTCACTCTCTACTGATTGGTAATAAACCGAACGCCAGTTATTCCAAAGTGTTTTGACTGCAGCAATTTCTACGTCAGTTGCGATCCAAATACATGTCACGTGAAACTTGTCACAACACCGCAGACCAAGTTAGTAAAACACTTCGATTTGTTGTCGATAAGCATTTTTGGGCGGCCGCCCGACGCAGGCCTGTAAATCGACAGGCAACTTCCCGC
>BOPP01000004.1:1368656-1382683 GCA_017312745.1 Gryllus bimaculatus | reverse complement strand
CGTGTTGGCGAAGGCAGAGGCGCGTCGCGCGCCTGGAAAGCCCGACCCCCTACGCGAAACTCAGGGACCGCCGGGAAGCGGCAGTTTTTTGTTTTTGTTTTTGTTTTTTTTGCTCGCGAATGTGCCGACTTGGACCACTCGTGCATGCACCCTGCATTTACCGGGGCTCAGTAACCTTATCTCGGTGGCAAGTGCATGTAATATATCATGGGATCAGCAATTAGCTAGATCCGATTTTTGTCCCCAATGTTATTAGCCCTGGCGGTATGGAAGATGAAATAATGATGATAGTGAAGGGTGAAAGGACGACCAAACATGCAGACATACACAACACAACCATGTCTGCGGCCGTACTTGCACCCGCGATCTTCTGGTCCGAGACCGCTACGGCACTGCTGCCTCGTCCATTTGATCGGCTAAACGGCGCTGTTTATTGTATGCATTTATTTATTTATTTGCCACCGGACTGCAGCGGGAAAAAATGGTGCTCAGAAAAATTATAAAAATTATTTTCCATAAGTACCACGCACACTGATCAAAAATAACGAATAAAATACACTCGTATAACCCTGCGACAAATTAAATATTTCGTCAAAACACTTCACAAATATGTGTATTTATCTATCTATCTATCTATCTAGCCATCTATCTATATTGAGATAGAGAGATAGATATCTTAAGCAGTGACGCACAGAGTATGAGAATTTAGCCAGTACGCTCAGTTTGGTATTCTCGTACAATGAGCGGAAAAGAACAATCAAATATTGCATTTTCAGTCACGTCGAAACTGCTTCGATATTTTTGTATTTTCCTCGAGTTCGTAGCTAACTAATAAAACACCTCTCACATCGGCGAAGGCTGAATAATTCTCTTTGAATTTCCGCACTCATTGGAAATTAATAATATAGATTATTTAACTCCTAAAACAGTTTAAAACTTCCTGTGGTCAGACAATAAGGTTATTTATGAACAGGCAGCTGAAAAAGGTAAGTGTGTGTTGTTTTTATTTATTTATTTAACATCAAAACAGTGATTACATATTGTATTACGTATTGTGGGAAGAAGTGCAATTTGTGCACGTTTTCTTGAGTTCTGGGATACCTGCCCTAACCCGTATACCAAAGCAGGTAGATAAAAGTTTACCATTTTATGTAAAGTTATGATAACAAGTCTTCCAATGTTATACAAGTAAGCCTTCGTCGCAAATAACCGTGTATGTGTACTAAACGCTTCCACTGTACTGAAAAGGCGGAGGCGTTGGAAAAAATGTTTATTTTAACAAAGCAGTGTTATATTTAATTAGTTTATATTTGTATTGTATATTTGCGACCCTCGCGTCACGCCCTTTTAATATAACTCCAAGCGAAGGGTGCTTTCAGGCACAATTCGGCTTGCGCAGTTGCCACCCATGTGATTCTCCGGCGATCGCCCGCCTCCGAAAAACACCCCCCACGGTCTTTTGTGTTTGGCAATAGATGTTAAGAAGTGAAGATTGCGAAGATGTGCGGTCCCCTTAGCTCAATCCCAGAGCTCGGTTGATATAATTTTCTGGAAACTTTTGAACAAGCCAATAAAAAGCATCGGTTTACACACGTGACAGCTCACGCATCTTGCGAAAGGGGTGGGGACGGGAATCGGGTGAGCTGAGGGCGCTATAAGATCACATGATTGTTGGAGAAAGAATCTCGACGGCGATCGCTCGGCTCTTAGAGAGACCACAGTTCTTGACTTAACGGCATTAAGAGGTAGTAAATGATGTAATGGCGACAATAGCCATCCAGCTGACGATCTCTGTTCTTCACACGATCCCACCAGCCCTCACTCAGCATCGTAATTTATTCCGGATGCCGGGCTGGGATAATAGGATCAACATCTTAAAGCTATCCGTGGGGGTGTGCAGCCCTACCATTCGGCTGCAAAACACAAAACGCGGTTCAGGGGACGTGTGACGACCTGCGACCCGCGCATCAAAACCGACTCTTCGTTTCGCGGACGGCCACGATGATCTCCCGCCCAGCCTGATGTTGGACATCCGCGAGCCCTCCTACCGACTACAGGAAACTCTTATGGCGTTTCAACGGCTCCTCCGCTGCAGCCGACCGGTATTGGACGTGTAATACTTTCGGGGTGAAGTAGCGACATCACAATCATCACCATCCTGTAAGTGAATTCACGCCCATACCTATTGCCAGCCAGAGGAAAGCTCACAACAGATAATTGTATTTGAGAGACTGTTTACCGATAATAAACGTGTCCCTCGCCATTTTGTCGGGTGGTAACACAAAGAAATATAGCCTGTGTATTACTTGTAGTCAGTCAGCCAAATGCAATCCTTCGACCCAGGGCGCTCATCCCTGAGATGCTCAATGCCGGTGACCGGATAGCAGGTAATGCACTTGGCGCCCTTTAAAAAAATTCAGTGCCTGCGCCCTGCTGTCTGAAACTGACCGTCGCTCCTTAAGTGTGTCGGCAATTTTCCCCCTTTATGATAGTGTAACTCTCAGGTTGCATTACAATATGTTTGTAACAAATAATGTACTTCAACTTCCCGGTCAATGACCCCCATCTCTATCAGGTTTTTGTCGTTTCCCTGATCCATTGAGCAAATGCTGTGATGGCCCCTTGTTTTGCTTCTGGAAGTAAATATAGCTTCACTATGCGCACGTTTTGTTGAACTCTCCTTTTGCTTGTAATGGTAGTAGAGGTAATGGCGAGTTACTATTTTGTTAGCAATGCAGAAAAAACATACTTGCAATTCGTATACCGATGCAAATACGTTTTCTATACCTCGGGAATAAAAATGTCTAGTTTTTTTTCAAATATTGCTAATCTCGTGCTTTTTTAAAATTTATTTTTAATTAATTTATTAATTTTAAACTTTTACTAATCTTTCAACTATTTATAGTTAAAATGACAGGAAGGGATTCCGGAACTCAAGAAAACGAGCGCAGATGATCTTCTCCCCATACGTCACATACCGTTTCTACTGTTGGCTTGACTAAATAAACCTCAATGTAAATGTGAGGCCGGTGGGGCGCGCTGTCCGCAGGAGTGCGAGTACGCGACGGCGCCGCAGGAGGCGTGCGGGCTGCTGGCGGAGGGCGCGCGGGCGGCGGGGGCGTGGAGCCGCGCGCTGCGGAGGGACCGCGCGCTGCCGCCCTGCGCCGCCGGGGACGCCCACGGTGAGTTCGGCCATCTGCCCTGCACTAGGGCAGTGAGCGATAGCGAGGTAATTCTTATGCTCTAGGGAATCCTGAAATATGCTTTTAAAAGTATGGACATTTGACCTAAAAATCGAAAATATGCACTTTGATAGACAATAAAAATTAACAATATTTCATTTCCTGCATAAACCTTTCTTGATTATATTCAGGAGAAGCATTATTGGAGAGAAAAGATATATTGTTGTGTAAACATAATGGTATAATGAAACTTAATTTGCGGGAGAAATAATTTAAGTGATTATTCTCATTAGTACTTGTATTCTTCTTGCACTTCTGCCTCGTTTAAAAAATGTGATATCAACAAGTATCCTACATTTGCATAAGTATTTTGTCATACGTAGATAAGAGAAAAAGAACGCAAACTTTGACAAGCTCTTTCTGATCAGTGAACGATCACAAAAAAATAGATTCTATGAAACGGTTAAATGAATTAGAGAAGAGTCTATTTTTACGAAATATGCCAAATATACCCCTATAATTATGCGAATATGCAGAACAAATCGTCAAAATACGCACAATTATGCACTAACTTGTTCATCTCCATAGCATCCAATTCTAATCAAATGTCAAGACATTTCACTTAGCTATGACCTGAAGCTACGAACAAAAATACGCAGTCATAGAAGCCCGCTCTTTAATAATAAATTATGCAATTACGTAATCAAGAATGGTTACGCCATTTTCAAAATCGTGCGCTTTAATATCTTACTTATTACGTAAGTAGTGAAAAGAAAATATTGTAATCGTGCGATGGAAATTGGAGATTCTCGACAGAAAAATTCTTATTGTCGAGCCTTGCTAAATTAAAGGGCAAGAAAGTAAAACAGTGGATAAATCTTGATACTAGATGTAATAAATGACTTCCTCTTACATCTTGTGTATGCAGAATCTATATTTTGTGGGTCTTTGATATCGAAATATCGACCGTGCCTGCGTGGTATATATGGTAAAGCGCACGTCGAGTCACCTACGGTAAAAAAATAATTTTGCCTGCGATAAAAAAATAATTTTGATGAAAGGAAACACTTTTGCAATGTAACAATCCTAATCCATGTTTTTAATGTTAATATAGAGTATGGTTTTGAATACACATACATAGAACCATAATATTGTAAAAACGTAATCTTGTTAATGTAAAATACTGTATTTATTTCGTAATAGTCGTTAATAGCCTAGAAGTTGATGCGTGACAAAATAGACAACCAAAATAGTTTTGAAAATACAAGAATTTTCATAACACATTTTTCAATGGAATTCAGTGTATTGTGGTCTGTCTCTACAAAAAATTAAAGAAAATTAATAGAAAGCTTACCGTCTCTGGTATTTGAATCATTTCCTTTAAGAACTGCATCCCAACTCTTAACAACCTCGGCTACCATGACTGTATGAAGAGATCATTATTAATGCAAAGCAGAAGTGAAATTTTCACGAAAACATTTGAGATTTTGAGAATCGTCTTAAGAGAATACTTGAAGCCTTTGTATTTGGAATTAAATTTAAAAAAATAATATGTAATGTAAATATTAATACACGAGATGTTCCCAAAATTTACTTGTTTAATTGTTGAGAGTTGTCAATAAAAATGCCGCTTATATCATGAGATTAATTGGTCTCTATCTATGCAAAAGGTTAAAAGATTGGTGTCGTTTATTAAAAAAATTGAAAATATCCCAAGTAAACTGGAAAATTTAATAATAATAATAATAATAATAATAATAATAATAATATATTTATTTAGGGCAAGGCTCCTACCGTAACAAACTTCTGTTGAACACATTAAGCTAGTTTGTAACATTTGCCAAGAATTGAACACACGAACTCCCAGCTACGCACGTTCGCAAAGCGTTTTTAAATTTTTTCGAAATATTCTGAATTATGTATTTTCTTATCTTTCACATTTTATTACTCTTTCGCCGTTCCTTAGAAACTGACTAAATTAAAACATAATGGCTTTCAGAGAAGAATTTGCTTTTCAAAGTTAGTATTTCATGCAAATTTTGTATCATCGATCAACTGACTGAATAACGTTTAACTTATATTAAAGTGCTGTGTGTTGCGCTGTTTTGATGTGCAGCGCTCTTCGTTCAGAAAGGGAAACAAATACTGAATAAATATGAAGTGGTTTTTGATGTCGAAATAATGATCGATTTTTGAGTAACCTGCTAGTTCTGCTAGGTTGTATCCATCATTAGAACAACCCACCCGTCACAAAACGACAGAACTAAAATTTAAAATAGTTTAATATTTTGATCCAATGCACTGGTGTAAATATAATCTCCTATCACATTACGTTAGAACTATTATTTTTCTAATAACATGCTAATTATTTTACAGATTTTCTTGCATTCATTATCTCAGAATTGATCCTTTTTACAAAATATAGATTATAAGAGTGGATTATATATTTTTGAGAAGCCTTGATAATGTTGGAAAAGCTTGGAGGGACTCTTTAGTAGTTTCTTTAATTTATTTTAACTGAAGTGCATCCTTTCAGTAAAAATTCTTTAGCCATCAAATATTCGATAACATAAGAGACCTACGGTCACTTTCTCTCACACAAACACTCGTACTCACATATACACATGCAGGCAAACACAAATAAATACGCACACACATGCACGCAAACACACATATACGCGCACACACATGAGCACACAAACACATACACACACTGGAGCAAAAATCAGTTGACAAGCACGCCGACATAGCTTACGGCATCAATTATTGTCCCTGCAGTGCCTCTGACTGGGAGATCCTAGGGGTTCGAGTCCCATCGTGGGCAGGATTTTCAACACCAGCTGTATAGCTAGGTCGAATCCAGTCGCTTTCTGTAAGAGACTTGGTTCGGAATTTTTTCCATAGTTTCTCCGATCAACACCTGACAAATAACGGAGCTGTACCCTAACAAACGGACCAGAGACCGCCGGCGATCTTTCTTTCCTCTTCCTTGTCCTATCCTCAACCCTTACGTATACAAATTTACTCTTATATGTACTACACTACCACATATATCGGGAGACTAGTCAAGAGCCTAAAGCTTGTCCCACATGGGGCAGTGCCAGTTTTGCGCGAAATACCTGCTTAGGGAAGATCCCCGCAAGCCGAGGTAGGTCGGCGCCGAATCTCGCCATCTAACGGGGGAAGAAATTTGGCACAACCCGCGATAAAAATGGGAATAATAATCATAACTATTGATGGGCCCAGAGTCACCAATCAATCATTTAATTGACAAAGGTCCTGAAAAAATGCGAAGATATACGGCGGGAATGTTGGATATGTATATGAGAAGAAATCAACACAATATGATGGGACTGAGGCCCTGTATAAGAAACTAGCATTCCGATTTATTCTTAGCAATTTTCCGTTGATGCCGTCAGCTTTCCATTCATCTCTGCTGTCTCGCGCCCTTGCCTGGACACTACTTTTGCCCCGCTCACACACGCAGCCTCCACACAGCGCATCCATTTCTGCTCCCGCTCCCTCTGCCCACAGCTCGGCCTCCGCGCGCCCTCACCCGCCCCGCGCGATTCGCTCCCCGCTGCCCACCGCACACCCGCCACACACACACACTCACACGCGCACGCGTCCGCGACCACACCTTGCCCGGGGAACCCCCACCGCTCAATCTATCATGCGGCACTCAGGATTATTTATTTATTTATCGCATAGTGGTTTTGCGGGGAGACGATTCGGAGGCCGCACCTAATTATAGACACCATTTGTGGTGATGGTAATGCAGGGCGACGCACATGCTGGGGTGAGGAGGTCGGGGCGCGGGTGGGGGCGGCCGCAGGCGGCGGCTCGTGAGCGGAAGAGCCTGACGGTGGACGCGAACGCTCGAGCGGGTCTCTCGCTGCTGGCGACTTTCCTAAAGGCGCTGCGTAGGCACGGAGGAGAGTGCCGGCGGCTCGCGGCTGCGCTCGTCGGTCGTTTTCCGTCTCTGGTCAACGCCCGGCGATTGCCCATCAAGTACCCTAGCACACGGACCGCGCGCTATCTATCCTAGTCCCCTTTCCTCCCTCCTCTTTCATACAAACTTCCGCACACATACACACACATGCGCGCACTTTTTTGATTGATTGATTGTTTCCGGGCGCGTCAACTATTAACGTAATTAGTCTCGTAAGTGTAATGCAGGTTTCCCCTTCAGGATGTGACAGTGATTTTCTCCCAGCGGTTGATGAAAACCGGCGCCGACCTCCCGTCAACTAGCGGGATTTTCCCCAACCAGGTATATCCTTTCAGCGGGTCACCACCCCAGCCGGGAAAAAGCTCTAAGTTCCGCCTCGCCTCCCGGCATGTATAATAGTGTAGTACATGTAAGTGTAAGTGTGTGTAAGTAAGGGGTAGGGATAGGACAAGGAAGAAGAAGGAAAGATCACACGCGGTCCCTGGCCAGTTTGTTGGGGTACTGCTCCGGCATTCATCTGTTCTTGATTGGAAAAATCGCAGAAAGCTATCGATCAGGGCAGTCGTCCGCTAGAATTCTCCTCCAGACAGCGACTGAATTCGACCTAGCTGACAAGCTAGTGTCGGAAATCCTGCCTCTGTCGGGACTCGAATTTAGGACCTCCCGGTCACAGACTCTGCATTGATACTAGTTAATGCTCTGAGCCACCTCTCCCGGCCACACATGCACATACACATACACACTTACATGCTCTATACAACCACACTAACGTTTGTTCTCCAGATTAGAGCCTGTCTCTGCTGAGGAGGTGCCCTCCTGGGGAAGATAACTAGAGGGTAACGCTCCGCAGTCCGACATGTAGGTCGGTGCTGGATCTCACGTTCAAGCGGGGATGGAACGCGTCAATGCTATAACATGCACTACACTCGCGAGGCTAATGGCCGTCAAAATGACGCGCCCGGAAACACTAGACACTTCCTCCCTTCGAGCAGGGGCAGTCTTCGCGAGATGGTGGGCGGAAGGAAGTGGCCTGTCGCGTCCTCTCCTCCATCGAGGTGTCATTTCACGTTTTTGAGAGATCCTGCCCTGAGTCGCAGTTCCTGGAAACGTTCAAAATAAAATAATATCCATCTGCAACATATCTGTCTGCTAGAACAGCTGGTTAGCGAGCATATTAAAAGATCTGTGCCTAATATCATTACCAGCGTAATAAATACCCTCTACGATAAATATTTTAATACCAAAAATAAATCGAAATGATGGTCGTAAATTGGGATTGAGGGCGTAATACAAATATTGACTCAAACTATTAAATATGAAATGAAAGAATTTGTTTCAAAGTTCGTATGACATCTTATTGTTGATTATTATTGCATATTGTGCAAAACTGCGACTTTCGCCATCTCCTCCCCCCCGTCACACACACAAACTCTCCGTAGAACGTACTCACATAAAAGAGGGCCAACACATTTAGTCGTTATCATTTTTATGCTATGCCTATAAAAAATCAGTTATCGCTTCTTTTTAAAGAAAAATTATCGCTTTACGGGATGAGCCGAAAGACAATCGTTGGAACCCAACTGTTGACGCACACGTCCATGATCGTTTCGAGGAAAGAGGAGGGGTTTCTTTCTAAGTATTCTTCGTTGTACAATTCTTTTTTCACATATCTTCACTTACTTGTACTATTTGATAGTAATTAAATCGTTTTAAGGCGTTTTATACCTTTTATATTTTACTTTTACACACACACACACACACACACACATATATTAATGATTGTGAAAATTCCGTGAAAATCCTACTGCTGTAGGGAGTACTCACCCCAAGTAACATCAATGTCAATACCCAGAACAATGGTACAGTACTAAGATGGGGCTATGGGCTTCCATGTGCATATATGGAAAGGTTCAGGGGCAGGATGGCCACAAAGGTTATACTGTCGTGTAGTTTGTGGAGTGAGAGGGACCTCTTCACTTAAAATTGTAACCCAGGAAAGCGGTAGGTACCACACGAAGCCCTTGTCTTTTAGGTGACGATAGACGACAGCTGGGGAGAGAGCGGTGAAAACCCGAAAAAATGTTCCCAGCTTAAGAGAAGGAAACTTATTTATGCGAGGAAGTTTGTGCCATTTCAACAACACATTAAATCGCAACTGATTATTTATGTGATATAAAAACATATTGTATTGTTTGTACAATATTTTTCTGTCGGTCTATTCCGGATAATCTCAAGAAAAACTGATTTTGATGCGGTTTTCACTGAAAAGTATTTTATAGGGCATAATATAGGCTAATTTTTTATAATTATTTTCTATTGTTAAATATAAATGCTTATTTATTTGTTTTTGTACGCATACTTACAGTTTTATACTTAAATGAAATTTTGGCCAGATGACCTTCAAAACATGAGAAAGATTTCCGTTGTAAAACTGGACAACATTTCCTATTCCTTGAAACGAAACTTAATTGTTCCCTTTCAGTTTTTCCCAAATATTTCGATATTATTTAGTAAATCACTGAAATTTATTTAGTCATTTCCGAAATTTTTTCAAAATGCATTCTGCATTTTGCGCATAGTTTATGCCTATTTGCGCTAATAATGCATCAAAATGCATTATTAGCGCAAATAGGCATAAACTATTTGAATATCAGAACTGATATTGAACGTTTGCCGGGAGTATGTGAGAAAGTACTACATGTGAAAGATAAAAATTCACAGGTATTCGGAATGCCATGCTAGATATGAAAAAAACGGTTAGGTATGAAATGCCATGCTAGGTATGAAAAGTAAACGGCAAACGAATTAGGATATTTGGACACTGAAAGTAATTTGTTCTATGGCCTGTTAACAGTAATTACAAAAACTAACATGACGCACAGTATTGTTTTCCATGGAAATATTTAAAAGTATGCCTTTTGAATCAACTTGGACCCTTCCCTATACTCGGAAGGTTAAAAAACAATGATAGAAGACAGAATGTTAGTGTCGGTGTAGTATGTAGTACGTTAGGTGCAAATTGATAAAAGTGTAGTACTTCACACAGAAATTATATAATAATTTTAAAAAAATCTATGTAACATCAAATTCAATATCAGGTTTATTTTCAATTTCAGTGTAATTATTTCCAAACTTTTGGGGGTGGCGGTACCACAAAAGTCAACGTCACTACACTGAAATGTAATATATTGTAATATATTTGGTTTTTATCTTTCACGCCATTCCACGCGCACAATTTTTAATTGTAAATGAAGTCATTCAATAATTGTTTTACAACAGCGCGATCTAAACTGATTCAAAGTAATAAAAGTCACTGAATTACAAACCATACTTTTTACTGAAATGTTAGCGCTATCAACGTGACAAATGTTCTGCCAAATATTTCTGAAGAGGGGAATAGCGTTCCCTCCGCTTCGATAATGAAGGGAGATTTAAGAATTCCATTGCCCCGGAAGTATTTCTGAAAATGAGAAAGTCGGGAACTTCAATATCTTTGCTCACTGAAAAGTAAGTGAACTGCAATAATTTCTGTGGAACGCGAATTAAAGAACGAACCAAACACTGAAGTTGAAATGGAATAGCATTCTTTCCCCTCAGGTGTAAAATATTTAATGCTGTGCATCCTAGGTTGATTCGCAAATATCGAGATGCAGAAATAAATCGTGGATATTAAGTATGAGGTGAGCGACTAGGGTTAATGTAGGGGAATCTACTTTCCAGAGTCGGATGCTAAAAAAAATAAGATGAACTATTTTTACGTACACCGTTTAACAAGTTTTAAATAACTAAAATCATGTTTTTATGGTACGCATTCTCATGCATTCAGATGTGATAATGATTTGGTATGATATAAGATGATATGCAAGGCATTCAAGCTTTATAGGCGAACTATGTACCTTTTTTCAGCCTTATTTTACCTTCTATGATTTACAATGATATGCAAGACAATCAAGATTTGTTGGAGAACTACAAAACTTCTTCCTCTTACATGCCTCTTTTCATGGAGTTTAGAATTACCATTGCCTTGCCTATTTATTTACAAATGTATAGTTTTTGTCAAAATTGTTTTACTTAAGGGTAACGTATTTTCATGCAATATAGATATTTATAAGTACAACACGTCATAGGAGACATATTCATCAGGGATCAGTATTAACAGCTTACTACAAGAAACCCACATGTAAAGTACTTACGTTGATTTTCAACATATTACGAGATGACATTATACAATTAATTTCAATACTGAAGTTGCAGTGCCAAGGAAGATATTTTCAGTTCCTTACCAATTTATATACAATTAAAGACTATACTGACCATCAAAAAGAAAAATAATATTTATCTTAAGAATGAATCATGATGCATAGTTAATATTTGTAATGTATCATTTTAAAAATACTAAACATATCTAAACAAGTTTTGTACTTCAGCTTCTTGGTCAATGACACCTGTCTGGTTTAGGAATTGCGTCCAGTTTTCCCGATCTATTGAGTAAATTCGGAGATGGTCCCTTGTTTTGTTTCTGGACATCAATATAGTTTGATTATGCGCACGTTGTGTTGAGCTTACCTTTTGCTAGTTGTATTAGGAGTAAAGCTAGGGATGTGTTTTGTTTGAATCAGTTAACAATCAAATCTGTAGTTCATTTACCAATGCAAATAAGTTTTCTATTACATGGGAGCAAAAATTTTTGGTTTTCAAATGATGCTAAACTTGCTTGGTTGGTAGTTTTATCCATCATTCAACTGTGTATAATGAAAGTGTGGATTCTGAAGTAAGATAACCTGCGCCGATTATTCTTTTCCCCCCACACGTCACAAAGCTTTTTTTTCTGTTCTTTTTTCTACACGAAAGTAGGGGGGGGCAAATACAATCATAATATTTCATTGACTGTTGAAACCGTAACGAGCCAAACACTTCATGACAAAATTTATGTACACGAACTAGTTAGGCAAATGTGACATGTGACATTTGAATGCGACAGCCGCACTAGAGGACACTTTAGCAACAGACAATTCGGATTATTAATGCCATTTCTATATTAAATGTAGTTCTTTCTTTTATAAGTAATACATGGAGACCTTATTGTGACAGTCTGGATGAAAGGAAGGAAAGTGTATTAACAGAGGTAATCGATATGTGTTCTCTTCAATTGCGCGCCATTTCTCTTGTATTGAACATCATCTGAGGGCAAGAGAGAATGCTATACGCCTCATGGAATGGTTCCAGTCCTTGAGAACGTGATTATATTCCGAGATTATCATATTTGCATAAGGAAGGGCAACTAGCAACATAGGAGACGATCGTTCCTCCAGTGAAACCTTTGATTTGCAGATGAATATTATTTTCATCCTTTCTAGTTTGAGATGATTGAAGTTATGTATGAAAATTATTGTAAGCGTCTTTAGTAGACTTGAGTCCCCGATCAGACACCGACATTACGAAAGAATTAGGGCACACAATACAAGAGATACTAGGAATGCCTCCCACGCCACACGCTGCAGAAAACATTTGTCTTACACGGTTTTCGAACCCACAACCCTACTGACCGCATACTTGGCCACACCTGTCACAGGACTCTGTCCTAGGGGGCCCGCTCACTTGACCAAACTGGGAGTATTTTGTAAACGTGTTACAGTTACGAAACGTAATAGTAATTAAATTAACTTTCTGATGCACACCCTGCTGACAACGTGCTGTAAAATATTGTGTCTATGATTCGCAATGACTTTACCACTGTTTGTTTCTAGCAACGATGTAAACAAAATTATTTTAGGGTTAAATCTATCAACGTCACACTCCTTAGTGAACAAATAACAATATTAAATACATTTATAGGAAATATAGAATAAATTATTTACATCACGTCTCAATTAACGAACTCGTAGTTTTCTTTCATGTAATATTTACAACGAGGGATATTTTATCAAAAATCAGGTTTATTCATTTAAAATTTCTTACTTTTCTGTCAACTAATAATTAAAGGAAATGATACCTTGAGAATATCATGAAAGAGTAATATCTCATGTTGTTTTATTAGAACATTTTAAAGCCGTTTTTATATCGTTTGAGAGTTTCTGAAAATTCTCAATTTTGAGTTAATTTATATAAAAAAACTTTTTAAATCGCTAACGTGATGTTTTAATGTGGAAAAATATTTTAAAGTAACATTAAGACGAAAACTGTGATACTTGTACGAACTGGGTCGCAGGAGAACAAGCTAAAGCCTACTAGAGTTCATTTTTACGTAAATGAGAGATCACTAGCGCACTATATTTTATGGTGTTGTAACATATCCTTACCATACTTTTTTCAAAAATCTGTAGCTTGCGTAACATTTGAAGCCCTTTTGGCGTTGAACGGGGAATAATTCACCTCGAAGACTGTTAGCCAAATGTCAACTCAAGTCGTAAATCATTGCCTTTTATCCCTGTCGGCCAGGTTCTCAGCACCGCTAGTATCCGTGCTTCCCAGGCGGCCACCCATTCAGGGTCACGCGGTGTCTCGAGTGCGTAACTTTCTTGGCTTCGTGGAGCTTGGATAAGGAGTTCGGCCTCCGGCGCAGGCATTAATGTCCTTCGTGTTCTGCTTGCGTTGCACTATACACTTCCGGAGAAAGTACTTGAACAGGACAAGACTGAATGAGTCGCCGCGCCTTCTGGGGCAGACTTCCGAGGAGGAATGAAGCTTCCTGTCGGATTGGAGGTGTCAGGCTCTTGGCTGCGTGTGCCATCCAATAATGGCGAAGTGGGCAGCTGTTGGGAGCGCGTGGCCGCGCCCGCGAGGGGCTGCGTTCTGCGATGGGGAGTAAACAAACAATGCGACGCGGCTTGGGATGAGGATGCGGATGAGGATGAGGATGAGGATGAGGTATGCCAGAAGCGGCGCGGGTGCGG
>BOPP01000004.1:1342695-1353366 GCA_017312745.1 Gryllus bimaculatus | reverse complement strand
CCCGCCCCCGACGCCGCCGGCCGAGGAGGCGATGCGCCGCCCGAGAAAGTTGCAACGCGGAGGTGTGGCGCGGATTTGGGAGGGGCCTGGAGGAGCCCTGCAGAGCCGTTCAAGATTTGCAGAGGGTAGCAACCGGGCCGAAATTTTCACAGAATGAATGAATGAATGAATAAATGAATGGATCAGTGAATGAGTCAGTCTCTGTGCTCTGTAAGGACGTTGTAAGTCTCTCTATAATTCGTAAAGACGGATTTCTCGTTAGAAGGTCTACATTAACATAAGCTACAATAACGTCATTATTATTATATCAACGTATCAATTATATCAAACGTATATATTATTATTATATACGTCAACACTCAAAAGTTGCAATTGCAGTTTCTTGGACCTCGTGCGCAGTTTCTACGGGCAAACGAACGATCTGAATACAAAGCAACACTGTTTTAATTCAATGTCATAGACTGTCCATACTACTACTCTATTCAATCATCTAGACAGAAGAAAACCGAAGGGGCTTGTCGTGAAGGTAAGATATGATAATCTACACGTGTCCTGTTTTCAATTACGCCTCCAATCTGAGCGCTCACTTGAGCATGATAATTGGTTTCTGGGAATGACATAAGCAAGTATCTACATGTCTACATATCTACTAAATAAGTTCTCATAGGAAGACATTCAACCAGCTTCAACAGCTTATGTCGCTTTGCAAATATAACTGCAAGCTGGAAAAATGTGTCTTTGTTGTGTAATCTGTTTCTTCTTAGAAACAGCATCAACACATCAGGTGTTTCTTGCATGATTTTCTTTGCACGAATCGCAAATAGTGTTGAATTTTTTCGAACAATTTTTCGCCGTAGGCAGCAACGTTTCACGAGTTGTCTGATTTTGAATTTTAGAAATCTTTTTGTGAAAACAAAAGAGTGGAATTTTCAATTTTTCAAAAGCTTCTGTAAACTTTTCATTTGTATAATTTGTTTCTAAAGCCTGGGCTTTGGATACTTGTCGGAGTATTTAATTTCGTTAATTTCTTAAACACGGTTCTCTTACGTGCTTCTTTGCATTATTTTTACATTTTACAAGTAAATTTATCACCCTCGGTGATGGAGAAGACGGAAGTAGCGTCCAAGTATGAGAAGCCAACACCTTCCCCTCCCTTGTAAGGAACTGTGGTTTCACCATGTGGTTATGGCGGTGGTGACTTTTCATACCGCGTACTTCATCAGAACATCGCATTCCTCTATGATCACCATTCACGCTCCGTTATCACCCTACAATGCTTCTTATCAGAAGGGAACAGACAACCGCCACTGTGGACATCTCCCCTGGAAAGTAGAACACAAAAGATATAATCCTCCCCTCGCACCTACATTAGTAAAGTATTCATCAAATAACTTTAATATTTGAAGACTTGGAACGTCAGTTCGTAGTTTGATCAAATGAATAGCCTTACGATAATTAAAAATATTATTTAAAATAAAAATCCTATTGATATAGCGAATGAATAAAAGGAAATAAGTTTAATTAAAAGTGCCCTAAAAAGTCAATTTATTTGTTTATTGTTGTTTCCCTGTATTTTAACATATGTCGAAAACTAAAGCACAATAACAAGCTCTTAAGAAAATCTTACTGAATCTTCTGACTTAGACACTAAAAGAAAATGAACAAACAAACAATGAAGCTATATATGTTTGCTCATGATATTACTTGAGAACAGCGCATGAAATAATAATACTCAGAACAGCAGTGAATTTGCAAGGCCTTAGACAGTTGGGAAACGAAAAAATTGGGGAGAATCGTTTTTTTTGCAAATCTGTCGTTTGTATACACAATGTCACTGCTGCATACTTGCTCTATTTGGGGATCATTGATTCTGTGACAGATTCAAAACCAGCGGAAGCCAAGTTTCCTTTTGTAGGTGCCGCTTAACCAAGTTTGGAAGGGAAATTGAAGATTCCGAGTTGGTTATATCCCGAACTTGGAAAATATTGGATGAGGAGTGTCAGAAGTGCACCCATGTTGGTGCCATTATTGAAAGAAAGTTGCACACCCCCCTAAACCTGGTATCAGAAGTCAGCAACGTACACATGCAAGGCAAGATTGTCGTGTTGTACGAGAGGTCACTACGAATTGTAAGAACGAGGCTAGTTAGATGAAAATAGTTACTTTCGAGAGTGTACTTTACTTGAAACTGGTTATGTATCATGCATTTCTTTAGCTTATAGTGACTAGACATGTCGTTTTTAATGGGATTCTCCCGTTATTTAGCTTCTTGACCCGTTGTCCCGAAGAATCGTTGAAGAGGCGCTAATTGTCCCCTTTTCAACATCTTGTCCCTTTTGGTCTCACTCTTTTATTAAATCAATGCTTTTATGTTCATTTTGATGCATAAGTAGGTATTCTCAAAATGACATTCCATTCCTTTTTCCAGAGATGCCTATTGGCAATAATATATGTACTATTGATGAAATGTCAAAGAAATTGCATGAAAATTTAAGATCCGTATCTAATATTATTGGACTTAAAGTACAACATTTGTGAGCAGAGAGGCCAATCGCAAACTTCAATTTTTAATGTCACAGAAACTTCAAAAATTGAAGCTTCCGATTGGCCTCTTTCTTCACAGCTGTTTTACGTCAAGTCTGCTTACATATTATAAACGAAGTGTATGAGTTACGTTGATTTGTATTGACATTACGATCAGTCTCTGAGCTTTCGCTGAGATAAGTTCAACATTAGTTATTTTCAAAGATGAAGTGTTCGATGAAATTAATCATGTGAATAGCACCATGAATATTTAACCTGAAGAATGGAAGAAACAAAATACTGGTGCGAGAAAATGGTGTAATATCTTCTCAGAGAGTGAGCAAAAGATATTCTGTTTTACAATATTTTTTTCGTTAGTTGAATTTGTCCTCACTATTCTACATATCTTCAATTCTCGACAGCAATGTACGGTGGTGTCGGGTTCTGCTCCTAAGGAAAAAAATTGAGGGAAGAATTATTCAGCGATGTGACCAGTGAAGAGTCGCTATTCTTCCTTAAAAGGTGGTCGTGTGGATGTTTGGTACCGGCCTTATGACAGAATCTTCTACGATGTGTAAGTTAGTAACACACAGTTAGGAGAACCATATAAGCAACAAATGGTTTGGAGAACCATTGTCTACAATGGCTATTCGCTTCTGGAATTAATCCAGGAAATATTGATCAGTGAATGGTACATTGAGGATTGCATCCAACCTGTTTTAGTGCTCTAATTTTAGATTCAGACAATTTTTTTCTGTAGTAAATTCTATGTCCACATTCCGCTCACGCAACCTAACATTCTCTTCAACAATTTCATCATATTCCCTTCGCCGGTTTGATCTGCACATCAATATACCTCCCTCCACATTGACCACGTATGGTTACGGGTCGACCGTTGTCTGTCTCGATATCCTACACTCATGACAGTTCCTCTCCAGTTAAGAGTGAGAATTTGGAATTCCATTTCTGTGATTATTATTTGCACCTTCCACAATTGTATCTATGGAATAAATTATGCCTGCAGTGCTGCTATCGATGACATACTAAGTACTGAACGAGATATTAACACTCGTATGGAAACATTTACGGCAGTATATTCTTATGCGAATGATTATAGCCAATATCTGTTAAATTTGTGAATAAAATGTTCGCTCTTTTATCAAGCGTCCGTTAAGGCATATCCTTTTTCACTTTTGGGTAGTACAGTTAGGAAGTTTTATTATTCCAAATTTATTCTGCGCGTGCATTTATTCCCAATTTAAGCAGAAATATTTAAAAAGTACAATATGTTATTTAATGATAACAAACTCCGTATTTATCAAGTCAGTTAAATGAGCTGGAAGTCACTGGTTACTACACAAGAGTTCTTGGTAAACACCGACAAAATTCGGTATCACTAGGTTATTGATAATATTTTTAATATTTAATGTTTCAGGTAACCGGGCACTAAAGATGTAAAGGTTCACGGGTTCAAAACTAGGAACTGTATCGCCGGATCTCCAAGGATCAATCAAATGGATCATGGGCGGTCCGTGTTCCGCCATATAGATTTCAGCTCCGCTATTCAATACGAAGCGATACACGAACCGCAAAAAAACATCTTTCGTGCATCTGATTTTCGAGGTGGATTCGTAAGCTTCCGCGGCCGTAGTCTTTTGTCAACTTGTCTGTCCGGGATGAGCCGCGTGTCAGTCGGTCGAGCTAACGTTTCGGCCACCATTCTGTGGCCTTCTGAGCTATTTTGAATATATATGGCCCAAACGTCAGCTCGACCGATTGTGTCCGGACATCCAAGTACCAGCTGGACTTCTATTTCGACCTCGATTGAGGAAAAATCACGCTGGCGAACTCATCGAATAAGTCGCTGGTACCCGCCCGAGATCGAACCTGCAGTCTTGCAGCTACCCGTGCTCTCGATCCCCACGTGGCCTGCATCATTGTGGCACAACGCAATGTCCTAACCACTAGACGATCACGGCCAACGGATGCAACGTAGACTAAAGGACGCAAGTGGTAATGGCATCTGTGTGCTTTGCGGTGATAGAGAAGACTGGATCCACATACTCTTAATTTGCTGTGCAACCGAAACATGGAGAAAAAAATGGATGGGAATGGGAAATTACTACTTTCTAAACAGGAACGTAACGCTCGCCCAAAACATTTTAGGTGATAAAAGGTCTAAATTCATGGAAGAATTAGGAACATTTTTAGGAAAGGTTCGGACCATTAGGGAAACTGAAATTAGGGAGTGGGAAAATAGCACCGGTTAGCTTGAGCGGAGCCTAGACTGGAGAGAAATAAATAAGTCAATAAGCTAACAATATGTAAGTTAATCAGTAAGTTTATGTTAAGTAAGTAAACAGTTAAGAAATAAGTCATAAGTCATAGTTAATTGGTAAGTAAAATGTTAATATAATAAATAAAATAAAACTGTAATAGTAATAAGCACATTAGGGGGGGGAGGTAAGGGGGGATCGAAAAAAAAAAAAAAAAAATATAAGGGCAGAGGCGTTGGTGCGGACGATCTTCTGTGGCGCTGTTTGATTTCAGGTGCTGAGGAGGCCAAGCACTGGAAGGAGACGGCGGGACGCCCACGCCAGAAAATAAAATAGCTAAAATAAACGTCGGATAGATTAGAATGTACTCGGCTTCTGACGGCAGGTTTTTCCCCCTTCAGGGTTTTTTTCCTGAGCCGTACCTTATGGTCTCTTTTCCGCGGCTTTGATGCGATGGAGAGACCATTTGGGGTGAATACCAGAATTCGAAAGATTAGAACGCGAAAGGATGTAGGTATTGTAATGGCTTAAAGGCCTTCGGCCTAGCCACATAGGATCAAGTTAACTAATTTTGTCTGTAATAATTACCTATTAAATAAATAAATAAAAAAATCATTGTGGCAACTGTTTTCTGGTTTGATAAAATTACTTCTTTAACTTGGCTAATTTAACAACTTATAGGGAACTTATGATGGAAAGCTTGTTTTAGGAAAAAAATGTTTTAAACACGTTTCTGACGCTGTTGCCTGTGAATACTGTACTCGACAGGGGGTAGCGAACAGGAAGTTCGAACATCAGTAAAACACGAGAAAATAGGAGCACTTAAAAAATCATTGAGGAAAATTTTCGAGGGACCTCATTGACAAGTATATAACTCGACAAGCAAAAGATATATCTTTGATGTCACGCATGGATACCCTAGAGTATTCAACCAACCGACAAGATAAACATCGCTCATTAGCGCTCGGAATTTGCATGTTGATCGCCTTGGAGCACCGTATCTCATAAACCGGCAATTTGATTGCCATGGAATTTGTGACGAATTATTGACGCAATACTAATTAATGCAAAAATGACTACTTTAGTTCAATAAGTGTGTTCTCATTAATAGTAAAGCAATTATCATTTCGAAACAATCTTTTTCCTACCCGAAAAGCTGTAGCAGATCTCTTGCCAACGGAAACCACTAGATACAGCGAAGAATCCTCGTACAAGTGGAATCCAATAATGCATGATTGACTAACACAGCATGATGTCGAGGTTTCCAAAAGCGCGTATTAAGCAATTTGCACATCTATAAACCAATTCGGGGGCTCCTTAGGCGTCCTTGCTCGAATCACGTTAGATGCTATGGTCATTCCCGTACTTGTAGTGCATATTTTCTCACGGGATGTGGTGGTGAATTTCTCCGCTGGATGGCGAGATCCGGCTCCAACCTGCACGCCGGATTGTGGGATATCAGCAATCACTAGAGAGTTTTTGCACTTTACCGAAACAGATAACGCTAACTGTTATAAATAACGTAACGTTGAATCTTGTGTGAAGCTCAAAGAGAGAGTTTTACACATCTGATAACAATAGTATTAAGTTACACTTAAGTTTGGAGACTTTCCGATTTTGTTTATCGATTTATTCATTTTGTAAATTGTATTTTCTCGACTTTATATCGTAATCATTTGTTTCCTGGAAAACCACACCGAGAAGCGATTGCCAGGGGTTTCACTTCCTTTTACTCTCAGAATATGTTGCTCCATGCTATGAAAGAATGAATTGGAACATGAATATTGATGGGGACGATGTAGAAAATGAAATTCTGCACGAAGTTTTGGAAACAAATCGTTCTGTAATTATAAAGTCTGTAAAATTTGGAATGTTGGATTGCTTATTTTGAAGGGTTTCCCCGTTTGCGAAATATCAAGAATTTCAATATTCCTCCTCCATGGCTTTCGTCATATACAACGGAAACCAATACTTCCTTCAATGGCATACATAATGTTTTGCAGGAAACCGCAGTCGTCATTTGTCCGCCATGATGAATATTACTTCTACAAACACACTAAAAACCCAAAACAAGTATTACCGGCAACCGATCTGGTACAAGGCATGAAGCCTCGCTTACCGAACCGGGTCCGTTTGACGCTTATGTTTGCTACACAGACCGTGATTGGTGTTACGAGCGTCACAAAAGCGTGACAAAAGCCGGGTCCGCTTATCTTTAGGCGTCGATCTGCAAACACTCTCTAGTATCTCCCAGTAGCTGGGTACCGCCCCAGCCGGAACAAGCTCCCGACTGGTCACCCGTATTAGTGAAATAAGTAGTCCGGATGTTTATGATCTAAAAATGTTAGAAATGTGCAAACATTTATGACCTAAAAGATGAAAATATGACCATAAATATGACGACATTTTTTCGTTGCATTTTAGAAACCTTCAAAATCTTTCCGCTGATTAAATAACCATTATACTGAAAATATATTTTTAAAATCGATCACATTCACACCTTCTCCTTTTGCTGGGACATCAATTGTTGTTCAGAGCCACCAAAACCGATACTCTTAGACCAGAAGCCCTCTTGCGCGTTGCACCCTCCCGCAAGGAACGGAGCGCACCATCGCGCAACCCAGACACTGCAGGGGCGCGGGCCTGAATGCATAAATGGCTAGGTCGCAGCGCCGGAGGGTCCAGCCGCTTGCCTCGACGAGATGGCACCACAGCCTCTTTTGTCTCAATCTGCGGGCTCTAATTTGTCTAAGACGCTGACGCTTTACAACAGGCATTTCATTACAGAGACATGTATTTCCATTAAGACTGAAGAATATTCCGTGTTATAATATTGAGGGTTTTTCGCCATTATTTTGGATGAAAATTAAAGCACTGATCTTGCCAATCGCAAGAATTGTGTTTTAATTCTGTGTTGCGTTTTTATTCTTAGCGTTTACTTATTTGAAGACTTCTTACCTATTAAATTAATGAATTATATTTAAAAAATATTGAATATTGCAGTGCTGTCTTTAGGCAATAACGTATCAAGAAAAAATAATCCATTTATTACGAAAAAGTTAATATTTCATTACGTTTAGTGACGGTTCATTACCCACCCAGGAGCATGTATGATGCTGTTGACTTCTTAAAATTAATGTGACTTTTAATGAAAAAATACTGGAGAACAAATTTTTCTTTGTCTTCATTACTAGAGATGGAAGTGATCGTAAGTTGGCAGGAAGTTCACTCGGTCTTTTAAATAGTGAGATGAAAATTTGCAGGGATTTTTAAAAACAACACAAAACTGGTCCCTCTCTATATAATAGCAAGAATTTCAATTTCTAAATCCTGTAAATCACCTGTAGTGTAAATTCTGTAAACCACCAAAGTGTCATTCCCGCTGAGGTTGCTCAGGGCATCAACTGATGTCACTGTACTGCCTCTGACCGTGAGGTCCTAAGACTCCAGACCCGATCATAATAGGAGTTTCGACGATAGTTCGAAATAAACCGCTGTCTGGAGGAGAATTCTAGCGACCCGCTGCTCCCATCGGCAGTTTTCCGTGGTTTCTCCGATCACTACCAGATGAATGCCGTACCTGAACCCTAACAAACGGACCGCGCTCGATATTACCTTCCTCTTCCTTGCCGTACCTTCAACTCTTACATATTACACACAAGCTCTAAACCACCACACATACTAAGAGCTTAGAGTATGCCCGGCGAAGGCAGATCCACGCTAGTGGGAGATACCTGGACTGGAAAACCCCGCTAGTTGCCGTGTCATTCGGCACCGTACCTCACCATCCACCGGGGGAAGAACACCGCCACATCCAATGATAAAAAAATACACCATACTAATGGGAATAATGACCTTGGCAGTTCACGCGTACGGAAACACGAAGTATTGAATCCACCAATCCAAAATTTCGTAAGCATTTAGAATCACAAAAATGAAATTGATAATTATTTATATTGTTTCTAGTTTCATAACGAGCACATACCCTCAAATGGTTCGGTAATATATTGCCAGGTAAGAAGCCCTACAGACAAAGGAACAATCTATCTCGTGAAGTTCAAGAAATAATTTATAATACATTTTACGTCTCAACGTAACTGCTATGCTCTGTGAATGCTGTTTGTATTAGGCAATTCAAAGCTAACCATCACTAAAGCCGAAAATGCATGTAAAGCAACCAGCGGCAATTATATACTTTTAAGAGCGATGAAAGCACACTTCTGGTGTCCTTTGTTCCAGCTTAGAGCGAGGGTGAGAATACCCTGAGTGCGAAGCCCTTCGCCAGTTGACGTGTGACAAAGCATCTCAAAGTGGCGCCGTTAGCAGCGCAATTGGGAGTCACCGGTATCTTTCCGTTTCGCTGCCATTTCAAAGTGAGACACAGGTTGCCTACACTACACTTCACAGGTATCGCGATAAATGGTACCTTTGTGGATATCACCAAGTTATGTCAGTTTGTTAGGATTGGCGTGTTGATTCTCTTTGTGGATTTTTTCTCGCAAACATGTAATTCACTTTAGCGATTAAAATTATCCCGTGATGTTCAATAAGCTCCCATCCCAAAGTCTCATACCAACAAATCAGTTGAAAGGAAAATGTGTGTAGGCAGACTAGTGGAACACACCTTTTAACATAACTAAATAACACATATACATTTTTGTTACCTTCACCAACGATGAATATATTCACGACGTTTATATGATTATAACAGAGTTTTCAATCAATTGCTCATACCTTTCAATGTGAACATACTCGATGAACGTAATAAAAGGCAATTTATATTTGCTATCCTTTCTATTTTATATAACAGTTGCCCTCGAAATAAATCACGACATTGCATTAGGCTTTACGTCCTCCTGGATGTACAGTCAAGCAAATAAAGCCCCCCACAGCGATAAAATATTGTGTGTGATGCAAATGAAAATGGTTTGTTCTTACTGTCAAGCACTCAGATAATTAGGTATCGATCAGTCTGTTGTGTCGATATATCAAATGCACCTAACCCGAAAGCACAATCTTTCTTCAAGAATAACATGGGACTTGCCAAAATCAAAATTATAATATCCTTTAAATCAAATGTCATATATTATTATATACTATATTCTTCTTCTTCTTCTTCTTCTTCTTCTTCTTCTTCTTCTTCTTCTTCTTATTATTATTATTATATTATTCTTCAAATGAAAATGTTATACAGTGAAATGGTACACGATCGGCCATTTACCTTTACTATTAACTCAAGATTGATTGTCAGTGATTCCGGACGCGTTAACTGCTAAGGTCATTACTACCGAATGTGTAGTGCACGTTTTTCCTCGGGAGATGGCGGTGATCTTCCTTCGCTGGATGGCGAGATCCGGCGCCGATCTACCATTGGCTAGCGGGATTTGCCCCAAGCAGGTACCTCCCACCAGCGGGGCACCGCTCCAGTCGGGATAAGTTCTAGCTAAGCCCTGACCGGTCTCTCGACATGTGAGGTAGAGTACTGCATGTTAGTGTAAGTGTGGTAAGGAGTGAGGATAAGACAAGGAAGAGGTAGAAAAGATCGCTCGTGGTTCGTGACCCGTTTGTTAGGGTACTGCTCCGGCACTCGTCTGGTTTTGATCGGAGAAACCTCATTACTAGAAGCCAAAGTCCCTCGTTGGAAGGATATGGGAAGCCTCCAACTCGTTTTCAAACGTGCTTGAAGTAGCCACTAGTGGAGTATTTATCGTCTAATTTGATGGTCGAAGCGCTTAGCTGAGATGGGCTTTGGAGAAATGCTGCAATGCTTGAACCTAGTCTGAAGCGTTGACCTTGTAGCAGCCTTCGGTGAGGGCGCGGCGGCGGTGCGGCGGGCCGCTCCGCTCCGAGCGGCGCTGAGCGGTGCGTGCGC
>BOPP01000004.1:1321015-1342670 GCA_017312745.1 Gryllus bimaculatus | reverse complement strand
AGGCGCTGGGCTGAAAGTGCCGTGCGGGGTCGTGCTGCGCAGGCGGCGGCTGTCCGCGTGGGAGCCGCGGCGCGCTGGCACGCTGGCCTGCAGGCCGACGCCACGCTCTCGCCGCCGGTCGGCCTGGCGAAGTCTGCCATGTCCCGGCCGGAAGGTGCAGCTCCCCCCCTGCCACCCGCCCCCGCCCCCGCCCTCCCCCGCGGGGCGACGCGCCCGCCCACGCGACGATGCCTTCCCGGCGGCTAGTGGGAGTTTTCTCCATCCACACGTCTTCCATCAGCAACCCTCCTTTCCAGCCGGGACAAGGTCCCGAAGGTCCCGAATGGTCACCCGCCACGTGTGGTGGAACAGTGCATGTAAAGTGTGAGAATAGGACCACGAAAAGGAAGCGAGCTGTCTGTGGTCCACTTGCTAGGGTACCGCTCTGGCATTCGCCTATATTGAAAGAAGAAACCACGGAAAATTATCGATCAGAGCAGCCGGCCTTAGAATTTCGTTCCAAGCAGTGGCCGAATTCGACTACCTATGTAGCTAGTATCCAAATTCCTGCCACCATCGGCAGGATTCCCGAGGGACTGCCTGTCAGTATCACTACAGTGACAACAGTTGACACCCTGAGCCACCTCAGCCGGTCGACACGAGCTACGAGGTAGATAGTTAAGTCTGAATTCAGGCGCGACTGGAGAAGAGTTCTACCGGCCGGCTTCTCTGATCGGTATTTTGCGTGGTTTCTTCAACCACTACTAGGCGAATGCCGGGCCGTCCCTTACACATGGGACACGTACCGTGCACAAGATTTCCTTCCTCTTCCCTTACGCACAAACACTTACACTTGCATGCACCACACTACTTTACAACATTCTAAAGCTTACAGCTTGTTGCGTTTGGGGAGGTGTCCGCTGAGGGGATACCTGAAAGAGGGAAAACTCCTGCATACCAACGCGTAGATATCAAGCCCCTGCACGCTACAAACACTACCTCCCTCCGGTCATAACATGCACTACACTCACAGGAATAACGACTATAGTACTTATGCACCTGGGCACAAAATACCCAATTCTGGGGAAATGCCGCATTTCCACCATTCAGCCTACTCCATTTCCACCCTTCTTGTTGAATTAAATTAATATATCACGGACTGAGGTTCTATCTGACATTTTTGGCGGTAATGTTATGACATGTTTGTACTCTCAAAGATCAGATCTGCAACATATTAAAACAGTTTTAAAATCACACGGGAAGACTGCGAACAAAATGAAAGACCTTTTTGAGTATCATTGTCAGAAACCACCAGTATTTGAAAAGAACTTCTGTAGGACTTTCTTAATGTCGGATAGATCTTATTAATCTCGGTCATCACGGGCCGATAGTAAGAATCAGTGGTAAAAATGCAAAATACAACAAACACCATGGCAATGTCAAATACACAGAAATAAAAGGCATAATGTACTGTAAAGAAATAAAATAACAAAATACAATTATTTGAAAGTAAACAAGGGTTTGATTTTCGTTCCAGGTCCCTCTTTTTTGTTTATTTTATTGAATCAAGTACCTGTGTTTATGATTTTAAATTTTCATATAAAGAGGCACAACTTTAAAGTAATCCCTTCAGTAAACTAGTGGCACTACAACAGCACAGTTTTTCTTACAATATTTTACCTTTTTTCAATATTTAAAAAAATCAGCTATTTCAACAAAAATGAGATATGTGCCATTTTTTGCCACATTCTTGCTGAAAAAGTTTTTAAGAAATGTAGGGCCATTTTTGAATTATTCAAAATTTTGTTTTACTTCAAGCGAAAATATAGCAAAAACTACTGTTTAAAAAAAATTGTACATGACACAAGATTAATTCTCATTGTTAATTTTCTTTGCAATTTTTCAGAAGCAGAATACTTCAAAACTGGGATATTAGCCACTTTTGTAAAGCCACTTAAGTTTATTCCAGAAAAAAGAACTTGAAACCCTTTTTTGTGAAAATAATGGCTTAAACATTTCCCATATTTCACGTGAAATGATGCACTAACTACTCACATTTTCGAAAAATTATACATCACATTAGTTTTTACTTCGAAGGAAATATTTCCTGAAGAAAAAAATTGTCTTCAAAATTGTAGCTGTGGGAAGACGCCAAACCAATTTTGAACGTTTGCAAAATTTCGAAATTTGGAGATTTTAACAAAAATGACACCTTCGCCTGTTTTTAAGCATTCTTGCTCTAACCAAGAGAATTATTGAGAAAATGTTGAGGCTGGATGTAAAGCATCCCCCAAAATTAAAAATATCACATAATTCACAAGACCCCGTATTTGTCTAGATCGATCGTAAATATCAATTTTCTGAAAATCATATGAACGGTTTAGGCTTTAGCGGTTGATCACAGACGGACAGATACACAAACGAAGAGACGGTTTGCTGCCCACCAATTTTTTGGGATCAAGTGCCCACAAATCGTGGATTCTGACTACACAGCGTATCACATGAAATAATTTACTAAATGTAAGAACAATATTGATCAACTTTTTCTATATAAAATACCACAATACGAGCTCTTCTGACCAAAAAAATCGTTTATTTCCACTGCTGCATAGCAATACTGTCTCTTTATTTCGTTAGTACTTAGTATGAGGTTAAATAGTTTCCTCAACTAGAGCAAAGGACTTTTAAAAATGGCACATTTTTGCTGAACTCTTTGAATAGTTGAAAATTGCAAACGTTTTCCAATACAATGAGAGTGTATGTACTGTTGTTGCATCACTAATTCAGAATCAAGGATCAACAAAACATGGATTCTAACTGCACAACGTGTTAGACGAAATAATTTATTATTTACATAAACAAGATGAATCCACTCTTTCAATCTCAGAACCTCACTTTACGAGGTTTTTGACGGAAAATTGCCTCTTTTCGCTGCAGCATTACACTTTCTCTTAACTACGTAAGCACGTAGTATGTCCAGAATGTAAAATGAAGTCAATTCACACTTAGGGAATTGTTATCAAACCGTTTTCATATGGTTTAATCAGTCATTAGTACGTTAATGATTTCCGTCAAAAGTTTTAAATGGCCTGTAGCATAACAATGCTGCTGAACAAAACTACAAAAAATGATTTTCGAAAACTATCACGCACACGTCTAAAGAACACCAGACGAAATACTCTCTTATCACTGGAGTAAATTAAGTATTTTAGTTTTCTTTCAATTTTTGAGCATAGTAGAAATTAATACTGATTCAGTCACTTATAAGTAATTTTCTTCTAATACCTTTGCCAACGAAAAAAACAGAGTCCAAAATATCAGATGTTTAAGTTTTCTATAGTAATTTATTTACTAGTTATTAACCTACTGAATTGCAAGTGTGCCATATGGAATATAGAACTTTTTTTTGTTATTTAAGGTCGCATCAACATGGAGGTCATTAGCGACAACTATTGCATTGAACGGTATGATAACTGTGAAGATGACATGATGTGGTGTTGATAGGGGGTGAAAGGACGAACAGAAATACAACCATGCAAGAGGTGGGACTCGAACCCGTGATTCTTCGGTCCGAGATCACTACTGGTTTACCGATCTCAGCAGTCTGGACCGGCAAATCTATCGTTGTGATTCCTCATTTTCTCACCTTTTTCATATCAAGTTTATAGAGTCCTTTCTCTTTAAAAACCTTCATTTTCCCTAGGGGTTTCCAAAGTGGTCCACATCGACCCGTTGGGAGGTCGACCTTTAGATCACAAGGGGCGATATCACAATTAGTTGATTTGATCTCTGTAATTTCAAAGTGCTCTTGCTATTGCTTTTGTATGCAGAATCAAAATACCGATTTTCTTTATTTCGATTTTGAGGAAAGTTATTAGCGTTGAATAGCTTTTACCAGATCACAGAGTACTTTCCTGATGGAACGGAGAATTTGGAATTTTCTCTCGGAATATCAGTTCCAACCCAGCGTGTTGTGTAGCAACATTTCGCCAATAATTTTAACCCAATTGAATTTTATATTAAAAATTATCATAAGAAACAATAATGAGTAAGTTTTTAAATTAATTAGTACATTTTCATAATTCCCCAGAGGATGAAAGATGTTAACCCTTTCACTCCCAGTTTCGTCTATAGGTAAACGAAGGCTATGATTTGGATATGTCTAATTTACTCAGTTTTAATCCTTAAATCAGTGACACTCATCAAGCAGTATTGACAATTACTGAAGAATATCTGTCCATATTCAACGTAGTGGAGTGATGCTTCTATGAATTAACAATTAAATGATTTTGGAGACACGAAATGTAGCTTTCAGCTTTGAAGGGATGATCTTACTAGTTTCAACAGAGAAACCTTAAAGGTGTTTCATTATGAAAGATAATTCGCAAAAGATGCATACTAAAATAATGTTATAATTATTTCAATGCAAATTACTTGCATTCTGAAAGCTATATCTGTAGATGTTAAACATTTCTTCAGTGTGATGATTTGCACAGATACATGAGACAATTTCTTTGCAGTTACTTTTCATTGGAGATTCTACAAACCGTGGTATGATGCACTACATTTTGGAAAGATTAAATGGTTCTCTCACCGCTTGCGAGAAAACCCATCACATACGCCTCTATGAAGATCTCAACGAGGGTCAAACGACTTTAGGATTTGCCTATTATCCTCAGTTCTGGCTGTCAGCTCCAAACCGGCCCGTTTTCGAAAAGACTCTCTACACTCTCTTACTGAAGTACGTATAATGAAGTATTTATGAGATATTAAATTATGAATAATCTCACAATTATTTATAAACATGCAATGCAAGATATAAATACAAAATTCGTAAGAAAATAACCGAATTTATTTTTTAAACAAAACATTGAGAGTTCAGGGGCAATCCAACATTCTCAATTGTAGCAAAACCTTTAAAAAATAAAATTATTATTAATCCATAAATCAGTGTATATTTAGACCTTTTAATTTGGATTACATCATCTATGGTTCATTTTTTAGATCTCGCCCTCTACAGAATACGACGGACACCGTGATCGTGGTAGGAGGCGTGCACTGGCTGGCCACACAGCATTTGCACACGTTGTTGCGGGTCGTCCGCCGGTGAGTGGCACTTCTCCTGCACAGTTGCTAGTTGCAATTTTGTTAAGACTCAGTGTATCACGTTCATTATCGTGAAGCCGAGATGAAGGCTGACAGGCCTAGTGTCTTTCTCTCCAAAATGCGGTATATTTTTCACACTTAATTTGGTTTCTTGAAGATTGGTATTTTTGATCTCATTGTTAAAATCATTGGAAATATCTACAGAATGTAGAGATTATTGCAATAAGTCAAAGTAGTAATCATATTCATCAGGTGACAGTATTAACTCAGTACAAAAAATTCACATATAATACATGTACATTATTTTACACTTTACCAGATGACATTAAAAGATTAAATTCGAAACAATAGTTTAAGTCCCAAGTAAAATATTTTCTACTGTACAACTGTTACTATACAATTAGAGACTATACCGAGCATCCAAAAGGAAAGTATTATTAATTAACAATGACGTTTAATGTATTATATACCATTTGGATTGTATAATTGTAAAGAACCTGTAACAAGTATTGTACTTCAGCTTCTGGGTCAGTGATCCCCATGTCGATCAGATTTTCGTCCAGTTTCCCTGATCCTTGAGCAAATGCTGAGATGTCCCCTTGTTTTGCTTCTGGACATAAATGTAACTTCAAATTAACTTCTTCCCATAGCACGTCAGACAGTTTTAACTGTTTTTAACGTAAATAAATAAATAATAGATACTAGATTAGGAAATACCCAATATTTTCCCTCTAGTCACCCGCTTGTTTCTGAAATGTGTTTCAGAGAGGGTCTTCAAGGAGCCATGTTAGTGGTGAAAACTTTGGGATCTGGTTTTCATATCCCGGCTGAAGGAGTACATTTTATGGGAAAGGTAAGTCTACTCTTTTCAACCCTATATTTTGTGTATTTGCATTACGTGAGTAACGAAGAAAGCCCATTCCTTAAAACTATTATTTAATCACAACTTCTTTTATATATGTTTCTTTTTTAAATTTCAGACAAAGCAAGAAAAACTTCTTAAACACTCACTTGGATTAGCTGCATTTGCACATCACTATAACATGGAAGTTATCGATACCTTTAACATGACTACGGCAAGGTATAAGGATTTTCTTCAAGGAAAGTGTGCCTGTCATTTTCACAAGGTACAGTATTTCGCACTAATGGTTACATAGTGTTTCGTATTTTTATTTTTTGCTCATCTCGAGAAAAAACATTTGTTTTCGTGCCAAATTACACTATTATATAAAACGTAACAGGTATACTGCAAACACTTCACAATACTCTCCGATGCAGAAAATCCGATTTGGCAATTGTATTGAGTGACTGAAGACAGTGATCTAACGAGTATTTCTTTATAAAATTATTAACGCATCTTATTGTTTATCTTATCATTGTTCAAAGTTGACAGAATTTCTTATGCCATTCACAGCGCAAAGCCATTTGCTAATAACATACGATCGCCATGTGGATGCGAGCTCACGTCAACGTGAACTTAATCACTTGTATAAATAAACTAAATATGTATATTAAAATGGGAAAATCTATCGACAAAAGGTCTCGATCGGAAAACACTCATTAGGTGTCCTTGTAGCTCTAATATTGTAGAAAATAATGTTTTCACTTATTTTACAGATTAATTCAAAATGGTTTAGTCACGAAGTTAGTTTCTCGAAATGGATGTAACAGTATATGACGAAACATTCCTTTTTTTTCTGTATACATTTCAATTTTATTTTGACTTTATCTTCGTTTTTTCTCGTTCTTTTTTCTGACGAATATTTGGAAGCCATTTCGAACTTACGACTCCGTTTTTTCTCGTGAATGTCATCTTATAAATATTTGTATCTACCACCGCAGGGATAAGATTTCTTTAGCCGAATATAATGTGACTTTATGAAATGCATGCAAAAGCGTTCACAACGCTGCTCTTGTTCCAGTTGGAAGAGCGCCCAGACTCGAGCTATCATGTGGAAGGAAGTATCAACGCTGCATATTCGGAAATTCTCTTAAGTAGGATTTGCAATGAACACAAAAGGGATCGGAATTACCACGACGTGAGCGACGAAGTGAAGGAAATGAGTGTTTCATGACAAATGTCATATACATAACGTAAATATTTTTTGTATCTTTTCATGAAGTACAGCGACAGGTACCGAAGGTAAACATCAAGTAGTTAGCGAAATAATTACTTGGCTTCCATAACTCAGGAATGCGATTTGGTCTGCACTACACTATTGTTAACACAGTTGTCTCTCAAAAACACTGTGTATTACAATAACAATTAAATTTCTATCTATTAGATGAAAGTATTTGTGATATGTGGAAATCTTACTAACTTACCGATCTGGAAAGTAAGGTGACTGAATAATATTCTTATAAGCAGTGCTTTACCCAGCCCCAAATTATTTACAACCACGCCCTCAGAAACGTTTAGGGCACTACACCCCATGGGGTGCGATCAACCTTACTCCTTGTAGTCTGAGAGATATCATCATAAAAAAGTTATTATTAGTTAAAAGTTATATCATTGCGCCACAATTTATAATTTTGGCGCTATGTCTGCAGTTTGTTTTCTGAAGCAAAATTCCATTGGTTGGCATGGCCAAAACCTTGCAAAATATATTTAAGTTCGATGTCTCATCTAATGCCGGTTTCACGTGTAATTCCTTGCAAATTGCACATACGGCCCCTCAGAGTTCAATTGTAGACCCTTTTCTCTTCTTGCGTATGTAAATTATATGTTCTTCACGATTCAAAACAGATAAACAACTCTCTTTGTTTCGAATATTCTATTCAATAATGACACACTAAACAGAATACTATCAGTTGATTCAATTTGTTTTCATAATGACTAATTAACAGTAAACGAAGTGAAAACTATTTCAATGCAGTTTTCCATTTCCAATAAACAATTGTCCACTGTATTGAAAATGAACGATGTGCTATTAGCTGATCTTAGGGTAACAATATTTTGTGGTTTCTCAATTCAGACAAACGTCAAATGGATCATTCTTTTAAAGAATAGAAAACAAAATTAAGTTGTTTACGCTACGGGTTCAGAATTCTCCCATTGGCAGCCTTCGTACCATTTGTTGAGTATATTTAGTTCAATCCGGCCTGATTTGCGCCAATATATTCTTGGGAAACACATCCATAACTCATAGAATTTTAGATTTCAGAAAAGAATTGTACGAATAATAAGCTAATTCCACTCACGTTATGCTTTTAAGTCGCTCTTCGAGTTTCGCCATATGAATCAAAGAATATCAATATTGAAGAAAATGCTATAAATGGTTTAGGGACTATTGTTTTTCATAGACCGATAGACGGATGTTTGCCGTAAACTAATTTTTAAGTATAGTGGTCCCATAAACCGTAGACTTTGACCAGACGTGTTAGAGGAAGTAATGTATTACATATATGAGCAAGAATTATCCACTTTTTTGGTATCGGAAATCTATAATACTAGTTCTTCTGTCAAAAAACCATCACATATCTTCAAGCATTAAAATATTTCTCTTCTCTACGTAAGTGTGTAGTAGGCGAGAAAGTAAAAATAAACTACGTTTTTATTAAAGAAGTTGGTGATTGAACATTTGTAGGTGGACAGGACCGATGCGGCCAAGATGCAGACCACTAATACGTTCGTATTTTTAAGTCACGAGAATCAATTAAAATAAGCATACTTATAAAAGAATGTAGTAACTATTAATTTTAAGTTCATTAGATTTTCACCCTTTGTTATTACACAATTATTATTTCTTTACGTTGAAAAATATTAAGAAAAATCTATAAATTTACGTCAACACTCAATTTTCTGATTACATCCTAATTGAAAATACCTGAGTAAAACACTGCTTATAAGTTTTCCTGATATCAACTTCATTAAAATATCTTGGTTAGTGTTAACGGTTTCATCTCACTTGTGTGTCATGATAACCAATCGGGGACAATAACGCGTTTCATTTTACATAACGAAAAGGCTGGAAATCTTCCAGTTTTGTAATATAAAACTGCAATATTTTGATGATATTCAGAACAAAATATTTCAGACGACCTCAAATGATTGTGGTCTGTGACTCAATCCAACAATTTATATTTCAAAAACAAATTCTTACATGTTTAATATTTATTTGTATTATTGATTTTTCACAACTGAATTCTCTATGTTGATTTTTGATATTAACAGAACGAACACTGATTCTGTATACTAAGGTATGCATGTAAACATGAATTTAACGTCTCTTTCTTTTATAAACTTTGACCTTGCAATTTATTGTATTTATTTTTTCCTACAGTATTAATGTTATGAAGTTAATAAATTTTCGAGAAACTGTTTATTGCATGGATAATATTGAGTATTTAATTAAAATCGAAAAATGAATCATTTCAAAAGGATACTTCATTGTGAAAAAGATATAATGCAAGTATTTATAAAAAAAGTATCTTCTTATAAAGTTCTTTTAGGTTTAAAATATTCAAAATAATAATCTACAAAATTATTAAATTTTTTAAAAAAATAAAAAATACAAGGACATCTTACTCAATAGAAATACTGACTACATCCCTTCGATTTTTTTCTTTTTCTTCTAATTATATGGTGACTATGAAAGTCACACATGTAATACAATGTACAATTTTTGAGTTATTAAATTTTATTTTACTATAACAAAAAATATGATAATCTAATTGCTTTGTAAATAAATAAATAATTATGTTGTAAGTATGAAATGGGTGTATTTCATTAATTTAATCTAGATTTTTGAATGTAATTGAACTGCTGTTTATTTATATGTTATTTAGATCACATGGAACTCTGTTTAAACAACTTACTACAATCACTTTACTTATATCACATTATCTAATTTGTAAGAATACTTCTATAAACATGATTTAATTTTGTTTACATTTGTCATCAGTAATATCACGTGGTAGAGAGAGAGAGCGAGAGAAAGAGAGAGAAACAGTGAGAGAAAAATGATGAAAAAGAAAGATTGAGGGAGAAAGAGAAGGCAGTAATGGTATTAATGTTCTTGTGAATCGCTACTCTGCCAGTGATGCCAACACATCTTCACTTTTTAAAAGTCTGTCGAGATTAGTAACCCTGGTTTGTGATTACGCGAAGCCCTGCGTTGAGAATAAAACTCCCCGACGTAGAAAGAATGCTTAGTAATGCACCACCACCCGGTGCTTTACAGAACTTGCTGCTGTCTCCATTTAAACGCTTTCCCATGACACGGAGAATTCGCGCTTGACGGGTGACATTTGAGTGCTTCATTCGACTGTCATCACACATTTAACTTGCTGGGAAGGTACGTTCGCCGTGTGTTACATGATACCACGATTTTCAACAGAGGGATATTTTTACTCTAAGTATTCACAGCAGGAAGATATTTTATGGTCCTAACTGCGTGAATAAGTGAGAATATATTGAAATAACAATTTCATCGTACTTTCAGAACAATTATATTACTCGTGTAGGAATTCCTGACCAGTAACTTCGAAACTTTGAAGGTTCCAGTCGAGTGACAATACAAAGGGTTCCCGTGTTAAAGTAAATAAAACCTTTGAACAATGATTTTGACCCCAAATAAAATTTTCCAACAGGTCTCAAACTTTCCAACTCCACTTACCCCTCCTACAAACAAAAAACGTATTTTCTTACTTATATATTTTAATATTTTTACGCTTAGAATCTCAGATAATAAAAATTAAACTTTCATTGCATAAGATTAAACTTCTCAGAATTTTTTTCAATTTTTGCTCCCACTTAAATTTTGAAAAATTGCATATATATATAATGTATATATATGCAATGTATATTTAATGTATATTTTCTCACCGTCTAATTGTGAACACAATACCTGCGCCTAAAATGCAAAAAGATTTTCATCAAAATCCTCCCTAATTTGAAAATCACATTTTAATTTTTAGGAACACTTACACATCGGGCTCGCCATATTTTTCCTCAAATAGTGCAAGCTTTGCTTATGAAAATGATACACATATTTTATCAAAACATCTGAAATTTCGAAGATTGCAAAAGTTAAACATATTTTCGTTCCCATCTATCAACTGCATCATTGAGGATAAAGATTGTTTTTTCAATGAAATCTGTTATTCAAAATTAAATCTTTAAAAATATCATCGCATTAGGCCCGATTTTTAAAAAAAGGGTATTTGAAATTGCCCAAATTGCAAAATTTCATTATTTTTCTTATCTGCCATACACTTTCCGTAGTAACACCAGTGATTCATTTCTTAAGGCAATCTACATGTCAATATTATATTTTTTGATCATTACAGGAACATTGTTTCGAAAATATTAATAGTTTTGCGTAATTTTTAATAATATGGTGAAACAGTGCATAAGTTTGCAAAATAGTCATACTTCTTCAATATTGAAGCTAGATATTTCTTTTTTAATGCAATGTATTTGTCAGTATTTGATCTTAACATCGTTTCATGTATATTCTTTTTAAAATATTAATATTTTTCTCGTACATTTAATTAAAACGTTCAGGTCTTTCATGCGTGATATTTACAGTATTAATATGCTAGAAAGTGGAATACAATATTAACAGTACATACCTAACAATACGAGAAAATATGTGCTGTCACCTTACCACTAGTTTGATGAAAAACTAACCCTGATTTATGTTCGTGATTTTCTAACCCAGATAGATTGACATTGGCCGCTACTGAAACTAGTGCTGGGGCTGGTCAAGAGCCTTCCTCATGGAGTTGTTCCATGATAAGTCTTACAGCACTTTCAATATTATTTTCATTAATAATTCCCCATATATCTCATAGTTGTCGGGAAAGGGGAGTGTCAGAGCTACTTGTGACGTCAAATATTGTTCATTCAATAATTTTCCGCTGAACTAATTCCTAGATACGAGGTGCGTTCACAAAGTTTGGACACTGTGTTTTTCCTGAGTAGGGGAGGGCTTGCAGACCGTTCCACCGACAGGGGAAGTAGAGAGCTAACCGGCGGCACGAGCCGCAGGTGCCTCCGAGACACTGGAGTGAGCATAGTGGGGTGGGTGCATGTCAGTGACCCCGTCGAAAACTCGGAGAGTCGAAAATGCGACGTCATTTGAACGAGTGTTATTCCAAAAAGTTCAGCGAGAAAGTGAACAAAGTTGTTAGAGTGTATTTTGGCATGATTCAAAAGGCATATAAGGAATATTCATGTCACATGCAATGGTTTCATGTGGCAAAAAAGGGTTCAAAGATGGCGGCGAGGATTTTGAAAATGATGACTACCCTGGGCGATTTTCAACAAGCCGAACTGATGAAACTTTCGAGAAAGTGCGTGAAATTTTAAACACTGATCGTCGTCTTAATGTTAGGTTCTCTCTCTCTCCCTCCCTCTCTCTCGTCCTCTCTCCCTCCCTCTCCCTCTCCCTCTTCCTCTCCCTCTCCCTCTCCCTCTCCCTCTTCCTCTTCCTCTTCCTCTCCCTCTCCCTCTTCCTCTCCCTCTCCCTCTCCCTCTCCCTCTTCCTCTTCCTCTTCCTCTCCTTTTCCTTCTCTCCCTTTCCCCCCTCTCTCTCTCCCTCTCTCTATCTCTCTCCCTCTCTCTATCTCTATTTCCCTCCCTCTCTCTCCTCTCTCTCCTTTATTTGAAGATGACACATGCGCCAAGGAAGCGACCAGAATGTGAGCTAGTTGTGCCACACACATACTTTTTAGATTGTCATAAGACTACTGTAACGAAGTTGTGACTTCAGCAGGTCAAACAGCCGGCTCTTTACCAGAAGGGTTTCTGTCTAAATTCTTAACATTATTTACATATAATAAAAATTTTAAAAATGGTCAAAAAAGTTACAGAAACCTTTATTTTCGCAACATTTTCTATATGTTTTGTAACTGTTATAACACTTAATGTTATTACACCGAGAAATTTTATGTTCTGACCTAAGATATTAATTTTTGATTCTGTTCTCCACATGATGTAAAATCATAACTAATATTTTCAAGATGATTGAATATTAAATAGTGTCTTCATTTACGACCTTTACGTTTCTAGATCGTCTTGAATTCATCATGGGCAATTCAACAACCTTGCGATACGGTGAGGACACACAACCAGTTGTCCTTTCTTAAACTCTCAGTAGGATACCATGATGCAACAGGATAACACTCGACCACACATTGCTGTGTCGCGATCGTTTCTTCAAGATGTCGACACCATTCGTTGGTCCGCTGTATCGCCTGATCTCTCCCCGCGTGAGAATGTAATGGGTCGCGTCATCATCATCACGGATTTAATGAGCTCCGTTTTGGAACTGCTTAAAACAACTAGGCCGCATGAAATGAACTATCTCTTGGATCTACCAGAAACTTTCATAGTTCTAAGCCCAAACGTCTGAATTCGTTTCTTCTGAAACGTTTGCGCAAACGCAAATGTTACACGCCAAATTTAGAGACATTACCTATTGGCCAATATGTGATAAAAAATGCTTAATAGAATTTTGTTCATAAACATTTATTGCATTGTATTCCTTGTCTTCGCCCTAACATTATTTTAATTTTGAGTCCATCTACTGGTAGCAGTGATTTTTTAAAATAAAATTTTAGAAAATGTGTATGACGACATAAGTAGGGAACTATCTTCCCTACTATTGTAGTACCTATGAACACTTTAACATGTAGGCAATATCATTGCCATCGTGAGGTTGCTCTTCACGTTAGTTTGGTAAGTTCATGCTAAGCTACTAGTGTTCTAAATATACTTTTAAAGAAACTATCTAATCCTTTCCGGCAAGTTTTCATTTTTCGGATCAGAATAGTAACATTTGTATCTTTGTTTTGTATGTACGTGTGTGTGTGTGTGTGTGTGTGTGTGTGTGTGTGTGAATGTGTAAGTTTTGTGAATATGGACATGTTTGAGAGTGCAGTATAATATTCTAAGTATTTACCAGTAATTATTTTTATATCTGTAACATTTTTTAACATAACAAATAACGGAGCACCTGTTTTATTACCCAGGCATCATCTTTTACCAGTGAACAGTTTTGCATAACTTATCTGCGAACACTTTTTATGTGTACACGACGTAACAAAAACACTTTATCATAGTTTTTAAAATAAGTTTGAATATTTATGATCCTGCAAGATTACAGCAATGAAATGAGGACTGAGATTGTCAAGAAGAAAGATTCACAAAACTAAGGAAAGAAAGATTCAGAAAAGTAATATAAAGAATGCAATTTTTTTTAATTTGATGACTTTGTGATTGTTAGTTTTGTTTTTAAATCAGGAAAACAATGCCGATTATTATTATTATTATTATTATTATTATTATTATTATTATTATTATTATTATTATATTACAATATATACTTCAGAGAAACTATAAATGTTAAAAATGCTCTGAATACCAATTGAAATATTTGGAATAATTTGTGGGAAGAAATTTGTGTAGGCCAATGACGTAATAATTATCGTTCATGTATCTGAAACTTGGTAGTTATGAAACTAACAAACCCAGTTAACGACGCTACATGACAACAACGACAGAATACAACTTGCTCTTGGAGGTCATTTATGGTAATTGGAAAAATAAAGTGAAATAAATATTTGGAACAGAAATTGTTTCACATTGCACACATTGTTTTCATTTTGTGAAAAAATAGTTACGAGTAAATATGTTAATCATTACAACGGGAAAGCAGAAAAAATTCTCAGAATAATTTTCAAATTTTGATATTTATTCTTAAATGGAAAATATGTTCACATAAAACAAATGTTTTTACAATATTCACATAACTACATATCTTGAGAAACAAAAATAAAAGTGGTGTTACTTGAAATAAATTAAAATGTTCAAAGGAACAACAGTTTCCCCTTAAGAAAAAGCATGTAATAATGAAATTCTTTTCTGGCAATGTCAAACACATGCTGGTCGTGGAATGTCCATACGTTTACATCGCTTTAGACGTTTAAGTAAAAGATAAAATGAAAGTTTGAAGTCAGATTATCACAGCAACGTAAGAACGTGTCTCTACGGAGAAGCTGCAAGTAAAATAACTGATATTATGAAATGTAATATTATTTTCATCTATTTCCAAGAGATAAGTTCCAGGTGGCCACATAATACATTTGAGTATTTCTGTATTTACTTTCAAGAAAAATAAAAAAGGAAGCACCGTACCATTCCCATTACACGTCGAGAATATCCCTGCTCACAGTCATTCAGCTATTGCTTTTTACGCTTCAGACATGTATCTGCAGTAAAAACGAGGATTATAACAGTAAATTTCAAAAGAGACTTTTAAACGAATTCAATGTGGTCAACAGAAAGAAAGCTATAAATCCTAAGTTTTATGTCAGTAGAGATACCTTGAACATTTGACCCTCACGTTTCTTGCATTCATTGATGTGTGTTTCTCGTATACATGTCGTTTATAACTAGTGAGCCAGGACGCGAAGAAAATCATTTTCATGCTTAGAAAAGTGTTGTGAATTCGATAACACTGACATTATTACATTTTATTGTCTATCTTGTCCTTACAAAAGTAGCCTGACGGGGAGGAAAAAGACGACGAAATGTGTCCGTGAAGGAAGAAATGTCAGAAATGCATGTCAAAAACATCAAGATAAAAGTGGTAACGTCCAATTTAAATCAACAGAGAAATAACTTTTATCTGAAAGAATTGGGAGGGAGGTGCTCATAGGGTTTGGAGAGCACATATTGGACAATGTGACTGTCGAGTAACGTAAATACGTGACTGAGTGGACAATAGCATCGTCTCAGCTAGACAGTACTGAATTATTTTTTCTATGAACTTAAATATAGACGTCAACGTACAGAAACTTACACATTTTAACTGCACTTTCCCTAATACAAATAAACTGCAACGGGTGCAAAGAGATATCCGCATCAAAGCCAGATATACGGAAGAAGGAACATGGGAGAAGGTTATAGGATAGTTTTAATGCAAAAATACTTCTAGCATGTGTATTGCAAGACAGTACGGAATGGAATACAAATTACCTAACTGGTCTGGATTCATCAACAGAAGTTCATATAGAAATTAAACAGTAAAAAAACCTTAAGTGGATTAATATAAGTATCATAACAAGGATAAGGCTTGGCCACATGCGAGTATACACAAGACTTATCTCTCCAGTGTGTGTCAACTGCACTATTCAAGATTATATTAATTCAAATAGTCGTATAACATCTGTTTAAACCATCTGAGATAAAATCTTACAATACTGCTCTGGAGTGTGCCGTAAACTTCACACATTGAATTAAGTAAAATTGAATTTATTTTATATTGTAGTTTAAACAGATATAATTACACTCTCTTACTCCAAAGATACGTTTCAGTCCTGAAATTGAAAGGTACACAACTAAAACAAATGAATATTGTAGAAACTCACAATTTATTTTGTTATTAAATATCGGAGAATGAAAATATGCCATTTTGCTTCCTTGTCTTGTGTGCCCCGATTGGGGCATACAATTATTGAGACATCGCATGTCTGTTCAGGCCCGTGTTAACGCACGGGCCCGACGGGACCGGGCCCAGAGCTTAATGTTCAAGTGCACAAACTGAATATTCATGTTTTCCCGATTGCCCTTAAAATATTTCGCACGATTTTTTAAATAAATAAAAAAACGTATGAAAGTGATGTATGATTAAACTATATGCAACAAATTGGCATAACGGAGTGACGTGTCGCGCATCATTGGGTACCATTTATCAAAGGAATGTTGCTGGTTGATACGAGACTGTCACTCTTGTCACTTTTCTCACACTTGACTAGAAGTTAAGATTTTTTTAACAATTTTTTTAACAAACGTGGCTTTAAATTAGGGTACGATAGCTGAAAGTAAGAGTAGGGGGCCCCAAATTAACGTAGACCCAAGGGTCCCCAAAGCTGTTAAAACGGCCCTAAGTGTCATATATTTTCATAGTACATGGCATTATATCAGAGCATGTTTCTCCATGGACTTCCATAGGCATTCTTCCTATAAATCGATTGCTCTACCTGTAGATCGATTAATAGCGTTTTCTGCAGATGTTGTATGACATGTAGTTCAAATAATATCATATTGGTATTTAAGGAAAACAGCGTGCGTTACGTTTACGAACTATTAGTTGATGGTTGTGTTTTAAATGACTCTGCCTTTTCTCCTGTGTGTTTATAGAACATATTAGTTCATAATTTTTCATGAAATCATAAATTCATAATTTTTGCCACATCTGTGACACTCTCAGATATTTGCGTATACGAGTACCCTATTATGTTGTTATAATGATTATATATAATTATATTAAGTTGCATATAATTTGTATATTAAAAATCTGGTAGGTTGGAAGATTTTATTATTTTCTGATATGATATTTTTATTACATGTCTTCTTAATTTAATTTGAATAAAAAAAGAATAATATTTCTTATAGAATAGAGGTTTGGTCAACAAAACGTTCATCTGGATTATTCTGTAAACGGTTCAAATATTCATATGTAATATCAACCAAACAATTCTGAACGTAGGGGCTCATAAGATGTAGTTATTAATTACTTGAACGCATTTTTTTATTTAAAGGATATTTTAGATTATAAAAAACTACACTACTACACTACAGAAAGCTCTTGAGAAGACAAATTCTCAAATACCACATATGTTGGTACCTGGTGAAAAATTTAAATCACAAAAGAGTATGAAATCTGACGCCAGTCGAAAAGGGCAGTCCGCTCTAAACCGTCGGGCAAGCACATTGCGTTCTTCACCGCCAGTTCAGTTGCATGCTACCTGATACATTCGCTAAGGAACATCAGTTACAGTGAATTGAACTCAGTGCGGTGTCTATGTAAGGTATTATTTCAATCAATAGTTACAATTATATAGATAACTAATAACGTAGGATCATCTCCCAGCAGTGATCTAGACCACACCTTCGCCGGCTATATGGAGCTACTCTTCAATGCAGATAGCGCCATGGACACATCTTTCCACTCACCATCGGACTTAAGCATAGATGGAGGTACATCCTCAATGCTCTGGGTAACATCCGAGAAGGAAGAATGCCCAGTTCTACAGTAACCAACCCGAACAAGATGCAAGCCTACAGCGAGGTTTAAGAACTTTGTCCTCCAATTACAGCAACCGTAAGGTCAGTGACGTCGACCCAGCAAATGGCGCAGCTCTGGCACAACTAGATAAGGCCCCTTTCAGCAACCACGACCTCGGATTGACCTAAAAGTTCTGAGAAATTCTAAGGGCTCTTTTATTTTTTATTTTCTCCCTACGGAGTAGAGAGAAAGGTATGTAATGCTGCGCGAAAAAACAGCACACTTTCGGGAGAAAATCTCTTATTACAGGGCCCTAGTAACAAAAAAGTGGATAAATCCTGTTGTTAAATTTAGAGAAAATATATCACGTGGTATAGCCATAATACATGTTTTGTGAGTCCTTGTTATCGAAAAACTGAATGACGGCAAAACGTCTGTCCGTCCGGCCGTTTGTGAACAACACTAGCGGCTAAACCGTTCCGCCGATATTCTCTATAATTGATATTTCTTAATTGATTTGGCTGACTTTGAATTTGAATGTGAAACGGATATTTAAATTTTGGGAAATATTTTACAAGAAACCTCTGAGATTTTTTAAAATTTTCAAAAAAAGAGCTACATTATTTTTTATTAAATTTAGGATAGTTTGAAGGATTATTAAGAGAATGGTACCAGTCTCACGTTCGTTGAAAAACCTAATTTTTCGAAAATTGCAAACGTTCAAAATGTTTTCGGAGTGTTCCTACTAATAAAATATTAAAGATAGATATTTTTCCATTAATGAAATCTGTTCCTTACAGATAGATTTTGAAATACGATCATATACAGTTCTTCTAAAATTTGAGTACTTTTCCCGTAATTTTGGTAGAAAGTTCGTGGAAGAGAGTACGTACGTCCGTTATCATCTGTAGTGGAGGTTTCTTTTCATAAAGTGCGTGGACCATTTTCAATTTATTTTCAGAATTGTCTCTAATATAAAAATTGAATCAATAGTTCTGGAAAAAGTTTTTTGGGTATTTTCATTTCATCTGAATATGTGTAATTGGGAAATTTGCTGAAAGTGTTTTAGAAGAGATGTCTGTATAATTAGTGAAATGCAAGTTGCTATTTGAAATTACGTATTACTACTGTTTAAAATTGAAAATATTGCTACCGGAAAATTCACAGGTTTTGTTAAGAACTAGTGGTCTGAAGTGGTTAAGAACTATCTTTATAATAGTATTGATAAATAGGAAAAACAATTTAACTTCGCTAGGTTTTAACTCACCTGGTAAGTTCCTTTTGTGAGCTACGACACCTGAAAGTGGGAGGCTTTTGCTCTGGATAGGGATGTTATAGCTTTAATAATAATAATAATAATAATAATAATAATAATAGTAATAATAGTAATAATAGTAATAATAGTAATAATAATACGTAATCATTCCGAGTAATATTAGAAAGTAAGTGCAGTTGTAACGCCTCTAGTTACTCATATTTATTTTAATGTACATCATAACTCTACCATTCTCTCGTACATCCCCTTGCTGTTATCAAGGATGGAGTTATAGGCATTATATACGTGGTGCACCCACTCCAATTCCGCCATCAAATTCTAATTTTTTCAAATATTTGAAAAATACCAATGTTAATTTAGAATGAATTATGTTCCTAACCGTGCAATTGTGCAGGAACATTCCAATTGTTCAAAGATGCTCTGTTACGTAATATCCGAAGCACATGTTGAGTAGGTCCATTCAACTGTCCCACCGGAACTTCTGTGATAATGAGATTTTATTATTTATCGTAGGAATCCTTTGGCCATATATTGTAATAATAAGAACACAACTGCTTTAACTAATAAAAATTACCAACAATCGTAAGGCAATTGAATCCCTGTGTAGGATATCCGAGAACATTCTTTAAAGTGATCACAGTAATCAACACTGTAAAGGGTGGTTAGTCTTCCAAGTATAAATGGAGGCTCCCAAGCTCTTCTAGGAACTAAATCAACATGTTGAAAATTAGAGTATTTGTTAAAAAGTAGCACGTTTAGTTGGCGATACTAAAGGGTGACTCTAAAGGGAGGGAGATAGTAAAGAAAATCGGCAAAACATTTCATGAGATGTCTCAAAATAAAAATCACATTTTAAAGCAGTAGCGGTTAGACCGCTTCCACTAAGGAACATAGATGTTCGGGCAGTGTTGTGGGCAATCAAGATGACGCTTCGGAAATTTGTATTAATTAGGAAATAGAAATTTTTGACTCAAAATGGCGTCATGCCTGGAATTCGTATTAATAAAATATTACAAATTTCAAATTCATTATCATCTCTCACTTTATTAATATCTCTTAAAATTAATAGCATACACTTCTCTTGTGATTTACCTTTGATTTCTATGACCATAAGCTCTCGCTTCAATGAAATATCTGACGGAATATCAAGAGTTACGGAAATTAAACAAAGAGGTTTTATCAGGTGAAAGATCGAACTGGTTCATTAGATACCTTAAACGTTTAATTATCAAGAGCATACATCATTCAATGTAAATTGGAAAATGCTAATGGAAATTGCCTCAATTAGTGTCACGACGACCAGGGAACTTATGTGGAGATTTGCTAGAAACAAGTGGCATGCAACGAATGATAAAAATATTGCACGAATGAAATTACTTCCAAAAGAGGTCCACAATGCTCCAAAGATTTATTATATTGATGAAACTCGCGCTTTCATTGCACACCACTTGCTATGACTAATGCATCACAGCTTATGATTGGTCAGTAGATAGAAGTGGTAAGATAAACAGGATCCGATAGATCAAGCAATATTTTTTAGTTTCTTATATCTAATTGGGGCATACCAGATATATTTTTAAACACTATTAGCCTTAATTTCGTAAGTAGAATTATCAAGTTAAGAATTATGTACTCGAATTAATTTATCGGCAAATTCCGTTGAGAGTTCTTATTGCAATGTTTGAGTTTGCAGTATGTCAGGATAATTTCCTGAAAAGATGGACAAGGAGCGAGTTGCGGCAGTCTAAAAGATTTCACCGCAGCGATTATACTCTAAATCACTTTGTCCACCAGTCCCATGTTTGGGTTAAATTAAGTATTACATCGTTCTCCTCCGCCACTGCCGTTTCTCCAGCCTGTTTTAATAGCAGAGATCCCCAATCGAGCCACACAATTCAACGCCAGGAAGCCCAGATTTAGGATAGGGACAGCACGGAGTTCGTTAATGGAGTTCCCCGATGTTTACACTTGCCCCCTCTCCTCCAGTGCAATATCTGGGAGAGGGCCACGGATTTAGGCGGCTATCTTTTGGCTTCTTCATTCGGCCGGGCGCTGTAACAAAAGCGTAGTCGGCGCGAGCAGCGGTGGTGGCGGCGGCGGCGGCGGCTGCCAGGGGCGTCCGAACAGAAAGGAATGCGGCCCCGTGCCGGCGGCGTCTCTCTTGTGGGCCGCGCTGCCGCCGCCACCGGTAGCCACAGAAAGGGCTCCACGGGAAGAGATACATGACACGATGCGCGCCGAGGGCGGAGGCAGAGGGCTGGTGATGCGGGCGCGG
>BOPP01000004.1:1306308-1320663 GCA_017312745.1 Gryllus bimaculatus | reverse complement strand
ACCCCGGCGGAGGGGCCGGCGGCGCGGCGGCGGAGGAGGGGGCGGCGGCGGAAGGGCCCGCCAGAAAGGACGGCCGGAGCTGCGGGGCACGCACGGACAAACAACTACTAATGAGCTGCGTTACTCCCCTAATTGTTTGCTCCCCTTTGGCCACAGCCGATACTTTTGCGGCCTCCGGTGCCCATTAGAAATCCCGAATTCCCCGCGGAGGGACTCCCTGTGCGAGGCCTCCCCTCCCGCGCGGCCGCCGGTGCGGGGGGGGGGAGGGGAGGGGGGAGCACCCCGTGGCGCCCACGAGAGCACGGCGTGCCTCTTCCTCTGACTCAGCCACCACTAAATCATCATCTCTCTCGGAGAATATTTCACTCCGAGGACAAAGGCGTCTGGAAATGAGGTTTATACCTTTTTAAGCGATTTTACTGGTAGCGAATCAGTTGCTTAGAAATGTTATTACAAAGGGAGACCTCATACGAGGGAAATTTTTCTTTGTAATTCAACAAATAATAACAGATATTGGTGAGTTAATTGACATGTTAATTCATGTAATTAATAGGCGAGACTTGTGTCTTTGAACATTTCAATTTATTGTTCTACATTACGTTAATTTTATTTTTTGTTTTGAAGATATATAGTTATGTACAGGAGCATGCTCTTTTACCAATCCGTTTTATTAATATGATTGACATACAATACGTTTTCCACTTTCGAAAGAAACAAAAAATTGGAAAGTCGTTCAGAGGTTGATGGTATTACACCACTGCACACAACCTCGGTAACAACGAATACATTACTTTTGAGTGATTTAAAGAAAATTGTTCACCTCACACTAGTATGTACCTCTCCCTTTAGCGTGTACTTGACAAACCATAATGAATAGCAACATCGAAACGCGTAAAATGCAGCCACACAACAAGGTCTAAAAGTTTATTAATTCAAAAATACACTGTGTCAAAGATAATATCCTAAGTGAAATTGTATAACTAACATGAATAACAAATGATTGAATATGTTGAACTTGCACATTATCAAGAACCAAGATATCAGGTTTATAATCAAGAGTCTTTCCGTAACATTTTCTTATTTGTGTGCCAAAAGTGATTGAGTCATTATAAGGAATCATGCGTTTGTTAGCATTCCTCCAATATTTTGCGACAACGAAAGTCAATAAGAAATAGGTGTTTTGGTGGATGCAGTTGCGATTGCGTAACTCAAGCTTCGAGGTATGGGAGACCCCAGCTTCGAGTTCAGATATCATTAGCTAAGTAGCTGGGTGTGACATTGCCACTACCTTGATCAGAATTCTGATTCCGGCCGGATCTTTCCTGGGATTTCCTCCGATAAAATCTTGTGAGATGTTGGAGAAGAAAACACTGAGAGAACAGCATGTTAATGGTGTTTTATATGCGGCGATGCACAAATTGTTCATCTCAGCAAAATTACTTAAAAAGACTGCAGGACGTACTGGTTTCAACTCAAATATGCCTTATGTGTGCTACTAATACCATCGAAAGATTGTTGAATGGAAGAGTGAAGAAGAGACAGACATCCGGATGAAGTAAGCGAATATCAGCATTGACGTTTTGTATTATTTCGAGTCATTTTCTCAGCAAGTGAAGGATAAATGGCCTAATTGATCCAATTCTTGATCGGAATTTTCACAGGAAAGGAATGAAAATGTATTTAGTCTCCGCAGCACAAAGCGAATAACGTAGAACCGAGTCAGAAACAATCTACGTTGAATTTGTACTCTGTTCTGAGCAGTATAATAGAGAATAAACATAATAACTTGATAAAATCAGTCGTGGTGTGGGGTTAAGCACACTGGCCTCCAAAACTGGTATAGAAGCGTCCAGCATCCGACACTTTGATCTTGGATATTGGTACGGAAATTTGTGATGAGTAATTATTATTATGATTATTATTATTATTATTATTATTATTATTATTATTATTATTATTATTATTATTATTATTATTGACAATAAGGCAATTACTGACTACGCAACACTATTAACGTGTGTAATATTTCTAGAGTCAGCCTTTGAGCTGTATCCCTCAGGCCGACAAGGTTGTTACGCCTTGAAGTGTGAATTATGATGAGGGGTGACGGGACGATAACAAATACGACCATGTCCACGCAGGACTTGAATCTCATACCGCGCTCGGCTACCGTACGGTGCACACCTAGTCCGCTGCTTATCGCTCTGCAGTACCTTGACTGTGCAGTACTCGACAGTGATAAGAAGGGCTTTTGTGGGGCGGCGATCTGGCCTTCAGCAAGCGAGGGACATGTTTAAATATCTTAGTGCAGTGTAGTGAATTTTACAGTGTTGTGTTACTAGGCAAAACAGCACGAGGTGTTGTCGCCCCGGCGACGGGCCCTACCGGGCCACTTAGTGCGATCTTTTTCTCCCTCATAGACGAGTTTTTAGAAGTGCATATAGTTTCGCAAGGTTAAATGTTCAATCTAACAGTGGCAGAAAACGCGAATGCATCATTTCCGCCGCTATCAGATGTGGCGTGGTCAGCTCTATAAGCATTTAACGACTTCCATTATACGAAGCCGCATCTAATCAATCATGTACAGCAGCAGCATCAACATCAGCTATATGCAGCGAGCCAACCTCTAAATTCAACCTTCACGCAAATGTCTACATCACTCGTGGGAATTCCAAAAACCTTCTCCACAGATAAGTACAGCGCGTTCTCCTTCTCTTTAGTGCACCAGATTGCAGATTGCAAGATTGCAAGTCCCAGACTGCAAGTCTCAGATTGCAAGAAGCACTGTTTAACCAAGCTTCGTATGTACAGGGATCGAGCATGCCTTATAGTGCAATGTGCATTTATATAACATGCAAATCGGCAATATATTTTCCACTCTTGATCCTGAGCCCGACCCTGTTCCAGAGCACGGTGCCTCAAACAACTATTCTCCTTCGTCACAACCGATTAAGATACTTTCAATCATTATTCATGATCCACCTGTTCATACGGAACTCTTGCAAAAAATTAAGGAAGAATTGCTTAAACATGAGAATTTTGTTAGTAAAATCAGAGGACCTTTTACTGAAATGAGAGCAAGTACAGTCAAAGTCTTTACTTCGTAAGCACTTGTCAAAGAAAGGGTTGTACTAACATACCTTCAGGGAACTGACAAAAACTACTATTTCTGTGGTTCTATGAAAAGTTCCAAGATCTTATAGTGAGGAAGAAATATATGAAGAACTAGTAAACAAACATTTGCCAATAATAATAATGGTTATCCGACACTGATTCTAATCACAAACCTTCACTTTTGTGTGCAGTCACTCTTACGAAATCATCTGAAAGCAGGACAATATATGAACTAAAAGCACTGTTCAATGCTGTAATCACGGTTGAAGAGCGTCGTCATAGACCCGGGCCATTGCAGTGTCGAGGTTGTCAGATATTCAGACACACAAAAAAGAACTGTGGGAATCCTTCTCGCTGCGGCAAATGTGCAGGGCCGCATGCCACGGCTTAATGTTCTAGTACAGATACCAAATGTTCACTCTTTGGAAAGGCTCATCAGTCCTCTAGGTGTGACTGTGAAATTTATCAAAAAATTCTCTGTAGAAAATCATTCCCATCTCGCTACCCCATCTGACAACAATTCGCACAACAAGCGATACCCAATCTTCCACGTTCATTAACCCCTCCAAGGCTCCTCCTGTAGCCTATCCTCGTTCTTCCATTTCCATCCCAATCACAAGGCCACCAGAACCATACTCCTCCCGTCACAGAATTCCACAACCATCATTACCAAACCAAATGCCGCTATATTCAGATGTTTTCAAACAGCCCATACACCCGCCCATTGAGCAGCCCCTCCAGTTGTTCCAATTTATCTCCCAACAGGTAGAACATTTCTTCTCCAGACCCATACGTCAAATTATTTCCTCTCTCACGAACTACATTCTTTAATCAATAAAATTATATTATCCATAAAACATGCCTATAAGTAGTGCCACTCATTCCTAACTCCGTCTAATTTCTTGGAATGCAAACCTGATATATTAACCTGTGTTAAACCTGATATACCTATGCTAGCTCACCTTTTGCATAATAATAAAATAGAAATAGCTTACATTCAGGAAACACATATTTGCGCTTCAATGGAAATTTATATTCCCGACTATATATATATATATATATATATATATATATATATATATATATATATATATATATATATATATATATATATATATATAGATCGCTATGACCGACCGCGAAGTCGGTACAGCGTTGGGGTCGCCATATTTGTAAAAATTTACGTAACACATTACCAGCTCTCTTTAAATATAAATAATACTTTCGAAAGTATTAGTGTGGCTATTCAGCAGAAATGTCAATCTACCCTAATTATCAACTTAATTTGCAAGTCCCTTAATAATCCATACAGACTAGATGATATTGATATCTTACTTTTCTCCCGTCAACCTACATTAGCGATGGCCATTGGAATGCCAATTACGTTGCTTGGAGAAGTAGACTAAACTCACCTGCTAGTAATCTGTTGCCAGCTGATAAACAAAGATTAAATCTGGCAGTGCATGCTTCTGATACACCCAGCTACTATCCCTACCTCTCGTCAGTGCAATCTGATATTCTAGATTTCGGCGTTTCTAACCACATTAGTTGTAACTTTAAAGTCAAGATTCATATCACCTTGCAATCCGATCATCGTCCTGTAGTTTTCTCCCTCGGCAAACCCCCCCAAAATATTCGCCATGCTTAGTCTTATCATATACGTAATGTCAACTAGCCATTTTATAAGACGCTAGTTACACATCTTCTTCCTCCACTGCCATTGCTCCGAACTATGCAGGAAACCGACAGCGTCATTGACTCACACATACTTTATTAGATGCCCTCGACTTTACGGCCCCCACAGCCCATCAACGCACTTCGCTTCCAAAAATACCACTTGTAGTGAAGAAACTGATCGATTACTAACGATATATTCGTAATCACTGGTTGAGACATTGATCTCCTCTTCTAAAATCATATTTAAACCTCCTAACTAAAATTGTGAAACAACTTTTAGCGTTCTTCCGCGCGCGAAAGATTCATCTTCAAACTCAAACGAAAAACCCATCTGATCATACACTGTGAAACATAACCCGACGTCTTTTGCGCAAACCTACCAATCTACCCACACATGTTACTCCATCTGAAGAAACATCATCTCCTTCCAATGAATGCGATATGTAGGCTAATTTACTTCTTACCCTTCTCAAAATTGGCACCACGATAATTATATTAATGAAGTAATTGCAGAAATAACAGTTCGAGAATGCTCTAAATTTATTTCACTATCAGAAATCATCAAGTATCTTTCACTAGTAACCCCGAAATTATCTAATGACCCATGATCTGATATCAATTTTTTTTATTAAAACGCCTTCCCATAAAAATAATCGTACATATAACAGCTATATTTAATGCCGTTTTGAGACAAACGTACTGCCCTGATAAATGGAAACACGCCCACATTATTCCCATTCTCAAGCCGGGGAAAGCTCAAAATGATCCAAATAGCTATCGCCCGATTGCTACCGGGCCGGTGCTACCCACAATGGGTAAGCTATTTGAAAAATGAATACTCTCTAGGCTACATTCTTACCTCAGCTCAATGGCATACCACCTCATCAGTTTGGATTCCAACCCCTTTTGTTTACGCATCATCAAATCTTACGCCCAACTGAGGATATCATCGAAGGATTTCATGACTACAAGCATACCGCAGCAGTTTTTCTAGATGTAGCTAAAGCTGGCACTCAGGGTTAATTTTCAAATTTCGCAGTATAGATACTCCATTATATCTTTCAAGCGTCATTGAAAGTTTTCTTACCAACCGAACATTCTCTGTACGTCTCCCCGGAGCTCTCTCCACACCTTTCACCATCAAATCAGGAGTACTTCAAGGATCCACCTAATCCCACTTTATTTAATGACTACACTTCGGATATACCAATCACCCAAAATACTGCAATAACTCAATTTGCTGATGATACAGCAATTCCCCCAATAGCAATCTTCAATCTGCCGTGGAAGATCTGCAACATCAACATTATTTTCCAAACGGACCAAAACATGGCATGGAATAAATCCTAATAAAAGCCACGCAAAAATATTTACCCTCCGTAGATCAGACGTCCCCCCAGATCTCACATACCAATTACAAAATATCACCTGGATCCCTCGCAACAAAACTGTCAAATATCTTGGAGTTCTGTTCGATAAATAGCTTATATGGCGGCAAAATATAAAATACCGAATAGAGGTAGCGATTAGTACAATCCACCAATTATGTCCTGTTCTCAAAAAATCATCCCCCTTACAAGTATATGTTGCTTTTTTATATCTATAAAGCAATGATATGACCCATACTTTCCTATGGTTTTCCACTCAGTTCTGCCGAGCCAACTTATTCTTCACTTATTCCTATTTCCACTCAGTTCTGCCGAGCCGAGTTCAGCCAAACAACAACAAAATCCAATTTTTTCAAAATAGATTCCTATGGACCATAACAAAGGCTCCCTGGTGCATTCCGAATGGGCAGTTACATAATGAACTTGTCATTACGTGTATCTTCGTCCATTTCTCCATCTAATGGCCAAGCTAGAATAAATAAATAAATAAAACTCGAACCTGCAGGCTCCTCAGCGCAGACGACGGCTGCTGAACTGACTGCGCCACGGGGCTGACATTATTATTATTATTATTATTATTATTATTTATTATTATTATTATTATTATTATCGTTATTATTATTATTACTATTATTATTAATTATCGAAACTAATGCAACTGCTAAAATCTTTCTATTTCAATTATCTTAAAGTCCGTCGAAGAATAAACATCCCACCAGTACATTTTTTCGCCTACTATAGTAGTCTGTGCCCATTCACACACGAAGTCGTTGGAATTGCATTAACCGGTTGTGGTTCCACTGATTACCTATCGACAGAATGACAGGAGAAGGAACGGCACCGAACATTGAAATGCATTTCAAACAAAGAGCATGGAAAGGCTTTCACTACGGTCGCTAAGACAAGCTGTAAGGCACACACATTACCGGGGTCACGCCCAGAAGCTAAATTGAGAATTTCGTTCTGATACTCTATAATACTATTGATTACGATATCTCAGTTGTTTTTTAATGTATTAGTGAGCATTTCCACAATAATTAATCTCAATTGACGTTATCTTAAATTACCTTTTGCTTTACATAATACGTAACGTTAAAAGCGAACGTTTGTTAGTTAGAAATGCAGCTTCTTATCAAGAGCCTGGATAATTCAGAGGCACCATATTTCATGTCAATTAGCTTATGTTATATATTATATTCAGACGAGAAATCTTTGAAACACAATAAATGTGTATCTTTTTGACAAATTACGAGACAATTACCTTATTATTATAGCAAATTTCTTACTTCAAATACGGGACATTCCGTATAAAACTCGACAGTTGGCACACTTATAAAAAGACTTGCAGTCACATATTCATTGTTTCATTATCATAATTGCACAGTGCCGCTCGAACTTCACCACAATATTCACCGCTTTGCTAGGGTCTTTTCTGCTGACTCATTGCCTTGTTCATTAACGACACTGTATCGCTGCAAATATACATATATCATTAAGGACATTCATAATATATTACCCTTCCCTATCAAGGAAGAGACTTCAGTGAAATGCAACTTTCACTTATGTTGTGTGTATGGTGTTGAGTGTAGGTGCGATACATCATTCCAATTGTCAACTCCACTCATTATAGTAGGGAACTTTTATTCAAAACACTGCATAGAAATATCGGTCCAAAAATTCAACTAGTAATTATTTCTGACTTCGAAAACCACTTGAACCTGAACATATCACCAATTGAATTGAATTGAATTAATGCCTTTTTTTACGTGGCGAGACTCGGGCCATCAGGCCCGCTCTTCCGTCTGACCACGCAAATTTCGCTACGCTTCTTTCAATAACTAGCAGAGAAAGGAGGTACTTCTTGGGTGAGAAACAGGCAATTTGAATTTAGCTAAGATGCATCATTTAGGCTTGAGGATCTTTCACATGCATGCAAATCAATCAAACCAACATCTTTTTTACTTTGTCGTAATTAGAATAGAGAAATTTCTGTAATCCTGCGAATAAAGGCGATTTTTCGGCGCCAAAGTCGCACTGCAGGCCCCTCATACAAAAATAGATAATTCATGTATGTATTAGTTCTTCTAACCCGTTGTGTAGATATATTTCTTGTATTGGGGGTCCTCGAAACCGAAAAATAGGTTCTAAATATTTTGATTAAACTCATTCCTTTAATACGAGAAACTACTCTTAAAAGAATGCTGCATGTCTCATTTTCATTTAACTTTCTAAAGACATTCATGATATGCAAGCGTTTAATGTTTTTTTGACGTCTTCCTACGACTACAATACTAAAGACAGAGACTTTTTCTTAACGAAATATATTCTTCAAAGACAGCTCTTTAAATAGGGTTATGTATAACTTTTATCAAAATAAGAGTAGCTTTCACCACGTTTTGCGTGAAATAATGTCAATTTTAAAAACTACACTAAGAGAATGGTCCAAGAATTGTTAGACAGTCAATTATTTTTTTCTTTTCACCCTTATGAATACAGGTAAGTACCGAAACTCGAGCCTGGTTCCTAATGTGAGCCCCTTGAATTACAGCTCTGTCGAGTTATGTGGCCTATTAGAAACGTACTGAAATGGTAGTTTTTTGCAAACACGAAGTGGTAATGTCATTTTCACTTGTTGCTGGACAGTCGGCCATTAGTGTGAACAATGAAAGGCAAAGTTTTTTTCAAGTGATTATTCTCCTGCTTTCGTGGCCTGATTTCGCTACTTCAGCGGCAACTTTTCTAAACATTACATCGTTTTGAAGGTGACATTACCAGCTATTGATGTAGGGTAATGTAATGTACTTTACTTGCCTTGTAAAAATGTTATTAGCATTTGAAATATAAACACGTTGGTGCCTAAACCGAGTCTCTCAGAGATTCTTAACAGATCCCAATTTTTCGTCTTGTAAAGTAAAAACAATAAGATATTTGTAATTCTGTGTACCTTAGGAGTCTAACAAAAAGCAAGAGCGTACCCGAAAGTCTATCAGTTCGAAAGAAGAGGAAGAAAAATGAGGTCAAGGGACAATTTCAAGATGTAATACCAGAGAAGGCGAAAAGAGAATTAAGAAAATTCTGAAGTTAAACAAAAAGCAAAAGGAAGAATCCACCTTCCGCGAGGAGTCGAAAACATGTCCTCTGGCTCTTCCAAATTGGAAGTTCTAGAAGGAATATCTTCCCTCCCAGGTAAACGAGATGCAGAGTCATGTTTTGCAGTGTAAATTTTCGGAGTTCTAGGAGAACTATGGGTGATGTGCCTAGTGTGTTCACTCTGAGCTCCTGAAATATGTGCGGAGGCGGAAAAAGATGCTAATATATCTGACTTTTGTCGCACTTGAATATATAGATTATGTGCAAAACATACAAGACAATTTCTTATGTACAAGCTGTTAAACTTGCATTTAGGTAAAATTATACTGAGTTCAATCTCTTTGCAGTTTTTCATTTAGTTGAGGGAGGATCACATTACCAAACCTTTTCTATAAATACACAAAGTGTATTCTTAACGAAAAAATTATTTTAGTCCTACACTACTTAGCCAATTATTTTAAGTAGAATATGGCATTTGTATAACTAAGTAAGGTATGCATTGCAAATATTTGATTGAATTGGGGGGGGGGAATTGGATTTAAAAATATACGAAAAGCAAATGGAGGCCCGGGTTTGGGAATATTCCTCTTTGACTATTTTTAAATCAGAAAAAATATCTGTCTTTAATAATTTTTTAATCATTCCCCTAAATGAAATTCTAAATAGACAGACTAGGAAATCAACATGAAATTTAAATTTAAAAACATTTTCTCAAAAACTGCTCCAATTGGTTAGGACTCTAAAACTACAATATTTGTGATAGAGATTTTTTAATATAATATATTTTAAAAAATAGATCTTTAAATAGGTTCATTAAATTTTTTTTTGAAAATATGAGTATTTTGCGCGTAATTTTTTCTAAAAGTGAAAGCAATTTATAGAAAAAAATTCTCAAATACGGTCCCAATTTTTTTTCCCTTTTTTCCCCTTGTATAGAGAAAACAACGCTTAAAAATAACAAGATCTCTGTGTTTCCAAAAGTCGACAACATACAACATTGCAAATCGACAATATTGATAGTAGAGATTTTGTTTGTTTAATGAAATGAGCTTTTTCAAACTAGATCTTGAAATAATATTAATGAAAATCTCTGAATTTTTAAAAATTGCAAATGCAAATGTTCAACTTCCTTTAAAGCGTTGGGAAGCGCTTATCTGCTATTGGGAAGCTATTATCTGTGAGGATGGTCGTGAAGGGCTAACGCGAGTGGCTTACTAACTCTTGGGAAAGTGTGTACGGATCTCAGCGCGAGGAAAAAAATACTGATTGGAAACACTTATGTAGGTTCATCTATTACTGTGTTATGAACCCATTATAAATAATGCGAGAAAGTATTTGCTCTTGTAGTTTTCAAACGTCGGGAATGTTAAGTTTACCTGCGAAGCTGGTGGTGTAGGGGTTACGTGAACGACGTCCTACCTGTAAGACTGTGAGTTCGAATTCTAGCGCGGAGAATAATGTTTTGCGTTTGGAAGTGATTTTGTAGGTTCATGTAATGTTACAATATTACGTAGAAGTTACAAATAATGCGATAATACATGAGCCGTTGTAGAACACAAGTTTCTCTTCGTTTCGGTGAGCCCAACGATGCCACCGCATAACGCACCTGCCCTCTTGCTTCAGTCTTGTTGCCTACCGAGCCCACGCCGGTGAAGACACTCTAAAGCGCACTGATCACTCCCTTTTAAATTGCCATCCTTTCCATTCTTAATTCTCCTCTGAATTTGAAACCCTCTATTTTTGACTCTAAGCTCCTGACCTCTTTTTAAAACTCTAAGCTCCTATCTGGTCTTCTGAGATGTGTTGTAGTGTTGTGCATGGTAGCGCAAGTGCGTGTGAGCAAAGCAAGATAAAAAAGCAAGGAAGAGGACGGAAAGCGAGGTCCTGTCCTCGCTTCATTTGTCCATAGTATATTACTGCGGTATTCGCCAGGTATTGATCGGAGAAACTACGGGAAACTACCGATTAAGGCTGGCGACCTCCAGAATTCTCCTGCAGACATCGACTGATTTCAATCTAGATATTCAGCTAGTGTCGAAAACCCGACATCGTCATGACCGAAATTCATTCGAAAATCCGTGTCTATTTTCTCACTTCTATCGCAACTTATCTCAAATGCTCCACACATTTTCAATGCACTGCAGCTGCAAATAGTGCTCAGTGAACTTAGCAATGTGAGCGCGCTGCGCGAATACAGTGGGGCTCGTGCATACAGTTTTGTCCGAGCATTCTACAGAGCTGGGTAGAGATTGTGTAATCTATTTCGTGTTTTGTGCATTGTGAATCATTGTGTGCAAAGATTAAATATTTTATTGTTCGCTATCAAAATGTGCCTACGAAGCAGCCTTTTAGAGCGAGTGAAAGTGGGCACCTGTAGACACAAATTGCTGAAATAAACCAGTTAGAAACAAAACGACGTCCATTCCCCAGCACGTACTGCTCATAGAATACGTGCTCTCGTGTTCTCTCGGAAACGAGGTACGTTTTCATTTTTAATGAAGTATTGATCTGAAGTGATTATCAACAGAAACTATAATAATCAAAGGCGACGAGCATTTGTTTGAAATGAAATGCGAGTGAGCCAAATTTGTCCGTTTCTTTGTTTTCGTTGCTACAGTATTAGCAATACTCAAAATCAAATAGCAACTTCAATGCTTTTATTTCCATGCACACAGTTTAAAACTCAAATTTCAAGGTTGCTCGGTATCGAAATAAGTACTGAAACTTAATATTATAAACTAGTTGCATACATGACGTTTTGATAACAACTTTATAAATTTACAAGAGATTCAAAATTACATTTTAGAAATAACTGTGTGACTTCACGAATATTTGACAGCTGTGTGAAAAACGGTGGTAGGCTGTTCCGTTTACCTTTACCTCCTCACGATTCTCTCGCTGCGATTGGCTGAACATGTGATGACGCAATCATTCGTGCCGAAAATGCTAATATGTCATCATTTGTGCCGTAAAATGCTCGATTATGAACGATTTCTTGCAATAGAAAAAGATAATTTATAATGATGGTATAAAAAACAGTTTTTACATTTATAGTTCAGTGCACTATCTCTTTTTCACATAAATTCCATCGAGTTAGAAAAATATGAAATCTGCAATGTTCGAGAGACAAATACGTAAGCCATATTTCGTCAGTCAATACGTTTCGTCAAATACGTAATTAATATTTCGTCAGTTTTTCGAAAATTTGAGAAAAAATTCCCTGCCAGGTTTTGAGAAGTTTTCCGATTGCAAATACATGTTCACATACATACGTATGTGGTAAAAATGTAAACATTATTCGCGCATTGTTTTTTCTTAGGTTTGGAAATTGTGCGTTGTTGATCACCTTGTGGAGTTGTGTGATATAGGCATTTGAAATGACATTGAACATTTCACAAAGTCTATGATTGCATCTCAGCTACTCAACTTACTTACAGCGCTACATTGAATATTATGTAAATTTTTGGAGAATACTGTAACAGAAACTCGAGACCATATTTCTAAAATCATATAGGAAATGTGTGTGCGCTTAATATTGATCGTTTTCTTTCATGTCACTAGTAGTTTTGCTAAGATGACTGGATGGCGCGAGATGTGACATTGCCTCCAGAAGACAACACACCTTTACAGGTTTGGATCATGTCTTGAAACCAAACAGGAAGAACTGGGACCAACAACGAAACTTGACATTGGGTCATACGGGGTCAAGAAGAATTTACAACGTAGTCCCTGGACCTAGATAGTCACGACCATCTGTGACTGCCACATTGATTTTTCACGTCCAATGTCAATAATAAAATGATTGTAAATATCTATAAGACTTACCTGAGTATCCGTATCCGAAACCATTGGGTAACTTTCCTAATTATCGTATCTTCACTCTTTCGGAAGTTGATTTCTTTTAGAAAATTATAATGTTAACACTTTTTATGTAACAAGGAACACATAGACGGTATTATAAACTGCGATGTCTTCTAATGGCGTAGTGTAGGAGTCGTAAGTGGTTCTCCGCCATTACGTCACTAACCGATGATGTCAGCTCTGGACTTGTTAACCTCTGAGCGATTTCGACGCTTTTTTGTGACAAACCTAAGTTGATATGTCACTCATGAGGGGAATCAAAAAACTCTTGTCTCCCCAAGGAATTTATGACTTGTACTCACGACATGGGAAATGATCTTAATGCTACAATTTCGCGGATGATATTGTACTGTTCAACGCAGACAACCGACAAGACATTTTCAAATTATTATTATCATCCGTCACAAAACTGCTTTAAAGGGAAAGCACAATGATCAACATAAGAGTACATCAGAATAAATAATGTAGATAATATTATGAGAACCCATCGGTATTGTTCAGCGTCATCGTAATTAATAATGCTCAATAAAGGGTTTTAATTGATTTAACGTCAGAAAAAATTAAAAATAGGTGTGACGTACTTTGAGAATATGTGCAACATGTGCACGTTTTCTTCAGCTCTGGGATCCCTATCCTAATTCATATAATACTAAGTTCCATTATTAATACAGGTAGCAACGAGCATTTTTGGCAAAGATATATGAAAATATTCGCTCCTATGAAAGAAAATAATTTGCAAAGGCAAATTAACTTCCTATTTTGGCTATAATCCCTTATTGTGCCCTACGTAAAAGAATCAATTTACTGTCATGAGAAAATACGGGATGATTATATGAATAACTATATTGTCAACTGAGGAAAACATGCACAGATAATGAAACTGTATTTATGCCCAGAAGCAAAACAAGGGCACATCTTAGTATTTGCGAAAGGAAGCAGGGAAACTTGGACAGGGACTGATTGAGAGGGGTTAATTGGGTCAGAAGCTGACGTTCAATGATGCAAGTATTTCTTACAAATACGTTACAATTCTATTATAAACTGGCCTTTTTATTGAAGCTAATTACATTTCACCTTTAAATATGAGAAAACAGTAGGATGTTAGGAGCCTCATAAACCAACGTAGTTAATTATCTGCGTTATTAATTCTGGGTTGTGGAGTCGGTTAGTCGGGAACAAATACTGTATAAAGTCACTAAGTGAGAGTAAGCGGAGCGGGGTGAAC
>BOPP01000004.1:1286991-1306280 GCA_017312745.1 Gryllus bimaculatus | reverse complement strand
GAGCGCGCGGCGAGGCAGCGGCAGGAGCAAGAAGCGCTCTTCCAATTGGCCTCTGAGCCGGCCTACCATAACTCCTCCGTCCGCGCTCCCGCGTGGCGTAGGTACGTTTGTGCGGCGAACACTGCGTGGAAGGTAGTATATATCAATCTCCATTGTTGGAAATATTTTCCCTTCTTGTACTTCCATTACCCAATTCCTTAGCTATGTCGCTACTAATCAATTAAAATATTTATTAATTAATCTATTGTGCCAAACTGTACAAATTGCATGGAATATTTTTTTCCGAGATACGAAACTGTTTTATCACCATCATGCTAATTGTTCAACAAATTTCTCCGAGGCAAGTGGCATGTAAAGTTTGACTTCAAGGCCTACCCGGAATGTCTCAGAATGGATGATAAACTTCGAAGGCATTTTGAGGTCGAAAATGATCGTTTTTTACTAAAGAACATGTGATGGAAATGTTCATATAAAGGAGATACATTTTACGTGATTTTTAGTCAACACCTTATGCACAGATATTCAGCAGTCCTCGTTCTGACGCAGGCAGTGAGATTTCATAGACCTGCCGAACAACTGTGCGTAATAGGTTGCGAAACAATGAGGAGCAAATGTCACCGAAATAGCTGCATATAACTCATTATACGCAATTTCACACTAAATGTTCATCGGCAAAGCGTAATAATTTGCTGCACTTCGACATACCTTCCAAATTCGTAATACCCATACAAACACACACACACACACATACACGAACATCTCCGAAACGGTTTGAGGCATTGAGATGGGGACAAGGAAAGAGAAGGAAGAAAGGAAAAGTAAAGTTCATTTTTCTAATGTGAAACGTTTGTAGTTCTAGAAACTTGACAGTATTGATTTCTTTAAATGTCCGTGTGAAGAAAGTATTATTTTTAATCACATTAAAATGTCTGTGTATTTTTTGACAGAGGAATCGTCCATGGCTGCAAGAGGGACCATCTTGCTCTCCCGGCCACAATTGGAATGTGCCATAGCGAGAAAGTATATTGATTATTGATAATATTTATGTTGTATTCTTCGTATTGCAATTCGAATGTGTCAAGTCTAGCTAGGTAGGGACATTATTATGTGTATTTGTCAAGATGTTATTAGTGTGTTAAAGACCCAAATAGCTAAATTGAAAATACTAGAATAGAGAAGTAGGGATTAATCAAAAATGCTTCGTATCGACCATCGTAAATTCTCGATGAAGACCTAAGATTAGTGTCAAGCTGTGGTTTGTTTTACAAATTCTGTCGGTAGTAGTAATACTGGTAGTATATTTCGTTCCTCATAGTGGCAGTACATACAGTTACATTTGTTAGTCTTTGATTATATCTGATCTTATCTTTATACCATATCTTACATTAGACTTACTCGTTGGTCCTCCACTTTTTCTCTCTTTCCCTCTCTGACTTTCACCAGAGAGCCTCACAATTATATGTCTCCGTGTTCTTCATCTCCTCTGCCATCGTCTCCTTCCACTTTGTCTCCTCTTCTTCTCTATTTCCTTCACCTTTTGCCTCTATATATTTCCTCTTTCTCTTGCCCTTTCGCCCTGGCGTCAAATTTCAACAGTTATTTTTGCACAGTAAGTGAGGCGTGGATAATAATTAAAATTACGGTGATGTATGGCGATGGATGTGAGTTTATTCAGGGAATGGCAGGAAAGAGGTCGAAAGGTGGGCACGTGGGATGGGTGATCCCCTCAATGCCACAACATACAACCACAGGTCCATGCCCGAGAGGGATTCGAACCCACGACCCTTCGAACCGACACTGCTGAGCCGCATCCGCCTCAGCACCCTCAGCTGTCCGGGTCACATTCCGCCAATTATTCAAAGAAAACGTTACAACCTATTTATCTGACCCTGACTTTCAGTAATTTTTGTGTTAACAAATTGCCATGTTTTCATCTCGCATATCACAACTGTAATTATTACAGTTGAACAAATCCGTTGCTCTTTGTACATAAAAATATCCTGTAAGTAACCAAATCCCATTCTCTTGAATCGTTACAAATGCTCAGAGAATTATCGGAGGGCGAAAATAACGAGCTGCAAGACGGGCATTAAGGGCAGAAAAGGAAATAACAGCGAGCGCCGCGGCAGCGCCAAGCTTTGTGATTTCTTGCGCTAATGAAAATCACGTAACGACGCTTGTTTGTCTGCTGGAAACAGTAGCAGCGGCGTAATTGGTAGGCAGGGGAGGAGCGGAAACGCTTGCCCTCGTCTTCTTCCGCTTCGCGACGTCTGCTGGCCTCGGGCGGCGGCGCCGGGTGTCGGGTGCACGCGCCGCTAATGGCACCGGCTAATCACAGAGCTTCCATCTGGGCGCCGCGGCCCTCTCCCCCCCCTCCCGCCACAGGCCGGCCACCCTCCGCAGCAACAGGGTGAAGCGACGACGGCGCTCGCAGCGCGACGCGGTCAGCGCTGGACGCTCCCTCTGTCTCAGCCCTGCGCAACATCGGCTGGCGTTCAGAAAAACTAGCGCTGGTGGCTCAGGACATCAACTCATGTTGCTGCTGTACCTCTTACCGGGATAGCAAAGTCCTAGTCTCGGCGGTAGCATGATTTTCGACACTAGTTAGCTGGATAGCTACGACAGCCACCACCCGGAGGAGAATTCTAGCGAAACACTGCTCCGATCGGTTGTTTTCCGTGGGTTCTCCGATCAACACCAGGTCAGTACCGGAGGAGTATTCTAACAAAAAGGCCACGGATCTCGCCCGATATTTCTTCTCTTCCCGTGTCCTCTCCTCACCCCTTACATGCACTAACACACACTTACATGCGCTACACACACTTACATACACTACACTAGCACATGTGTCGGGAGACTGGTCGGCAGCGCTTGTCCCGGCTAGATCCCACTGATAGAAGATACCTTTTGGGGGAAAACCCTTTTAGCCGATGTGTAAGTCTGCGCCAAATGCCGCCGTCATGCGGGTAAAGATCACCACCACCATCACCTCCCGATTGAAAACATGCACTACACTTGCGGGATTAATTCCCTTAGTCGTTGACGTACTCGAAAACACGAAATATTCAGTCGATCAACTTATGAAAATTTACTATCTTACCCCTTCCAACGTATTTGTTTCTCTCAATTTCGTAAAAACTTGTCTTTCCCCTCAAGAGTAACATTGACTTAAATGATCGAAGCCTTGTTGACACCACACTTTTTTTACTTGGTTTTAACTGGCGACCGATGACTACGCAGTACTTACATCTCGACGAGGCAGTGTGTAATTTCCCAAGGGACGTCACAGCGTAGCGCTCCGGATTTCTATTCGTGGTGGCGACGATGGAACGCGGTTTTGGATGGTCGAGTTTGTGTTGACATAAGAGCTTTACAAGAATTTGTTTTCGCACCTAAGACACGACAATTGGTAATGCGTTTTGCAGGTGATGACTGCGATGTTTTCATATTGACAGAAATTGCGATATTAAATTATTATGTAACCATTACTAATGCTAGAAAGTATGTCCTGTTTAGCCCCCCTAGTTCACCTTCAATTTCGTATAAAATATTTGTAGCTCCTTAGTGTACCTTCTCACTATCTCCTGCCCTTTCGTCTTTACATTGTCATAATTACAAAAATGTAATATCTGTTTTAAAAGAAACTATCGGAACCCGGCAGACATTGTTCTGCCCTTCATCTCCCACTTTCTCCTTCTCTCTCCCACTTTCTCCTTCTCTCTCCCAATTTCGCTTTCTCCTACCGTCTCTCTCCGTTCCTCTCTCCGTCTCTCTCTCCGTCTCTTTCCGTTTCTTTATTTCAATCTCTCTCTCTCCGTCTCTCTCTCCGTCTCCCCTCTCTCTGTATCTCTCTGTTCGTCTCTCTCTGCTCGTTTCTCTCTGTCCGTCTCTCTCTGCACGCCTAAGTCTGTCTGACTCTGTCTCTGTGTGTGTTTCTCTCTGTCTGTCTTTACCTCTCTCTGTCCCTCTCATTTACATTTAGTTGCAGATTCTGCACATCTCTGAGTAGGTGGGATGATATCGAGAACGTCGGACCAGCGAAAATGTAATAGAATGTTCAAGATTATCTCATCCTGGAGAACGTTTCTTTCCTTTTGGCAAAATTTTAGACGTAAGACTATAGAACGCTTCGTTTAGGAGTTATTTAATGATATTGATTCAAAAATGCTTACGAATATTGCGGGTTGCATATGATATTAATATTTAATTTTTTTTTCTACAGCGTCTTATTGTGGAGTTACAACAAAATTAACAGCACATAAACCCTCTGGGAGGAAAAACACGAAGATGTACCAACTTTCATGGAAATCGATCACACGATCACACACACACACACACACACACACACATATATATATATATATATATATATATATATATATATGTATATATATATATATAGAAGAGAGAGAGAGAGAGAGAGAGAGAGAGAGAGAGAGAGAGAGAGAGATGATTAAGCGGTATTTAAAGAAATTACTACTATACATATTATTTCTTGGTAAAAAAAGTGATTTGGGGGACACTTTTCGGATCTATTCTTCCGATATAAAATTTATCTTCAAATGAGACTTTTTTATAGTGAATTCCATTTCTACCCTCCCTCCTCGTCATGCAACTTCGTAACAAAGTGTCTTACACCTCTCTTCTCACATACCAATCATGTGTTTCTTGAATGGCCTCTTAGAATCTAAGACTTAGAATCTAAGACTTAGATTACGCCGGGGTGGCATGAGTCGGAGTGTAGGCCATGCGGTAACAGTGCAAAAAATCTCTGTACGTCTATGTCTGTGTCTGTCGGTGCGTCTGTGGTCAACCCTAGTGCCAAACCGTTCTCCGAATGTCAAACGAATATTTTAATTTTTGAGAAAACTTTATATGAAGCCTCAAGTACATTTTCAAAAGTTTTTCATAAATAACTCCAAATTTTTGGATTAAATTTTGTCGTCGGATAGTGTAAAAAACGCTTCATAGAATGGTGCGGTAACAGTGCAAAAAATCTCTCATTTCAAAATTGCTGATGCGACCTGTATTACTCAAGATACCCCGCACGTAGTGGTATAGTTCGGTACTTGGTTTTGAACATTCAGTTTATTTCAGAAGATGTTATCGGCTGCTATTGGTCAGTGGCAATATTGTCGCCTCTGCAAAATATTTTAATGGAAAGTTGAATAAACACCGCTACCTCTCTAGTGATAATATGCACTACAATTACGAGAGGAATGACAAATGCGTTACAATAGTTCACGCGCTCGAAACCAATATTCACACACACACACACACAGAGTTCTAGATGCTCCGTCCAAAGTTTCCTCATTTTTATTTCTGACAAATAACATTCCCAGAAAACAATTTTGGAATAAGGAACGGATTCATATGTATGTATATAATATTTTCACACCAATTCTTGCAAGAACCGTTCGTTGCTATCTGTACTCATAATTCATCATAACACACTATATGATCAAAAGTATCCGGACACGTGACTGAAAATGACTTACCAGTTATGGTACCCTCCATCGGTAATGCTGGAATTCAAATAGGGTTTGCCCACCCTTATCCTTCATGACAGCTCCCACTATCGCGCGCATACTTTCAATCAGGTGCTGAAAGGTTTCTTGGGGAATGGCAGCCCATTCTTCACAGTATGCTACACTGAGGAGAAGTATCGATGTAGGTCGGTGAGGCCTGGCACGAAGTCGGCGTTCCAAAACATCGCAAAGGTGTTCGATAGGTGTTCAATAGATAGCCACTCCATTCCAGGGATGTTATTGTCGTGTAACCACTCCGTCACAGGCCGTGCAGTATGAACAGCAGGTGCTCGATAGTGTTGAAAGATGCAATCACCATCCCCGAATCGCTTAACAGTAGGAAGCAAGAAGGTGTTTAAAACATAAACGTAGGCCTGTGTCATGATAGTTCCAAAACAACAAGGGGCGCAAGCCCCCTCCACGAAAAACGCGACCACACCATAACACTATTTTGGACGTGTCCGGATACTTTTGATTACATAGTGTATGAACGAGCTAGGGCAGAGACACAGAGCTCAAGAAACCGTGCAAAGATTACAATTCTCCCCATTATATTTCACAGAGTTTTAACTGTTTTTGACGTTAAAAATAAATAAGTATATAAAGTATGGAATATGGAATCTATACTAATAAAAGTGAATTCAACGACATGTAATCGACAGCTATTGCAAAAAAAGGAGTGTATGAATAGATGCGAAATATTTACAGGCTCTTCTTCAGGATGTAATGCAGTGTCTTTGCAAAATCTGGTAAAGATTAATACAACGCAAATGCAGAAAATAAATAATTTAAATAATATTTAATTAGTAGATGCACCACGATCATTATTTTTCGCCTGTCGCCAAGAGACAGGTTCCATTTTTTTTCGCCAGAGGCGGTAAAATCGATTGCCCGATCTACACGAAAGTTGGCACATCAAAGTGTTATTTAGGGAGAAGGTTCTTGTGTTACTAAATTGGTAGTAACTCTACAAAATGACGCTGCAGCACAAGAGTGCGCTTAATTTTAATTCAATTTCCAATCAATCTGAACTTCATTGTTGCTAAGCGTTGCTGAGGAGGACAGGACACGCGGTGCAAGGGAGAGAAACAGAAAGACACAAGACATTTAGAGAGAGGCAGCGACGCAGGGAGAGAGACAAATAGAGAGTCAATCAGAGAAAGGGACAGACAGAGACAGGGTTAGAAAGATAGAGACAGATGCAGAGAGAGAAACAGACAGAGACAGGAAATGATAGAAAGACAGGCACAGACAGGAAGAGAGAGGCAAAGAGAGAGACAAAGAGAAGAGAGAGATGAAGATAGAAAGAGAGATGGAAGGAGAAAGAGGGAGGGGGAGGAAAATGGGGAGCAGGACAACGTCTGCCGGGATCCTCTAGTATAATTATAATTTACATAACCATTACAAATAAACCCATAAAATTCACTTGGGTGCCATAAGGGGAGAAACCGATTACACGATTACAGCTGTATTAGGTTTGTAGGATGACACTATGCATACACTGAAACTTGCTACTTTTTTGTTCTCGACTAATCTCTTGTATTACTTGCATTTTTGAATCCTTTGAAAATAATTCGTGTCTAAATTAATACTTTTCCTTCAGATCGCCACAATGTTCAAATCCTACAAATGCAAAGCCTGCTAGTTTTAAAAGATTAACACCAAAAACGTTTCTGTGAAACACGTATCTCCCATTTTCATCTACACATCTGTTCTTACAGAATAAACATATCGGATATTCTAGCGTTTGCAGAAGGTACAGCGCCCGGAAATGCCGCCTCGGATATCTCAAGGAACAGAGTCGCTTTTAATTGTCTAGGTATCTCCTTGCGCATTGAAATGACGAAGAGAGTAGGCGGAGAGGCGCGTGCACGCAGCCACAATGCGCGGCGTTTACTCCATTGTGTGGATGCTCCAGAGTCCTCAGAACGTCGTGGGAAGAATGTGACCAGAGGCTTCTTCTTCCAGTTCTCAGATTGGGAAGGAAGGAGTCTAGAAAGAGCGCTTGTGCCCAACTCTTCACATCTTCGACATTCTTGGTGAGCCTGACAAATAATGGGAGTCTTTAAGCCACCAACTTGCGGAATGAATGGAATATAAGAATCTAAAAAAAGCATTTGTCCTTCAACAAGGCATATATGATTATTCATGAGAGATATTCGAGAAGAGCATCATAATTACTAGATTCCCATCGCACGCTGTGCTTTCCGATATATGATAATTATATGCAATTTAGTTATTCAAATAAAGCAATAAGCATCAATTAATATTTACCTAAGACGGCTTATAAATATTTTTAGTTTGAAAGTTAATACTATGATTCATTTCGAAGTGTCAGAATTTGAATTTATGTAATTAGTACGAATTACAACTTTTTTCTCGCATTTGTGTACGTCATGCTCCCTTCGTTTTTTAAATAGAGCTTTTTTGTTTGAACAAGTGCGTTATGAAGACCTCATTAAAGCATTTGCTCTTTTCAACGAACGTATTGAACAAAATACGTTGAAAAGCTGTAGTGGGCGATCAGGAAAATCCCAAGCGCATTGTTTTTTTTCGGTCTTCAGGCAATCGAATGACTAATTGAATTCTCTGATCCGGGGAAAAGGACGTCTCAATGCAATAAGAATATATCCCCTTCAAAAACTGTCCACCACTCGCTGTTCCAATTGGAGGCGCTCCCGCTGGGAAATCTTTTTGCGCAGGAGCAGGCTGCTGGACCTCAGCGCCTGCTTGCTCGCCTTGCCCGAGTGACACCGCTTCGTGTTGTAACGAGCTAAGATGGATCAGGTGAACTCATTATATAATATTCCCTACTACCTGTAACACTGAAATAATTTTTTTTCAGAATACCTAAGAACACGTTCTCTTCAATACGAAATGTGTTCTATTAACTAAAAGAAAATGCGTATGCCTTTAAGAAACATTCGTAATAATATTACCGGTAAGATTAATATCTTGCAATAAATTGAGGAACTAGTGACTGACTATATTTCTAACTTTTTTCAATATTCGAAAATTCAGTCAGTTCAACGTAAATGAGACATGCAGCATTCTTTTAAGCTAACCCTGTTCTATCCGTGAAAAAAAAAATAGATAGGAACGTTTTTGAGAAAAAACTGTTTTTTAAAAGTGCCTTTATTTAAGCAATATTACGCGAAGTCTGCTCATAATTTCGAATAATTGAGCTTAACTTTATTTCAAGGTGTGACTTTTATCATCAATATTGTAGTTGTAGGAAGACGCCCAAAAATTGAACTATTGTAATTTTTGACAGACAGGGATTATAATGATAACAAGGCTAGTAAAATCAGGACCAAGTAGCTCGTGCGGTCACAGTTCGACATGCCTGATCTACCGATTCAATCTGCACACTGTGATCATAGAAATGTCACCCGGTCAGGGAGTGAGTGATATTGACTGTGATAACAAACTTTTAAGACATACAACCCTGGCCGGTCAACCTTTTATATTTTTGAAAATATGGAGTTCGCGGGAAATGAGAGTAGCACATTTTTTACCGTCCTTTGATACATACGAAGGGAAAATTTAAAGAAAAGGTTGAGAGCAGTTTCTTAGAAAACAATTCTTTAAAAAAATAAAATGATTTTTCATTATTTTCACTTAAAATTACGGGAGAACAACTCAACTTTCGACATTTTCGAAAAAGTGTATATCACCGTTCTTAAAGATCTATCTTTAAAGAGTGAATTTCATTGAGAAAAAATCGATATTATACAATATTGTAATTCTAGGAAGTCACTGAAAAATTTGAACTTTTGAAATTTCCAAAAAATCAGGGATTTTATCGAAAATAAGTCTTGCACCATTTCTCTTAAGCGTTTTTTACTCTATCCAAGAACAAAGTTTAATAAAAAAAATTGGAACCATTGTTTAGCAAATTTTGAAAATATTTTTGAGGATTCACGTAAAGTACTCTCAAAAATCAAAATATTCGTTTGAAACTCTCAAAGCCTCCAGATCGTTCAGATCGATCGGGGAATATCAATTTTAGAAAAAATCAGCTGAACGTTTTGCGCGAGAGCATTGACCAGAGACGTACGGACAGACCCGACGGACTGAGAGACGTTTTGCCATCAATCGATTTTTCGGTATTAAGGGCCCACAAAACATGAATTCTGACGTATTAGAGGAAGTAATTTACTCAATATAGGAACAAGATCAACCTTTTCACTATCAGGGCTCGGTATAAGGAGTTTTCCTGTGGAAAATTCGTTGTTTTTCGGCAGTGGATTACAATACTTACTCTTCTCACGAATTAAGGGTGAGAAAGCAAAAACATTAGATATTAACATAATATTTCATAAATATTCACGTTTTTCCTTTTTTTGTTGCTTCACTCAGATGTGTCTGTTTTTCAATTCATATACATTGCATTTGGTTTAAATTTATTATATTAATTTTAATTTGTTTTAGCTTTCAAAGTTTATGACTATAATATTCCTATAAAAATTCAAATGAAAGCAATATATCGTGTTAATTTGTTTCAAGAATGTCAGTGAGTCTGTAGAAAAAAGGTCCAATATTACAATTGATATTTCATAAAAATCCCTACATTTATTTGTAGATAAGTCGGTACATTGTCAATTTAATTTCAAACACTTTTCTTGTAAATCTGTATTGTTGAAATTGTAATTTGTCTATTTTGAAGGTGGCTATCATGGGATTTCCCACTGAAATCCACCCTAGAGGTTTGTATACGGAAATTAACATATTTGTTCAATTGTTGATATAGATCTCTCCAATTGCTATGGTCATTGACGTCAGCGGATCGGGAAGAAATGAGACGCGAAGTTAATATCGCGCGCGATACGCAGCCCATGGTATAGTCCAGCTCGACCTTGTGCTCTTAAGAGATCAGGGAATTTACTGATCAGAGCAAGCGGCCTAGGAATCCGATTCAGGCAGGCGCCACAAACACTGGTATTAAGCGCATCGAACACTACCATCAATTTATTACGGTACTAATTGCTTCACGTGGGGCACGGTAAGTGTATGAGCTAACATTTGTGTCTTATCTATTGATGGAAATAGATGTTCTTACACGACACCAAATATTATTTGTTCTCAAATTTTTCCAACAGTGTTCGTTGCCACCTGAATGTATAACGTGATCTATGTAGTACACGAGCGACAGCAGAGGTTCTGGAGATGAAAGAATCGTGCACACTTCCCCCTCAAGCGTCACGCGTATTTTTCAACTATTCATTGAGGTTAAGTATTTTTTTTAAAAAAAGCAACTTTCCGGCGTTGGAGAGGGATCGAAACCGTTACCTCCCAACGAACGTACCGAGCGCGCGTCCATAGCTCAGATCGCTGCCGCCCGACCGCCGGTGGGGGTGGGGTCGGGGCGCAGCGGCTGGGGAGCGTCTGGATGCGAAGGGCGGAGGCGCAGGCAGTGGGCGGCGCCGCCCGCCCGGCGCCACCGCTCACCCGCGTCACCCTCGGAACCCGCGCCGCCGCCCACGACGCCGACAGCCCTCCCCCCCCGCCTTGTCACAGCGGGCACGTCTTCCGCGGCGCCCTTGCAGCGCCCTCGCCGCACCAGCCCCGATCCTCTCCTTCCGCGCTCAGGGCCACCAAACCTTCGAAAACCCTTCACTGAAATAACCAGGACCGGATTCAAGCAAGAGCACAACTTCACTCTTTCGGTTCAATCTTTTCGATTCTTCGTTACGCTGGACATTAATTTGATGACGAAACAACGAAACGCATTGTATGTATAATAAGATGTTACGAAGAACCAATGTTTTAAATTTAAGGCTCTGAAAACAGATCGTTTCCCTAACTTGTATCTTGAACCACCGTACGGAAGATGAGCATAGCAAGAGATTCGGGAGTAGTTTAGGAAGAGGGGAGTCACAGAAATGTTGAACACAGAAGAGTCTGCCGTCTGCACTCGACGCGACAGCCCGCGAACAGGTCAGGGTGTACCAGCGGCGCCCCGGTATCGCGACCATGGGTAAAGGGGGTACGTGTGGTTAGCACGAAGTCGTACCCACGCCGTATTCGGGTCTTCTCAACCCGAGAAGTGAATTTTCGCATCGTATCACAGCAACGAATACTGTGATAGGGCAAGGAAAACGCACACTATAATCTCGCCCGACCACGAATCAAATGGAAAGCTAGCTAAACAGCGGGGGCATATGAAAGAGTATGGTGAAGAATAGATAATTTGGATGGTGAAAAAACTGTTGACTTTGACCTGCAAGCTATGAAGATCGTGCAGAATAACTTCAATACTTAAGTTATTAATAAAGTATTGAAATTTTCTCAAACACGAATCCCAAATTTGTTCTGTGATCACACCACCACTTGTCTCTTATGTGAAAAAATAACTTTTTATTATTTCTACATTTCGGGATTTGATTAACTTCTAAACAATAATTTTTATCTTTTAAACTTTCTTCCAATCGCAAGTTTTTTTACAAGCAAAAGTAGCTTGAAAAGTGTGAGATAGATTTGGAAAAAATAGAAATAGATTTGTTTCAGGAATAACTATTGTTCCATTAAATACTATTTTGTCTGTGATACGTACTGAAAACACCTTCTAGGTTAATGATCCGTGTCGAGATCGGATATTTCGTTCACTTTCCCTTGATCCATTGAGCAAATGCAGACATGATCCCTGATATAATGTGCGTTGTTTGAGAAAAATGTTTATTCCAGGATATATTTTCTATCTTGTGTTTTCAACGAACATTAGAAAAATAATATTATATTTGTGATAAACAATAAACCCTCCTTAGCACGAACTCGCTTAACACGAATTTCGGTGTAACGCGAACAAAACTTCGGTCCCGGCAAGGGATTATGGTAATACGCATTTATAGTACTCGGTTAACACGAATTTTTGTAACTCAAACTCTGATTATTTCAGTGCCTTAAAATTCGTATTGATGAGGTTTTACTGTATTTGTAAAATGATACAATTGCATGATTTGTGTTGTGTAAATACTTTCTGCTCAAATCCCAATTAAGAATTTTCATAATACATTATTGGCTATCCAAAGTCCCTCTCTAGCGCTAAAACAGGAGTTAAAATAGTAAACGAGGAGAAATGATCATAGATAATATGGTTATTTACTGATTGTCATTTTCCAAAGAAATGTTTCATCCAATTTTCAAATTTTCAGCTTGATTATATCTTTTTATGTTATTCTGTTCACTATCACTGTTACAAAACAGTAGCTGCGTATGCTCATACATATTTTAACAATGCATTACTATTACGACTCGTTTTTTGGTTTCCGTAAGATCAGATTTTCTGCCGAAGGTAAAAGTGCTACCACGGGAATTCTGGGTCCAATAGCCACATTTAGGTGTCATTCTACCATACCATTAAGGTATTCGTTTCCATTGTTCAATGTTACATTAAGGAAACCTGCCCATGTTGAACAGCCCCTCAGCAATAAAACGCACGATAGGTCTGCCCCACACCACAATACAGACACCTCTAATGTCGACGCGCACCCTTCCACGAGCATCACGCGCCTTCTGCAGCTCCTCTTGAGGCTCCAGGCGCCGTCTCAGCGGCCGCTCCGCTCCCTCGCCTCCCGCCCGGCGCACTCTCTCCTCCCGGCGGCCGCCGTGCCCCCCGGCTGAACGCACTTTATGGCGTATTGCTCAAAACCGTTAACTTTCCAAAGGCGCTTGACACTGAGGACACTTTACGCGACGGCGCGGCGTGGCGCGGCGGCTGGAGCGTAGGCGGGGCGGCTGGAGCGTGGGCGGGGCGCGCCCGGGAGCCTCGGCCGCGGCAGACGCCAGCGCCGAGGTCACGCCCCGCGCTGCAGCCTCCGAGGTTTCCGATGCCCACGGATGCGTCACCCGGGAGCGGGGTTCAATCCCGATCAAAGCCGTGGGTTTTTAAGGGCGAAAAAAATCTTGGGACGCCTTCCTTCGGACGGGAAGTAAAGCCGGCTGTCCCATGTCAGTAGATTTACTTGCATGTCAAAGATCCTGAAGCCTAAATGACGCCTTTGAGCTAAATTCAAATCGTCTGTTTCTCACCCCAGATATATATCTCCTTTCTCTGCTAGTTGGTGAAAGGAGCGTAGCGAAATTTGTGTGGTCACACGGAAGAGCGTGCCTGATGGATTCTAGTCTCGCCACGTAAAATAAGGCATCAATTCAATTCAATTCACCCATTGGCCGAGCCTCGCTCTCTTCAGACGGACTGAGGTCGAGGCGCGAGCCGCCGCTGCGATGGTGACTGAAAGCCAAGTTTCAAATTGAAACGGTCGAGCAAAGGTCACAGAACGATGTGATTAGAGATCAATGCTCACCTGTATAACGCAGAGACTACCGCTCTCCGCTAGGGCTGTGAATTTGAATCACGTGTTCACAAATGGCCGTTACATCTTACGATTACGAAGTGTCACCAGTCTTCGTGTCCGACCATCAATAAGACTTTAGGGATAAATGAAGAAAATAAGAGGCAAATAACTGCTTTACTGGCCAGATGCAAAGAAGGGAACCCAACTCTGCTATATTCTGCTAAACTCTGCTGTACTCTTTAATATAAGAAATAAATGTGATTTCTAATTAATAGAAAACCAGAGTAGATGGAATAAATGACAAATAAAATCATAAAATATTACAAAATGAAAATGTAACCGATATAAAAACAAATTTTTATTTTCAAAGAACAATTTTTCAGCAAATCAATTAATTCTGTTTCAAGTATTTTACAAACTTGAAATTTATTCAGTTTTGTCGTTAAATGAGTGAATTCTCGCAGAATGAAACTTGAATTGGCTTTGGTGATTTTCTAGTAGAATCGAATTTACATTATTGATTACTCTATGACGGAGTATCATCTGAGTCTGATTCAAACATATATAAAATCCAAAACCGCACTAAACCACACAAATAACACTTTAAATGAAACAATTACCATTAACACAATATTTTTGTAAAAAACTACTTCGCATGTGCGCCACGAAATAACCTTATCAATATGTATAATGTCTGTAAACAGAAATCTTGGTAGGAAATACCTATAAAAATTCAAAATTCTAGCCTTAGTGATATGTGTAGATGTAATAGATAAATTTTAGAATGATGCACATCATAATACGTGCATCTTCTTTGCATTTATTTCATTAAGATGTTCATGCCAAATTTGCTTCTTTATATAACATGATGCGTCTTGCCCAAACGTCACATACAGCTTTTACTGTCTTTTTATGATAAAGAAATAGATCCAAAATGTTAATTTAATGTTTTAACATAAACCTAAAATACACATGTCCATTTCCGAGTGCATTTGGCCGCTTCGCTTTCTCCTCGCAGAGAAGGGGAGGCGTCCACCGAGGCGCGTTGTGACAAATGCCGAGAGCGATCGCGCCAGACCACCGAAGACGTCATCGCTCGCCCTCCCGTCCTCTCCAGCGCCCCTCGCGTACTGTGGCATTGCCGCCCGCCTCTTCATGCGCCCCCGGCCCTTCGGAACCCCTCCGCCCCATTTCCCGCGCTTATCTCCGCTCCATCGTTCCTGGCAGCCCCGTTCCCTCACCCCATGGTGAAACCCTACGCCCCTGTACCCCGGAACCCGGCAAAGGTGCACGTGTGCTGAAGTCTAAGAAACAACAACCATCATACAAAACAGAACCGGTTCTACAAGCAAAGCAGACAGACTACAAGAACGTCCAGAGGCAATAACACGAATTGCCTCGCCGATTCATGATTTTAATAGAAGTATTTAACAATGCCGTGAGTGCGTTTTATTATATTATGTTGCCAAGTGTTCTAGAATATTTGGATTGAAAAAGTTAAAATCCCACAAATGAAATACCTCGGTGTGAACACCCCTCATTATTTCTTGTCCTCATGCGCAAGTCTCTTCGGCTAGATACAACACAAGATTTGCGTTCGACATTCCCGTACTGCTACGTAACCCTGGCATTTGAACCTCGGTTCTGTCGTATCAAACGTTACGCACAATCCCCTGCTCTAAAATCCAAAGGGATGGATCCTCTGGCAGATGAATGTATTGCAGTGTGGTTTATGAAGCCTGAGTAATACCGAGCCATTGAGTGCAGGTGTGGCTTCAGAGCCGTTTCCTCCTGCTTTACCGTGCAATTACGCTTCTACGCCAGTACAATTGCACAGGGGTGCCTGCATACGCACGCAACCGCGTTCACCCTCAGTCATTCGCTTTTGCTCTTAATTATACGTTCTTTTCTTTCCCTTTCACTTCATTTCCAAGTGGCTTGCGTTTTCATACTAACGCCTTTTAAAACAAATCTTTCATTTTATTAGGTTTTACATATGAAAACATATTCGGTTTGACTACCCCCAAGAATTTCAATTCTGGAGTCGACCTCTAAAAAGATCGCTCATTTCATTGATCTCTAAATACGTCTACCTATTAACACTCTTCCCCAAGTTTCACCTTGTCTTTGGTCTTCTTAGTCATGCCATTAACAACTTACCGTTCATCGCTTCACAGTGATCGCCCTAAATATGATGATTGATCTCTGTTGTTGCGATGGCGATACGTGCTATATTAACTAAGTGCTCTGTAATTAATGTTTTATTGCATCCCCGAGAAATTGCAATGAGGCACCGAAACGCTGAACGCAAGGAATTTAAAGAAGATTAAGATAAATTACCGAAGGATTTAGTAGCGCTGGCAGGCGGTAGCCGAAGAATCCCGACGATCTTCTCTCCCCTCGCAATGACCGGGTCAATCCTTCCCGGCGCGCCCTTGAATTAGTCGGCAGCGCCGCAATCTCGGCCGTATCGAGCGGTAACGACGCAGATTCCGGGGGAGTTTTGAGGGCTGTAGCGTTCCTGCGCGTGACAAGATACAGATCGTCTAGAGGCTGCTAAAGGGCGCGAGGAGCCGCGCTAGCTTCCCTTCATTTGCCGCTCCACTGTGCCCTGTAATGGAAAACGCGCGCGCCGCCAGCGCCGCCAGCGCCGCCAGCCGCCGGCCGCCGGGGCCATAAAGTCTAAGAACGCGCAATGGAGTGCGAGCGCCGGGCCAGCCCACGGCCTGCGCCCCTCCGTCACCTCTGCCACGCCGTTGGCGCAGGATACCCAACGCGCGAGCTGGGAGAGCTCTGGCGATCGAGCCAGAGAGGGGCTCTCGAGTACATTGCACTCTTGGCTATCCGGGATGAACCGCGTCTCGGTCAATTCTACTGACGATTCGGCCATCTTGCTGTGGCCTTCTTCAGAACTATACTGCCAGGAGTATAGATCTGAAGAAGGCCACAGCAAGATGGCCGAAACGTCAGTACAATGGACTGAGACGCGGCTCATCCCGGATAGCCAAGAATGCATTGAATCCGGCCGCGGAAGCCTACGAACCCCGTGCTCTCTAGTACCCCACGACGTCCCGTTTCTTAATGGAATCGGCGGTCGCCGCAGACATTTTGTGGAATTCCATATTGGAGAAGTTCTCCTTCAAGAAGAAATTCAAAAATATTTCTGTTATCGTTAAGTTCTCTTCCACAAATTGTATATTTACAAATACTATTCACATTTCAAATGTTACAGATATGCTTGAAGGATTTTCGCTCAATTACAGTGTCGCTGTCAGAGAAAAATAATTCAGAGTAAATAATGAAAAAGATTAAAAATGAGAAACAATACGTAATTCAGTACAATACTCATCCACGTCAACAAGAGTTGGTGGACATTCACGATAAATAGTTGCTAATTGCTTGAGCAATATTTTCTACTTGTATTATGTTCATAACAAGAAAGAAGACCATTTGAAAATGAATTGCAAAATCCATATTTTATACACGATCCATGATCGATCAATCAATACCCACGAACTTTTTCAGTTACAATGCAAAAACGTTTGCAAAATAAAAAAAATACTTATTTAAATGAAGTAACAAATGCCTTTTTATTACTCGTGACAAAAGTTAACATGTTTATTCATTGGAGCAGTGATAAAAAATTATCGTTCTGCCTTGTTCCACTTCTGAATTTCTTTGATACGTCTTCAAACTATTTTGCTTCAACTGGGATCTTGTGAAACCACATCGCTGATATACGTTGAAAATAGTAAAAACAACGTACAGGCAAAGGCAGCTCAGATCATCAACTGATTGCAGTGCCTCTGATCGGGAGGCCCCAGGGTTCGAATCTCCACGGTGACAGGTTTTTTGACACTAACTACATAGCTAGGTCGATAACAGCTGTCTGGAGGAGAATTCTACAGACCGGCAGCTCTGAACAGTAGTTCTCCATGGTTTCTCTGATCAGAATGGCGGAGCAATACCCTACCAAACGGGCCACCGACCGCGTGCGATCTTTCCTTCATCTTCCTTGTACTATCCGCACCTTACACACCCCTTACACACGCTTACACTCTCTTGTATTACACAACCACACTTGTCCACCAGCTTGCCCGGACTGGGGTGGTTCACAGCAGATAGGAGATACCTGGTCGCGAAAACCTCCGTAAACAGACATAGTTCGGCTCCAAATCTCGCCATCCAGCGAGAAAAGATCATCGCCACATCCATTGCACTACAGTTACGGGACAAATGATCTTAGAAGTTGACGCGTCAGGAATCTCTAATTAATCTTTCAGCGAAAATGACGTTTGCTAAAATGAAAACAATCACTGATCTTTTTGAAGTATAAAACGTCGATATCCTCCGTCGAGAAGTATCCTTCACCCTTATTACATTTGCTTGAAATTGACTAGAAAGAAAAAGTGTAGTTGAAATCTCATCGCTACGCGCCTCTCATCCAGTAAATGTGAATTACGGACCGCACCCATTTCCTTTGTTCGAAGTCTATCATCATTATTTGTCACCTAGCGTCAGATGTCCTTGAGGAAATGCTGAGTACTATGCTCCGCTCGGTATCAATTTCGCTTACGTCGAGAATCGTCGCACTTCCGCTGTCGCCCGTTGGTTGTCATTCATTTTCTGATACGCATCGCCCATCGTTTCCCGTCCCCAATTTCATTCACTAATTGCACATTTTGTGCAGTCCTTCAGCCTTTCGCCGTTCCTTGTTCTATTCTACCTATCCGTACCGCTGTTCTCCTTATCTCCTCGCCTCTTGCTCCAATCTACACCTGGTAATTGGACGATGTGTTCCGCTGGGCGTGTTCCGTTCACATCCGTTCGTCCCGCTCCCGTCATATTCCATCCATTCCGAAAAGGTTTTTGTCCAGTCTCCCTGATCCGTTGAGAAAATGCTGAGATGGCCCCTTGTTTTGCTTCTGAACGTAAATGTACCTTCACTATGCGCACGTTTTGTTGAACTCTCCTTTTGCTTCTAGTGGTAGGAGTAGAGGTAAGAGCGAGTTACTATTTTGTTAGCAATGCAGAAAAATCATATCTTCAGTTCGTTTGCAAATACGTTTTCTATAACTCAAGAACCAAAATGTCTACTTTTTCAAATGTTGCTAATTTTGCGCTAATTTTTTTTTCTTTTTTTTCTGGTTTTCGTTTTCACTTTTTCTCATCTTTCAACTATTTATAGTTAAAATGATAGGAAGAGTTCTGGAACTCAAGAAAACATGCGCAGACGGTACTCTCCCCCATAGGCCACATACATTTTTTACTGGTTTTTGACTAAATAAATCTAATATTGTAGTCGTCATGCATCGTCTGCCCCGTTCTTCGCCTGTCACTCGTCTGCGCTTCGCGCCGTTCGATTTTCTCTCCTGCGCTTCCTGTAGCCGCCCGTCCCTTTGCCCCCGCCGCGTCGCGCGCGCTCACCTGTCTCCGCGGCCTCCTCCGCACCCGCTCGCGCCCC
>BOPP01000004.1:1254201-1277977 GCA_017312745.1 Gryllus bimaculatus | reverse complement strand
CACCCGCTCACCCACCCGCTCACCCACACACTCGCCCACCACACATTCGCCCACCACACACCCGCCCACACCTCGCCCACACACTCGCCCACGCACTCGCTCACACATACGCCCACATACCCACTCGTCAACAAACCCACTCGCTCACCCGCACGCTCTCTTCCAAAGTAACGTCCTCCGAGTAGTAGTAATCGATCGTTGGAACGTAAGTAAAAAGAATATAAGTGGAATTAATTACCCATTGAACACATCCTCACTTATAACACAAATATTTAATTAACATTTTTTTCAAAATACACCCGGAGTGTTTGGCGAATCTATTAGATCAACCCACGAAAGTCTGAATACAAAGTCGACTCCGTTTTCACATTTTTCTCCACAATCTGTCAGTCATAAGATGACGCCATTTAAAATTATTCCATTAACAGTCCCCAAATATTCATAAAATCAGCGCTCTTTTTTTACTGATATTTAAGCTTTTCCAGGCATGTCCTCTTCGTATTACCTAATGTATACAATTCTTCAATGTGAACCACTGAAAAGCCACTTAGCTGACCTTTGTATTCTCATGAAATGTTTTTAATAAATTTAATAACCCTAGCATTCCTCGTGATCTCGACTAGCCCACGCTATTCACTTCATACCCTCCTCCTCGTACCTTCTGATCCTCACGGCTGCCCTCAACTCCTTACCATCGAGTTTACCTGGAAACCTGGCTTTCGGCAAATTCCCTTCTTGCGATAAAGGCTGTCTCCCTCCTTGATACATTCGGACCCCGGCCGTCGTCACCAACACGACGTGCTAGTTTCGTCCTCAGCCAGCTCTCGTAAATATTCCCACTGTCAACATATTCATCGCGCCTAGCATTCCAGTCATGGTTCTTCGTTCAAGATTTATCTTTTTCCTAGCCCACTTCTTCGTTCCAGACCCATTTAACTGTTAAGACTCCACCCAGTCTGCCTCATCGATCATCTGCCAAGTCTGCATATTACTCATCCGTCTTCTACGCATATTTAACACAACTTGTTCTCATTAAGATTGCTTTTTAATAATTATTGGATGATTTCAGTCTCAGTTGTTTTTACGGATCTCTTCTGATGCTGCGTAGCCAGTTGACTCGTGGCTTAGCACATTTCTCATACTGTCTTCTTTACCTCAGCGTCTTTGCTTACTCTTTCCCGATTCTAGCGCCGCTCTTCATCGTCTAATTATCTCCACTCCTCCTGATTTTCCACTGTCAACGTTCCCGTGCACCCACCAACATGCTTCAACCCGTCCGGTGCGTCCATTGTCGCCTTTCAGTCTTCACCGTTTCTTCCGTGGCCACTTCTCCGTCTCCTTGGCCGTGTGCCACCCTGCCGCACGTCTCTCGGGTCGAGTAGATGCGACTATTTACAGACCGGAAGAGCACTGTCTAAATACTTAACCTTTGTTTGCTTGTTTTTATGTTTAACTTCCATATTTTCTCTCTCATCTCTTTTTAGTTAACTCTCTGTGTCTTTTTCTACTAGAAAGAACATTGTGTTGACCACCGTGAACGGTATACACCTGGCCTTTGTAGTTCCAACCGTCATTTTTTAGACAAGTACAGAGAAATATACCAATAAACTCGCATACCATATCTGTCGGTCTCATACGAGAAAATTTTAAATGAACTTATGTTTTGTATTTTGTGAAACTTGAATTTTAACAATAACAAATATATTTCCAGGAAACATTTATCGAAATCCCGAGGAACAATTGAAGATATTCAAAAGAATATAGAGTAGGGCCTTACCAATCGGTAACCAATAGTAGCAAACATAACACATAGTACCAACGGTATCAATAGTAACAAATTGAAAGTATGATTTTTCGAAGCTGTAATTTTTCAGTTGTTCCTCGGGATTTCGATAAATTTCTGAAATCGAAAATGTAATTTGATTCATCTCGCACTGTTTTTTTCACAAATTGATATTAATAATTCAGTAGGCCACCAGCAGTTTAGCATTTAGTCCCACGTATGAACAGGCTAAAGGAATTTTGCAGTTTTTCATTCCAAAGGAAATACGTAAATAATTGCAATACGAGAATATGAAACAAACATTTGCTGTCAAAAAATGTATTCATTACATGTCAAAAATAGAGGTTATTCAGAAGCAAAATATGATCTTAACCTGGAATGTCAGAGGCTTTAGGCAAAAAGAAAACATGTTTAGATTGTTTTAAAACAACGTGGCATAATAGTATCTTGTTTCATTAAAAACTCTTAATTCTTGGTGAAAAGTTTAACATTTCAGTCTACAATTTTTATAAATAAGATAAAACTAGTAAAATGTGGCTTCGCCGACGCTGTAAACTGCTTTAAAAATAGTTTCATGTGTTGAAAATTTCTTTCATACTTCATTTCTTTCATGCCCAGCTTTGTTCAAATATGTTCTTTCAGTATCTGACGTTGGACTTATTAATGAATCGTAGTAGCTGATAATGTCACATTCATTTGAAAACCGGTATTTGCACCCATATATAAGAACGTAAAAGTGAGACGTCGAACATAAGAATGTTCATTCATTCTCTAGGATTACTCACAGTTTGTTTTCTCCGTATTAATTTGAAATTCTACAAGTTTAATACGTTCCAAGGCAATATTGTTTGTAGGTTTTCGCAAATTTATTTTTTAAATACAATAATTCGAATTAAAATTGAAATGAAATCTGCATCGCAATTCCCTTGGCAAATCAATTGTTCACTTAAAGATGTCAACATCAGTATTGCCAACGACGTGAAATAAAATTATTTGCCTACTGAGCGAAAAATGTGTACTGGAGTTCAATCAACGTCACCTGCATAGATCTTGGGGTATTGGTTGGTAGAGGTATTGGTTTAATTCCTGGCGTTATCACTAATAAATCAGCGCCAAAATACGGAAAAAATTGAAAATTTCTTTGAATCTTCTCGCCGTAAGAAAGTATCAGTTGGCCTTGAGAAGACCGAGACGCGCCGAATGTCACCTCATACGTCTCGATTGGTGCACGGGAAGTAGAGTAGCCGTGAGTGACGGAACAGCACATCCAAACATACGCGCACTCGGATTTTTACTCAAAAACTGGATACGGATTACAACAGTATCAGCTTCCGATGGTGTTGTCAATTTTAAAGCTGAAAAAAAATTCAAACAGGTGAAAATACCGACTCCGAATTATATAAAACTTGAATCGATTGGAATTAAAGTAACCTTGAACTTCAGGACGTTAAACATAATATCTGCATATAAAGTGCCCGACAAAACATTCTCTTTATTACAATTCCAGATAATTTTAATGCAAATAGCCGAACACTCACGGTCGGAGATCTTAGTATGATTTGCGCGTGAGAAAGACAAAAGATTAGCGGAATTTGTATCTTCTCTTAAGTAAATATACTGTCCCCTCCCGAACCTACTCGCTATGCAGTCAACCTCAGTGTTATTCCAGATATGTTGGATATCGTCTTAACTTTCCAATATACCAAGAACATTAACTTTCCAATATACCAAAACGTACTACCAAAGCTTGATTGTATTGTCCAGTGATCAACTCCCTGTCGGTTCCAACTGACAAATCTCATGATAATTAATTAAAAAGAAATGAAAACTGGATTAAATAAGCTTTTTTAATACTTTCCAGCTAAACATACTCAAAAGTTCTGAGTAGCCTTATGAATATTGACAATGAAATAGAAAACGTATCTAAAACGATAACTGTCTTAAAACAATCTATCTCATCTTATGCCTAAAAATGCCTAAAGGTAAACAAATGTTCCTAAATACATTGCCTGACAAAAAAATGAAGCATCCAGAAGGATTGGGTGGAAGTGAATGAAAGTGCATATGTTGCAAGACCAATGACTTTATTGAACTGATTCTAAATTCGAATAAAAGAGACAAGGCTGTTGGCAGTTAAAAGTTGAAAGTGGGCATCAGGTGAGTAGGGTTTTTCTCCTTCTCTGGCTGCAATGCATGCCCTTAGCCGATTCGGGATGGTGTCAAATAGCCTTTGGATCCTCTCGTGAGGCACGTTCGCACAAATGTTGCAGCTGTTCCTCCAGATCCTGCAGGTTGGTCCGGCGACGGAGTCCCCTTCCAACGCCATCCCACACGTGTTCAATAATGAGGTCCGGAGATCTTGCTGACAACAGGAGGATGCTCTAGGCAGTCTAGACACATGTGCTGTGTGTGGGCGTGCATTATCTTGTTGGACCAACCATCCCAGGGTGCTGTGCCGTAAGGGAAAGGACGTGCGGATGCAGGATGTCTGTGACGTATCATTGTGCCGTGAATGTTGGCCGCAGCACCATTGGAGGGGATTTGAACGCATATCCGATGGCTCCCCACACCATGATGCCCGGGGTTACGCCTGTGTGTCTCCCCACAGGCAGCATGTGCCCTCTGCCATTCACGCCGCCACACTCAAGCAGGATGGTCAACGGATGTTATCGCGAAGCGGGACTCGCCACCGAACATGCTGAGACGCCATTCGTTCTCTGTCCATGCCTCCCGGGCACGGCACCACTCCAACGCCGACGTCGGTGTTCTGGTGTCAGTGGCAACCGACGCATGGGGTTATGGGACCTCAATCTGGTGAATACGATTCGTCGAGCCACTGTGTGGGAACTCACAGGATGTTGTAGAGTCGCCAGTATATCTTCGCGGATGGCGGATGCCAACGACATTAAATTTCGCACTGCTTGGCGCACCACACGACGGTACTCCCCACGGGTGGTGATTCTTGGTCGCACGACGTTCACGCAGCCTGCACGACGTTCGTGGGTGTCCTCATGCAACGTCTTGTGATATCTGAATGGCCCACATGCCTGACAATTGCACGATACGACTAAGCAGCTTCATGAAGTCCCACAATACGGCCTCTGTCAATTGCAGTTAGTGGGTGAATTGGCTGCCGAACGCGTCAGCGCGGCATTGCGGGTGGTTCGTACTGCACGTAAACGTCGTTCTTCTCTGTCTGACTCACAGACATTGACTGATAACAACTGCGCAACAACAGGGCGGTGACATCACGAATGCCCTCTGGTGGGTATTCTACGCAATACAGATACGCGTGGATCTAATAATTTACTCACACATCAATGGTATGCATGTATACCGAAATGGAATAATATTGGACCACTCCTTATGGATACAACACTTTTTTTGTCAGGCATGGTATTGTTATGTATATATACATTACTTTTAGAATAATCTGCGGCGTTTCCAGGAACGCTCAAGACGACCAGATATTAAAAGAAAGTTAGCCAGGCAACACGAACGATAAAAACACGTCTTAATAAACTACACTTAAATAACTGTAATACATTAAATGTACCCTAACTCAGGGAATGTTTGGTCTTCTGTTAAACGATTCAGTAATGAAAAAAGTAAAAATTTTGCTTTTACAATACGATTCAAATATAATATATTCTGACAAAGAAAACATAAATATTTGCAGTACTCGTACATTTAGAAAATAGTTTCAAATCACACCCATTTACTTTACACAATTTAATATGCAATATTAATATGCAATATTAAATTGTCAGTAGTAATACTCTCACTGCTGTATATCCCATCAAATTAATTAAATTCCTCCCCAAATTAATTTCTTTAGGATGCAACTTTTCCTCTTCCACTTGAAAAAAGGTGTCATTTTACCAGTCTGCAAACAATACAAAAAACAGAAAATTACTTGAAAATATTAGACCTGTCAGCCTTCTTCCAATTCTGTCAAACATTTTCGAACGCGTAATCCATACAAAGCTGTGCAAATTCATCCACAATATTAAAGCTAATCCATCCTGGCATCTGGGGGCGGCAAGCGTCTCGAAGAATCAACATGCGCAATTTGAATGATATCTACAGTTTCAAAGGGAGACTTCTGCAAAAATATAAGCGTAAATCTGTCTAAGGGCGCTTTCTAGAAGGTCGAGCAACTCGGCGACACCGCGCGGCGATCCACGCGCGCTTCAATCAAATCGCGTAACAAGTCCCCGACAAGAGCTCTTCCTCTTACTTACTTACTTCCTTTTACTATCTTTGATATTAGCCAGATATGCAGCAAATCTGAAATTTGATGGATATAATAATTTCTGAATGAAAAACTCAACGTAATAAATGTTCTAAATGAATTACTTTAATACTACTATATAAGAGCAAATGGATGTTCTTGAAAGTTTATAGATTTTATTTATAATTTCAATGCAATATTATTATTTTGTGTTGTCCCCTAAGCTTTGTGATATTCGCCCCTGGATAATCCTTATTTATTTGAGAATTATTCTTGTTCTCTTTTATTAAACGAGATCCGCAGTGGATTATCATTGCTGTCTACACCAGATTTGCAAGATATCTTACACTAGGCTTAAAGCAGCAACCCTTAGCAATAACCAGCTCCCCAATAAGTTGAACTACTGGGATTGACATTCAATTCACAAAGGTATTAGAAATATATATTTTAGAGGCATCAAATAGGTTGAAATGATAAAATATTTTTTCCCTGGAATTAAAATCAACCATTCAGGGTATAGGTAAATGTAGAGCTGAATTTCCCTTATCTGAATATTTTAAATTAAATTCTTCCAATTTTTTGTTAAGCAACTAAATAATCTCAGGTTTATTCTGCCATTGGCTCAGGTATCAAGGAAATAAAAATTAGAGAGAAACATGCATTGAGAAATGTTTGAAAACTTTTTATTATGGCACTGTTCTTTGTAACATTGGATTTACTCTACTGACCAGAAGCGAACTAAGGGTCCATTCCAGCATATGCTCGAAGTATCCTGGAAACTAGACAACACAGAATTGGAATGGCTATTACTGATAAATTAGTCTGCATCATTCACCTGGAAGTAGTGGAGTAATACCTCAAGTATAATGTAGACAGGAAAGGCACAATTGGCACCATTAATAATTCATGTTCATTCAGGACCGGTGACGTAAGTCCTGGTGAGCAAATACTGCTTAATGTCACCTTGACTTGATAATGGGTCAGTGTCACAAATGCCACAGACATTTGTGCAAACTACATGCACCACATTATGTATACGATGTTTCAACTATTTTACAATAACAAGTGCATCAAATCTAAAGATATTATCATCCAGAAGCAAGGTTGAGAACACAAGCTCTGCAAAATAAAAAAGAAAGACTCGAGCTACATATTCAGGGCATGACGTTTGAAGTCTCTCAGATTCCAAGTAGAGCTCACAATTGCCCACACGGGGTCCAGTCACAGCAGCAGCTCGAGAATAAGTGAGTCCCCTTGGTAGCATATAGAGGTGATTCCGTGCTTGTTGCTAATAGGCCGAAGCCATAACCCATATGTAATGTACAGAATGAATTTGCGAAAATTGGATACTCTTTGCCATTTAGTTTTGAAAATAATAAACGTTGAACATTGCTGTATACGCTGGGACACGTGTATCACGGACTCTGTCAAGTGAGCGAGCGCAATCAGCTCGTCTCGCAAGTTCTCTGGAAACCTCAGTTATTATTACTATCCGCTAAGCCCCGGAAGCGAGCGCAAGGCAAAGAGCGCGCGAGATCAACGCATCACAGTCCGTCACCTGACGAACAATTCATACGGAAAGATTACGATCTTTCCATTTTCCGCCAGGGCAGCATTTGTGCAGTACAGACTTACAACGTCGCTCTGAATTTTCGAGGCATTTCCTGCGCAAATGCAAGGAAAACCATGAATTTCTGAAACAGTTCTTTGGAGAGATGAAGCGTGTTTTAAAGAACAGGAACAATTAATGTGCTTAATTGGCATGTTTCGGCCGAGGAAATCTAACATGCTGCACGTAGCGTAGCTCAGCAATAGTGGTTTTCTCTAACTCAGTGCATTGGCATTGAGGCTGAATTTGTCATTTGACCGCACTTCATAACCGAGTGTTTGAGAGTGTTCACGTGTACAAGTGTTCAGTATCTGAATTTTATAACTCACGTACTCCCTACGCTTTTGGAGGACGTCCTGTTGAATGTGCGGGCATAGATTTAGTACCATTATGATGGCGCAGCCCCATATAATTATCGCGGAGTTCGGGAATATCTAGATATGCAACTTCCAGACAGGTGGATCGGACGAAGAGGTCAATAACAATGACATCTCGGTCCCCGGATTTGAATCTCCTGGACTTGTTTTGTCCCGCGGTTAGTGAATGACCGCGTTTAAAACGACCGAAAACATGGATCGGGATGGCCTTCTTCGGCACATTGAAAGCGTAGCGGCAGAAATAAAAGGACAATCTCTGGAGTTCTGCGTGTGACGGTAGCCATACCTATATTGTGTTCACACAAGAGAAGTTCGTTTTGAACGCTTGTAGATCATCTGTTACTTGAGGTGAAAAAGCAAAATTTTAGGTGTATTAGCAAATAATAAAATATCCTAAATAACACTTAAAGAATATTTTTCTCTCCCCTTCCATGTTCATTAAATAAATAGATAATAATACCAATAGAAAACAATGGTTAACATAATATTTCGGCTACCTTTATGCACAAAATTACCAAAGACAAAAACTTTTTTTTCAAAAATATGAATAGGGTTCCCACTAGTTTCTTTTGCACACATGAATAACTTGGTGTACTCTATCACAGGATCCTGTATGAGCAACGAGGACTGAATCACCGTGTACATGTTAAAGGTGTACTCCCACATTTTGTTGCAATTTGAATAATTTTGGTTTGTATCGGTAGCCAGAAGAGTTTGTTTATGCACAACAACAAATCTGCACTTGTCTTCAAGGGATTTGCTGTGAGAAATCCAATCTGTGACAGGGTTCTTTGCAACAGCAACTGGTCTTTCCATTGCAGATGCCATATTCATACCCTTTCGTAACCTTTCTTCTTTCGTTGTGCCCGCTATCTTGCGAGTCTTCTGGGCTTTCAGAAAACGGTGTCTACCCTTCAACTGGAGTGCTGACCCTGTGCCTTATTCTCACGCAGTTCTTGCTGCCTTTGTCTATACGAGTGTATCTGAGACCCCACTAGGAGTGACTTCTGCTGCCTTTGTAAACTGAACAACATGATTCGACTCCAGATTTTTGGTGTTAACAGCACAGCTTACACGGCCATGATGGCCATAAGAATTGTCATAACAGATTCTCTTGCAACATAGATTATGTTGAAATATTAATTTTGTTGCGAAGATGCACCAGACTCTATCTGAGCTGCCTTTGCAACCTCCGCGGCAGGCAGAATTTCGAAGTCAGCATGCCTTGCTGCACAGTGGAAAGGTTTGCCTCCTGGACGGGTCTTGAAAACATAGTTTGCGGTTTTCTTTTATCTATACCATTCACCACACGTACATAACTCTCCCGAAGTGTGAGCTGATGTATTTCGAATAGTCTTCTTCAGATCTTACATTATCCTTATTCTAGGCTACAGTATAAGAAAGTTCCTCTCCAGATACTTTATTCCGCTCCGACTGAGAAACATATGCTTCTTGACAACCAAATAGAGCTTGTTACTGACATTTGCATTATTGTGGTTGGTGTCAACCAAATTTCCACATGTGGAGTTACCTTTCGCACTGCTGCAATTGTGGAGGAGTCATCGACTCTTACTCAAAAACTCATCCAAAAGAAACTGCAACTCTAATACAAGCTTCTTTCAACACAGAATTGTTTCCATTAAATTAACTGCGGAGTCAGGTTCCATGGCCTTTGAGCTGCTTTTCCAGTTCTTTCTATAGATGTGGCCACTTGGTGGGTGTCTCCGATGACACGGGTACATTGTGAGCTTCGTGTGTCAAAAGCAATTACCTTTTTTTGTTTGATTGGCATTTAGACCCTTGTCTTGAAACACAAAAAGCGCCAAATTAATTTATTTTATTACATTATTGTGGCAAAATGTATGACTAACTTATAAAATAAAGGTAATACTTTAATAATGTGGAAATATTAATGTGTTTTTTGTATAAAACATTTGTATTGTCATCGCTATGACCGTTTCCACGTTTGCACCATCAAAACTATACATTGTAACAATTTCAACTTCTAAAGCATCAGGGTCGTCAGACATCTCAACAGATGAATTTCTTCGTACTAGGCCTGCACAGCATTTTGCACTTGAGCTGGCCTCGGGATCCGCGCGCGCTACGTGAGTGCAAACCCGGGGCGCTTGGATGGGTGGGGATAAGACTCATTTTGGGAACTGCCAATGAGAATGCGCAATGCGAGCCGCAGCGCGTAAATTGAAAGGGCATTTGCAAGAATTGCATTTAAGCGCTACTGTAAATTCGAAATTTGCAGCTCTTTTTCACAAAAATTTTTTGGGTTTTCAAAAGTTTCAAAAGAAAAGTCATTTGAAGCACATTTACTCACAAATGTAATAGTGATTACAAAATTGCTGGAAATGTCCATACTAGCGGCGTGAGAGATCTTTGAAAAAATACATTTGTGTAATTTTTGAGAAAAAAAGAACAACATTAATTTATATTAAAGAGTTCAATTAGAACTATCCGTTCAAAAACATTGAAGAAAAATTTGGAACAGTTTTTGAGAAAATGCCGCTTGAGCGTTACTGAAAATTTTGAATTTTGAGCTATTTTTCACAAAAACTGAAACTAAACACAAACAAAAACTAAAAACATGTATTTAAAGCACATGTACTCATTAATATAATTATGCGAACAAATAGCTACTATTGTAAATATTAACAACGTGTGAGACAAGTCAAAAAAATTACATTTTTGTAATTTTTGAAAAACGAAAGGACAGAGCAAAATGCTGTTTATATCATCTAATAGAATACATTTATAACTATTTCCACCAAAAGTTTAAAGAAAAAAATCGTTCGGAAAGAGTCATTTTTGAGAAAATCTTGTTTTTATTATTTTTTAAATAGTACATCTTGCATACAATATTGGGCAAAAACTACTAAACGTTTGAAACAAATGTACAAGACCTTAATAAAAGAAATAATTATGGCGAGAAATGTTTATTTGATGAAAAAATTTCCATCTTCCATTTTGTAGTTGTTGGAAGACGTCAAAAATTCAAACTTTTGTAATTATCGAAAATTCAGAGTTTACCGTGAAATTCGCGCTTTTGCCACCTTCGTAAGTGTATTTTACCCCATTTTTACAAAAATTTAAAGAACAAATCTGGAGCCGTTTTTGAGAAATTTTGAAAACATCCCGGCGGTTTCATGTAAAGTCTCCCCAAATTTTAAAGAATGTTTTTCAAAATCTCGAAGCTTCGACTCGTGCCAGATGGACAGGGGTTTCTTAATTTTGGACAAAATCCTACGTGTGGTTTAGGTGATAGTAGTGTTCACAGACGAACAGACAGACAGACGGACGGAGGTTTTGAAAAAAACAACAATTTTTCTGCATAAGGGGTCCTCAAAAAGTGTATTTCAGACGGAATATCTATTTTCGGGAATATGTATTTTCAAAAAAATCATACTTGAGGTTTAATCGCTAGTGGTGTTCACAGACATATAGACGGACGGACAGACGGACAGGACGTATTGCCGTCAATTTTTTTCGGTACCATGAACCCACAAAACAGGGATTATGGCTACACCACGTATTTGAAATTTTTCTTAATTTAGAAACTGGGGCCCGGCAATCCATTTCTTCTGACAAAAATCCGTCGTTTTTTCGCGCAGCACTACATAACGTTCCCTATACTACGTATATTACTCCGTGTATATGTATGTATATGGAAAAGTAAAGAGCGAAGAAATGTTTCAGTCTTTATTACATAAGTTCATAGTGGCCGAGGAGGTAAAAATACATATAGGAAATGTCGTTGGTGGCAGAATGTACATTGAAGACAATGACATATGATCATAAGGACAAGTTGCATTAACATTTATGATCTAATTAACTTAAATCGATTACTCTTAATCGAGAATAAGATTAATTGTCAGACTCACATCTTTATAAACGAATATAAAGTTCTTAATCGCCATTGTGGAAACTAAGGGACCCGGTTGAATTATCATTTGGTTTCGCTTAAGGAAAATTTGTGGAGAAGTGGAGAGGAGCTGCCTAAGAGAAATACATTTGAAATATTCCAGGTTCTGAGAGTTTATTCGTTAGCTACAATATGGTATTTTAATTTCATGAATGTCACAGTAAATTAGAGTGGTGTAATTTGCAGCGGAGAGTTATGATGTAGAATATTATGTAGAGAACATTTTTCTAAAGAATTAATTGCATTGATTTATAATTTCTCTTTGTTAAATACATTTTAAAAAGTGAGATATTAACTCAGTCTTTCAGAAAATTAATTTTCTATTAATGTATTAATTAAATATTCATTTAATTACAATTTTTGATTAAATTGATAAGAAGCTTTTACTGTCGCGTCATAGTCAACAAAAAATGACTGTCGATGGTACTTATTAAATTAATGACATAGTTTCAAAAATTAAGTTAGCACATTGTATCAGAACTTATTATTTTAAGAAGTGTGACAATTTTTGAATTTTAAAAATTATTAATAATGTAAAAGATTTGAATTTTTTTTGGAAATTGAATATCTATTAGTGCGAAACCCTTTCTCGATGTTACTTGTAGATATCGTTCCTCTGCCCATTCGCCTTTGCATTTGTTTTTTACCAATTGTAGCAAAAGCAAGGTGAAATGTAGCGTAAAGAAAATCCTTAATATCTGTGCCAGCTTAAAGTACCTGCATACGGACGGTTCCTGTAAAAATAGGTGAAGAAAGCGAACCCCAAAACTACGCCAAGCAACGCGTAGCTACGTGTGAGTGAACATTGCAAGACACAAATAGTGCCGAGGTAATGAACGCTGAAAAGGAAATGCAAAGGAAATGCAAAGGAAATGCAAAGGAAATGCAAAGAAAAGAAAGCGAGCGCTGCACGGTGAGGGTTGTAACTAAGTTTCTAGGAAAGCTAACGGAAAGGAAAATCAAAGGACGTCGTGCCAATTGATTCAATCGTCGAAGCGCGAGATGGCCGAGAGCAAGCGTCTCCCGCGCACCATCCAAGGCCTGCTCCCCCTGCTGAAGCTGAACCCGCTGCTGGCGCTGACGGCCGTCAAGCTGGTGCCTCCCCTGCGCGTCGTCCGCAGCAGGACGGGGACGCTCGTGTCCGCGGCCGTGGTCGTCCTCCGCCTGACGGTGCTGCTGTTCATCCTGGTGACGGACGCCATCACCTCGCACACCATCGGCAGCCTCGTTCCCACCCGCCTGCTGCCGCTGCGCGTCATCACCTTGGGCGTCGTGTACGCCGGCGAAATGGGCATTCTGCTGCACGCCGTGCTGGCCCTGGGCAGACGGGCGGGCGTCGCCCACTGGGGCCGCTTGCTGCGCCTGCTCGCGGCCATCGACTCGGAGCTGCAGGGCGTGGCCGGCCCCCCGCCGAGGCTCGTCCGCCGGTCGTACGTGCTCGCCGCCTTGGTCACGCCCTTGCTCATCATGATCGGCGAAATGTGCGTCACGGGGCTGTTGTTGAAAAAGTCGATTGCGTATTGTGTGTTGGGTGTTTTAACTGCTTGCACTATGTACGTCGATAGCTATTTCTTGTTAGTTCTCGCTGTTTTAATGAAACACTACTTCGAAACCATCAATCAAGAACTATGGTTTCTGACTCGCCAATTATGGTCTGGGGAAAGTCGCCCTAACAACAAGACTATAAACGTCCCAAGACCTCCCCTTCTAGAAGGCCGCCACCCGGAGGACTCGATCGGCAAGCTCCGCAAGCTCCACTTCTTGGCGCAGCAGGCGACGACGCTCATCGACCAGATCTTCAGCTCGCTGATGCTGTTCTTCACGGTGTACCTGCTGTTCATGATCGTGATGTGCCTGTACTACACCGTGCTGAGCAGGGAGCTGGGGGTGACGCGCGGCCAGGCGCTGTTCATGAGCCACGGCGCGGCGGCGGGGACGGCGTCGGCGGCGCTGCTGGCGTGGGGCACCGGGGCCGCCATGGCGGCCGGCACCCAGCGCGCCCGCGCCGCCGCCGCCGCGCTGCTGCTGGCCGCCAGGGGCCGCCGCGGGGCCGAGCGCGAGGCGCGCCTGCTGCTGCTGCAGCTGCGCGAGCACCCCGCGCGCATCACCGCCGGCGGCCTCTACCCGCTGGACCTGCGCTTCTACATCGGCAGCCTGGGCACCGTCTTGTGCTACCTCGTCGTCGTCGTCCAGATGGAGCAGGCCTAGACGCATGGTTTTTGGAAATTCGTTGCATCCATTCGATGATCTTCCCCCATACGTCACATACAGTTTTTACTGTGATTTTTTTACTAAATCTATTACGCAACACGGTCCTGTTTGTGCCTTGAGCGTATATAGGAGTATTCCTCGTTTGGGTTATTTGTCGTTTGTCTCGTAACGTTGCAATCTGTCAACGTCTTTTATCCCTTAGAGCAGGGGATCGCGACGTTAGTAACCGAGGTTCCCTGACGGTCACCCGTCCGAGGATCCGTGGGCTCTTCAATTGCTTACCTTCCGTGACTTCATGGAGGATGGTTAAGGAATTTGGATAACGATGCCAGGCTGATAATGCTACACAGTTTGATCTTATTTTCAAAACGAATTTAGTATCGCCGTTGCTATTTCCTTTCGTTTCTTGACGCATCGATCCATGCTTTCTTATACATTAAAAACTTTATCTTGCACTAAGAGTGAATAAACAACTTTAAAACTTCTTAAAAAATTTAAATTTTTTGAAATATTATCGTGTTAAAAACATAAAGGAAATTTTGCGACCATGTTGATTGCACCTTGCCAACTACCGGTATTTTACCTAATTTTAGTTCAAAATGTTTTTGGACTCATATTTAGAAGAATATCCTGGACAAAGATTGAGACATCAGAAAATGAGATTGTGTGTGATACTAAAATTCTATAGGGGAATTTAAGGTCAAAAAAATATGCAATTCATATATTAAACTAGACTTTTCCCCTTTTGATACCTATATAACAGATATTAACATATTCCTTTAAATTGTACACTCCGTATTTTTTCAGAGAACAATTAATCTACATTTATCAATAAACAGTGAAAAGTACACGAGACATTACAGCATTATTTTTGTTATTAACATGGACCTTACATGATACATATTTTGTTAATATTTTCAAGTTTAATTATGTTTAATGAACTGCCATTGCCAGTGATATATACTAATTAATTATTTAATCAATTAACCTTTCCTGTGTTTATTACATAGTGGGTAAAAACGATCTACATTATTGCGTCTCCATCGACCATCCCAACGTGACTGTAAACTTTGTTGCGGGTTGACCGCGTGGCATGGAGTAATTCGTTGTTATTTTTGCCAATGACGTCAGATCGCTGTCTGGCAGTGCCTTTTATCACTTGGGCGAGGGCCTCGGAGTCAAAATACAGGGTTCTAGATTGTCACCGAACCAGGAACCCGCGAAGTCTGGAATTTGGGAGGTTCACGCAGCGTTAAGCGATTCAGCTAGCGACGCCGCTAATGCGGGTCAAACCTTCCCCAAATTACTAGGTTTGATCCAAATCTGCTTGTTTTATGTATAACAGTGTATGACAATTGTATTTCCTGAAAAAGAGTCTATATTTTTACAACAATCCTATTATATTGCCTGTCATTACTACCACAAAAAACTATTTATGATAAAAAGGAATGAAGGAAAAATACAAGTAACAAAATACAACAATTGACAAAAAAGTGAGTCAAACCTCCTGTGCTTCCCTTTCTAATTCAACCTTTCCATCGAATGACGGCAAACACAACACTGCTCCATCGAATGACGGCAATGACATTTCCAAAATTCTCAACACTAATATATTGATTGATTGTTAGTGATTTTAGGTGCGTCAACTGCTAAGGTCATTGGTCCCGTTAGTGTGATGTATGTTTTTTCTCGAGAGGTGGCGATGATCTTGCCCCGCTCGATGGCAGGATCTGGCGCCGACCTATTGTCGGCTAGCGGGATTTTCCCTAACCAGGTATCTCCTACCAGCGGAACACTGTCCCATCCGGGACAAGCTCTAAGCTCCCGACCGGTCTCTTGGCATGTGTGGTAGTGTAGTGCATGTCAGTGTAAGTGTATGAAAGTAAGAGTTGAGTATTAAACAAGAAAGAGGAAGGAAAGATCGCGCGCCGTCCGTGGTCCGTTAGAGTACTTCTCCAGCATTCGCCTAGTGTTGATTGGAGAAACTTCGGAAAGCTACCGATCAGAGCAGGCCGCCAGAATTCTTCTCCACACAGCGACCGACTTCGGCCTAGCTGACAAGCTAGTGTCTAAAACTCTTGGGACTCGAACCTCGAACCTCTCGGTCAGAGGCACTGCAGTGACATCAGTTGATGCCCTTAGCCACCTCTCCGGTAATACTGATATATAATAAAACGTAAGCCCTTCGTGTAAATTAATTAAAAGTAAGTTGAAGAAAAGAATATATTGAATACGTACATAATTTTACATGTAGTTTCAGTGTCAGTTATACTCACCTCCCGCGCACATGGTTCTAGCTTTGTTTTCCAGTGGCCACTTAATTTTTTGTATTAGTTCTGCATTGAGAAAATTGACGTTAGAATAGAATTCATACAAAAGAAAAAAGAACCTGGTTTCTATAACACAGTTATCGCACTCCAGTATTTTCTTGTTCGTATTGTTTGAACACGTTCTGCCCTAATTAATTTCATGATCTTGGTTGCTATTGCTGCTACTAGTAGTAATGATAACGAAATAAGAATGAGTATGTAAAATAATTCACCACCCTGGTATACATTGCAATAATGAAAAATCTACCACTATGATCTTCTTGTATTCACAACGTCGATCGCAGACTGTCACTACTGCCGGGAAGATCAATGCACGTACCGTGAGGGACAGAAATGGACTCTTCCAAAACGACGAACTTTAGGACAAAGGACTCATCAGATGTTCATTTTGAATTAAAAAACCTAAACGCTGTAAGCCGGTAGTTCGCTGCGGTGCTAAAACAACCAGGGCTCGTTATTGAAGCGCAGGTTCTCAAAATAAATGGGGTAAACGTGCTGAAGAATATGACAGGGCGCAAGCAAAAGAGGCCGGAGTGACAGCTCATTGGGCGGTCTTTGATTTCAAAATGATTTCACATGCATCGATAATGCTCCGATATTTTCAATATTGAATGTCATTAAAAGTAAAACGCGTCTATCATATTATAAGGATTTTTTTTCGATTATCTGAGTGTTGTGCAACCGTACAACCTAAGCACGAACCGCCACTACGTTCATGATGTGAATGATTTAGGTACTTCTTGAACGAACCCCCAGACATAACACAAATTTCATTGTCAAAGAATCATGTATCTTCCACAATCGTAGTCTACACCTAAGGCATGTTTTTTTTAAATCTAATTGCATAGTCAAAAGAATTTGCAGCGACTCAGCCCTGTGAATTTCAACGATAAAGTATTAATACATCTGTAGCTATGTCAAATAGGTGTGACAGTGAGGTAAAATGAAAGAGAATTCGTCCATGACGGTCATTCCATATTCTCTTTTAGTGGAATTACGGCTAAGCACGAAGCCTATTAGAAACTAACCACCATAAGTTCTGACGATAATTTTCCAAATACATTTCCAGAATAGATTATGAAAACTGCGAAGAAATGAAATAACAAACTTGCTTTAAATGTTATAAATCATATTTTTTGAACAGGGTTTTGTTTTATTGATATAAATCACATATTCATATCAGCCTCGGCCAGTGTTTGCTTTTTTTACATTGTTATTGCATTGACTCAGAAAGCTGAGAAATATGAAAAGCAAACGATCGTGTTAATTCCTACTCTTCTGAGTACATTCAGCTGTCGATAATTATCTTCCTAAGAATTACATTCCTAGTAACTGACACCAAAGAATCTTTACCGCCTTGCAATTATTTCAAAATTGCCTGCACACAGCTTCTTGTTAATTTGTATTATCTCTTTTTTTCCACACTCATAAATTATTTGTCTCAGTGATATTATTTTAATTCATTGCATCGCTACTCTGTGACACAGCAATAGATCATGTGGATGTAGTTCACGTACCGGGAATCGATGTATTGGGCTCGTCCTCAGTCACAGTACCAACCTCATTCACTTTTAAAGTAAAGTGAATGCATTTAGTTCACATAACAGAACTAGTATATATTTGTAAATATGTACAAAGAATACTCATGAGTGGCTAGCCCTCGCATTAACAAATCATACTTTAATTACATAAATTACTTGTAAGACGCTATTACGCTTCTCTACACGTGTCGAATATCACGACGAGACTACTGCTTCAGTACTACGCGGTCAATATAAAACATACTTTAGTCTGTCCAACGCATAATTTCCCATGAATTTCAAAACAAGCTCGCAGACTGCGACCATCATAATTTGCATAAAACTTCGTGTGTATAGAAAGCAGTGTATTATGGATTCCTGGCACCAAACTAAACATGTCTTTTCATCTTTTACAATTTCTAATAACTTTATGCAATTCATCGAATTGTTATCCTGAACCTCAATCACTGGACGGTTGGCCAAACGACTTATGAAAACTTTCAACTGTTAGGATGGCAACAGATTTCAACAAATGAAGTACGCATGCGGTGTAAGTAAATTTCAGCAGATGATGTTATTTAGTTCTGTATTATGACTCTCCGTTGCAAGTCCCTTTGAAGGTAAAATAAAATTTGCGTGATTTGTACAAATCTCGTAATGACCGCAACTGTAATTGCAATTCCGTTCAAAATAACATAATCATACTTCTATCCCTGATATCTATGCCCGAACTGTAATAGTAAGAACCTCCACGTAAGAGTTTGACCCATTGGATTGAGGTTCTAAATAAGCCGTTTCAGTGAGTTCGTAATATTTACATCACACACAATATGCACCCTGTTTATAATAATATAATAATTGGACTGTAAGTAGCTGTCATTGATGCTACGTATGGGAATGTAATGCAAATTATCATAATTATCCACATGTTATTTAAGTAGTTAACGTACCATTACACAGTGAAGTTAAAAAAAATATTTCTCATGGAGAGATACAAGTATTTTGGTTGTTTACGTGGATAAACTTGCGCTTAGCTGCTTAGCAGCCAACCATCCAACAATGAATGAGGAGTAACATTCGTTAAAATGCTCGCCAATTCATTACAAATAGTTTATCGAACTTTTACGTTTAGATTTTACCGGGGTTCATAAATCTTTAAATACATACGTCGTTACAAAAACAGAATTTTGGGAAATAAATGCAATTAATTTTGTTACAATATTTTGATTACATATACATTAACGTTACAATTTTTGTATTTTCCAGCTAATGTAATGCCAGTTGAAGCCATAACATTTATCTTCGTTAGTAGTCAAAATCGATTCTGAAATATTTATCCCTCTTGTCCCCCTTGTCCCATTTCACCCCCTTCTACTGGTAGTCGCTTTTATACCCTTGTCCTATTTATCCCTTTGTCCCTCTTTCTCATTCTGTTCACATTGTCCTATTTTTTCCTCCCTGTCCCAGATTCCCCTCCCTTTCTCTCTTTTCTCTCGTTGTCCCATTTGTCCCTATTTTGTCCTATTAATCTTTCCGCGCACTGCGTTTGTTATTAAAAAAGTAAGAAGACACTTTGCTAACAATTCTTCCTACATAGCATGGGAAGTAATGACAATTCTTAAGCCACGAAAGTGTTACATGTTTATTTTGAACAACTAGAATAGCTAGAAATAAAAATAACCTTGAATGTAACACGTACTCTATTAGTCTTTAAGACCTCGGCCGGAAGGTGAACTATCCGACTCAGCGATCGGTCCGCCTAGCAGTTAACCTTCTGGCTTCATCCTGAAAGACTAATTTAGGAGACTTGTTACATAAATAACAATATTTTCTCAAAGGTTTTTCTTTCACTTTAACGCGTACTTTACTCTTAAGTAACAAATTAAACATTTATGGAAAAAGTAATACTTGGACCACCCAAGGATTTAGAACATCTTGTAAAAATACATACGTTTTATTTTTTTTCTAGCCATAATTACGTATCACCAGGTTTCCATGTCTACTTCCGAAAATGCAAAAGAATTTTAAAGAAAGTAATAGTTCCGACAAAAAAATGAAAAATAATCAGGATATTTTAAACGCTAGTAACAAATCAAAGCAATGTAGGATATCCTAAAAGATACGACCACATCATCTCAATACTTTGTAAATAATGATATTTTAAGAGGATAATAACAGATAAGCAAGTAATCCGTAAAAAATTTTAATTAACAATTTTCTAGAATTATGGTTGATCTCATAAATCGATTAAAAGCACACAATTCAACATAATAAGCTTCCAAAAATTGCCAACACGATGTTCATTTTCAGAACTTCTTCCAGTGAATTCGTCAGAATAAAACAGTAAAATAAATATTCGTCTGGCTTGGATGAATTTCCGAATTGTTTATTAATACTTGTGTACATACCTTTATACACCAGTTAACGTCCATTTTCAATGTATCTTTATGCCCTGGAATATGTCCATGTATTTTCAAATCAGAAAAAATTAAGCCACTTTTTAAACTACTAGTGCTAGTAAAGCAACATACATTCTCGCATAAATATGCGAGACTGCTTCCCTATATTATACTACTGCATAAACATGCAAGAGTTGCACCACTAGTTCACCACCCATTGTTTCATACGAGGAGAAAGTTTAATGAAAAAATTTGGTGTGTTTTTGAGAATACAAGTTTTTAGAAATTGAATAAATAATGACACAAATTGCGCGACATCAACTCCTTTTAGTTTTAAAAAATGTGCAGGACCTTTTTAAAAGAGCTTATTTTTTGCAACAGACCTTATTTAAAGCAAAAATAGCAATATCCAATTTTGCAGTTTTGAAATGTTTACTTTTTGCAATTTGCGGAGAAGCTGAAAGTTTTCCGAAAATGGGACTAGCACAAAATGTTTTACTGTCCGTTGTTACATTCGAGAAGAAACTTTAAAGAAAAAATTGGAGCGGTTTTCGAGAATAAATTTCATAACAGATTTTATTAAGAGGACACAATCTATACTATCAATTTCATAGTTTTGCAATTTTAAACTTTTACAATGTTTGAAAATGCACGGAGTTCATTGAAAAAATTGGATTCGCACCATTTTTAAGCGTATTTTGCTCTGTCAAAGAAAAAATGAAGATACAATTTGCAGCTGTTTTTGAAAAATATTTGTGTATTTCACGCAACACATTACGCGAAATTACTCTTATTTTCGGAAAATTGTACATGACCTCAATGACCTCTTCAAAGAATAGAATTTATTCAGAAAAATCTATATCTTCAATGCTGTAGCTAGAAAAAAATGCCAAAAAAATTTTGAACGTCTGAAATTTCGAAAATTTAGAGAACTTGATCATAATGAGTCCAGCGCCATTTTTAAGCGTACTTTTCTCTATCCAAGAAAAAACTTTAATCCAAAAATTTGGAGCTATTTTTTAGTAAATTCATAAAATATTGACGCTTCACATAATTAACTCTCAAGCATCAGTATATCCTTTCAAATTTTCAGGGTCTGGAATTCGTCTAGATCAAGCGGGAAATATCAATTTTGGAGACAATCACTTGAACGATTTAGGCGCTAGTGTTGACCACCGACGGACGGAAAACAGACAGACTTTCGCGGTGAACCAATTTTTCGATACCAAGGATACGCAAAACATGGATTTTGATTACACAACGTGTAAGAAATTTACAACTGAGGAAGTGATTTACTACATTAGTATCTAGATTTATCCGGGTTTTCGATATCAGAGGCCCACAATACGTGTTTCTGTCCAAAAATCTCCACTTTCCACAGCAATATTACAATTATTTCTCTTTATAACGTAAGTACGTAGTAGGCAAAGAGGTAAACATGAAGGAAGTGATTGACAAGAAACGCATTTGCACAAGACATTCCTTGAGGGCAGCGGATGAAGCAATCAAATAGACAACGCTCGAAAAAACGAGTTGAATATCATTAATTTAAAAAAAACACAATCTTTCAGCAATGATGAGTTGTTTACACCAATCGTGCCGCACTCGGAAAAAAGAACGAGACTATGAATTTGCTGTTTTTTTAGAAGAAAAAAAAACAGTTGACATAAGTAAATCAAGTACATCCAAGTAGCCACTTTGTGATAAAACTTCCCCTAGACAAGTTAGAAGTGTGCTAAACACGGATGGTAATTCCATAACCCTGTTTTGTTTATGGAGACACCAATCCCCATGTTAGGCCGCCCTTGATCATATCTAAATCTCCTGTACCATTAACAGTACTTTTCCATCTGTGGCTCTAAGGGCAATGTGCTTCAAATACGTTGAAACGCGTTTCCCTTGTGACCGTTTCCATACTACAATGACGCTGAAGCTCGAGAATGGTGCGCCAAGTACTGAACGCGATCTTCATTCCCATATGAAATCATTATTTTTGGCGAAATATACTTATTTATTACGTTATGTATTCCACTTATTAAATATCTTAGTATTCGTTCTATCGTCATCGAAGCGTCCGTTAAAAGATTTTTTTTCACTTCTCTGTTGAATTCTATTCTCCTTCTATTCGTATTAAGAGCCCTTGACGGAATAACGTAAGACAATTAATAACGTAATCTTTTTCATTTCTCTCCTACTACGCACGTAGCAATGAGAAAGTATTGTTATGCAGCAGCAAAAAGTGGGGATTTTTCCTCAGCAAAACTCGTGTTGTCAACTCTGTGGTCAACTCTAGCGCCCAAACCGATAAGACGACTTACTTCAAAGCTAATGTTCCGCAATCGATCTGATCGATCTCGAGGCCCTGCGAATTTGAAACAGATATTTTGATTTTGGGGATACTTTACCTGAAACCTTGATAACATTTTCAAAATGTTCATAAAAACGGCTCCAAATTTTGGATCAACTGTTTTCCTCGAATAGAGAAAAGAACGCTCAAAACAGGCGCAAGTCTCATTTTATATTCTCTCTCTAACTTTTCGAACCTTTTTAAAGTAACAAATAACCCAAAAAAGTAGTATGTGCTTCTACGATATGTTAGTTCTTACGATTTGCATTAGGTTTCAAACTTTTCACAAACAATGTACGCTGTATGGGCTGTAACGCTCTGTTTTGGGGGTTGAAACATCATAATTACAAAATAAGAACTCTTCCGATAATGAGCGTAACTGATAACGATCGACAAATTTATGAGTTATGGAGGGTATATGCAGATGTGAGAAAGCGCTTGCTGATGGTGAATGCGACGAGCGACTGTGTTTAGTGAACTTGGTGCGAACAGTTGAAGTAAAGACTAAAGGCAAAACACTATTCTTTATTTATCACTTTTATTGGTATTTTCAGATATTCCACATCATTCAAAGATCAAAGAGGTGTTGTATATGGTTTGTATCCCATACGGTAATTCTGCAATTAACTCATAAGACTATGTAAATAGACCTTATTTATGTTGAATTCTATGTTGAACGATAGTGATAAGGATTTTAAGTGCGATGCACCCACACACTTCCCTTACTCTGTTGCGGAGTTACGTGCGTTTGCATAGCTACCAGCAAGATATTCTACGGGCCTAATCAGTTTGAACGGTCAGTTTGAAGTGTCTAAAGAGTCGTGGGTGCCTCGTACCTGAACGGTCGCGGGTTCGAATCCCGCTCGGGGCATGGATATTTGTGTGTATCTGTATATTTGTAATCGTCCATTCATCATTCATCATCGTCATCATCATAATCATTGCATCCCTCATCCCCGCAGGGCTAACAACATCAATAATAATAATAATAATAATAATAATAATAATAATAATAATAATAATAATAATAAT
>BOPP01000004.1:1224816-1251088 GCA_017312745.1 Gryllus bimaculatus | reverse complement strand
TAAATATATTTGTTATACGAAAGCTCTGTGTCTGTGGTCGCTGTGAGTATCCATGACGTCACAATTGGTACAGTGGCTCGCATTAATATTCGTACAGCCACAAATACAGAAGGCGTTTCTTGTTTGACGGTAATTTTTCGTACGTGCACGGACGTTACATGTGAGGAAATGCAATGGAACTGGATCTTTATTAATAGAAACAGAATAATATAAATAAAATGTTTGTGATGCACAACGTACGTTTCATAAACACGCGTTTATGTGTGAATATACAAGAATTCAAAGTCACATTGATATTCGGACACATAATGAAAAATATCCTGTTACCCCCTCGCCACTCTCCTAGGTTATATACGCGCTATTTTATCCACGCGCTGTAAGCGCACCATCGCCTACCCAGGAGAAAAGGAACTATGCAGTCAGTCGCTGTAAATATTTCCGCCTGGAAACGCCTCTTGCATTGGGTGCAAGGGAATGAACTCGACGTTCCAGCAGAGGCAGCTTGTGGTTTTACACCGTGCAAAGGGACGCTTCCTCAGGGAGATCACAAATCTTTTGCTCATAAGCAAGAGCACGATACACGATATCATTAAGAGATTTGAGAAATAAGACAGAATTGAATCTAAACCACAACAAGGACAACGTAAGAAGATCCGCGAAAGAGAAAAGCGAGAAATTTTGAGGAAACGCCACCTCAGTCTTCTAACCTCAATCCAATCGAGAATTTATGGCATGAATTGGAATGTACAGTCAGGAGAATTCCAATTACGTCAAAGTCTCATTTGCAAGCGAAAATCAAGAAAAAATGAGCACAAATTGGACAACAGTACCTGGACAGAATTATTGGTTCAATGCTAAAGAGATTACAGAGAGTCATTGACAGCAATTGTTATGATACAAAGTATTAATTTTCTTTTCGTTTATTTATTTATTCATTTTTATTATGTTTCATTTCACATGTCCGAATATTACTGTGGCTAACCCAACCAGACAATTTTATTTTGTTTTCTTTTATATTGAATGCATCAACTACATTCGGCATCTTTGTTTTGTTTATACTGTTATCTGTTAATAAAGGAACAATTATGTTTCACTTTCTTGCTTATATTTTTCCCTACAACCGTCAGAATATCGCAGAACCTACGATTTCTGGAGTATCTGTGGGTGTCTGAATATTAAAGTGAGCCACTGTAGGTCTCTGCTACGGTTGAGATGGATATTTGGGACAATGGATGCTGAAAAATAAACGCAAGAGAACGGGCAGAGATCTGGTCGCAGGAGCAATGTGGTACGTCACGAATAGTCAACGCCCTCCGCATGCACCATACTTCCAATGAAATTCTTTAAAGTAAGCGGCATCATTCCCAATGTTTCATTTATCGTCTGGTTATTGATTACTTCCAGTAATCAATATTGCCAGTAATCAAGATTACTTCCAGTAATCAATAACGAGATAATTACGTCCAGTGATCATCTTATCAGTGATCAACAGATTCCCAAGAACAGAATACGGCTATGTCGATTTTACTTAATGGGAAAATCTTAAATTTAGTTTTAGTATGTGTTTATTATTAGAGGGGGAAAAGCAGTTAACTCATGCTCGCCCGAGGGTGGGTCAAGGTCGCGAGACTGTGGCAAGAGATAGTTGCGCAAAGGAAAACGTCGAGGTAGAGCTAATTTTTTCTAGGGTGGCCGCTGCAAATTCTAGAGTAAAAGGATGAACCTGGAAGTGGGGGAGGGGGCCAGGAGCGCGGCGCTCGCTCGCATCTGGCTCCTCTGCCCAAACCAAAAACATTACCTTACCGCACCGCACGCGTTAGCAAACTTACTTGGACATTTATTTGCTTTAGTGTCTTCGTTCGGTGTTGGAGAAATACCAAATTCACCTGATGGCCCGGCTCTGCTCTCATCTTTTCCACTAAAATCAATACCCGTTTCCTCACTATCATAACTTGCATCACTGTCACTGTCATTACTATCGTTTGCACCGTTTCCACTAGAGACAACGATTGCTTGATATGGTGCATTAAATCATTATGCAGCGAATTACTAACTCGTTGAAACCGTTGAAATCAGATTCCACGCTCTTCCTCTCTTTATTTGGAATTGAAAATGTACACGATTCTCCTAATTCAATATAATTAATTTCATTTTTACTTTCCAGTATACGTACCTATATACGAAGTACGGAATTTCCTTATACGTAGTATAGGCAAAGTTATGTAACGCTGCGGAAAATTGATTTCCAGATTTCGACGGGAATTCACGTTTTGGAGTCCCCCTATACCGTAAAATGATTTTTTTTAAATCTTTCACGCCATTAATATGCACATTTCCAGCGATTTGTAAACACTATTACATTGGTGACTGGATGCGCTTGAAATGACCACATATGGAGTTTTCGAAATACTTTTCTGTTAAAAAGTGCTTTAAATTTCGAATTTACAGTAGCGCTTAAACGCAATTTTCCGAAAAAGTGCTCCAAATTTTTGAAAAAAAATGACATCTTGTACGAAGTTTTACTTTCTTTAATATTCTGAAAATAATATTTCTGTTCTACTATTAGTAAATCGAAAAATTAAGAAATGTTTAAAAAATGTATTTTGAGTGGCAATAGATGGCAGCTGACATTGCGTTTTCCATATCATTACATGACTCCTCAACTGTCAATGTGCTCTCTTGTAAAGTTTCGTCAAAGTTAGGTAGTCATCTTGTAACTCTGAGGTCACAAATTAAGGAACTGTCCAACTAACTATCATACTGTTGCTCTAATCGACTCGCAGTAATCTGCCATCTGCAATTCCGTGAATCCCTAGTGTGAGTGCAATTTGGGGTGAACCTTATCGGCAGTTTATAAAATATTTTTTTAAATATTATCGTCTGGTCTTGGACACGGTTTTGAATTTTTCTTCATTCTTATCCCTTCTTATTTTTTTCTCTTCTTTCAGATAACTTTGTTATACGTACCATACATATGTAAAATGTCTATAGAAAATACAGAATACACGCCACTTCTTGTTGAAACTATTGCCATTTCAAACCCTGAATTCTTAACCATATTTTTGAAAAAAATTCGGATCCATTTTAACACGGTGGCAATATTTATAGTTACAGCTTCTTGAATATGAATTCTTTCCTTCTTCTCTGAAGACGATTATGGGGATTCATTGTATTTGGTATAATTTTATGTGTCTTCACACTTTTAAACGAACCAAAAATTATTGACACGACGGCAGAGCTATATTTTCCACCAGAGCACTACAGTCTACATTGCTCCATATCTGCTCTGGCGTTGCTACATTATTTGCATCACACAACTTATTTATTCACTTCCACTGGATACGTGCGTCCGTTATTATGGCTGGAGGTCGTTGAAAGGACTTTATTAGTTTGCTATTCACAATGTGGCAGTGGTTACTCAGAAGCTCAGCAATCCCTATTCAAATATTCATTCAGAAGTACTAAAAGCTCTATTGACAAAGACTATGTATGCTCATAGAACGCGTCGTGCAACAGAGACCTGCCTGTAATGTAGCTTCACTTTGCATTACATCTGTAACTGATCCTTTAATATAATTGAATTCCGAGTCCAGCGTATTGCAGCTCCTTTATTGAGCGTACACTGTGCGAAGTTTACCTTACAACATATTATCTTACATTCTACTGGCTCATGCTCGGTCGCTGGAGGTACCATGTTCCGCTGCGCAGACATGGATACCCGCGTTGAAGGTGAGAAGATTACAGCCATGGAACCATCTGTTTTGTCTATGTTCGTCTCCAGTTTTTATGCTTACACATTCATGCTCGAAATAGATACGTTTTTATTAGTCAAAAGGAATCGAAAGAACCAGGAAACTAAAGAAGCAAGAGAAGTACAGGACCACTATTTTATAATTATGCCGCAATCGTGGAAAATTCTGCTTGGCCGACGGACCTTCACTCGCCGCGGAACGGTGTGCACAACTCCTCTGGGAACGCCCGAAGGTTTCAAGGTATCGCCCTGCAAAGGGCATTCTTTTCCAGTCTACTTGAATAGTCTGTTTGTGTTGGCTCTCTGCAAGTTCATTCTCAAACAGAAAGTGTATGACACATAAGAAATATGTTTATGTGTATTGTATCCGGGAGCATTTCTTCCAATTGTGGACATGAAAAGCGTAATTACGGTCATTTTCAATAGGATTCCTCAACAAATCTCATGACATTTAGCTTCGAAACGATTCGCTTCTGCGCTGCAGTTTCTTACATTTCCCTTCTATAACTTTCTGGAGGTTGTGATAATAACGAGTCTAAGGTCTCAGGTAGGAATTGCCAAAGAAAAATATTTTGGGGAGAGATACAAACTAAGAGGAAACAAAAGGGTACCCACGAAAAAGGTGGTAAAAAGTTCCCGAAAACGAAATGATTTATGAGTAATTACACTATACCTTACACATAAAAAATAAGGGTTTTGACATGTTTCTTAGCCCCATCTCACTAACCAAACGGGTTTTTATTTTATTTGTTTTCGTTATTTAAAAAATATGAAGAATAATAAAATATTTTTTCTAATGGTTTTATTCAACAGCCCATTACGTCCCAATGGGACGCATATTGTATACACTAGACACCAACTCACTTGCATGCTCCTCTGATCTGGGATCACTAGAACGCAAGGCCCTCCGCGACAACACATACACTATGTGATCAAAAGTATTCGGAAACGTGGCTGAAAATGACTTACCAGTTATGACGCCCTCCGTCGGTAATGCTGGAATTCAATAGGGTGTTGGCCCACCCTTGGCCTTGATGACAGCTTCCACTCTCGCAGGCATTCTTTCAATCAAGGAAGGTTTCCTGGGGAATGGCAGCCCATTCTTCATGGAGTGATGCACTGAGGAGAGATATCGATGTAGGTTGGTGAAGCCTGGCACGATGTCGGCGTTCCAAAACATCCCAAAGGTGTTCGGTAGGATTCAAGTCAGGACTCTGAGCAGGCCAGTCCATTACAGGGATGTTATCGTCGTGTGACCACTCGCCACTGGCCTTGCAGTATGATCAGATGCTCGATCGGGTTGAAAGATGAAGTCGCCATCGCCGAATTTATTTTCAACAGTGGGAATCAAGAAAATGTTTAAAACATCAACGTAGGCTTGTGCCATGATAGTGCAACACAAAACAATAAGGGGTGCGAGCCCCCTCCGGATACTCTCGATCTCAGTGTATACAAGAGAGAGTAGGGACAAACAACCATGCCCAGGGCGGGACTCGAACCCGTGACCCTTCGGACAGAAGCACTGAATCGCTACATGCTCTTAGCCACCTCACCCACCCAGGTCGGCATATAATGTATGCTATTAGAAAAACATTTTTTGATATTTTCTCAGCACCAAATTTAAACGCAGAAAATTATTTTTGAAAAAAACAATTTTACTCCGACTTAGAACCCTGTAACAGGCTTGAAGAAAGTTTCAAAAGATCCACTCAAAACACATGTTGTTGCCAATTTGTTTAGATTTTTTCGACTCTGGGGTTTAGTTAAAAAATAAGACATTTTCCAGCCTTCCCATTCCAGCCAGAGTTTACCATTTTCCCGTTTTTCAGTTACAAATTACAATGTTTTTAAAACTTTATAACTCTTTGTATAAGTGTATCATACGCTAAGGAGATATTATTTTGGCTGATTATAAGAAACCATCAACACAAAACACTGTAAGCGTGCTACAGGTGGATTGCGAATAACACCCCAGTCCTACATCGAACAGATTTCAGAAGAAAAAATATAAATTTGCAGAGTACGATATTATCATATTACCTTAGGTATGATATACCAATGATTATAAATATTTCAAAACATGATAATTTGTAACTACATTCAAAGGTCAAAATATTACTAGGTGCTACAACAATGTATACAAATGTATAATAAAACACTAAAATAAATGCCTAGAACTGTTGTAGTCATTTTCAATATGTATTTAAAGCCAAGGTGATTTAAAGGCGGTAAAATGCTAAAAATGAGTTTTATTTTTTTACTACACCTTAGTGGTCGAAAAATTCTGAAGAAAATCACAACTTGTGTTTTGAGAGGAACCTCTGCGATTTTTTCAACCCTTTTTCAGAATTCTAACACAGCAAAATTTTATGGTTCTTTTTCTAAAAAAAATATTTTGCATTTGAATTTGGCTCTGAGAGATTATCAAAAAGTATTTTTCCATTAGAACAAATTATTTTTTTATTTATCATATGTTTCAGTCAGATAAAATTCACGAAGAAACTGAATAAAAAATACAGGTTTTTCGCTGTCGAAGCTGCGTTTCGCTCCTGGTGGTGGAACGATGGCTGAGAAACCATTCAAAATTATTTTCATGTTAGAGTTTTAGTGTAACTACACATCTGCCATTTGTTTTTGTGAAACTTTTTACCATCTTATACTGGGATACACTTTGTGCAATTATGGAATTGAGGTGCACATTTTCAGATCAATAAGAAGGAAAATCAGGAATTGATGATGTTTACGGAAATAAAATGTTATTACAGATATTAATTTTATTGGAATAGGAAATATTAAGACAAAACAATTTCATTGCACCCGGAAACTATATTATCAAAATTAAGACTTGAGTAATATTTGAGTAAAATGTGATTAATATTTGCTTCTGAGCCTGATTTTCATGCACAACAATCTAATCGTGAGCAGTCCCGCATCAGAGCGCGCTTCAATGCGCCGGAGCCATAAACCGCCTCCACCCCTTGCCCGAGTTGCACTCGGCGAGGGGCACGAAAGCCCAGTCCTCTCGCCTTCCACATGCTTCTCGGCTACTTTCTCGCCGCCCTCCTCCGCCGCCACGGCGGTCCGCACCGGCGCGGCGCCCCCTCGCTCACGACGCGACCCCCCTCGGCGCCGCGACCCCCCTCCGCGCGCGCCCCCCGTCGGCTGGGCGCGGAACGGAGCCCTCCTTCCTCCCCCCGCGTGCACCTTAAGCGCCCCCTAACATGGCGCCAATGGAGTCTCCGTATTGCTAATGAGTACGCCGTGAAGGTCTAAACAATGCGCGAGGAGTCGAGGAGTTAAATCGATGCGAGGTAGTTACATCCGCCGTTCCGAGCGCGGCATCTTTAGTCGGCTCCGACTCCCCAAAGAGCTCCTTTCCGCGAGGGGAGCGGCTCGACTTCACCGGAGGGAAGAAGGTGGAACGCTGGAAGAAGCTGGGATGGAATTAACTTATATTAAATTGACTCCCCGACAAAATACCAAGTCTACACCTCCCATCGAACGGCTTTTGGGAAGATGCGGCCTTAGAAACAGAGAGCAGAAACCTTTTCAATTTGCAGTATGAAATGTTTAAAGCGAGAACGATAAAAATGTTTAGAGATTATCAACAGTTCGTTATCTGCAAAGACCTCAGGGCATCTCTTCACGTGTTGCGGCCCACTTAAGGCTAAAACCTTTAAGCACTCGCAGGGCTTCTTTAGAGGGTTCTTTCGTTGCGATAAGGCTTAATGTAGGGGTCGACAACCTTGCTGAGACAGGAAACGAAGCCGCTGCTTCTGCGGCGGAGAGCGTCGTAACCCCCACTCAAAGGGCGTCGTTCCTCGCCTAATATCTTGTATTCTCCCAGGCTTGGAAGTTATATCCTGGAGGGGGTTGTCTAACTAAATTAGCGCAAAGCTATAGTGAAAAAAAATATTTTATTTACATTGCATATAGAAATACTACTGTTGTGAAAGGATACACAATAACAAAAGATTAGATCTACAGGACTTGGATGGGATCCTACGTTTCGAAGGCACTTTGCTAATACTGTTTTGATCTAACCCTCAAGGAACAGCGTTTTTTTGTAACGTTAGAAGTAACATTTGTCTTTGAGACGCCTACATATTTATTTCACATTTACAAGAAAAAGTTGCACAGTATAAATTTTCCAATTATATTTAATAGTTTAGTAATTCATTATAGTAATGAATTGAGGAAGTGTATTTACCAAGGGTGCGCACCTAATAGTAATAATCGTTTTAGGGAGATAATTTTTTTTGATTCCCAATGATTTCCTTTCAAAGTCTGCAATGTTATATCACTCTCTCTTTGAATATGAATTGACAATGATCATATGAATAACGCACTGCACTGTTCACAGGTTGCTGCAAATTAAGTGACGATACTTTGCTGTTGTATGGCAAGCCACTATTGTCATATTCTTTTTGTTCCGTAGCTGGCGGCTGGCGGAGGCGGCTGGTCCCGTACCCAGTACGCTGGTGTGGGTGCCACTGGACTCGGGACGTTGGGTAGGGCACGCTTCCAATTCTGGCGGTTGATCGCTAGGTCCGTGGCATCACTGATGCAGAGACGGCGCCTCTTCAGAGCTTCCTTGATGTTCGTGAGGCAGGGTTTCTTGGGGGCAGTTCAAGGGATCTTTCGCTGGGTTGGTTGTTGTCCTCAGACGAATTGCAGCAGTAGTAGTAGGTTGGTGTTCTTTCTATAGATATGACCGAATTATTGCAATGGCTTTTTGAAATACGCTCTTCCGTGGGTGCCTAAAGGTCGCACCTTACACGAATGACGTCGTTGCGAACAGTGTCGCGGATGGGAATTCCCAATATCTGACGTAGGCGTCGCATTTGGAAAACCTCTTGCTTGTTGAGGTCAGACTTGAGCACCCACGTCTCAGATCCATAGAAGAGTATTAGGGGGATGAGTGTCCGAAAGAGGTGGATTTTGATTTTGAGCGAGATATTCTTCTTCTTCCATAGGCACTATTTGAGCGAATCGAACATTGTTGTATTATTTGCAATTAAGCTTTTCCAAAGTATTTTTAAGACTCAATATGAGTATTAATCAATTCTAAGTGCCAATTTAAGTGATATACGTATTGTTAGAAAAATACTTTGTAAGAAAGTCTTCAAATTAACGTAGTGTATACAAACAAAAAAAATCGAAAAATCTTGGATTTAAACAATCACGCACCATTACGTTTCCTTTGCGCTTTCTAAAGATAAAGTTTAATCAAAACATTAGGAGCCATTTTTGAGAAAAGTTTGAAAATGTTATTGAGACTTCTGTAAATCACCCTCAAAAATCAAATATCCGCTTGAAACTTCCAAAGCCTCGAGTTCGTTCAGATCGATCAGGGAATATCAATTTTGAAGAAAATCGGCTCAACGGTTTAGGCGCTAGTGTTGACAACACACGGACGGATGGACAGGCAGATGTTTTGCCGTCAAGCGATTTTTCGGTATCAAGGACCCACAAAACTATAAATGAAGTGTATATAGTCACGTTTCCTTCACCAGAGCCCAGCAATATGAGATTTTTTTGACAAAAATTCGCCGTTTTCCGGCGGAAGAGTATACTACTTTCTCTTTTTAGGAAGTAAGTGCGCGAGAGTAAAAACACACCGTTTTCCCTTTAAAGGGGTGAAAAAATGTTTCTAATGCAATTTTGCTGAGAAACTGTTCCTTACTGAACTGCAGTTTCGTAAATTCTCCTCTATACGTAATATCCAGACTGTTGCACGTACAGTGCGTCATAAGGCCGGAGATATTTCTAACCTTATCGAAGAAAAAAATCTTATTTTTTTAGAAACAAACGAATATTTGTAAATATTTGACAAAATTGGATTGCATTTTCCGACAGCTCTCTATTGAGCGTTGCCCTGCGGACGCGGCTGGACTTCTGACGTCAGAACCTCTGTCCGCCAGCCGGCCATTAGAACTCCGGTGCACTCACATTTCGCAAATGACTTCACGAGCCTACGAACACATTGAGTTTTTGAACTTCGCACAAGGACCATAGGCTGCGACGAAACAGGAAGATACGGAAAAAATCACTTTCTACGGGAATATCTGCTTCTGAGGCCAAAACGGCAAAGGAATTATTTATTACTAATAGTATTAGAAACATTGTGTTTTCACATGGAAAAACTCCTTCTGTTTGTTGATGCATTAAGACTTTCCCGCACCAAACTGAAATCAAGAGTTGCGATGACCGTAAACGAGGTAACTAAGTATTCTTAAATTCGACATGCTAGATTAGGAGTTACACAAGTTTTTTAATTGCTCCCCACGCAAACTCGCGTTGATACTCTTAGTAAGAGGGGGACATTACTTTTTTGTGCTTGAGAGCTTCTTAACTTTTGGAAATAAGGATGCAATTTGTCGCTGGCTGCGCAGCGGAAAAAATGTTTTCTTATGCAAACTCCTGCACTGCCGATCGTGGACCTTGGCAATGGTGGTTCTAGCAATAAGCCAATTTCTTCTGCAAACTCGCAAATCCAGTGACCCACCGGGAAGACCGCCCCTGTCCGACGGATTGCGGGTTGTAGCTCCAACAACCGTACACAGGTACACTCCGACAACACAGGTCAATTCACACGGAAAGCGTCGCTAATTTATATCACACACATGAACAACCATTTTAAAGCAGGCATGTCAAAATCACGGTCACCTGGCTTACCAGAGTTCGCGGGCACTGCATCCAGAGCAACTGGCGTGAAATTAAAAAGTGTGGGGCCGTCACTGAATACCCGGCCCATTACAGCCTTCTGGAGACGTCAGTTGGCAGCTATTGCTTCACATGTAGCTATATTAATTTCCATTTTCTCTACTAAAGCAAATAAATGATCATTTGAAAAGAAATAACACATCAGTCTGATTCCAAATTGCCAATTAAGGGTAAACCTAAACATATTTATTCAAAAATATCTTGATTTAGTAATCCGTTTACATAAGGGTGCATAATTCCATTAACTTCCTACACTCGGGTTTCAAGCTTTAACAAATTCTTGTCCTTTAAAAGAGCTGTCAGTACGACGGAATTGTTAATTTCGAGAAACCTGTTTATTTATTTCATGTTATTGCTATATATATTTATATATATATATATATATATATATATATATATATTGTAACTTTTCTCCATGGTGAATTAAAACACAAAGATATAATTTTAAAATTTTAACAAAGACGTTCATTCGTAAACAATAATACACTAATAAACTACTTGATCTCTTTACAGAAATATTACACAGTCCTTGGGTTTTTCACTTGATTATTTTCCTTACCCACGACTCCGTTCTCTTGATTATTTATTTACACAGTTCACTTCTTCAGATTATTTGTTTACACTGTTCCCTGCAATCTGATCATTTATTTACACTCTCACTACAGTATCGCACAGTCCTATGCACTGTCCACGGTCCATGCGCTGACCACAATTCACTGCGCTGACCACAATTCACTGCGCTGACCACAATTCATTGCGCAGACAAGGGTCTACTGCACTGCTGTTTGCCGCGATACACACTTCACAGCTAAGTTTCCACTGCTGGCTTTAATCTGATGACTGCTGTTTCCCTACTGCACCACTGTTTACCGCGATGCACAATTCACATATCAGCTTCCACTGCTGACTTCAGGTATATTGTACAAAACGGCTCCAATGTGTGGAACGGCACGTGTCGCAATGCTCCCCTGCCCACACCCCAGTCCCATGATGTTCAAATTAGCGGCAGCCGTATGTACACGTGCGACAACCTCGAAAGCATCCGTCAGCGACGTCTCACGCACATGTTCCTTGACAGCCAGGATAATGCGGTATCGGCGTCGACACTTCAGCGCCGTAATACGCTTTCCGCTTCGCGCTTTCGAGCGTCTAGGCGCAGAAACGTATCTGCTGATCCGGATATCTGCGTTTTCCGGAGCTCGAGCAGTGGCGATACTTCGATCAATAACATTGCTCCAATTATGAGGTGCATGATGCAGCGCTCAGATTCATCATACGCATTCATTGTCACTGAATTAACAATGCACCGCAACCTTTCTCAAATTGTCGACAAAAGTTGGATGCTTCGCGAATTGTGTCCTCAGAAATAGGAGCGTGCAACGAACGTCGCGCACCTATGCGGCATAGAATTCCAGTTTGAACCGGTAACCAACCACATTATTTTTTATCCTCCCTCTTCTTTTACAACATTCCAAATATGCGCAATCCACCGCTCTAAGACTGCCAAAACTCAATCCACCAAACCCGCATCAAGAACAAATTTCTGTTTCATGCATTCCTCAATAAAGTCTCAGATCTCTACTCAATGTAGAGGTATGATACCGCTACCACTCTTGTAATATAAGTAATGTATTTTAAGATTATTAGTAAGTTTATTGTAAATTAATTACAAGTAGATTTAAGCTACCATAACAAATATAGTGCGTTTTAACACTGATATTTGTATTATTCATTCCAAAAGAAAATAAGAAAATAAAAAAACTCCAAAAAAATCACACCGCCTAATGCTCTTATTCTGCGTTGCGCTCGTTTACTCAGCGGTGCAGTGCCGAGTAAATATTGTGTGCATCATCTATTGCAGCCACGTCAAACCGCGCCCGCGCGAGCTACTAGCCCGCCTGAGCAGCCCGGCGCTATGTATTTTAGTACTAGAATATAATTTTGGAGAACTAACAATATTTCTCTGCACAAATAAATTGTCGAAACGCATGTGTTGGTATGATTGTTAGTAAACATTTCTATGCAGATATAAAGTGAAATTCGTACCTCCGTAACAGCAGATCCATCTGAGGAGATAATAAAGATCTCTATTAGGAGGGGATTTGCTTATTCAATATATGTTTCTTAATTTCTCGCGTACTACTTGCGTAGTATAGAAGAAGTAAAGGAAGGTTGCTGCCAAAAGGGCGGTTTTATGACAGAAAAACTCCTATTGTAGGGACCTGATATCGTAAAAGTGCACATACTGTGACGTAGTGAAATGAGAATAAATTCAAATAACAAAAATAAAAATAGTATATTGAAAAGTTACAGATTAGTTACAATAAATTGCTAAATTTAAACACTCCGGCAACCTTTTCCTTCCAGTACCCTGCTTTACCGCAGAAAAAAAGCCACGCGTGATGCGAGCTGTCGGACTTCGTCCCGTGACAATTACCGTCACATGGCCTGATGCCAAAATTTAAACCGGTCGCCGTCTGGCGGACCGCGTGCAGAAAGCACCCGAGATCGTCTGGCCCTTACACTCCGGACATCTCGCCCACACTCCTACGCTCCTTGTACCTACGCGTACTACGCTCTCCGATGCAAAGTGAATAAGAACGCGGGCGCAGATGGCGCCGCGTTAAATAGTTGAGGGCTACACCCCCACCTCACAAATTCCCTAGATAGGCTCGCCTGCTGTCGGCAAGCGAGGCTCGCTAGCCAGCATCTTAGGAGGAGGCTACACCCCCACCACACAAGATTCCCAGGTAGGCTCGCCTGCTGCCGGCAAACGAGGCTCGCTTGCCAGCTTCCTAGGAGTACACAACATAAGGTTAAATTTGGCTCTACCACGCTGTCTGCGTCAACTTCCAGAGCGCAAAGTCCCGGAAGTTCAGGCTCAACCCCTTCCTCCCCCGCAGCGCACGTAACGGTTCTGGCCCTCGTATTAACGACGCCACAATACACTATGTGATCAAATGTATCCGGACATGTGCCTGAAAATGACTTACAAGTTCGTGGCGCCCTCCGTCGGTAATGCTGGAATTCAATAGGATGTTGACCCACCCTTAGACTTGATGACAGCTTCCACTCTCGCAGGCATACTTTCAATCAGGTGCTGGAAGGTTTCTCGGGGGTTTCTTCCCATTCTTCGCGGAGTGCTGCACTGAGGAGAGAAATCGATGTAGGTCGGTCAACGTGGCACGAAGTCGGCGTTCCTAAACATCCCAGAGGAGTTCGATAGGATTCAAGTCAGGACTCTGTGCGGGCCAGTCCATTACAGGGATGTTATTTTCGTGTAATCACTCCGCAACAGGCCGTGCAATATGTACAGGTGGTCGACCGTGTTGAAAGATGTAATCGCCATCCCCGAATCTACAGTGGGAATCAAGAAGGTGTTTAAAACATCAACGTATGTCTGCGCCGAGATAGTACTTTTGATCACATGGTGTTGGTGTGATTTATGCCGGGAGCCCGTTGACAGCGCCGCGCGGGCTGCGCCGGTGCCGCAACGGCACGAGGCGGGGCCTCGGAGTGCGGCTCGTGGCTTTCTTCCGCTTCGGCGCCGCGTTGACAGGTATTGACAGGCGCAAAAGGTGAAGTCCGCGACGATTGCGCGAGGCGAATGCGAGGCGCGCGCGAGGCGTCGGCCACTCAGCGGAAAGCGGCTTGTGTGTCCGTCACCGCGCGGGTCCGTCTTTGCTCTCTCCTCCCTCACACCCACACTCCCCCTAATTCCCCCTCACTCCCCCCCACACTCTTCCCCTTCCCTCTCACTTTCCCCTCACCCGCTCAGCCTCACTCACTCCCCGCTTCACACCCTCACTCCCCTCTCACTCTTCCCGTCATTCCTCCCCTCACTCCTTCCTCACCCCCTCCACCCCTCACTTCCCCCTCACCCCACTCACTCGCCCCCCTCAACGCGCACTCACTCCCCCTTCACACCCCCACTCCCCTCCTCACAGCCCCCCAACTCCCCTCACCCCTCTCACTCCCCCTCCACCCCTCTCCACGCCCCCACTGAGACTCACTACTCACTTCCACTCCCTTCACTCTCACGTTCACTCCCCCCTCACTCTCCACTTCACTCCCCTTTCACTCCCCTTCCCTCCCCTCCCTCCCCCTCACGTCCACTTCCCTCCCCCTCACGCTCCCTCACTCCCCCCTCACCCTTTCACTCCCCCTCGAGCCATCTCATCACTCACACGACCGGAAGGGCCAACAACAATTCTGAGCCCCTTTTTCCATTAATTGTTTTTATTTACATATGCCATACTTTACTAGTACATAAATAAAACATAATTCGAGGAGAATTAAATTATATCTAATGATACGAATAATAAATACAATTTATTTTATATTGAACCATCTACAAGGTTGCCATATAGTTTGGAGAGCCTTCCACAAAAATGTACAATTTCCCAAATTGTCAGTTTGAAAAAAGGCAAAATCAGCTATAGAATATATTTTAGACGGAAAACGTTATGTTACGTCAGACCACTAAGGCTCCCCTTGCCCTCCCTGGGTGCGTGCTCTGACCAGGCTTTGCCTCCCCTCCCCCCGCTGCTCTTGCGACTTCACTACCAGCCTTCTGCTTGTTCTCGCCGCCAGTTTTACGCGGGAATTTTTAACTGGAGTGAGTCAGAAAATGTACGGGTGTGGAAAATTTGTAGGTTTTAATGTACCTCAACAAGAAAAGACATAAATAAGTAGAACACTCCACATGATTAGTCCCCCTGGTCGTATAACCACATATTTCTGAAATTTTCAATGTGGACCCCACCGCCGTTGCACCAATAGAAGAAAACTTTTCGTACTTCGTTTAGCACAAACTTCAATTTCCTGTTGATCTTTCACTGATCGGTATTACATTAAAAGTAATTTTATTTTGAGGTATCCATACTTAGTAGATGTGTATTGTGCCTATGTGGGTAGAAGAGCAAATTCTTTTGGTCATTGTATTTTGTATAATAGGCAATCAAAATTTGAGTCACGATATCACAAAAATAATTGTGCTTTGCAATGTTTGGAGATCCCTAGAGTTCAAATGTGGCGCTGGCAGAAAAACGTCATGCATTTCCATTTAGACCACAGGTTTGGTCAACGGCTTATAAACATAGCTCAATGCCTGACATTTCGGGAATCCTATCGCTCGAACAGCAAACAGTGTGGTTGGCCTCACCTCATGGAGTGTGGTATTCTAAACGTTCTGGGAGGGTGGTAGTGAAATAATTAGTGAGGTACCACATCCCAAGGAGAAGGCTGAGTAAAGCTCTGCACACCACCTTCGCCCGTTGCCTCAGTGTTTTAGAGACCGTTGCACCGTTGCCTCCGCCGACTCCTCGCTGTCCTCCGCCGCAACTGGCTTTCTTTTGCCTTGCTGACCTGCCCATTCCTCTCCTTTCTTCGGCTCCCCCTCCTCGATGCCACCTTCCCGTGCCGAATGGGCTGCCACTCTCCTCCACGCAGTGATGCAGCTGCGTGTATGGACAGATGCGGAAATTTTATAGACGTAATAAATACGCGCGGTCTGTTCGCGTCGTTCACCAAATTCGTGCGTGTGTGTGGAGTTACAATCCTTCCGCCTTCCTTTTATCGCTTTGCTTCTGTGACATTGCCTTGACATTAAGTGCAAGGGAAAATTTGCAAATGCAAAGGTCAAGGACCTAAATATCGTAAATTAAAGTGTTCATACTTATCGATCCGTTCTTTATGTGAGATTCGCATGCGGACAGAATTACTGAATTTCCTTTCCGGGTCGAGTGCAACATATATATAGGCCCCCTAATTTATCATCTCTAAAACAGCCAGAAATGCTGTTATTGAGAGATTGCGTGTTGTCGCCGTTTTATTTATTGACAGCACTGAGAACTGGTTATTTGTAAATATCTTTGCATTTTTCTCTATGCAATATCTTTGCATAACCTCCGAATGTCTTTAATAATAACCTCGTCTTAGCCTTCTGACTGCGATTATTATGTGTGTACGATGTTGTTCGTTAATAAAACACTGATATTTTCTAGTAATCTTACAGGTTAAGACATAAGCACTTACCGGTAGCATCAGAACTGCAAATTTACAACAAAATATTAACTACACGCAAATGAAGACTATTAAGCAATAAAATTACATCAATAAAATACAGAAGTAAATTGAAAATAAAAGGAAAATTATCAAAAGTACATAGAACAACTAAATCATACATGTAAAGCAGCGACTGGGTGGAGAACGGCTACTTTTGAGAGTGTTGCACCGTTTTTTGATAAAATCAAGATAACGGCCGAAAACAAACAGAACTTTATCTGCCCAGAAGCTGCAAGCTCTGAGGATAATCGCTACGCAATCAAAACGATCATTAGCAATATAAATTTTTGATACCAAACAACACTCTTAATTTACCATATTTAATCATTAGAAGGTATCTACCTCACCATCGATCGAATTAATAATATATTCCATGGATTACTCAAAGCACTTATACATTTCAAGGAACTGAAATAGAGTTCAACGGTTCATAGTTCTACTAAAATACATAATGACGCAAAGGCACTAGAGAATGATAAAGACAAAGATCTAAAGGTAAAAAATTGTATTTAATTACAATTCTGTTGTTTGTGAAATTCCCTGGAATTCAGAAAAGCCGAACACCTAAACGATAATAAAAATTAGTACAAACGTACTCGTGACTTTATAAAGACATAGCTGTGGGGTCGCCGCTTACCGGGACTTCGTAGGCGAGAAATAAGCATTCGTGAGAAGCATGTGCACAGGCGAGGAATGTGCACAATTCGTTATGTGAAATAGAACATGCAATATTGGGCTAAATCAAAAGGTCTTTCTCGTCATTTTCATCTTATTCTCCTTTTCTTATTCTTCCTCTTCTCACCCTTCTATTTCTTCTTTTTCTCCTCCTTCTCCACCCTCTCCTACTTCTCGGTCTCCGAGCCCTTTTCAATTTGTCATGATAATTACAAGGGGCGCTGCAACACGAACGCTTTTAGCGCATAAACAGCAGGCGGGTAGCCTAATTGACAATTGACAAGCGACAGAGATTGCTGGTGTTGGACCTAATGTTATACCTGAGAAAAATATATTATGTTTATTTCAAATGTGATAGTTCTATCGCCAACCGGGAGAGCGCGATCAGAGCACGACTACACAACATTTAACATGTGATATGATATAAGTATAATGTGATTATTATGTGATATATGTATGTGAATATTAATTAAATGTTAAGTTTTAATCGTGTGATATCAATGTAATTGAAATTAATTCGAAGAAGGAAATTGTGCTATGTGGACAAATTGTATTAATGTAAAAATTAAAGAGGCATGAGTAGAAAAAAGTGCTATCAAAGCAAGTGCAACGTTGTGACCTATAAAGGAGAAGTAAGGGGAAGACACGGAGCCGCAACGTGAAATAGTGCGTGCAGCCGTTAGCACATATCCGATTTGAGTAGAACTTAGCTTTCAATAGATACAACTTTCTTTACGAAGTGTAAGACTTTTATTTTCCTTCGACATGAAAACTCTTAGTAAAGCTTCGGAAAAGGAATGATTTTTTTGTACGTTCTACAATCATTAGTCATTTACTGAAATTATCGCCCCTGTACCAGCTGATTAGCTCTGAGTCAGCATTTCCGTTGTCTACAGCGACTCTGACCAGGAGGTTCTACGGTTCAAGACCCAGCGGGGGAGGATTTTTACCACTAACTACATAGCTACTAGGGCGAATTCAAAAGTTATTAATTGGCGAAATACCTCAACTGTTATTAACTGTCAGTTGGATGATGCGAGTATTATGGTGAAACGACACGATTAAAACTTCTTACGATTCCTCACGGATACAAGGCGAGCAGCCCCGAACTACTTCCTGCTATCGGATCAACGGGAGGTAATTTTACTCTCAATTGACAATGACTGTTTTAATCAGTCATTTTGTTGCTTTAGTTGAGCAAATGGGAAATTAACATCTGTCTTGTGGCTGTTTTTAAGTGTTTTTGATGTTAAATAAAATATCATCAACTGTCGACTAACTTCTCCAGAAGACTGTATTGGACCAGATATCCAGTGAGATACCACCACCCCGGAGATATTTGGACACACCTTCCTTTTAAACTCCGCGGCAGCTGTTCTGGAACGCGAATGCATGTAAGCTAGTGATCTTGCCTGCCACCTTGATAAACGTGTTGTATTGAATTTCATTTATAACATCTAATGAGTAATTAGAAAAGTTCTTTGTAGTAGAAATAGAAAAGGTTTTATAAATTCAATTAGTTCAATTATTAAATTGCATTTTATTGTCAAATGTGATAAACCGTAAATCGCAATATATAATTTAAAGAACCTTTCGAACTTTCTAACCGGAGCAACGTTTGTCTAACTCTGATAAAAAATTGATATATGATAATGTGTTCTTTGGAATATAAGTTCTGTGCCATACAAATGAATACATACAATGTTGGTTTTCCAGGTTGTGAATAATTATGTGCCTACCCGAACTGCTGAGAAATTTAAGTTATAATTTATATACGTAACCAGTGTTACGTACTGGTAATAAAGGAGGGAGTATTTATTTATAGTCAGAAAACAGTAATAAAGAAAATTCTTTGGGTCGTTTATTTGGGGAATATGTTTCATTTTGTCTCATCACAGTGGCTGCGAATATCTTCCAAATACTCAAGAACAATTCTTTCCCTGAGATGCAAAGGGAATTATGCCACGTGTACGTGAGTTTACAGGTGAAAAATTTCAATATTAGTATGTATTATTAATGAATGTGAACATGATTTTTGCTTTTCACGTAATTATTGAGGTCTTTTGAACATAGTTTAAAATATGTCTAGGATTGTAACAAGAGTATTAAAATATCCTGTTTAAGCAAAATATTGACACAAACCCCTTCACCTCCGTAGAACAGGACTATGTTATTTCTAAAACATTTCTATGAATCACAACAAATTATCTTTTTTATCGACCAATCGAGATTATCTCGTTTCCTTTCTTCCTTTTTCAAGAAAGTTATTAACAATTAAAGTTAAAAATGCTGACAATTGTGTAGGTGAGATTGCATTAAAAGGCAATTTCAGGTGTGGTAATGCTGTAATCTGCGTAGTAGTGACTCATGAGCAGGCCGACTCCCTTCTCTCTGCCCTCTAGTGCGCGACCTAATAACTCACCCTTCTCTTCCTTTCATGACCTAATAAGCCTGCGCTTCCGGCCTCAGGGGTTATTTCCGGTCGCCGGCAGTGGACCGCGGGCCCTGAATGCGCGGCCTGCCCCGCATGCCCGACACCATTGGACGCAGGCAATTCACAGCCCGAGCAGCCAAGGAAACAATTTCCAATGAGATTTTCACGGAAGGTATAAACGAAAACCTTGCTTTCTCTTGAGACACAGAAACAATATATCACATTAAATGGTTATAATTTGTTAATCTGTCATCTGTTTACATCAGCGAAGTGTTTAGTAATTACCTTTAGAATAATGATAATGATGATGTCATGAAAATATTTCAATTTGTCTTCACAAATTACCAGTGGATGAATACCATGTAGAGTGATGGAGGATCACCAATGGATGATTTCTCCCCACATATTCGTCCAAATTTGTGAATTAATTTTCAAATTGTTTAGTAAATGGAACAAAGTAAAAATAAAATAAAATGATATATTCTTAGAATAGGAAGTAAGCCTGTTATCATCAAAACCTGGAGTTGATGGCAAATCTTTTTGATAATACAATGAAAGATTATTTTAGAGTAGTGCGCTCCATGTGGCTCCATAATTCTTACTGTCTCTGCAGTGGCATTGACAGCCTTTAATTTTAGTTAAAAATTAATAAGGTGTCTCGGTAGTACATACAAAATCAAGCTGTTTGCTTATAATAGTTCATATGGCCATATTATGTTCATATTATGCCAGTTCAGAAAAGGCTGAATGTAAGGTGCGGAACTATGATTAAAAAATTATATCTGAGAATTCTTCAGCTTTTCTATGAATATTAAAGTATAACAGTCGATGATCTTTTGAAAATAATGTTTAATTTGTTAATATTCCATTCTTAAGATAATATTATTGTGTATTGTCGTTTCCTTTCCCAATAGATGGGGTTTCAGGTTAATCGTATTTTTCTGTGATCTTAAGTGTGTTTTCACTAAGCCACTGCTGCGTGTTTTTACCGCAACTAGAATATGGAGGTTAGTAGAAAGATATTCCATCAACGACGATGATCTAGGAAAATAATATAAATATCGCATATTTTGATTTTTTAGAGTATAATTCGAAAATTGGTTAAAAATATACACATTTTTAAACAAAATCAGTCTAAGATCTGAAAGTGAAACAACGAAAAAATACAATTAAATTGCGAATATTGGAGCATCGAATTGAAAGGACTTCCCCACTCTCAAAGACAAAACTTGTTGCCTTAATTCAAATTCACTTGCATGTTGTTAAGCATCGCCAATGATCTGGCATTCGTCGCTACGTTCTTGGCTGTTCCTTTGGGGACAGTCGATGTGTTGCTTTCGGACGTGCCTGGCGAAATTCTCTTTTAGGACTAACTCGAAAGGGTTTTTTATGCGCAGTGTGGTTAGTTTTGTAAGTGAACGTGTTGCTTGTGTATCGATTCTTTAATTTGAATTGATGTTGTTCCTGAATTTTTATTAGTGGTGGTTAGTTGTTATGCATAATGGTGAAAATGAAGTAGGTAGCTTAGATGGTTTAAAACAAAATATTGTTGGTTCATTTATGTTGAAAGTTAAGCTTATGATTATTCAATATTATTAACACTCTTCTCCAATAATAAAACTGACAAAATTCTAAAAGAAAGTATGACTACATCGAATAGTTCACGTCTTTTTAAGGAATAAAGTCACTTCGTGGAAGTGTATTATCAAAGCTCTTTCGTTGTCCCTATCTTTCATTTTCTAAAAGAATCTATTTAATGTTTGGGTTATATATTTAGGTTTTGTACATAAGGCTTACAAAAATTGGTAGAGTTCATAAAATGCCATCTTTGATGCGCTGAGAATCACGTCTCAAGGGTTTCGGAACTCACAATGTCACAGGGAGCATGATCTATTAAACTCTGCATCAATTTATTCAGCAACTAACCCGAAGTTATATAAAAGGTAAAGTGAAATATACGGGCATAAGATATTGAAAAATAGCGTATATTAGAACCATTATGAGTCATAACTCTCTCTAAAAAGTATTGAGAACCCAAAACACAGAAAAATTGTTTCCCATATTCCTCGAATCCTCTAAATACAATCAAAATGGCATATCTCAGTTCTGGGTGTTACGAACTCCTTTTTAACTGAATGACATCCGAATGGCGTCATCAACGATTTCACAGGCTGCAAATTTTTCACAGCTAATTTTGAGATTGTTTAGGATAATGAACAGTGTTATAAATACGATCAAAAAATAACTTTCAACCAGACAGTCGAGTTAAAACAGAGTCGATTTATCTAGTCCGAACTGTTAGATTCTGCTAACACTGATCTCCTGAGTCACTATCCAATTCGACATGTCTGTCATTTTGTTTTAAAGAGGAAACTCTTCTGGTTAGCGCCTGACCTCTGGGAACCAACGTTCAAGATTTCGGTCGTAGGTTTTCGCCTTGCAAAATAACCTTCCGCGTACTGAAAGATGCGTGTCAGCCACTTGTTAAATCAGGCGTTTCTCTCTCCCCAGCTCATTGCAATGTCACGCGAAGTTCTTCTGCCACGCAAAGTGCAGGCACATTTCTTGACATCACAGGCGTATATCTTTACATGTGCAATAATAAATTTCTGTCCAGTAAAAACATTACATTTCGAGTTAAAGAAATAAGATGTATATGTACTCGTATGTATTGACGCGATGTGTGCGAAATCAAACTGTCATTACTCATTACTACTTGAAGAGTTGACAACGATAATACTTTGGGTGATTCGGGAGGAAACAGCAGACGTTCAGCTAATGTGATGCGAAGAGACGTGCTGCGAAGAGGGGCGGTGCGGAAGGCGGGGAAATACCCGGGCCCGAAATTCCAGCTCGTGGATTTAATTTCAGTCGCAGCGGACAGGAGTTACTTACCTCTGTTCTGTACAGCTACTGGTGGAAAAATACGACCTAGCAAACAGAGAAGGTAATTACGTGTGATGGTGAGGCTCAGAATGAAGGGTCTAACAGGGCAAGATGGCCGCGCTTGAAAAATTACTCGCACTTTTGGGTAAATGATGGAATATAGCCAGGAGAGTATTCGAGTATTATTATTATTATTATTATTATTATTATTATTATTATTATTATTATTATCATCATCATCATCAAGAATGTAATGACAAAAAAACAGAAAACTGCTTACAAAGCAGTGCGTCGCCTACACTCGAGTTGATGTGTTAAGAAGGAGGAAGAGACCTCAGACATATTGAAGTCTCCTGGCACAATGCAACATTCGTGATGGGAAAATATATAGTCAGCTATCAAGAGAATCCACTAATGAAAATATCATTAAATCTGACCGAAGAATGGGAAACAGATGCATTGTTAGTGTAGCAAGAAGCATTGCGTAGAAAATTATGCAAGGCACGCAGAATAACACAAACATTGAACTTCTTATGCTAGTTTACATGAACAGTGTGACACAAAATATGTTAAAGAAGTCGTGGAAAGACAACTCACCCTATGAGCAATATCTAAAAGGATTGTAGTACAAGATGCAAAGCAATAAAAAATCAATCATTTATGTGGTTTAAAAGGCGAAAATTGAAGCCGAAATGGGAAGCAATTATAATAGCTGACCGAGATGAGGCGTTGAGAACACGACATTATGATAAAGTGGTTCTGACAATTTTCCAAGATGATATATGCAGAATTTGCCAGGAACAGGTAGAAATCATTGATCTTATAGTCTCAGCTTGTCCAATTCTAGCGAAGACCGCACACTTGAAAAGATATGGCAGGGTGTGTGAGTACCTCCATTAGCAGATCTGTACCGCCTTCGAAGTTCCAAACACATACTTTAAGTGAACAAACACTTACTACAACCGGTGAAGTCTGTTGGACTGTGTACAAAAGTACGACCAACAAATTTAAACTTGTCGCAAAGCGATAACAGCAATCCAACCGCATATTTTTATCCGGGATTTGGAGAAAAAAACGAGTCTACTTGCAGATGTCGCGGTGCCGATCGATCAAAACAACGTAACAAAGGAAGCGGAGAAATGTCTTAAATACAAGAGTTTGGACATCGAGATCAGCCGAAAATAGGTCGGCACGCTAGTTATCGGTCTGAGATTTGTTCCTCAAAAGTGTAAAACCTGTCTAAACTCCAAGGTCGTTCAAACGACTGAGGAGTGCAAGACATTGTAAGTATTCGTAACCGCCCACATTTTACGCAAAGCATTGTAGAGATACCGATAGTCCTTAGAACTACTCGTTTAAGAAGCTGGTTGCAACTCCAAGTAGACTTTATAATCAACCAACTCATAACATCTAGTCCTGAATTATATTAATAATAATAATAATAATAATAATAATAATAATAATAATAATAATAATAATAATAATAACCACCTAACACCCGTCCCGAAATTACACCTGGGCATGGACCGTCTGCCCGTTCCGCTGACGCCCCCCTCCCCACTGCCGACCTCCGCGCCACTCGCGCGCACATCCAGACGCCTCCGCCCCCTGTGCTCCTCTCGTCGCCGGCCTTGCTTCGCAGCGGAACACGCACAGCTGAGAAATGAGGGCGCGTGGGCGCCAGGCGAGGAAGTCATGGGAGACCCTCTCAGGAAAAGAATTTGCCCCGCTGTTAATGAAAAAGAATCCAACCTCACAAGTATCACTTGGCAAAGTTTCAGAGGCGTTTTAATAGCACGCAAAATTTACGTTAAGGAGATAGATTGAATAATAAGCCTTTGTCTGATTCCACTGCTATAAACATTGTAAATTAAAAGGCGGTGCAAAATGGGTAGAATAAACGCGTTTCCTTGGTCTTGTAGACAGATTTGGTTTCTGAGAGCATTTTCTGTACTGCAAAATTGACTTTTTATTCGTAGTATAGAGAATATATTGAATGTTACAGTAGAAAGTGGCAATTTTTCGATAGAAAAACTCGTATTGTGGGTTTTTGATATCGAAAACTAGAGTAATCTTGTATTTAAGAGGTAACTAAATGATTTCTTCTAACACGTTGAGTAATCAGAAAGCACCTTTCTGTGGATCCGTGATACCGAAATACTGGTTCACAGCAAAACATCTGTCCGTCTGAGGGCAATGCCTCAGATCTGGCCGAACTCGAGGACCTGTGACTTTATAACGGATGTTTTGATTTTGGGTGGAACTTTATATCAATCGTCAATATTTTCAAAATTTTCTCAAAAATGAACTGGAACATTTGGTTGTTGTTTTTTCTCAAATACAACAAAATACACTTAAAATTCATGATGATGAAGGTCTATGATGAAGGTCGAAGATAGTGTTAAATAAGATCTTATATACAATTTCTTGAAGATTAAGCCGTTTTCTCGTAATTTTGCGTGAAATCTAGACATTTATTTTTTCAAAAATCACACCAATTTTTTCGAATAAGGTACATTACTGATACGGTATTGTACGCTTGTAAAAATGACGCAGATATTAATTTAGGAGAAAGCGTTTATTTTTGAATTGAAAAAAGTATCATTGCAAAACTAAAATATTGATGATAACCATTTTCCAAAAAGTAATCTATTCTAAAAGTAGTGATATACAACAGAACAATTTCTCGCATAATTTCTAATATTGGGAATTTTCGAAAATTCATAGGAATATAGGCAATAGATACCTACATATATTCAGAGAAGGTATGTAGAAATGGAAGTTAAAAAAATGACGCTAGTCGAATTTTTGGAGAACTCTCAGCATTTTTAAAAATTGTAAAAAATTTAAATCGCAAAAGTACAAAATTGATAATAGATATTTTGTTCTAAAAAAATTAAATCAATTAGGAAGGACACATAATTTTTTGAAAACAAAACAAGTGGTATCTGCTTAATTTCTGGATATTAATGCAATTTGTTAAAAAAATTTCAAAATGTATCCCATTTTTTTTCATGAATAGAGGAAAGGTCGTGTAAACGATGGCACAATTCTCATTTTTATTGAACATTCTGAATTTTCAAAAATTGCTGAAGTTAGAAATGATGCGAGAAAATATGTGCTGTTGCAGCACTACTGTTCGGTCTAAATGATCCGCAAATTTTGGTTTCTGACTACACGTGTTCGGGGGAAGTTATTTACTTCATACAGGAATAAGCCTTCTCCACTTTTTCGTTAGCAAAGTCCCCAATTTTTCTATTTAAATATTGCCGATGTTGGCCGCAGCTTTACAATAGTTTTTCTTTAGATTAAAAATGAACAAAGTATTGGAACTATTTTCAGACACGAAAGTTTAAATTTCATGAGAAGTAAATCAATACGATTTAAGGTAATTTGAAAATCCAATACTACATAAAACTTAACACATTATTAATAACATGCGACGAAGTAAGAACAAAATAGGATTAGACAGCCAGTTCACTTCACTTTGTGTCACATGGCGATTCATCGCACCTATTGTTCTTCGTCAATAGATCGTTGAGGGAGGCGAAGCATTTTAGGAATTTTTGACGAGAGGGTGATGGATTGCGTGAATTCCACCCGCGGCTCTGGCTCCTCGTGAGCGGTGCCGAGAGTCGCTCCGGCGCCCGCGGCCCGAGGGCCACGCGAGGCGAGGCGAGGCGAGGCGAGGCGAAGCGAGCGCCCAGTGCGAGGGCGGCCGCGGCCGGGCGCCG
>BOPP01000004.1:1212400-1224163 GCA_017312745.1 Gryllus bimaculatus | reverse complement strand
AGCGGAGGCGGCCTCGCGAGGGCGCGAGGAGCCGGACGGCGGCGGCGCGGCGGCGGCGGCGCAGAGGCTGCGTCCTCGGCGCTCCTTGAAGCCCGCCCGGCGGCGGCGGAGGCCAAGGGCGCCGGGGACGCGCTTCCCCGCCCGCCCCTTCCCCTCCGCCTCGCCCCTCTCCCACCTCCTCGCCGCGCCACACGCCTCGGGCGCCGCGCCCAAAAAAGCCGGGAGGGGGCCAGAATTTCAAAACTCCGCCGCAACTGTACCCGGCAACGAGGTCCCGCCGCCTCCCGCCACTCTTTCACGGCAGCCCGAGCGGAAGGCGTAACGCCCTTTACGATTCGAGAGTTCGGAGCAGCGATTAGAGAACGCGGGCGTTCCCTGTCCCCGCCCTCGCCCCCGCCCACCCTCGCACCGCCCCGCAACCCGCGCCCGCCCCGCCACTGCACCCCCTTCCCCGCCCCCCGCCCCACCACGCCTCGCGCCCGCCTCCGCCTGCAGTGCCCCACGCCCGTCCCTTGCTCCCCCCATTCCCACCCCTTCGTCGCGTTGCGCGGCGGGGCAGAGCTGCTGCCGCCACCGCGACCCGCGACCCTTCCCAAGGGCACTCGACTGCCGAACGAGCGCCCTATAGCCATCGCTGCCAGGTAAAATGGCGGCTTTTTTCATTCATTCGGATTCATTTCCTCTGGAAAACAAGTTAGTTTATGACTGCTGCTGCTGCATCGGCCCCACCGGTTCAACTGGTACGTCTTTCGCTTCGAGTTCGGCCTCGGTCAGGAGCGGATTTTCATCTCCGACTAATTAGCGGGTTCTAATTAACGAGCCATCATGAACCGAATCCATGGGCCGACTGCTCTGATGAAGGGTTTTCGTGGTTTATCGGCGGCCTCCGGGAGTGGTACCCACAAAGCGAGATACAACTCTCAGGTAGTTAGTCCACTTCTACATCTTCCGCACTGAATTTCGCGTTTAATTTTGTGGATTAAAATGCTGCATTTAGGAACCTGCAAAGTCGCCATATCTAAACTTATATTTTAAAAGTATCTCGTTTAATTTTTGTCAAAGGCACTGGGCTGAATTCGTTTCAGCTTACGGATGAATATATTCACACCAGGAATGCATTAATGTGAACGTCAATCTACTTTCAGAATACTCACGCGAAAATATCGCTATGGACCTTACAGAGTATTCACGATAAGTTTTTCTAGTGGCAAGAAAATATCCATAACAGAAGTTTTAGTGTACGAGTGTAAAAGCCTGTTGTACAAGGTATAGTTTTCGTACAGATTCTCATTCAGAGTCTGTACGGAAACTGCAAGATTCCATACTGGAAGTACAAAAGCCAAAATTACGCATTCACGGTCTGTACATTTTCTACGTGAATTCTATATGAATCTCCACAAGACGCCTCTAGTGTGTCTACCGGGTACCAACTGAATTGCGCCGTCCGAGTACTTTCAGTTGCGGTGTATCTGTGCGTGCGTTCTCTCTGTGATCTTTATTAACTATTAATTAACCATGTCGAGCATATCGAAGTAAAATAGGAAGACAGGAATAGGGATGGAGGTAGTTTATAGCAATATCACGTTACATAAACTCACTTTGACACATCTAACCACAAAATCGAAATGGCCGATTACTGACGCGTCGGGTAAACAAATATTAGTGAACGATTCTGCCGCTAGAAGCGCTTGAGTCAAGCTGTGAACGTTCTGCACGAAAAATTACGAACATGCTATAAGTTTTCATGCAAAAATCGTGAAGTCTGGACAGCACTTTTTCTGTACGTCTAATCTGCACGAAAACTCTACCGTGTATACCGGGCTTGAGAGTTAAAGATACCCTCAACAGTCCAGGAAGAATGATCACGGTATTGGTAAATGGAAGACTTACGTATTAGAAAGGTAGCCAGAATCGGCGCAAGAATCTACTGAGACTACCATTCCCCAATACAAGAAGCTTTGGATGCTGAATTAGTGAGTGGATCTGATAAACTTCCTAAACAATCGGCGACAAGATATCTCTGCGATTCAACTGAGACCGTTTCAGAAGGCACAAGCTCAATAATGTTCGCAAAAACAGGGAGTTACATCGATAAAAATATCGAGAAGTTGATGTGCATTATGGGAAAAGAACGTCGTTCTGCTTTAAGATGACGCAGGTTCTACGTATGAATAATTTAGAAAAAAAGGACTCGTTGAAAAACTTCACTGCACATCAGATAAATGCGATTATTCTGGGAGAAAAGTTTACTCGAGATTCAGACTCTTCTTCTGTTCGAATGGAATTCAATACCTATTCATATTGCGTGACTTGTTCGTGACCTTATGACGACTATGAGGGACTCCATTGCTCGCGAGGGCTGGTTTTGAAGGCCGCGCCTAAACTCAGATAAAAATGTAAAGTATTGGAAGTTAAACGCTTATTTTATTAGACTAATTTTCCAATGCAAATTTTCATCGTCTTCTTTACAGTCTTCTTCTAGTGTAATATAAACTCAACGACGTCTTAACTACAGAATTGAATTTCACAAAATATCTCAATCTAAAATTGTGATGTTATCGATGGATCCAGAAAGTATTTAGGAGGGGGGCATTTTTTTGTTAATTGCTGGCTTAAAATTTTTAAAAAGTACAAGTAATGAGAATAATGCTTTGAATGTGATGAGATCTAATGAGAATTATTATGAATAATTTGTGTAAAATTATGAAAAATTCAAGCATTCGAGCATATTAACGAATTATTTCTTAAATTTATTTGTGTTTATTCAATTTTCATCATCTCATATAAATGGTTTTATTGATGTGTTCCGTTTTCTTCTCATTTTATTTCGTAAAAAGTTTGAGAAGTGAATTTTCTCATCGTCACACAGCAACGTGTACTGGGACGTTGCAAGGAAAACACACACTATAATCTTGACTCGACCGGGAATTGAATCCGGGGCAGCGTAGTGAACAGCGAATAAGCTGACCAAGACCTAGCCACGAGCAGTAACAATTATTATGGAAGGTGAATTAACAAGTTAAAATACCCTTAGCTCATGCTCATGCTCACGGAGAGGGATAACGATTCCACGACTGTTCGGTGCTGTTAAGTGCCCCCGTCTTAAGGAACCTCGGTTACTCGAATAGGCTGAATTCAGTTTATTAATATGATAAAGATATGGAATCAACAACCCCTCGAAGTAATTTTTTCTCTCTGTGTTTGTCATCGTTTTTCTAAAATCATGCAACTCACTACTGGTGGAATTCTGCAGTCTCCTACACTGTATCTATAAATATATTCAAGAAAGAAGTAAAAATGAAATAAAATTTAATTTATATAATCACAGGTTAAACAGTTCAAAATCTTAAATACTAATAGTCTTGTATAGCTATCTTACATGTTAGATTTTTTACTTTCGTGCCAGTAACGGCGACGTTGTACACTAATAATGAAAGCCATCTACAAAACATCCAAATTATGGCACCTTTAATAAAATATATTATCGCTTAATTAGACATTTGTGTTTAGAATTTTCGTACATCCTTAAATGTATTGTATAACAGCATAGTGAATTTTTTGAAACGCTCTGGTAACAATTTCTCGTAATTGTATTCCAAGGGAAATGCAAGGGTGCGAATAACTTTGAGCGGAAACATTGTTGAAGCAATGCCCCAAAGGCTAGGCGCACAAACAACAGATGTAGGTCCCGAAGAAGACTTAGATTTGACAAAAGGTGACATTGGTGTCCTGGCGCAAAATGAGTGGTGCATGTATTAAAGGCATAAACGGAATCCTAGTCCACTTCGCCAATCTTGCCAGACAACTTTGTTTCCGAGATGACGATGTGTTGCAGTGTTGTTGTGACGGTTTCGGCCGCAGTAGACCTGGCTGCCAGGCAGAAGTTCGGGAAGGAAAGCGTCAACGAGGGTGCTGAACCTTCCCAGGGTGGCCTCCCTTCGCCCAAATTACGGGACCCTTTTGAAAAGCGTACCTGGCGGTCAGACATTCTTGTTGAAAATTGAAGATTTATTGGTGTCAAAACAATTACTTTTACGAGTTGCTGAGAAGGAAACTGGGATTTTACAAACATAAAAAGGAAACCATTCCAGCATTCTTCTTAAAAACTGTAGATACGTGAATATAGTGCAATTCGACAAAATTTTATATTTAATGGCGGTCATTGGCCCAGTAATAGTTTTTCTTACATACTATACAGAAAAAGAATTTACTGTTATAAGAATAGGCTATCATCAATTCCATTTACTATACGCTGGTACTGTGTATTTAAAATTCTTAAACTGTATCATTGGTCTTAACAGGCATTAAAAAATTAACAATCGTTCTAATGTTGTGTGTTTATCTCTCACACAAATGGAAACTCCCATTCCAGCTTTAAACACAGTTACAACCAAAGGAAGGTCTTTACGATTAGATCTCCACCACTCCCTCGTAACATTATTGTGTAGTATCGAAAAGGATGATACAATAGTTTAAACAATTACTCAATGACACACTTCTTCCACGCCAAAGAACATTTCGTTTAAAATTGCTGATGAAGAAGATTAGGCCGCGGGAGGAAAACTGGATTCCAACTCGGACGAGCTCCTGGACCGCTGAGCGCCACGGGGCGAACACGAACCGAACCGAATCGAAACGGTTCAAACGAGGGGCTTTTCCTGGGGGGCTGCGACAGGAGCTTGTCCCGGGCGCCTAAACCTGTTTCAGTTGCAGCAATCCGGGAAGAGAGCTGAAGCGTGAAATCTCAATCACAGCGAAACGCCACGTAGCTACATACGCAACAACGATACGAGGCAATTTTAATTTTCCCGTCGCGAGAAAAAAATACCGGATATTTAACGGCGGGTTCGGACACGCAACCGGACACTGGACAAGCATCGAACGGGATGGGTAAAATTTCTTTGAGGAAGCGGGGCAGAAAGAAGACCGAAGGCGCAAGCGTATTGTTCAGCGACGGTATGTGAAACGATTTAGGTAATACGAGGCACGTTTTCCTCCTGTTAAATGCACATTTATTCTTTTTTTATTATTTTCACGATTGAACTAAAATTTCTTGGTTATGCATTCCTCTTAAAGATACTGAGTAAAACATATCTCCTGGCAACATAATATTTGTAGCTCAAATATTTTCATTCCAGATTTTATAACTACAATTGGCGAATATTTACTGCATTATTGTGAAGAAATTTTATAATAACAATACAATAATCCAATAGTAACACTACAAAATTAAATTCATATGCAATTGCATTTTCATATAAATAACATAAATCTATTCTATTGTTTTGGACAATATTTTCTATAATATTCAGTATTAAAGTATGATCAAACATGTTGACATGTACATAAAATATTGGTTCTGAACTCTTGCAACTGGTTGAATTCTAGCGCCAACTAAGAATCTCATAGGCGTGCGCGGCCTAAAACAACACGGGAGGCAACAAAATATCTGGACACCGCGGGACCCTTCTTTTCCATTAGTTTTTATTTTCACGACTACTTTTACTAGGAAATAAATAAAACCTACTACATGGAGAATGATATTATAATATTAATGCTATAACTATTAATAAATACTTTATGTTGAACCATTTTTAGGGTTGTCATATGGTTTGGGAAGCTCCTACCCAAATGTTTGTCAGTTCCCAAACATTGTCCTCTTAAAAAGAGGAACAATGAGAAATTTATCATATTTACGGAAATAAAATATTTATTACGTATGGCCAGGAGGTTCCTTAAGAACTTTTCAGAGGCCACGACCCCAGGGCTCCCTTTCTCTCTCCGGTGCACATGCCTGTGACGGGACATATTCCGGAAGCCAAAAAAATATAAAAGATGAAATCGCCTAAAGCTTTATGTGTTGCCGAACTGACACAACTTCAAAACTAGAATGCTATGGCAGCATGCATTCTCTAATATTTTTAACGGTTACGTAATATCACAATGATGCAACGTCTCAAATTTTAACACACCAGCCATCACCTGAAAAACTAATCAAACGAAGCACAAGTGATTCGAATTTTTTTAATTCAAAAGATCTTACGCTTATTTAGTTCTATAAAATGATACATAAGTGATTGTGCAACTTAACAAAAAAAACTACGATTTAACTCCAAATTACTCGGCAACTACTAAATGTTTGAAAGAAGTGAATATGAAATTATTTGAAGAGGAAATGAGGGACAGATTTAGAATAAGGCGATGGTGTAAATGAAATGATTTGAAGACATATCGGGGAAGAAATTGCATACAAAAAGAAATGCCTATGTATAGTTACATGTTGACGAAACATAGTGTCGAAATTGTGTTTCAGGTTTCGGCATTTTCGAATTTTCAGATTTTAATTAAAACAATACCTATCGTAAATTGTTTAGCGAACATTTGTTCTATATGGCTAATACTTTCTATAAAACATGTGACTTTTTTATGTTCTACTAATCAGAGTGATTCAAATCGATTACTTTAAAAGAGCAAGTAATGATTTGGGTTATATTTTCAACCTGAGTTTTTTCAATTTACACTTGTTCATAAATATAGAAAATTCCGTATCGGAAAAGACAATGCAATTTATTAAGTGTTGGTATAATCAATAATTTTATTAGTTTATATTTTTAAACTATTGCTAAATAAAAACACATGAAGTCAGGCAAAATGAAATTGGTTTAATCATTACAAACTCATATTTATCATTTCTGCTCGCTCTTTAATGCGCTGTTCTGAAATTGTTTGTGCTCCATTTTAAGAGATAAAAACGTTACCTAATAATTGCTTTCTCTAGACTCCAAAATAAGCATAAAGAAAGCAACGCTGTGTATCTCGTCTCGGAACCAATTCACTGGAGATTAAAAGCCAACTTTACTAATCTTTTCAAAAGCAAGCAACTACATATTTGCATCAAAAGGAACGTGGAGAGAAGTTGAGGAAGAGCGAGCGTATGCGTTGCAAGCGCAGGAAAGATGTTGTCCACAAACACCTAGTATTGAGATCGGGGGTACCCGGAAAACGTGATTTCCAATTGCGCTCCCTGGTGGGAGACGGCAGGGGAGCGGTGACGGCGCGGTGGAGAAGAGAAGCTGGGGAGCGCGGAAGGGCCGCCCTGGGATGTCGCCCTCGCCCTCGCCCTCGCCCGGGGCGGCCACCCAGGCAGCGGGTGGGCGGCGCCCATTGATGAATAGCGGGCGATTCGCGCCGCTTCGCCCCGCGCCGCTCGCGCCCCTGCGCCCGCGCCCCGCCCGCGTCCCGCCCGCGCCCCGCCCGCGCCTGGCAATGCGGGAGCGCCCGATTCACATTCTCTGGTGCTCCGGGGGCGACGGGCCCCGCTGCCGCCTACGTCCTCCCCTCTCGCGCGAGGAGGCTCTGCGGACAGTGGGCGGGCGACTTCAAAAAGAATTTATTCATTACACTTGTTTGCGTTTTGCAATCTACACACCACAACCAAGCAAACATTTGCGACAGACCATAGTACAAGAACACACGTTTATGTGCATGTATCTCTTGAATGTTACCATGCGTTAACGGTAAAGAATAGAAGTTCTACATCTGGTAAGAATAAAATTTACAGAAGAATATTTTGTTGTAGAATGTTCAAAATTGAGAAAAAGTTTAAATATGTTTATATTCAAGATGAATGTTTAAATTATATGGCGACTGGGCAGTACTTGAGGTATTAGTGTCACACGGTACACGGTATTAGTCTCGCTTCACAAAGTAAGCTACCTCGTTGTTAATGCGATATTGCTTTATCCAAACGGCGTAAAATATGCAGTTGGGCAAGAAATACACCTACATGATTTCCGAATTTTTGAGCTTCTTCAGTCGACGGGCGGAAAATTCCTGTCCATATTTCAGTCTCATTTTGAATAGTTTGTTCTAATCACATGCAGTGGTATAAATCCAATAACTATACACTTTCTTAAATCTAAACTTTAAACATTTTATACGTACACCAGTTCACCAAATTATATTTAATCTACTTTCACATGTTGGCGAAATAATAGTAGTTTAGGGCTGGCTGCCCTTGTGTCTTGAAACATGGTCACCAACTGTTGAAATAAAATTTCTAGTTGGGTGAACATTCTTGTATAAGAATGTTTGGCATTAAAATACCATATTAGAACACATTTTTTCTTAAGTATTGGGTGTAATTAAACAAAATAAATTGTACTTGGCTATCTTCTTGCCCTAAAAGTTAGGAAGAAATTCCTCAACGATATGAAGCGACACATTTATTCATGTTCGAAAGGAAACTAACTGTTTGTGGGACATTTACCCATCTTTTTTTTCTTTACAAGAATTATTCTTTCTTACACTAGAAAAAGAAAAGCCATTCGTATTGTCAACACTATTGTTGTTTTTTCAGCAAGAAACCAACAGTAGGCTAGTTAGATTTTTAAATTGGTATGTATTTAAAAATAATGTAACAGTAAATCATGGAAATCCGTTTTGAAGAGCTTATTTCTGAAGAGACGTATATCCAAGAAATGCAATATTTCAGTAAGAAAAAGTATTGAAATTCAAACTCATGTTTGTAGACAGCTTGCAACAGTTTTCGGATATCATTTAACACGGGAGAAACTCCGTTCTTGAACACAATATTATTCAGCATGAGGGGCAAGAGTCTCAAGATATATTGATACGTAAAACCAGAAAACGAACGGAAATGAAGGTATGTCACTTTTGAAATAAAACATTACAAACATTACAATTTACTGATAGAAACAATATAAAATGAAACCTTTAAAAGATCGAGAACTCATGAACTTTATGCATTAAAAATGTAGGCAAATTCAGTTATGGGAAGCAAAATACTACAGTAAGGAAAACGATTTATCCACTTTTTCGTTCCCTGTGCCCAACAATAAGAGTTTTTCTGTCGAAGAATCGCCGAATTCTGTCGGAGGAATACAAAACTTTCTCTTCGTACGAGGTAAGGCGAAAGAGTAAAATAGGAGCTCAAGAAAAGCGCGCATAGCATTTATGTTCAGAAGCAAAACAGCCTTCTCAAAATTTATTCAATGGATCAAGGAAAACCAGAGGAAAAACCCAATCGAGATAGTGTCATTGACTCAGAAGATGAAGTAAACACTTAAATTCACACAGCTGAAGTACAATAGTATTACAGGCGTTTAGTCTTTTAGAATGGTAAAATAAAAATATTAACTAGTACATTATATAACATTGTTAATAATAGTTGCTAATTATGCAGCAAAAGATGTGACTAAAAATAAATGAAAAAAGTTAAAATAAATGTAATTTTCCTTTTGATGCTCATTATCTATATTACTAATTTCCAATACCCGCAGAAATTGGAAGAAAAATATGCAACCTCCGACGATTTTAATAGTGTTTATGGTTTTGTTAGATGCACTGGAAATGGGGGGACAACATGTAAATTAGTAAATTCATTTGCGCACAGAAATTTAAAAGAAACTATGCTGCCTTCGCTCATTTGAGAGAATAGTATAGCTTCGTTAGATACCCAGGAAGTTTGGAAATATAATACAACAATGAAACATTCCATTCCGTCTGGAAAATGCAAATATTTGATTGTGTTATTCCACCTGTTTTCATACTGCGCTTACCAAGTGCATTCTCATACTGAATGCGTCAGTGGTTTCGACGCAGCTAACAGGATGCTCCAAGGAAGAGACAGCAGTGTGTTCTTTTCATATTCGTGAATATTATTTTTGCATTCTTGCCTTTCTTGGCAAAAAAGGAAGTATTGTTATTGTGCACCGAAAAAACCTTGTTTTTTTTGGAAGAAAAGCTTTTATTGCCGGACCGTTGTAACGAAAAGTAGATAAATGTTGTTTCTACATAAAATAAATTACTTCTGCTAAAATTTTGTGTTGTTAGATTCCAAGTTCTGAGGTTCCTCGATATCAAAAACTCGATTAACGAAACACCAAAGAATCAAAGCTAGCTCCTAAACTGTTCACACGATTTTCTCAAAAACTGATAATCCCCGATTAATTTGAAGTAACTCGAGGCCGTGCGAATTTGAAACTGATATTTTTATTTTTGGGGTACTTCACATAAACACTCAATTACATTTTCAAAGTTTTCATAAAAATGGCTCCAAATGTTTTATTGAACTTTTCCTCCAATATTGTAGAGAACGCTTAAAAGAATGACGCGGGTCTCATTTTCCTGAAATTCCTGACTAATTTTGGAAATTGCAGAAGTTCGAAAATTATATTGGCATCTTCCTACAACTGCATTGTTGACAATAAGGGTAATATCCATGATAGGATCTGTTCTTCAAAGACGTGTCTTTAAATGAAAAACCTTTCGTAGTTATCGTGCATGGTAGTTTTACCTTCATTATAGACAATGTTTAAACAATTATTTTCTCAGAATTTTCTCAGGTCCCTAAATTTTTTCTTCGAAGTTTCTTCTCGTATGTAGCAAAGAACCGTAAAAAATACTACTGGTCTCATTTCGACCGATCTCCCTGTTTCGAAAATTGCAAAAAATAACATTGGTAAAGAACAATAATGAGGATCGGGATTATTGTCTTAAACAGACAAGGCAATGGTAATAGTCCAAGCTCAGAGAAGAGAGGGGTGCAGGAATCACATGGATTGCATTATTGCTTATTGTTAGTATATTTTGTCTGCAATCTAAAAGTCTGAATACTATAGTATGAATTTATCCAGAATAGTATGCCATATCTCGGGCGTGAAGATACATTTTTGCAAAACACGCACAACAAACTGCACAAAGGCTGACTGAATATGAAAGAATTTTGTCATAACATAATGAAAATAATTAACTAAAATTAACCAAATGATCTTAATACAGTATTCAATTCTTTTGTACGGATATTCCATTGTTTTTTATGTTTAGTTTTCAATGAACAATAGAAACAAGTGCTAAGTGAATCTCTTAGTAGGTTTTATTGCACAAGTACACTTAAGAAAAAAAATATTTAAATGGTCAATCATAATTTTGCATTACCAATATCAACCGAGACAGTGTAAATGGTGTAGTGTTCTTAAAAGTGATATTTATTATTTTTAAGGAAATAATATTTGGCGCTTTATTTTGGCCTTCACTTTTTCGAAAGACAGGTTTATGGAAATTAACACCATAAGTGCAGTTATGTAATTCTTAGAACAATTGTAACTAAATAAACATCATGTTTTACTATTAGCAATTTTAAATGTGTTAATAACGCCAAACTGTCCTTCGAAAAAGTCAAGGTACATAAATAAAAAGTGTGAAAATAAGAATAGAAAGTCATTCAAATGTAAATATTAAATAATATTGCAATATGGGCAACAATATGGAAATGCATATCGAATATATTCTGTGCACTAATATTTTTCTAAAAGGACAATTTTTTCATGTTGTTACATAGTTACTTTCCATTTTTTCATTATTATTTCAATACATAATTCTGCTAAGACTCACAAACCCACTCTTATGCCAAGCCTCTAAATCCACTGCATATTTAATTTTTTTAAAAATTTCATTACGTAGTTATTCACCACGACGACAATCTCAGTGGTATTTCTCTGTTCTGGAAAAGTGTTAAAATGTGAAGCCGAGACTGGACTGTTCAGCCTTACGAAGACTGGCACAGCTCGTCCCTCCATCGACCGTCCCTTTGTCTTCCTTATCGCGACGTGGGAAGACGCCCATGCTCGTCGCCATGTGACTTGGCCTCTCGGAGCCTCCCGCGCCAGCCCCCCCTCTGCATTCCCCGCTACCGCACGCCGGAGTATTCGTTTTCCTGTCTGCGTTCCCGCCCTCGGCCCC
>BOPP01000004.1:1170668-1196388 GCA_017312745.1 Gryllus bimaculatus | reverse complement strand
CCGTCGAACCAGTTTGCCTTGAAACGCGATTTGATTAAAATCATAAATAACTCCATCGAGGGAAGTCGAGCTCCCATGCGCATGCGAGGAACCATCATTTGCGCCGACCACTCTTCTCCTCTATCTCCGCGTAGATATCTTTGCCGTCTCGATAGCAGAGCGAGACACCTTACAGTGCTTAAAAATGCCAGTATGAAACATTATGAGAGGCACTGGCCTTTGACATCTTGACTATGCTAAGATGAGCACTGAAAATGAGTGGAAATCTACGTGTGGAGCGCGCCGGTGCGTGCATGTGTGGGCGCTGGTCGTGCGAGAAACCGCTTCGGGCGCCGTGTTTGAGAGAAGGAGCCCCAATCGAGGCGCGTTGCCACCTGTGGGACCTTGAGGTTAGGTTTTCTTTGCTTCCGGCGATTACTCGCGCTGCCTGGGCGAGGCGTGCACCTGCTGGGCGGCGGGCCGGGCCCTCCTCCGACGACAACGCCTGAAGGACACGCGCCGCATTATTTTATATGCTGCCCACTGGAGCCGTACGACGCCTACGGGCTGCTTGTCGCTTGCTGGCCGCACGTACACTGCTTGCTAGGAAGGAGAACTATCGTATTCTTTGATTTGCTTGTGTGGGACGTGAGTGCATTGCGTCAGCGTCATTCTTTTAGTGTTTTCTAAGTCACCGCACTGTAAAATGTTGGTGTACTGATAGTATTCGTTTAAGGAATGTCTAAAAAAGACTATTTGACATGGCTCCTCGTATTTTGCTCATTCCCAATGTATTCTAAAAGGAATCGCTCTTATAAAGATAATATATGTTCTTAATTCCCTTTCCAAACACACAGATTTACTACTCACAGCAGTTTAGAAGTGTCAGATCACCAAAGGCGCGTTTAGATAAATGTACCTGTTGTTCTGACATTCTCAGTAATATATTCTCAGGTTAATTTACCGTCCCACGTAGTATGTCGTTATCGATTCTTCTAATCTGCCAGAAGACATTCTGTTCAGGTATGGGCGAGTTCACCTGCAACTTGTTTATTCCAAAAGGAAGACGTAGATTTGCAATGTAGATTAATGATGCAGTTTCAGTGTTGTCGTTATTATAACTCAGTGAGCCATTAAAAGATATTTACTTCAAATGATTCATTTTACAGACGTGTTGCTCGCTACCTTTTGTTCATGTTGATTCACGACTATTTCCCCGCGCTCGAGTATCTACATTATTGCACATCCGCTCTTTAGAAAGCTTCCATCCAGGGTATTAGCGTCCAGCTCCAAACAATCCGGTTCCCGCGGCGCGGCGCGGCGCGGGGCGGGGAGGGGCGGGGCGAGCGTGCGGGCGGGCGGCGGGCAGGCGGGGCTAAGCGCCGCACGATGGGGGGTGTGTGGCGGCGGGGCGTGCGCAACGGCAGCTCAGGCCGTGAGGCAGCGGCGCAAAACTGCTCTGGGCCTCGCTGGTGCTGGCTGGCGCTCGCGCTCGCGCGTGCCACTGCCGCCGCCCCGCGCCGCCCTTGCGCGCCTCCCTGACACCCCCTCCCCCAACCACCCCAACCTCCGCCAACTGCACACCACCCGCCACACTCTCCCCCACTGCTTTCCCCTTTGCAAATAATGTGCACAAGTTATGCTGCTTAAGTGGCCAAAAGTAAAAAGAGGAAAAAGATCGCGAAAGTTAAGATGTTTTTTTTTCGTGTCCAAATTGTGTAAGGGTTAAGTTAATAAATACAAATAGCCCTTGTTTCAGTCTACTAATTAGTTTTCAAATGCCTGTCACACCGTTATTTGTCTTCTTTTCCAGGCGAGGCGTCACTTGGTTCAAACTATATGACGCAGTTTTCCGCATCCACCTGGTTACAAAATGTTTCGTAATATTCCTCTTCGTGCATTGTAAATAAGTCTGTAAAAGCTTTCGTGCAACTTGTAATGCACCAAGTTATATTAAGATGCTTAGATTGAAAATGGTATTCGGCTATTTTCCTGAGTTATTTTAGACTACCGTGTTGTTAGGAAGCTGTCACACAAACATATTGTGAATATAGCAACATTTCTATCAGGACATTGATCGATAATGCTATGAACGACGTTGTGAATGATTCGATTACATGTTTGAAGACGAAACTCTGCTTAAAAAGACAAAGAAGCAAAACACAGCCCGGTGTTAGAATGAATTCCTTAGTTGCATGCATATAAAAGGAGTGGCCTAAAATAACTCCTGAAGCGATCGAAATTTTAAACAGAGGTTCCCAAAGTGCGTTTGTCACCCGAAAAGTTTCGTTCGTTGTGCGATATGGTGTAAGATAGTGCGAGATGGTTATATGGATGTTGCATATACTGCTGAACATCTCAGAAATTTAAGATTTGGCAAATTCATTTCGTTTCTATGTTCTTCCACGCACATTGTCTCCTCAAATTTTCAATAAAATCTAACAACCTAAAAGATGACAGTGCCATGTAACATTTTGGTGGTATAATAAATATGAATATATAAAAACGTATAAAAATAAAATGAAATTACTTACGCTTCAGTGCCTTTATGAAACGCGTAATAGGCGGTATCATGTAACAAAACTTCGAGTAATAAAATTACTGTAATTACTACGTGCAGGCATGTACTAAATTTTGCTTGATTTCCTGGACGTTTCCCGTGTGTAATTTAGCGTCGCATCCATCTTCTCGCTTACTGGAAGGTGAGGTTAAGTGGCGAGGTCCTCGTAGCCCGTTTCCCGAATCCTCTTGAGAACTGTGTGCCTCGGCGCCACTCACCATTCAAATGTCTTCTTTCGTTGTCAAGTACTTTAGTCTGTTTGATTTCAAGCTCGTAAAAAGTATCCGCGTGCACAGGATATTTTCTTATGCAAATATATTGAAATTTTCGGAAGAATAGTCGGGACCAAGTATTTTGGAGAAAATTTTGAACTGTTGCATTTTATTTTTAATGTTTAAATATACTATATTATATTTAAACATATATATATATATATATATATATATATATATATATATATATATATATATATATATATAATATAAAGAAAGCTTATTATCCCAAATGAATGTCTTTATCTTGATTTGTAAAAATTATAAAATTGAGATGTTTCAATTTTTTACGCCGACATGTATGTTATGTGTACTTCTATTACCAAAACTAGAACTTTGGCAAATAAAGTTTAATTTCTTTATATAAAACAGAAGAACAATAATGTTGTGGTTCTTTAGTGCTGATGCAACCAAATCTACAAGATTTTTTCTGACGGGTGGATTCCTTTCTGTCGGGTCATTTTTTGGCGACCCGTATTGTAAAATCTGGATTTGCCCATCACAATACTCATACTGGTCCATTTATGATTATTATTATTATTATTATTATTATTATTATTATTATTGTACGCTATTTCGGATTGTAAATTTAATATTTCGTTACTAAAAACTTTCCTTTATAGTAGTTCTGCAGTTCTATTCCATGTTCCTCAGTTGTAATATGGGAATCTGTATACAGAACTGTTTTTAAGATAATATAGTCATGGACATTATGTGCGAAGCCCTGGATTGTTAAATATTTATATCGTAAGTCGATTTCATTTTGTTTCTTTATTCCTTCATGCACATTTGAAGTGACGTGAAAGCGGAATTGAAGTATTATGTAAATCCTATTTTCAATATAAGCTTCACCGTTTCGCGCTTTCCACTCTGCAAATCGGATGAGTTACGCGCTTGGTGCGCGAGGTGAGACTGCCTGGTTCACACGCGCGCGCGAGTTTTATCGAGTTAGTCGGCCTCAAGTCGAGGAAGGAGTAATCTGGAAGCGGGACCGCGGAGTAGCGCCGGGCGAATATCGCAGGACGTGGGAAGCGGCGCGGGCGGGGAGCCTGTCACGGGGCTGGGGACGGGGACGGGGGAGTGGTAACCTGACGACGGGAGAAGCGGAAATATTCCGGGGTCTGCAGGTTCTCCTCTCTGAGCTCGTTTGTTCGCCCGCTCTTCAGAAGGAAGAAGTGCAGGCAGATTCCTAGATGGCATTTATCACATCGGTTGCGACGGAAACGATTACAATCAGCGACGGAATATTCGTGTCTCCCTAACTTCTTCAAACTTTGTTGAAGTGAACTCGGCGTCTGGGAGATTTATCGCCTTCCCGTCTGCTTTTGTAACCTGGAAGGAACCTCGCTTTTGAGCGTCATGCACGCAGGGAATGCCTGGCACAGAGTCATCTTCGAAAATAAGGAGTACGGTGGGTGCAAGGAATTCGCAAATTACGAGTGTAGTTTTTTTCAGTACAGATGTAATAATGTCAGACAAAGTTTTTATGCGTAAGGCTGAAGAGAAAGAAAATTGTGAAGTGAACGTTTCAGTAACAAAATCCTCCGTTTTATATTTGAGTATTTTTTATGCTATTGATCTCTCTACCCAAGAGCGAAACACTAATATTTTGCATCGCCTTTTGTGTAGTTCGTTGTCATGGTAATTTCTAAGAAAAAATAAAATCCACGATGATACTGAATTTCATCCCAAATGTATTTCTTTCCGGCAGTTATCATAATACGAAAACCTCACAATCAGTGAAAATGTGTTTCCTAAAGTTCTAAACTTTCTTATTTTCTTAAATTCATCTATTTTCACGTATTTGACATACATCATATGACATTACTTATGAACTTGGAATCAGATTGGTAATATCGAATATGATACGTTAATATTTTAATGACTGTCGAATATAGAGAAGCTCGCTTGTCAAAAAGCTTTAGAACTTTGCCGTCGACTGCTATGAGAACAATTCTCGTGATTTTTTTTCGTTTATCTACACCAACTAGTAGGGCAAAATTTAGTAGCCAGAATTCATTTCTTAAATAACTATTCACCTTTGTAGATTTAATTTGAATTAATTTTCATTTGCGCTTTTTCAGTCTACTTTCAATACGATGATTCAAAATGGTTTATCATTAAAATTGTATTTTTTGTCATTGTATTTTCCTTCTTTGTTAGTATTCTTGTAATGTTTTCAGGGTATACATTTGACCGAACCATTTAATTTAAAATAATCATTGCGCTACACTTGCACAGATGTGACTTGTATGAACGATATTTCAGAGAAACTCCATACATGTCTCTTCTGAAGTCATTAGAAGAGTTTGACAATAAAGGTGTGAAATTAGGCATGGAACTTTTGGCTTGTGATGTAGATGTGGGTTGATCGTAGAAAGGAAGATTATGATTGGCATACTTCACAATCAGCTATTACTTTTCTGTATTTCCATTGTGTAATTCAGTACAGAAATGTATGATTGTAAGTTAATAAATATTGATTGTTTTCACTCGACCCTACCATTTAGAATTGCAATAGAAGTACTAGTATTCTGCGAAAAAATTGCTGATCGTAGAAAAAATGTTCTTAGAAATGAACAGTGCAGTATTTCACATTATTATTTAATATTTCTAGCCGAGTAAGAGGGTATAATTCACAAGTTTAATTGACAAAACTGTAATATAAGTTCTTGTTGATTGTCAACTCTGAGATTGTTGCATATGCTACATGCTAAGCATATAGTTATTATATCGGAATTATTATATCAATGTATTTGTCAACTTGACTGACCGAATCGCTTTAGAAATAAAATCTAAGAATCATACAATTTTTAGTTATATTGAAACACCTGAGATAGTATTGTTTTATTTACGGAGATGACAGTACTGTTGAGGTCGCGTACCCTCGCAGCTCACACTCGTCGGATCCGCGACCCGCGCACAATCGTCAGTATCTGCCTGGAGAAAATAATTGAAAGGTAGCAGTGAGTTCTGAGTGAATGGCAGAAATGTATTTGGGAAAAACGAGAGTACATTGTGAAAATAATTTTCAAATCTAGTTTATCTCTGTTTGAATTTTAAATGCGCAAATGAAATTTTAAATTTTGGACCGAGAGATATCCATAGGAGCGCGCGGCGATATGCCACGGGTTGCCCAGCAGGCGGTATATAGTTAGAACTAACCGCAAAAGGATGGGAGTAATTGTCCGATGTCATAACGCTGTGTACGTACATGTTCAGAGAATTATTACCCTCAGCTCGCTAAACATTTAGCTTTCCACATATTACGGTTCTGTGAATCAAATTCGATTCCAATGGATTTTGGAATAATTACTGATGAAAAAGATTTTTTTGATTAAATTTTTAATAAAAATTACTTCCCCCATTGCATTCGGCGTATTGTTCTGTACTCTTACAAATATTCTAAGAAAAAATACATGTGAATTTGGTTGAGCTGAGAATTGAATTCGTGCAATGAAGTTTTATAAGCAAGAATGCTACCCTTGTATCGTCCGGTTCACTTGTATTTGTGATGCTAAAATGGTCTTAATATTGTGGTAGTTCTGACTCTAAAAACTCAACAAAAATTGCACCAAAAATACACGAAAGCTACTACATTTTGAAAAAAATATATAAAATTATGTAATAATTTAAATTTAAAGAACAATTTTTTTAAAAGTTTTTTCGTCAGCAATAAATTTTAGGAGGCAGTCAAAAATCTTTTAAACTGTCGCAATTTTCAAAATTTTGAACAATTTTTTTTAGAATATTTTGAAACTGTCCTAGCAGCTTCATGTAAAGTACGCTCTTTCAAATTTCAGGGCTTTCAGTACGGCTAGATTCATTCTGGAATATTAATTTTGAAGAAAATCTTGTGATCGGTTTAGACGCTAATGTTGTCCACAGACGGATAGGCAGCGGTTATGAAAAAAACCAACCAACAAACAAAAAAACAACATTTTTTTGTTTTACGAATCCCTCACGTGAATGTTGCCAATGCTAGTAGTATGGTGTAGAAGAAAGTAATATGTTCCATATACGAGAATTAAAACCCACTTTTCACGATTAGGGGTCACACAAATCCGTCTTTTACGCAAAGTATCATCACTATTTCAACAACATAACATACCTTTCTCTATACAAAATATAATAGAAAGTAAAAACAAGCAGCTTTCTGCAAAATTGCAGAGGAAAAAAATTCTCCAAACGGCAGTTTACTCTACGTAATTATTTTTATATGCATTACTTTTTATATCTATTTCCCTTCTTTTTGAAAGGTGTTTGGCCAATATGCTTACAGATAAATTCTGTTTGTAAATACAAATCCCCTGACTGCATTCCAGGAAGGAGTTAGACGAATTTGTAAAACCAGGAAAATAGCTCTCAGATGCTCGATTGAATAAAATGTGTATTAAATTACCTCCCTGAGATGTAAATAGATCATTGTTTGTTGATTTATCAAATACTTTGCATAATATTTTATATTTCGTGCACATACAATTATCATTGAATTTATGATACGGTAAAATTTCTTATTTTCGGTTCTACATTCAGCATAGGTCTTTTTGTAATTATTCATTTTTTCAATAAGAAAGTGGCTTTGAAGATCACTTCAGAAGACGGAAACGGCAATATATCACACCATCTTTCCTATCTATTCTTCCGAAGACGTTAGCTGTCATGCTTTTGTGTTAAAGGGAAGAGAAGTCATATATTTCACCTTTGTGTTTTGCTGTTGATCCATGAAACGTGCCCGAGATTTCACGGAAAAATCATTTGCTAGCAGAATATAAAATAAAAGGGGTCAAAATTTTATATTCTCAGCATAAATTCAGTTCATATTTGATAATAAATTAATTCTGTTGTATCCTGGATTTATATGTTTTATTAACGTAGTGATATTAACTACATCATTTTATTAACTCTAAGTATATTAATCATATTGATTTAATACTATTAAGTATTGTCTTAAAAATCAAATAATTATAGAATGTCATAAGTTAAGAGTTTTGATCAAAATGAATTGATTTCTTTATGTTGGAAATTGTGTGGTCCGATGGAAAAGTTACGAAAAGTTATGGAAGTCACACAAATTAATTTCGTTCATTCATTCATTTATTTATTCTTTCATTCATTCACTCACTCCTTCACTCAGTTATAAGAATTTATGATCGTTTACTTAAGATAAAATTTTGCTACCAAATCGCACTGTTTTAGGATTCTGTTTCCAACCCTAGCATTATTACAAAATTATAGTGTTGTGTAGAAGCAAGTGTCGAATCTGCATTTTCTGCCTATTAGATATTTACAGATGAATTTTCATGCACTTTCTTTGGCTTTGCGAGCCAGAGTGATAAACCTATCATTATTGACACGTTGTTTAATATTTACATCTGTATAATTCAAATTCCCCTCTACAACAAGCTGATTTTATCACCATGGAATTGTTTTGGTAATTCACACAATGCATTATCTTTTTATTGTCATGCTACATTACACGAATAGTATCCTTGCTTCCGGAGCTAGTTAATGCGTCCCGGTCACGACCAGCGAGTGTAAATACCGGCTAGCGTCCCATTAAATGTGCTCTGTTGAAAATTGTGATGGAGACAGGAGAGCCTTGACAGTTTATCATGCAAATATGCGCGTCTCTAGCGCCAGTACATACGGCCAGGGTCCACGTGATGACGTATAGAACCACTACTCTTGGTAATTTACCTTCCTGACGTCCACATGAGACGTGACGGCGGTGGGGACACAAGGAGCTGTTCAGTGCCTGTCGTCGCCTTTGAAATACGATGCATAACATTATATCACAGACGTAACGTACAAGACGGCTTCTGCTCGCATTTCGCTCATGGCCTTTTGGAGGGAAAAGATAAACACTTCCTCCACAGTGCGTTCGCTTCATATAATGGATTGTTATAAGCCGAGCCTGCTTGCTGTGATCCTTATCGCTCCATTACCGTCTTTACGTTTATATTCCGCTCATTAGGATGCGGTTGATTGTCTGCGAGTCGGTTAAAAGGTACTTCCCACCCTCAAATGACCGTATCATGAGTGGCGTGGCGCTGTGAGTAATTCTACGTGGGTGGTCCTCGTGTCGCTTATAGGACGCGTGAAGGAAGATTGGAAAGCTCGGCGTTTAGTTTCGTCTGCTTCAGTGCTGACCGAATGACGTACGTCTTTAAGATATGTCAGATTTTTTTCTTTAATTACTGGCATATTAAAACTTTGAATGTGTTCTTTGCCAAATAAAAGAACGTTGTTATTAGTAGTATCATTTTGAGGTAAAATATGAATGTGGATATTACTTCGAAACAATTTCGTTGAAAGAGAAATGTTCGATATTTAGAATTTATTTTGATTATTTTCGTGTCTGATTCAACATTCACAGTAAATCATTTTATTTAGAACGAATCATCTTCCACCTAATTTAGTTTCATTCAGTCATTTGATCAAGTTTGGTGTAGACATATCGGTGTAAAGTGTTCGGTATAAGACACATGCAAAGCAAAAAATTGTTACGAATTTCCATATCTGTACGGTTTGTCATTTTTTGTATATGTTTCGCTTTCTATGTAATGTGTGTATACGTTTCTTTATGGAACTGGAAATGTCATTACCAGTTATACTTTTCTGAAATGAAGTAAACTGGGCATTTTAGGACTACTGTTTTTTTTGCAGATAACAGAATCGTTTGAATTGAGAAATGGAAAAAATAGTTTCATTTCTGATTGAATTACTTTTTTCTCTGTCAGAATATTCTCTACGTGTGTGGTCATTCTTTGCGAGCGACAATCTCAAGGACATCCACTACTGGTCGAGCGTTTTCCAGTGCCAGTTCCATTTGAGTCGCAAGAGATACAAACTAGTGGTGCTAAAGCAGCACATATTTACTTGCATTATTTGTAACGGCTGCGTAATATTGAATTACGACATGAACTTCCAGAAGTGTTTCTGCCCTGCAAAATTACTTTTCCTGCGCTGGGACTCGAACTCGGGGCCTCAGATTTAGCACTTACGTTACATTACCCCTACATTACTAACCTCAACCTTCCCGACGGATTTTATTAATGAAAAATATCTACAATTAATATTGTAGTTTTGTTGTATTATCTTTTACCTATTTTCTACTCCACAGAAGGAGAAATAAACAATTTGGTACCCTTCTTAAACTTTTATTATAAATTGCATGTAATTCAAGCAAAAATTACACGGAAACTACTCGTATCTTCCGAAACTTTTACAAGACCTTATTTATAGATCAAATTTTTCATTATCTTTCTATTTATTGGCTATATTTAAGTGTAAAATATATTACATATTTTCTTTGTCTATATAGATAAAGGTTTACAGTGAATTTGTGGATTCGTTGAAGAAATGTGAATAAACTATTGTGATATTTTGATGTGTTGGAATGTGGATTAATATTTTTTAATGCTGCTATCTCTCTCTTTTAACAATACTTTATTTTTTACATCCTTCATTGTTCAAGAGTGCATTTAAAAATAATTTCGTTGAAGTGGCAAATTACGAAATAGTATTGCTGTATTAATTTTACAAACTTTGTATCAGCATTTGAATAGTTGGCAGCGAGGTATTGAGTGTATTCTTTCAGGATACGAAGCAATATGCCCACTTTTCACCCTTCTCATCGTTGTGTGCTTTGAACGGGCAAATTAACAAATATTTAACAATAGTGAATACTAATTTCTGCGGAAATATATTTTACACTAGTCAATCATGTATCAGAGATGATGCAATGTTTTGACACCTCAACACCGTTTAACCATTTGGTATATGCTATCTGAAGATCATGTGAAATTCACTTTTTCAAGACACGTAAATGATTTTACATCATTTAATGCGATTATTTAGAATGTGTATTTAATTTCTTTATCGAATTGCTTAATACAAACGAGAATATATTAGAGAAATTAAATGTCAACTATGAATATTTCTGTTAAAACATAAACCTTCCGAGATGTATTTGGACATGGATTTACCCCATGGAAATTGGTTGAGGTAGAAAGGCAGATATGTTTTGATACGCAGCATATATATAAGATGAAAGGGATATAACACAAGTCTTTACCTTGCCCCTTTCTATATTTAGTTCTTTCACTGGGTCAAAATAAAAATAAAAATCCTAGTTCCATTATTGCTGCGTATGTTAACGAAGGCAAAACAAAAACATCTTTCAAACAGGTTTGGGACTCAGAAATTTTCCACAATCATTTATGAAGTACGTAATATTTCATAAAATTGACAAATCAGAGTCCTTAAACTTCGTCACCAGTCCGAACCTAATTAAACTATATAGTTCAGCAAAAGATCACGCATTATTTGCGTTAACACAAACATGTGTATGGGTCCGGTGATTGAAAGAAACGGTAAGAGCAAAACAAAATAATAAAAATATCGAATTTGAAATATTTTAGGAGAAAGTGGAAAATAAGTTGTAAATTACGCAATTGAGTGTGAAATGATCCAAGTAATAGCTGAGAATGAAGCGAAGCAACTAGAAGATCGCCAAGAAATTGCTGGGTGAATGAGTGCGAGCCCGTTACCGCTCTCCGTGACAAAGCCTTCCCCTTCGTTTCGTATTCAGCTGCCATGTCGATAAGCAAGCACTCCTTCCTCATCGCTGCGCCTCGAGCATCTCGACTGCGTTCCCAGTTTCACCTATGCTCGTTAGTCATACATCATGAAACGTGCCATCGGGGCCAAGTGTGAACTTGTGTTGTGAGAGTAGAGGGGGGGGGGTACGTTGTTTGTATGGACTTTGAATCTTGATTTTTTCTGAGTAATTTTTTTTATATTCCATTTCTTGATTTAAGGAGAATTCGGAATAAAAGACTTGAAACACAAATAAATTACATTTACTTATAGTTGAAGAAGTGGTCGTGACAGCTCAAAACAGTAGTCCTGTTCTTTTAGCTACTGCAAATGACAACCGAACTTATTACTGATGGGAATATTACTTGTGACAAATTACAAATTTTGACTCTATTTTTGTTGAATCTGGATGGTCAAGAATGTGTCATGGTGTGTCATTTCATTCGTTCATCTTCGTCTTCAATATTTCTTCATCATCAATATTTCATTTAGATTTAGTACATTTGAGTAGATAGCGTCTGAAGCAACATCACGCCTCCGTACTCATCACAGATAGGTTGCTGTTTTACGGCGAAGTTATTTAATTCTAGCTACAGAAAGTACTAATTAGGGAACGGGATCTCCAGTAAAAAGGTGATACGTAAGACATAAGAATTGCGATGGACTCGATATGAATCGTTAATATCTAGACTTTTCTACAAATTTTACTAATTGTGTGGATCTGCGCTCTGAATTTCCAACGGAAAGTTAGTGCTGCTGTCAGATGAAGAAAGCGTGAAAAAAGACAACATGGGCTCCAATGCAAGTTTTATAAATGCCTCTGAAGTCGCCGATGGGCAATGGGAAAGATCACGAATGACATTTCTATCGGAAATAATTATTCAGTTCTGATTCATATTACGTGAACATCATTTGTGAAATTGGTTGGTGTTAAATGTCGATCATGTTCTTAATTCGATATTATTGTCTCACTACCTGGTATTACCAGTTTTCCTCGTACCAATGACTTTGTTTGCCCTACAATTAGGCAAAAAATCTGACTTTATTGATACGAAGAAGATCGGAACTCCACAATAATTGTTTCAATTAGTCGTGTGTAGTGCAGATGGTTTACTGAACAAATCTCACAGTAAAGGCAATCATCAGAATCTAAGGGAGTTCTGTATATCTAAGAGAAGAGAAACTAGTGGTGCTACAACACATATTTTCTCCCATTTTTTAAAAAAAATTTCAATTTTCGACAATTAGAGACTTCAACGAAAATGAGACCCGCGCCATTTTTTGAGCGGCATTTCTTCTATCCGTGAAAAAAATGAAGAAAAAATGGAAGTGCTTTCTGAAAAAATGTTTTTTTATAAATTGCATTAATTCCAAACCTAAATTATGCAAAAACTTAGTTTCTTCAAAAAACGGTATATGATATTTTTTAAAGAGTTAGTATTTTGAAAAAGACTTTGTCTAAGGCAAAAATATTCATCTTCGATTTTGTAGTTGTGAAATGTTAAATTTATGCAATTTTCGAAAATACAGAGTTCGTTGAAAATGGGACCTTGTCACATATTAAGAGAAAATTTAAAGACAATATGGAGCGGTTTTTGAGAAAATTTAAAAAATTAAAACTTGCCAAATTTGAAACCAAATTACACGAAAACTACTCATATTTTAAAAATATTAGAAGTGGCCTTATTTCAAGATGTGTGTGTTAAGAACATATTTTTTTAAGGAAAATAATCTAATCTTTAATATTGTAGTTATAGAAAGATGCCCAAAAAATTGAACTTTTGGACTTTTCCAAATATCAGAGATTTTAACGAACATGAGACCTGCACAATTCTCTAGTGTCCTTCATGTTTCCCGAGGACTACGTTTAATGAACCAAAATTGGATAATTGTTGAGAAAATTTTGAAAATGTTTTTGAGGCTTCGTGTGAAAGCCTCAAAAACTCAAAATATCCAGTCCTTACTCCCAAAGAGACCATTCAGATCAATTAGGGAATATCAATTTTGAAGAAAATCGGGTGAACGAATTAGGTGCTAGCGTTGGTCACAGACGGACAGACTATGGATTGCCGTCAATCGATTTTTCGGTATCACAAAACATGGTTTCTGGCTACACTACGTATTGGCGGAAGTAATTTTCTATACATCCAACACCAAGATATATCCCCGTTTTCGTTACCAGTGCCGGGCAATAAGAGTTGTCCAAATTCGCTGATATTCGGCGCAGGATTACATAACTTTCTCTTCGTACGATGTAAGTGAAAAAAAGTAAAAACACTTTTTATTTTGTATTTACAAAGCCATATGCAGTACGAAAAATACTGGGCACTCGAATGTAAAATATACCCTTAAATTGAGCACCTCTGCCTATAATACAGTTTCACACCTCGCAACTGGACAAAATAGCTTTGTTTACTTACGTTTATATTTTCCGCGCTAACACATACTACATCCCCTTTGCAATAAATAACATCTTAATGATGTGGAATTCAAGACTTGGATATTTTGACAAAATATTTTAGTCTTTCTTATTTTTAGAGCTGTACTCACACTGCAGAAGCGTGACTATTCAAAATACTAGTTTTAAGCGCAGTTTTTTTTTCATATAAATCGCCTTGCAAGTGTCGGTGTATATCATGGACTCTTCTTTATTCCAATTGTATTATCCCGATTTCTAACTTGCTCTACATTTTAAATCACAAAGCATATTTCCACAAAAAATAGAATAAATTTTGAAATATTTGGTTTTCAGGGATTAAGAAAGACTCGCCTTCAAAACATCTGCGTTCTGAACGGATTTCGACTGTGCGACATTGAAAAATGCTATCAAAGCAGTGAGTGTCCCAACATTCATTTGATTCAGTTTACGAAAAAATATCTGCCAAAACATTCCTTTAAAATATTATCAGAATTTTGTTAGTTATTTCACTCATTGTGCAAATGAGAATCGTCTGGATTGCAGTTTCTGTATTTTGAACAAATGGATTGTTGAAATTTCTTGCAAGATTTTGTAATATCCAGACATAACTCACTTCACAAAGTACTCAACTGCCCATTATACGAGATTGTGCATTACTATTCATTTCAAATGATATCTCATAAATGTGGACAAACTATGTGTAATATATTCCTCTCCTGTATTTAATATAGAATTCACAATCAACACTAAACCGTTAACAATCGACGTTCCAAACTGATTAACATGCACAAAATAACAGAAATCCATAAGCGCTCGAAATAAATAATTTTTTCGTCCTACGAATTAGCGGCAGAATGAAACTCTACTCTTCCCAATAGTTGCAGGAAATATTGCTTTTGACGTTCAAGTTTTAGATTTCTAAGTGTAAAATGGATGGGTCCATACACGAGTAAAAACGACAGAAACATTACAAGGTCACATCCCTGAACAAATAGGTAAAGTGTGAGTCTTCCTAAAGATCTCCACGCAGGTCAGTTTGCCTCATCGAGCCGCGGCCGGGCCGCCTCATGGGCTACGCCCGACCAGAGCGGGCGGGGAGGCGCTGCCAGAGAGCGATCGCGGCGATGCCGATTTGCGGCTTCTTAGCGTGGAGAAAGCGCAGCGGTGGGAGGCGGCAGCAGCAGCACCTGAACTCCCTCGCCCCCTCGCCCCCTCGCCCCCTCGGCCCCTCGCCCCCTCGCCCCTGCCCCTCGCCCCCCCCTCGCCCCTCGCCCTCGCCCCCTTCGCCCCCACGCCCCCACGCCCCCACCCCCCTGCGCCCCCTCGCCCCTCGCCCCCTCGCCCCTTCGCCCCTCGACCCCTGCCCCCTCGCCCCCTGCGCCCCTCGCCCCCTCGCACCTCGCCCCCTCGCCCCCTCACCCCCTCGCCCCCTCGCCCATCGCCCTTTGTCTTTATTATAACTCTAGTGTAAATCAGAACCACATCTCATGTCCTGGGCATGATCTTCAGAATCAGTAGCCGAACAACCACTGTCAACTCCAACGATGTTCCAAATCATATCGTCCGGGTTACTTACAATGAACAGCAAGAGGGGCTTTCCAAAAGACAATCACTTTCGCGCGAGCATGCAATGTAGTTCATCTATCAAATAGATACGACGATACGTGGCGGAAAGGTTTCATGATTATTAGAGCTCACAGAGAAAACTATTGCTGATATCAATGTTAGAATTAATTAGAAATGAACACCAGAAGGTTTATAGGAACCTCAGCTCTTTAAAAGATTGCATTTTTCAATGATTAAAGATTTTTCACGCCTAGATCGTTCGGGTGTGGTGCTTGTATTCTTGGGTTATTCATTACTTCAGAGGTGACTTTGGTTACACTTTCACCGTTGGTGCGACGCTTACATGAACTCTCAAAAATGTAACATGCTTCGGCGTGATCTTCTCTCTCATCGTTTTAGTTCAAATCTTTTTTCCGCTAACTTCAAGGTCGCCGTATAACATTCCATACTACTGTACTCATTTTGTTGAACATTACAGTCTTCGGCATTCATATGGGAAATGAAATCAACAAATGTCGTGTGCAACTTCTTGAATAAAATGTTAGAAAGTTCTACGTAATTCTGAACGCATTAAAATACAAGAGGAAAATTAAATAAGTTTTACGAAAATATATGGTAAAAAATTATTCTTGGAACTCTACGAGAGTGGACATACGGTTGATCTCTCAGATGACTGAGTTCTCCTTTCTTGAGAGGGCGTCGTAGACATTTATCAGAACACTGTCCTTCTCAGAACCTGTTATTGTTCTCAAGTGCCATAGCTTCCTGCTCGTGACAATGAGCTTAATGCTGCCGTCACTACAATAGACTTAGTCAAGTCGTGCGCGGCACAGCATCACACAGCCCGGACAGTGCTGAATCATTTGCAATTGATAGAGATATCTAGCATATATATTGTTCTGATTCTTGTTAAACATTGTAGAGTAATACAATTTTAAAATGTAGATGTCAGTAAACGTATTTAATATGTTTGTGCTTGAAACATCTAATAGTCAGTATGAGGATTACAAGCAAAATAAGCGAAAATTCCAATTATGCATCTCAGAGATCACCGCGTGATCTCTAATACTTTTTATTACGGCACGTTCTGCAGGGTTAAGTAAAACACAAACGCGTTAGTGGAAGAAACGGTTACTTCTCTCTTTTTATACTGAACTTACCTTCAGGTACTTCAACAATCAAGGTCATAGAAATCCATTAGTGATAACTAGGGCGCGAATTTTGATTGTCAAAAGTGCCACATTGCCAAAAGTGATCAATAAAATGCTGTTAAAATGCTTTAAAAATGCCCTAAAAACAAAGACAAATGACGTAAGAAACTTTGATCACACCACTTCAGATGAACAACTCAAGCTATTGGGTATGTTGCTGATGGAATCGAGACTTCTTCCTTTTGTTCAAATTAACTCAGCTTGCAAACACTTGGTTCGGATTGTTCTTCAAAAAAAAAAAAATCGCTCTCATTATTTATTGCGAAATCGGCCGAACTGACAATGGCGCCTAAAGGCGTCACAGAAATCTTAGATTACATAGTACTCGCAACGGCTGACATTACAGTATATAAGCGAATAAATCGAATAGGCTACTATGCAATTCTGTAGTGAATATTTGTTGAACCTTGTAAATATTGTTTTAAGCAAATACCATTAAAGTGATATTAAAATCGATGAAAAAAGCGAAAATGCATTACAATTATGTAAAAAGGTAAAAAATGACTTTTATGTCGAAATCAACGAAAATGCAAAAAAAAAGACATAAAGAACAGGTCATTTCGTTTCATCATAACATAAAATGAATTTCTATACTAAACGGCATTGTTCTAAAGAAAAAAAATGACATTTCATTAACATTCGCCTCCTAGTTATTCGTAGATGACGGCAGTAATGATGATTCGTCAGTGATGGAGAAATGGTGGAAGGAGAGACAGCCAGTAAAAGGAGAAGCCTAAAACCATAAATTACACAAGAATCGGTCATGGATCGAACACGGGTCCCGGCAACGGTGGGAGACATGCGCCAACCATCAACTACGAACCCCCTCAATCGCCAAGTGCTCATCTTTCCCCGTCGTGCGAGAGCTGGCACGCCACAAATCGGCCGCCCTCCGCCGCCCTCCGCCGCCGAGTGCGCCTGACGGCCGCCACCCGGTGCCTCGCACGTGCGCGCCCAATTGCCCCATCAAGCGGCCCAAGTGCGAAACGAAGTCGCGCCGCCTCTCGCCGTTTGCGACGCGAGCGGCCCCGCCCCCGCCTCTTACGGTGTTCGGGCTCGCGCTGGGGAGCGACGGGGGCCAGCTGGAGGAGTCACGGCGCTGGAATCGCCAATGTTTGAGGCGACCCACAACCCAATAGTATTTTTACCATTTTATTTGGAAGTGCCGCATTTTATCAGCTACTTGTTATATGATTTTACTCATTTATAGTAATATGTCCAGTATGGTGTAGGAATTGGATTTTGCGGTTTCGAATGCATTGTGTGTATCTAGACTTCAGCTATTCGTGTACCAAGAAATGTTTTTTTGTAAAAGTTTGATTAATTCAGTTACTTTCCATTCACTTTTCGTCAGATCTCATGTGCTCCATTGAGCGAGTGTAGAACTCCTCATGCCGGTTCGATCCGGAGAATCACACTCATGAGGTAAACTAGAGAATTTGGAGGAAGTGAGGCTGTTTGCCAGTGCTTCCCTTACCCAACCAGAATGTGTCAAAGCACGAACTGGCCCCACGAGAGACACTTTTCATAGCGCGAATGTCATTAATCAGCACCGCTCTGGCCGTAACATTTTCACAATTGCTATAGCCACTTGCAGTTTGCGGATGCTACTAATTGCTTTTCCTTCTGCCGTTAATCAGACCTCCCCGGGGCCTTGTGCATGGAAAGTGAGCACGGTGGCCAAGGGCCATCCAAGAGCTTCCATTGATAGATCGAGCTGTACAGTACTTTCATTATAAAGTTTTTTTCACTCAGTGGATTTATGAATAAAAAACGAAGAATTACTAATTAACTTCAATTCAAAAAATACCTCTAAGGATTTCGCGTGTTCAAGTTAACGTTTAGATCATACATCGAATCAATCGCAAACGAATTTTGACGAATATATGTCGTTCAGAGATGCTATTTCCATAATTGTTACATTTTGCTAGTTCGGGTCGCAATTTAAAGATAAGAATCGCAAGAAACAGCTTCCACGATTATGGGGAACGAAGGGTGCCGACGTTGCTACTGCTAATACGCCGAGAGCGAACGGCATCAAAGCGTCTTCCCACTCTGGAGGCAACCTTGTGAAAGTAGGCGCTGTGTGCGGGGGTGTCTGGCTGTTCGAGCGGTTTTCGATCAATGCATTCAGACGCGTGCTGCAACGCGCTGCAGCTGGTCGCACCTCCACCACCGCTCCCAGCCCACCCCTCCATCTCCCCTTCTCGCCTGGCATGTCCATCACCCCGTCACAACCTCCTTCTCACAGCCATTGTTCTCTTACATCCATCTCGCTCTCACACCCATCGCTCTCACACAGCATTTGCCCCCTCACGTCCTTTGCCTTCTCACATCCTTTACCCTCTGTCATCCTTTACCCTCTGTCATCCTTTACCCTCTGTCATCCTTTACCCTCTGTCATCCTTTACCCTCTTACATTCGTCGCCCTCTCACGGCCATCGCACCCGTCACATCCATTGCACCTCCAGCGCCCTAGTTTCTCCTATCACGTCCATCTTATCCATTGCCCGATGACACTCGTCGCTCTGTCGTACCCAACGCCATCTCCTTCGCTTTCATCGCCCCACTCCCACTGCATTTTCCGCCGGTAGCTGCACCTCTCGTGACTGCTCCGTACGCATGCCCACCTCGGCCCCCACTTTCCCGATGCGCTTATTCTGGGTCGCGTTGGGGTTCTACTGCTCGCCTTCACCTTGGGATCGCGATTCGATTACCGGTCATCGGTGGAATTTGTGATGGGCGAAAATGGTCCGCTGCTGGTGTTGGCTCTCTTTTATTTTGCGCCCCCATTCCATTACCATGCACCTTTTATCATTTTTACAACATTATTCCGGGGTCTATTGCTTAAATATTCTCTTCCCGGAGTTAGCAACGAAAGCCATAATAATAACTACAACCTATCTATTCTCCCTCTTTCCGATCTGTTGAACGTTGTCCTCGTGCTTTTCTCTTTCACAATTGGTCCCCAGGAATATTAAAAAAAATCCAAGCCACGCTGAGCGATTCTGCACTAGCGTGCCTCAACAAACATGGCGTATGGAATTTTCATTCTTTGGAGCGTGGCGTGCAAGAAGAGCAAGAGGTCAGTCAATTCACCCCATTCGACGGCACATCCCTCGGACGCCCTCCGCCCCAGCCCGCCCTCGACGCCCGCGCCCTCGCCTCTGCCGCAGCCCCGCAGCGGCCGCTCGCGCCTAGGACGAGCCCCTCCATGTACAGAGGGTGCATTTCTTTGAGCTGCCCAAGCCGCCATTTTATATCCAGTTGAACTGTGCGATATTGTGATGATTGATTGATTGATTGATGGTGATTCTGGGCGCATCAACGGCAAAGACCATTATACCCGTACGTGTAGAGCCTGTTTTACCTCGGGAGTTGGCGGTGGTCTTAGCACGCAGGATGGCGAGATCTGACGCCGACCTACCGTCGGTTAGCGGGGTTTTCCCCAACCAGGTATCTCCCACCAGCGGGGCATCGCCTCAACCGGAACAAGCTCTAATCTCCCGACCGGTCTCTCGGCATATGTGGTGCATGTTAGTGTAAGTGTGTGTAAGTAAGGAGTGAGGATAGGACAAGGAATAGGAAGGAAAGATTGCTCTCGGCCCGTAACCCGTTCGCTCGGGTACTGCTCCCCGGCAATCGCCTGGTGTTGAGCGCTATTGTGGGTGCGTTCGGAACCCCCAATCTACCGAAAACCAATGATAGTACGCTCGTAACCCTCCATAATGCCTTCATTTGTTTTCATTTCTCCTTAACTCGCGGCTATGAGGGGAGAATATATTAAATGGCGGCGGCCGTTGATGTTGCGCTGCTGTGTCGCGGGACTCGAGCTCGCGGCGCCGCCGCCACCACGGCCGCCATCGCTTGAGACATCGGCGATCGCGTCGGTGACAGCGTGGGCGGCGGCGTGGGCGGCGTGGGCGGCGCGGCGGCTACGGGGGCGGCGTGCGCCGAGCGATGACCGCGTGCGTCCGTGAACCAATGCCGTGCGCCGCTCGCACGCTCGCATACGAGGCCGCGCGTGCCGGCGCGCCCGCCGCACGCGACGGCGGAGTGTGAAATTGGAGCGAGCGGGCTGTGGGCGGCGCCGGGCGCACGGGAGCCGGACTGAACGTCGGATTAGCGGGCGGCGGGGAGCGCGGATCGCTCAGCGGGCGGGAGCTAACCAAGGCGAGGATACGGAACCGGGAGAACGATTTAGTCAGCAAAATCTCAGGACTGGGATTTGTGTTTGTAGTTGGCCATTATATTTGCCCCGCAAAGGGCAATTGCCTCGGCATTTTAAGATTCCCAATCGGCCACACGATCGGGAACCCGCGATGTCGCGAATTCGCTTAAGTTCGTGACTTTACCTTAGTTAACGAATTCGGTTAGCGACGATGGTTTTAGTAGAACCATCCGAGCATTCGTCTGGATGACGGACGAGAACCACGGAAACCCCGGTCAGGATGGCCGGTACGGGGCCTGAAGCCGGACCTTCCGACTGCGAAGTGAGCTCGCTACGCCCTGATCCACTTCGCTCGGTCAGAACTGGGATAGGATGTTGAAAACTAACATGAAGCAATCAAATGGTATCGAAGAACGTAGAAAAGTGGAACATTCAGATATTGCAGAATCAGAATATATGAAATGTCAAGCGAAAAATAACATGTGATCTTACAAAAGCAACAAAAAAAGACATATCGGGACATAGTGGATGCGGTGTGAGTAAAACGACAACAAATATCACAAAGACGGCGAGCGACTTCGAAGGAGGGCAAACGCAAGGGAGGGCAGTCATCCCGAGCAACCAGGGAGGGCGCTGAGGGCGAGCAGTGCAGTGGGCAAGTGCGGCGAGTGCGGCGAGTGCGGCGCAGCGGCCGGAGGGGTCACAAGGGTGGCGCGGCGCAGCGCGGGATCTTCGAGCGGCGCGCGCGCCTCCGCTACCTCCGCCGCCGCCGCCGCCGCCGCCAGTGCCTCCGGGTCACGGCCGCGCCACGAGCCGCGCCGCGCCGCGCCGCGCCGCGCTCCCGGACCACTTTCCCGCGTGAGCAGGAAGAGCGCTCTTTCCGGCGCGTCGTTGCGCCTGTGACTCCTCCACCTCCGTTCCACCACCACCACCTCCGCCGCCGCCGCCGCCGCCGCCACCGCCACCGCTGTCGCCACCGCAGCCGCCGCAGCCGCTCGGGCTCCTTTCCGAGCCTTCGTAGCAACGACCGAATATTGAGGACGTTCCTGAAAAAAGGAAGAAGCTAGTGTTATGAAAACCGCTAGCTGTTTTTGTTACGTTACGTTGCGGTGTGGCTACTTTTCTAACCGCGAACCATGTTCTGACAGGTCGAAATGCTTAGTATCTACAGTCGTGGCCCGAGTCCGTCGCGGTCAGATTGGAAGGATGTCCTTGTGTCATTCCTTCATAACGTGGCTTTAGAATTCTTTCCAGTATGCAAACCGTGTGAAATGGGGTGACTGGCAAATTGAATTGACTGGGACATTTGAATTTAACATCAGGTATGTGACTGCAGTTGGTTACGAAGGGAAATCCTACTTAAAATTGCTTAGTTAAAAAGAAAAATGGGAGAGATTCAAGGAGAGAATTGCGAACGATTTAGAATTTGATCTCCCCAGATCAAATTCTAAATCGTTCGCAATTCTCTCCTTGAATCTCTCCCATTTTTCTTGTAATGTCTCAGTCTTTTATGACAATATACCGCATCGAGTAAAAGTGAATTAACGTTATGGATTTCGCTCTTTATTTTCAGTGTCAACGTTTCTCTCACACAGGGCAAAAAACTTCTGAAAGAATTCATGAGAGATTTACCTTCAAACATAATTGTGGCATTTCATAAACACTCCCAGCGGCCATTGCACTCTTTCTTACAATACCGCCGCGAAACTGCGAGAGCCAGAGGTTTCTGTTTCCCAAGGTGAAACATCCTTGGGCATATCATCAAAATAATTGATGTTAAGTGCAAATATATTTCTTACTTATGTTTGAAAAATCTCTCAGTAAAATTGTTGTATTTTACTGATACCTTCCTCTTTATTTAGGGACAATTCGATTCGCAATCTTATTTACTATTTCTGCAGAATCTTGAGACTATCGTGTGCTAATGTTGAAACGTACATTTTTTAAAAGAATTTCACATAAGTGGAAAAGGAAAGGAATCCGGGTTTCTATCAATGTTGCCTCCGCACCAAACACTCGCTCTATTGGGAACGGCAGCGATTGCCTGAAGATCGTGAGGGCAACTGAGGGCGTTGCTGTGGAAAAATATAAAATATAATCATAATTAATGAGGATTCTAAGGGTGTCTGAATGTGCACACAAAGCGAGAGAATATCTGCCAAGTTAAATAATTATCACATTTGCATAAGTTTCGTAAAATACAATAAATGTATGTAATTTTCCGAAATTTCGTAATTCCAGTCATTAATTCTGATTTTCCACCCGGAATTTGTGACTGGATGCAGATTCGTTGACGGGGGATGTGTCAAAGTTCTTATAGCTGTTTTTGAGAAAACAGTGAAAACTGCTAAAACGGCCATCTGCATTAAGCGGTAACCTCCACAATCCGTCATGTTTTTGCGATTGAGTTTTTCCGTAAGACGCGTGTAAATATTCCTTCTTTTCAGCGGTCACCAGTCTAACCGGTCAGCGACCAGGCACATTTCGTAGATTCCTCATTTCTTCAGCGGTCGCCTCAGGGAACTGTGTTATAACAAGAAGCGGAAAAGTGGTGGTTATTGTTGATTTAATATCTTTCTACTTCGGGATGCATTGTCAGATTACTTCTAATAATGACATCTATAGTCGCTTATCTCGCAGGGGATAACATTCTATTTTAGGTAAAGCAAATGAATTTAATAAATATTGCTAATGAAACAGCAACACTGTCGTTTCTCCCAATTTACAGCATTTCTATGGTTTGCAAACTCGTGCTTCTCGTCTACAAAAATCTGCTAAGGACTCGCAGAGCACACCGCATGCGCGAACTCCATCTAAAGGTCATTCGCTAACTCCTTCGTCACATGGCCCTGCTATGAAGTTTGTATATGTAAATGAATTGCATCTTCAAGTCTGATGTGCTCGTTTGGTTCGGCGAGAACGGAAAGTGAGTTACTTGGTAATGAGTGACTAGTCAAGAGTGCATTTTTATTTGACTGAGAGGAGGCAAAAGATCCTAAATACCTTCCTTCAAATGTATTTTGGCATGCAAGGTAATTAAAAATTTTAAATAGTTCATTTCATAGCAATTAGCACAATTAGATATGACTTACCCTTTCAGTAACCTCATGACATTGATTAAGTGGTCATCTCTATTAACGGCCAATGGTGACGCTTAAGTCAGGCTTCACAGTAATAGGATAACGATAATTTCTGGAAAGTTCCGGCATAGACAGCTTGCCCTTTGAAAAAACCTTTCTTAATACAATTTTGTAGCATTACCATACAAATCTTAAGCTTTCTGACGTCTTTTTTAAAATTAAGGATACTTAGCCAACTTGAAAAATTATAAAAGATTTCTTTAGGTGTACCGTCCGGACTATGCTGAGTTGATCCTCCAGTACAGGCGACAGGCACAGAAAATACGACGTTTGCGCACTCAAGGTGAGAAGAGAAGGGCATGTCGGGTTTCAGCCTTCCATCATCGAACACACCCACCGAGAAAAAGGTGATGCATATTTACAAATAGTTTTTACTAATTTCCTATAATAACGACAGTCATTCAATACTCTAATTGCGTTACAAATAACGTATAATAGTCAAAAATGTTTTTCAATGTTTTTTAGATTCAGCATAAATGGAAAAAAAATTCCTTATAAGAAAGCATCGAATGTACTGAACTCGAACGAAATTTAGACTAACAAAACATAGAAGAAGTAAAGGGAATTCCTTTACGATTTCATACAATTTGATTAAATAATATGAATATAAAATAAATAAGTACACAAAAAATTTTTAAGATGTGTTCTCGACGTATTATTCCTGCAAATACAGTGCGAAATGATGAATTCACGAAGTGCCAGTACTTCAGAGTCCAAAAATGGAAGACGCTAGTTAAGCAATATATGTGGAATGTATCTTACCAATATCCTATAGATCACACTAGGTCCTATAGTGTTAGTGAATAATACAAGCGAAATACAGAACATATACGAACAAGTAATTTGGGAATGAAAACCAAAAACAACAAGATGAAGAGAATGAAATTTTTTGGTCCCTTCACATTGTATAGCGCTTCATTTGAACGTTTCTCCCATTATTTCATTACATATCTGCCGTACAAATCGTTACAAAACCTTACGTAGGCTTTCATGTTCTATTTCATAATCAAAGTGGCCAGTTAACGTCGATTCAAGACACTGATACAGAACAAGATCAACAAACCGTACTATGCATTTTCTCCGTCTTCGTTTTCTCGAAAGACGAAAATAGCATGTCTATCTGGAATTATTTCTTCAATTTCTCCCCGAGATAATTTCCTCTTATTATGTAAATTGAATGTGTAACTAAGAGGGACACCATTTTTTGTTGTCAGATGTTACCTGTGCCACGAAGTACGTATTTCTTCATATCTCAAATAGCTGGAAAATGTAGCTTCGGTTTTCTCGTGGGATGTCCTTTAAGAAATGCATTCGTTGTGTTCTCGCTCAAATGAACATATAACTTACGTCGTCGTAATTAATTTTCTACGAGTTTTTCTCTTGACGTGCAATTATCAAAAAATCTGTAATAATTGTAATGAATGTAATATCTTTTCTGAGAAGATTCGAGCAGTCCGTTCAGGTAAATGACGACAAACTGCATGTTTTGATAGACAATCGAGGATTTAATGAAAAGTATCTGTTATTTTGGGACGCAGAAGCACGGAAAGGGGAAGCCCTCGTCTCTCCCTGGTGTAATTTCTTCCCGTGTCCATTTCCGAAATGAAAACGCGAATGTGAGCGTGTGGGAATGACGGCGGCATTTCAACGTCCCCGGCTTTATCTCGTGCGTCAGTGTGCATTTGAAAACAAACAGCGCTTTGTGGGGGCGCCGCTGCAGGTGGTGGCGGCAGCGGGGGCGGCGCAGGCGGCGAGCGACGGTGGAGGCCGCCGCCGTCCCCACGACACTCACCTGCCC
>BOPP01000004.1:1124899-1158921 GCA_017312745.1 Gryllus bimaculatus | reverse complement strand
CACTCGCAATGCGACGAGGTTGAAAGTGGGAAATGAAATGTCGGGACGTCTTCCCGTGGGCGTCGTTATTACAGGGCATCATCCTACTTTTTCAGTCCTTATTTTCCCATGCTTCGTTTGTTAATTTTAAATATCCAGCAGCAATTACTTCTATGAATATCACAGTAATAATCCCAATTGTAAAATTAATTTCACTCTTGCCTGACAAACTCCGAGTCAGCAATTTTCAAAATAAATAAGTGATGTATAGTGTAAAAACAATACAAAAGTAATCGCTTCTGGGATAAGAGGAAGTTGGAGCATTTCTGAACTTAAATATAGATTATATTGAAGAAATATATTAACAGAAATGTAAATCACATATACACCCAATCTTTTGTGATATTCTTCCAACGTGAATAAACTGCAATAATAATGTAGTTTAATACTAATGAAAATACCCTATAATAATAATAATAATAATAATAATAATAATAATAATAATAATAATAATAATACCCCTCATTAATCCTTGAAATGAATATCATCTTCATTGCCATTACCGATCGGTACAGAAGTCAAATTCGCACCAGAGAAGGTATTTGAACAGTTTGAATGACTTCCAAAACATTTGAGGTACTGAATAGATTCCAGATAACTCGGAGGAAGCGATCATTTCTTCAAGAAAGTAGTCGAAACGTAAGCGAATAATTAAAGGAGTATTGCATCACCAGCTGCGTACAACTTGGAATAGAAAAGTGTGTGTCAATCATTGTGGAGAATATTGAGTTGTTTTCGGGAAGGGTGATCAAGGAAGGAGCAAAATGTTTGTCAAAAAGACGTATGTATTCAATAGATCTTGATATTGTGATAGAAGAAAAAATGGATTAATCCGATAAACCAACTATCTAATAGCGTTTAAACAATCCCCTTTAAAAAATGCACTGAGTCCCTTAATTGTCATAATTTCATTCAAAATTCTACGAAAAGTACTAAAGTTTTTAACACATATAGAACCGATATTATTCAGATATCTGCTTTTGAAGAACATATTTCAAAACTGAAAAATCTCTCTTAAATAATTTAGATGTAGGAAGACTCCCAATTTGTTTTAACTATTTACTTTTTTATATACAGAGTATCATGCAAACACTTCGTGTAAGATTCGGTTATTCCTCTGAGACTTACACGTTTTTACTTTCACGGTTGGTCAGGTTACATGCCACTTTTTTTTTTTTAATGAAAAACGAAAGCTTAATATTCACGGTTAGACATAGAAATTAAACATGTGTCGCTTTCAAAAATGCATTTATCTTTATTTTATTTACACATAATATTATCACTACTGTAATGACTTGTAATCAATGAATCCTAAGTATGCGACACAAGCATTATTCTTTCTAGTTTTCCATCCTAATAAATCAAATACAGATAATCAACATCAAAATTGTTAATTCTCAACTTTTAAAGACTTCTACTAGTGTTAGAATGTGGAAACATGTAGATACGTGCTTATATGATGATTTCTTGGGATCAGAAATCTCAAAACTTACACTAATCTCTTGTTACGATTTTTACCTGTATCGATATTGTGCACGAACGGCGAGTGCGATCATACATTATCCACCGTTGCATGCGTTGGGCCGCGTGCACATAAGTCGTAAAGAAATACTCGAGAGCCAGCGTAAATCAAAACTCCCTTAGTCTTGGGGGTAGAGCATGCGTGGACAAATATTGTAGGCACTTATTGAGAATGAATACAGACAGAATAACCTCCGAAAAATATTTTAGCTGTTAGACCTGCCGTGACAAAGACAGAAAAAAAATTATCTTTCTCGTGTTTCACCATCTCGATTTTACATTTCCAGGTTTTTAATAAAAAAGAAATGACGTGTTCTAGTGTCAACGTAATGGAAAGGTCATTGTGGGGTTTGTGAAAAGGCTTGTGAAAGTAGAACGTCAGTCATCTTTTATTTTTATCGTTTCAATATTCACGGGGTAGAGAGTGTACAATGCAAATCGAAGTGGGTTGTAATTCGATGGGGTTTCAAAATGTGCTAGGCTTACAAGTTCCAAAATGGAGTTGCACATTATCTTATCATACCACGTATTTGGTGCTCAATCCTAGTTTATTTTGTTTGTATAAATAACCTTCCTCGTGAAACTGATGTCCAGATGTCCTAGAAATGAAAAAAAAATATTTTACTTATTTTATTAGCGTTGTTAATTGCGTTTCCATTACGTTTTTATACTTATAATTAGTTGTAATTGATTGTAAAGAACATATATATTTCATGTAATCATTATGGCCAATGATACGAAACCTGAAGTAGAATCTTACTGTGCTTCGTCGAATTTAATAGAGGGCAAAACGAGTTAGTGAAATGAATTTGCTAGTATTTTCTTTCATTTATTCAGTCTTATTGTGCTGTTTTTATTTTCATTAAGAAGTACTATTTACCACTGCCCTTAATTACTTTCTCAATTACAGTTATAATTGCTGTTTCCGCGAACATACAAAGTGCAACATGTTGCAGCTTCGGAATCGCAGATTCACCAGCATGTTGCACTCGGGATACGAATCAACGTTTTTGGAGCTGGAAAAAATGTCATTAGTTTTCGTATTTCTCATATTTTTGTCATGATAAAATCACATTTAAATTGCAGTATATAGTGGATTGTGTTATATCAAACTCGCGGGTGTTTTATCGGGATGACACACGTATGTATATAGTTAGTGTCATTCACGATCATGTGTGCTGCAGTAAAGCAGGGGTGGGGGGATAATCGTTTGCCTGGTCTTGCTGTTCCGCACTTTTTTATTTGTACAGACATGCTTAGTTACATATTAACGTACACAGATTGACAATAAAAAAATGCAACTTCAAAATGGTTTAAAAGTGCCACTACATTGAACAATATAGAAATGTCCTGTTTAATGATTTTGCAGATGCGAAGTGTGATACAATGTTCTGCTGGCAAAAGTCGTTTTTGTTTTATTTAAGTGTTTTTTTCATTGTTTAGTATTTAAGATACAGTGACCAGTTCACATAAAATTTACAAATGCTAGATGGACGTATAACTAACGTAATCTAATTTAAAACGCGTACTTAACTTACCTTAAGAATTGCGCGAGGAAACCAAAGCTCCTCTTGAATGTTTAGTATTTGCGAACATTTGGAAGAAGGAAAGGAAGGGGAATCTGTTTCGACTGTAATTCGCAGTCGCTTTCCGTGGCCGTGAAGCCCCGCGCGCGGGGCGTCGCGAGCGCGACAGAAGCTTGGCGTCGGCGTCGGCGTCGGCGTCGGCGTCGGCGTCGGCGTCGCGTCGGCGTCGGCGGCTGACGGCGGCGGCGCAGCGCGCGTGCCAACGGCGCTGGCGAGAGGAGCCTGTCTTTGCAAGACACTCCGCGAATGCAGTAAAAGGGCTCATTATGCGCGGATCGTGATGTTCGGCCTCCCTGGCTCGTCAGGTTGCAGGACAGCTGCGCTCGCGGGGCAGCAGGGGCGGCACGCGGCACTCAATCCCGAGTCCTCTCCCTCATCCCAGAGACGCTCACAGCCGGCTATTAATGCACGCGCGAACAATGGTTATTCACTGGCACTAGATACACAAAGCTGAGATAAAATTACAAAGAATGCGGGGTAAGCGGAAGTTTGCCTAGTACAAAAAGAAATGGAAACACTAAGCAAAAATAATCTGTGAGAGGAAAAACACTAAATATAAAATTGTTTTTCTTTTTATAGTTCCGGCTACACATTCATAAATAAAAATTCAATTTTACGATGAATACTATAACTGAAAAGCAAAATTGTTAATCTGCAATTCTACAAGCATTTTTAGTCGCTTTCTGAACGCCGCTCCCCTATGTTTTTTCAGTTACACTCTCTTAATTTTCATACGTATATTAATAAAGTTGCTATTTGCCCCCTCAAATAATACTTGCAAATTAACTGCAGGGCACTGTTAGGAGAGGGGTGGGGTTAATTACTCTCCGAAAAGGACAAAAATGCTGTTATTAAACTATTCTGGTTTAATACAACCCGCAATGCATGTAGACATAACGGCTTGCTGGGCAGCGGCGTTGGCGGAGCATGGTAAGGGGGGGGGGGAGCGCGAGATGAACCGCGTAGGAAATGAACAAGGGAGTAACAGAGCGAGAGCTAGCCCGGAAGGGATAGCGAGCAGGGAGAAGAAAGAGAGGAGAGGAGCGTGGCGGGTGGGCCGATAAGGCGTGACGGAGGGGGACAGATCAAAAAAATACCCAAGCAACATAAGCTAGTAATGAATATAAGACGAATGTTGGAAGTTCGAAATAATAAAATAAAACAAAAATAAAGAATTTAATAAGTCTGCGTGCATGACCGTCGGACTCGTTATTTAAAAAATAGTTTGTATACAATGATATAGCACCAGTTACAATCATAAGAACGAGGGAACAGAAAAAAATACTTTAAAAAATGATGCATTGTATTACTATGGTTTGTTACATTATTTTAAGTATATTAAACATTCGCGGATTCATCTTAGTGCAATGTAGTCGTATAGTATTTAATATTTCTGGATACAAAGAATAGTTCAGGAATGAAATATAGCTTTAATTATTAGTGGTAGTCATTTCTTTACCAGAATCAAGGAGTACTTTGACCACATTAATGGAGGATTCAAAATAGTTTGCCGAAATGTTTTTGAACCAGTTTCTTCCTGCGCGTTATCTGGTTTCAGGACTGAGCAGCAGGATTTGCGAGGCAATGGGTATAAATAAATTCAAGTGCCCCAAATGTAATGAATAAATTGGTAATGGCGATACTATTGATGATACTAGTAACTGAAAGAGCTAACCAATAATCAAAAGATGTAAAAAATGTAAATTATATTTCGAAAATTTCAGTGTTATTTTGTTTGCTTTGCTTAAAAAATGTCCTGTTTTTTAAAAATATTTCGAACAAAAACAGGTACCACACACAATGTCAATTTTCTCACCGAAATATATTAAGAAAATTCGATTTAATTTGAATGATTGTGGTCCGAGAATAGTAGAAACTGTATATGATGTATGGGAGAAACGTATAATCTGCGAACGTTTTCCTGAGCTCCAGATGCTCGTCCCCACCATTTTATTACACGTAGTTGAATATGAATAAAAGTGCCAACAAAGCGAGGTAGCAACATTTGAAAATTAGAAAACTTATTTGCATTGCATTGATTGTCGTAAATATCAGCGGTCAAATACATAAGTTATTCGCAATACAGTTTTTTAACTAAATCTGGAAATTCTGATTTGCGTGCAACTCGCTCTTCAGATCTCATTTTCTCTCTCTCTCTCTCTCTCTCTCTCTCTCTCTCTCTCTCTCTCTCTCGCTCTCTCTCGCTCTCTCTCGATACTTTTGCTGAGGGAATTAATGGTAGTTATATTGTATCCCATCAACTTGTTATGTACAATGGAGATAACATGCAATATCGCTATGTAGATGCATCTGTTATTGGTGCTCACAAAGCCCGGCTAATGGAGAATTCTCTGGGCAATCTGAATCTCCAGGCAATCAAACCACAGCTTCGCGTGCTCGAGGCATCCAGCATATTGGCACTGTGAGGTCCAAATGGACGATTATTTTGCGTTATTACCCTTATTGTTACGAGTTTTGGCTAAAAATAGATTATATTTGTTGAATTATATGCAACAGCGAGCATTAAGTAGTCGCATAACAATTTACAAACTGAGAATTCCCGAAAGTGCCATTATTACCTCTGGTGGAATCTCGACACATGAGAGTTGCGGTCTCTGGTGTCCCGATTGCGGCCATTGCGCAGGCGGCTGATGGCCGTAGCAACAGGTACGCGCCGCCGCGCCCCGCTCCCCGCTCCCCGCTCCCCGCTGCCGCTCCCGCTCCCGCTCCCGCCCAGCCTCTGCGCCGCGCTTCGGAGCGCCTGATATATTAGAGCGGGCGCCAATGCGACCGCGGCCTATCAGGGCGGCGAAGTCGCCCCTCCGGGACTCGTTCACGGGAGTCCATGCATCCTTCCTTATCTCGCACCCCGCTCCCGCCCCCGCCCCCGCTCCCCGCTCCGCGCTCCCACACACCTCACCCCCACGGGTCTCCGGCACTCTCATCCTCAATAATGGCCTGTTCCAGCTGTCTCATTCCCGTCCTCACCACCGCGCTCCTCACGCCCGCCGCTCCGGACTGCTGCACCTTAAGCGTCCATTACTTTTATGTGCGGAGCGTTGCAATAAAATTCGGGTTCGGCATGGAGCCAAATGCAAGAGACGTTGGTTCGCTTTCGCACGATCCGTGTACAGGAATGGCTTTCCTGGGCAATTCCCTATTTAACATTCTGTTTTCCCATGCCCGTTCTTTGGAAGTATGCATCATCCTATATTTTTGTGTATTCAATGGAATATGTTCGAATTTTCTTCGAATTTTACTGGTTCTTTATAGTGGTATAGTTTTATAATCATTCTGTTTTTTGTATCCCTTACATATGCGATCATTTAACACCACATTCGTATCGCAAAATCTGAGAGTCTGCTGTTGATGACGAAGGAGACCAGTTGAAGTAGAAGAGAACAAGGGAGATCATTTTTTGTCGTTTCAAGGGATTTCCCAACTGCGAGCGAATAGAAGTGCGTGGTTTGTTTCCTGAACTTCCCGTTGCGGTTTTTCTTGAAAGAAGCTTCGAAAAGAATCTGTTGCTTACGATTAAAATTCCAGCTGATCCCTTTCTCTCTCTTGGGTCTACGAAGCAATAACGTTTGTATTTTTGGAGAAATTCGTTACTTTATGCTTACCGTCATGTTTAAAATTAGGAATCAAACATTAAAACGGGATGTTAAAGAATGTAAAATATGTGATATGTAATTAAAAACTCATTGTGATTTGCCAATACAAGTAAAAATCGAGAAAAGCACTTTCGTTATGTACCCGTTTTATATATCTTGAACAATGTGAATTAGAAAGAAGTTAGAGAAAGTGTAAAGGAAGAAGGTAGAACACAATGTTTATAAACGTCAGGAAGACATCATATTAGAAAATGCTGTAAAATAATGTCTTCAGAGTATGTAGAAGTGTTCGGAGAGGAGTGTGCAATTTTATTATTGTCTGTGTATAATTTTTTTATGTTCTTGAACATTAAAAATTCGTAAATTAATGCATAAAATCACATTGTATCATTCTGGAGAAATCCAAATAACCCTTAGTAATCTACTCACAAGTATTATCATTGCACTGCTTCGTTTTAACATCATTGCAAAACGTTTACTAGACATGCATGGGAAGTGAAACGGTAAATTTTGCATATATCATGTAATTCTAAACGTATGTGTTCAATGCTCTTTCCATATTTGCAGAAACTGAGAACACACATATTAATATACATATTAGTGTATGTAATATATATATATATCATTGATTCCACTTTTACCCATTACTTGAACACCATTCAAACTGATATTCCTATGTTTTGATAAACGAGTAGGTTTCTATTATATTTTGCTTATTGTCATGGACTATCAATCGAATTCTACAACTTTCGTTTTAATCGCAAAATGAAGGTTTACATCGCATGGAGTCAACATTATTCATTGAATAAACCCTGCAAATGGATCTGCAGCATTGCTTTGGAATAAAATTGTGATGGTATCTCTCGATATGGCACAGATATCACCCTCTCTCTCCGTCTCCGTCTCCGTCTCCCTCTCCCTCTCTCCGTCTCCCTCTCCCTCTCTCCGTCTCCCTCTCCCTCTCTCCGTCTCCCTCTCCCCCTCTCCGTCTCCCTCTCTCCCTCTCCCTCTCCCTCTCTCTGTCTCCCTCTCCCTCTCTCTCTGTCTCCCTCTCCCTCTCTCTCTGTCTCCCTCTCTCTCCGTCTCTCTGTCTCCCTCTCTCTCCGTCTCTCTCTGTCTCCCTCTCTCTCCGTCTCTCTCTGTCTCCCTCTCCCTCCCTCTCTCTCTGTCTCCCTCTTTCTCTACGTCTCCGTCTCCGTCTCCGTCTGTCTCTCTCTCTTCGTTCTCCAATTGTTATATTTTCTCGCTTTGATCTTCCGCCTTTTTTTCATTCTTTCAATTCGAAAATGTTCGGAGTCACGTTAGTTAATATGTACAGACGTTTGAACTATATTTACTTTGACCTCTATTTACTACGGCTTTCTAAGAATAGCAGTTTGGTGTGCACAAGTTCTCGGGAACGAAGCTTTGTTCTTTTCTTGCACGAGTTAGGTGACATTCCTGATCCAGCTTTAACCTTGCCATCTTTTCTGATGTCTCTCGACTCGTTTTTCCCTAATGGTTTGCATTGGAGTGTTTCATTGGAGCGTTGTATTGTTTCTTCTTTCTGTAAATTTTTATTCCTTCTTTACATTAACGTAATTTTTATTCTGTGGTTTAATGATGCATATCTCAGCGAACATCAATTATATTTGGGCTAATTTTACAGAAAGGTTGTTAGCCGTGACAATTCACAAAAATGAACCAATACAGGAACACAAATCTTTGCTCGTGGCGGGATTCAACACCGCAAGGTAGATACGGCGCTTCCGCTTTTGCTACACAGGACGGTATAAGGGGGTCATTTACGAATTTCAGAAGTACGCTAAATTTTCCTTTATTTAAGTGCTGCTTATCATTTTTCATGAGGTATATTGTCTTAATAAGTGCGCATTTTTTATCCCTCGCAACAACAGTTACCCAAGTCGCAGTATTGTATATTCTTTAATTTCGTCCTCTTCCGCTTTTACCTGTGTGACGCATTTGCTACAGGATATAATAGGCGGCGGTGGCGGTGGCGGTGGCGGTGGCGGTGGCATGGCACGGCACAGCCGGAGCCAAGGCATTCGTGGAATGAGCGCGATGGCCTGTGGAGAGGCGACGCGCACTCCTCACGTGCTATTGACGTCTGGCCGTCACCGTCGGCGGCGTCGCCATCGTTGTCGGGGCTTCGAGTGGGCCTTGGATGTCCTTGGGCAAACGCGCCGCGCCGTGCTGCCCCGGGCCGTCCCGCTGTCACGGCCCGCCTCCTTTTGCCGGCCGCTTTTTCTGCACTGCCCTGGTCCAACTGCCCCGCTCTCCTGGCTATCTACGGCGCAGGCTACACGCCGTTTCCGTACCGTCGAACACAGGCTAACTGCTGAACAATGACCTCTTCAGTATTTAGGCGTTGGGAGTGCTCCGTTATATTTAGGCAGCCGACCTGGAATGTCAGGAAAATGTGAACTCGAGGTCGCGGTTCCCTCTCCGCGATGGCTGGTACTCCCTTCCCCTGAAAAGAGGGTGGTCAATCATGCGGAGCATGTTCAAATACAATTTTAACCTGTAATAGGCATTCAGTTCATTGCGAAAATCATTCGCCATTTCTTTCGTGCTATGACTTAACGTATGTATCGACGCTTTTTAAGAAAATGGTTTGCTTCTCCGACGTATATTTTTTACAATATATCGCAAAATATAATCCTATCATTGCAGTGAGATAACAATTAGACAATCACCAATTAGACAACACAAATAATAGACACACATTTTAATTAATTGCATATTCGAATTGCTTCTATTTTCATTAATGTAAATTATGTAAAACTCAAAGAGGAGCAAATTTTGGATTTATAATTATTGTTTGTTTTTTAAGGATGATATAATAAAAGACTAACCAAACATCAATTTCACTAATATTTTTAGTAATCAAATCTCCCACCAGCGGCGCAACTTCCCTACCCGGACATGCTCTAAGGTCCCGACCGGTCTCCCGGCATGTGTGCTAGAGGGCATGTTAGTGTCTGTAATGGGTGACGGGTAAAGATAGGACAAGGAAGGGAAAAGTAAGATCGCGCGCTCTCTGTAGCCCATTTCTTAGGATACTGCTCTGGCATTCGCTTGGTATTGATAAAAAATCACGGGAAACTACTGACCAGAGCAGCCGGCCGCTATAAATTCTCCTTCAGACACTGACTGAATTCAACCTAGCTGATACGTTAGTGTCGAAAATCCTATCACAGTCGGGACTCGAACCTGGGAGCTCCTGGCCAGAGGGTTGCAATGTTGCCCTCAGTGATCAGTTGATGCCCTGAGCCATCTCTCCCGGTATATTTGTCTATCAACTTCCACTCAATTTCAAGCGTTCTCTACGCTTTTCGAGGAAAGTTTCATTTTTTTAATTGAGCTATTTTTTTGAGAAAATTTTAAAAATACAATTGAGGCTTCATACAATGTACCCCCAAAAATGACACGTGTTTCAAACTCTGGTTCGTAGAAAATCATAAACATAATTAACATACGTACTCAATTTTATGAAACTAACAATAATCCACAAGGTTGCTTCATTAAGTTAAACCATTGATAAGATGTTAAATGCTACGACGTTTTGGCCTAAAGAAGATTGTGACAGAATTATACAAAAATATTTGGTAGAAGAATATAAAATATAGGATGGACATCAGTGGTGTGAGACTTGTGGAATGAGGTATATTATCAAATCTTCTACATGATCATATCATCCGCCGCATTCCACATGTCTCACACCAGTGACGTTCCTCTTACATTCTGCATTCTTATAACATATCATTTTGTATAATTTGGTAACCTACAAGGTTTTCTTTCACATTTTCTGAAGAAGTCCACAATATTCTTAATACCGTAACGTTGTAACAGTTAACAAACTTTCAATGGTTTAATATTTTTTTAGTGAAATAATATATCTGTTGTTAAATATGTTGATTTTTTGAATTTGTAATGCGAAATGGTGTAAGCGGCTTAGGCGCAAGCGTTGACCACGGTCGGACGTTTTGCAGTCAATCGCTTTTTCGACATCAAGGACACACAAAACATGGATTCTTACTACACAGTGTCAGATGAAGTAACTTACTTCATATAGGAACAAGATTCATCCCCTTCTCGTTACCGAGTGCACAATACGAGTTTTTCTGTCAAATCTCCCCGATTTCCGGCGCACGTTTAGAACATATTTTCGTACGTAGTGAGGCGAGAAGTAAAATGGAGGAAGGTAGTACAAGAATTTCTTTCATTATACTTCCAGAATGTTTAAAAAATGCTTGAACTGTTAATGTTAATACTTTACATTGACGTGCCCTACCCATCTTAATAATGACTAGTTATAGAATGATTCAGATACAGATGTTAGTAATAATAATTTTATTTTCTGGGTGACTAAATTATCAAATCCTTGAAGAATTTTCAATCTTTTATGAAGCATTTATCTTCCTGAATTTTCAGTGGTTCTAACCAGACCATTCTTTGTATAAACAAAGATACATCTCGCGGTTTGCTCGTTTATTCTCAGATATGATTCATAGAAGATCCATCATCTGGCACATCTCTTTCAAGTATCTTGCGATTTCTGCGGAGATATTCTCGTCGAGTGATGTGGCCTTTCCGACCTCTCCTTCCGCACCCGACTTCAATCCTTTCTGGTTTTGATGTCTTCTTCCAACACGACATCGTCGTTTGCTCTCGTCTGATCTTCCAGCTGGGAACATTAATTTGCCTGTCCGTTCTTGCTAACTGATCTTTGTCGTCCGCTGTACATGCGATTTGATCTCTCGAATGCCAGTCTAATGCCTTTTCACACTTCATTCACAACTGTTATTTTCCTTTTTGACATCTTGTGAGTTCTGCAGCCTGGTTTCCTCATTGTTTACGTATCATAGTTTATCAGCATTTTTCTTGTTAGTCGACAGATGTAGGCTGCAATCTGTTTCAATCTTTTCGATCGATAACTTATCATTTAATTCTGTTGAATTTTTATTCTTAACTATGGGGTTTGTCATAATCTGTTGGTTGAATAATGGTTTTACAACATAGCTCTTGCTGGGCGAACTATTAATACCAATTGGACCACTAAAACGAGGCATTTTGCATTAGAAGAATCGTATTAGCGGGAAACTTTGTCCATTTTGTTTCAACGCACAATCCTCTCGTCTGATACTGAAAGCGTACATCGATTGCGTTTATTTATCTTCTGAGAATGATAAAAAAGTTTAAGAGCAACAGCCCTATTACTAAATATTCGATTTATCCTTGTGTCTTTTACTCAAGCCATAGGCGGATATTGTACAGGAAATATTCAATTCTACCGGCCTATTGTTCTAGATTTTCTGTGAAAATCTCTGCATGTTTCGAGGTTCGGTTGTGAAGAATTTCTTATTAATTCCTGTAGAAACTGATTATGTAATATGTTATTGAGTGCATTGTGTGACACGATTTTTATCTTTCCTCCCGCTCTCAAAATAAATGTGTAGAAAAGTATCAGCTCTCCTTTCAATTGGAATCTCTACTCTCACTAATACCACCAGTCATGTTGCCCCAACCTCGCCGTTATCTTAACCGCAAGTCTACTTTTTTGTGGGCTGAAATCCACTTGCAAGAAGTTTGCTGTTTCAAATTGTTGACAAATTTTGGAAATCAGTAACACTTCCCATCGTAAAACGCGCGATAGACGTACTGAAAAACATGTTTTCTACAATAGCAATTTTCTAATAAATTTTGTATTTTGGGTTTTTGTTTATTTAATGTTTACAATAAAATGTAATATATTTACTCACAACTATTACGTAGCAACCAATGTTTTAGATGAATCTGATAGACAAGTCTAAATTCGAGTACTGCGAATAATACATATTGTTTTATTAAATGACTTATTCTCTGTTAGGCAGACACTGACTGAGCAAACCGCAATTACAGTTGTCATTAATGCAGTCTATGAATGAGTTTTAATAGATGTATGCTTGCCAACTCTGTATATGTAGACGTGGTTTTCTAAAGACACTGCAGCAATAGCAAGCGCGGAGTTGATGAGTGGCTGGTAAACATTTGAGGTAACTTTCAAATGCACTACAGCGTATTAGGATTGATGGTTATTCATAACGTGAATATTTTCAAACCAATCTCTTCTAAGAACGTGACAATGAAAGCACCAAACGCTCACTCGCCATTTTTTTTAAAGTTATCAAGTTATATGGCGAGTCTTTTTCCTCTATTGGCCCCTTCAATAAATAGTTTATAAAATATAAGATTCATTGTAATAAAACCTGAATGTTATGTATATAATTAATATTCTTGTTTATATCGTCGTGACCTCAATTCTTCCGATGGTCTGCTCCAGAATTTTATTGAATGTTTTCGAAATTCATTTTTGCCATATCGTGTGACTGGTTTGTTTATATGCCACAGCTTAGAAAAATATTACTTAGTGAAGAAACTTTTATAGAATATTTTCTTCTGAAAATTCTTACATTGATATTTGTATTTGTAACTGTACTATCTCTGTAACCCATAACTCCAATATTTTCAGCCTAGATCTATCATCCAAAGTGCGAAGGTCAAATTATACTCGTAGGCCCTGAACTTCTCTCTGCAACCTTGGAATATCTGCGCAAGTTTTGTGTTATTATGACTGCCCATAAACGCATAATTAAAAGCTCTGTAATGATTATCTAATGTAGTGAGTTGGAGAACACGAATTACCGAGCAGCACTACATAATATGCAACTCAAGGTTTAAGCTATGTGAAGAAATGTCAGAGAAAACGGAAATGCTGGGAGAATAAATCACTTCAATCTCCCCTAAATTAATACTGCTTTTCTAGGTTGTTATTAGAAATCTTCTATACGTTCTCTCTGTAAACATTTCTCTGAACTGTCTGATTTTATAATTAATAATAATAGTAATAATTTGTTTTTATTAATATGGCGAGGCTCGGGCCATCAGGCCCGCTCTTCCGCCTAACCACATGTCACAAATATACAGAGTAATGTAGTACAAGTAATGTAGTAATATTAAAAGTATTAAAGGAATGTTATCTAAAAATTTAAATGTAATGTAATCTACAAGTGATAAGTAGGTAGTGGAAATCAAACGTTATTTAAAGCAACTTATAAATAGATGACATCAGAGGTTAAATGTATACAATGTTACAATAATAAGTTTGAAATAATTTTAAAATTAAGACTGAAATTGAAAACGCAAAATGAATTAAATAAGATTATGTGCTTTACATATCTGCGCGCTACGCGGCAACCTGGTATTCACCCCGAGTGACTGTGATCTATTAATACAGAAAGACACCATCACACGCCGTTCGATCCTGGAAGAAAACCCGCTAGTCTGGGAAAACCCACAAGGCAGACTGCGTCCTAATACAATGGAAACTAAGCCAATATGAAGTAACGGTTCTTTGGAATGGTATCCTCAGCTGCGGTTTATGCTGCAAAGGGTCGTTTTCTTGTCTAAATCCGCCTCTGCTCCTACGGATGAAAGTACAGTTCCGGCAGTATCAAACAGGTCGCAAGAAAGTAACATTTTTTTTACAAAAGAAACATTAATGTTATTTCTAAAACATATTAATCTTAACACTTCTAAGGAATAGTTTTTATTTGATCCGTAATCTGCGGTGATTTAAATTGCAAAATGATGTATTTTACTTTGTAAGAAAATCATGCAGGTGCTTCTTAAAAGATGTTAATGAGGAGGAGTTTTTAATATTGGAAGGCAATTTATTCCATTCTCGAGCTACAGTAATTGCGAATGATTTATTGTAGTAATATAATTGTCCCTTTCCAATGATTTTTGTACTTGATAACATATAAGTGTGTGATCACGTTTTGCATTAATACAACTTTCGAAGCTAAATGTCTGTTAGTATGAAACGTAACCCAAACGACAAATGGAAATCTAAAAATAAACCAAAATGTGACAGAAAGCGTGCAGACTAAGCACAGAAAGTGATCGTAAAGTCGACGGAATGACGTGAAATGAAAGAGCTATTAGTGTATTTACCAACATTCTGTGATCTATTAAATCATGTATCGAAGTGTATTACTTATCAGGAGGAATTTTCATCTAAAGTTTACAGAATTTGGTATGATGATTTCAAATAACCGAAGCGTGGATTTTTATGGGCGAAAAAATCCTTCATACGCCTTCCTTCAGAGAGGAAGTAAAGCCGGCTGTCCCATGTTAGTAGATTTACTTGCATGTAAAAGATCCTCAAGCTTAAATGACGCCTCTGAGCTAAATTCAAATCGCCCGTTTCGTCGCCTATGAAATACGCTAGTGGGTGAAAGGAGCGTAGCGAAATTTGCGTGGTAGGACGGATGACGGGGCCTGATGGCCTGAGTCTCGCCACGGAAAGTAAGGGATGAACTCAAATCAATTCAATTCAATTCAATTCAAATATGAGCTCAATTCTTTTTTCATTACATAAGTTTTTTCACAATAAATAAATTGAATTGTAATGGAATCATATATATGAGAGTGAAAATGAAAATGATCATAAGCAGATTCTGTCCAAGAATTTACTAATTGTTTTACATCCTTGCGGTCCCGTTTTCATTCCTCATCAAAGCTCCGTTTGCCACCTCTGTTTTTGCATGACGGACGCGCAAACTCATTCATGGCGCTCGGGGCAGAGATCCCGCGGGACGTACAGGTACGCTCATAGCTGTCCAAAGGTTAGGAATTCTAATGACAGTTGAGTTCAGAAGTGAACAATAATAGAACTTCAGGTCTGCAATAACAATCTTCTTTAAGTCAAAATTATCAGAATTCAGAACAACAAAGAGTACGAACACCAATGGCATAACAGAAAAATGTACTTTTTCTGTGGACCTTACAATTAAAATATTAATTTTTTGCGAAAATAATGGGCGACGGTTGTTTTTCATTATTTTTTCTGAGTCCAGCACCCACAAATCTGGGTAAATAAGTTATTATTTTGCAGACAATATTTCAGATGCAGGAATGTGTAATCTTTAAAAGTACTTTTTTTAGTTTTGTGTTTTTGCAACAAAATATGATTTAATTATCATTAACTTGATAAATCAGATCGTAACGACTCATGTTACGCGAGACAAGCAGTATAATAATTCGTAGCGTGTCAACATCGAGGCTGCCTTGAAATTCCCAAAACACGTCTTTTTCTAAAACTCTTCTAGAATGTTGTAGAACTCGGCTAAAAATAGTGCCATCAATTTGTCCTGTCCAGAAACTTCGAATTAGCAGTTGATCACCTCTAGGTGAGGTAGCTCCACCCCAAAAGAATGAGTTTTGGGGGCTTAAACCCCCCACCACTAAACGTTTTTAAAATTATTTTCTAAGAATGTTCTGGAACGATTCGAAGACATTGACTGGCATTGCTGGCCATCTGGCATTGCTGGCCATGCCACTTCCTCTCTGGAGCAACGGATTTTGCACCCTTGGCTCTGCGTAGTTGATTGTGGGCTCCAAACACCCTGTGCTACCGGACACCGGACTAGCCAGTACATTTTACTCGTAGATTGAAATTCACAATCCATAATAAGTTATCACTATCGAGTATGCAATCTGTATAGAATGTGACAATTTTAAAGCACTTTTTTTTTCAAATATTGAAATGATATTTTTAATTTGTGTAACAATTTTGCTCACAAACTCGTAACAAGTTCTGCAGTAAGCAATGGTTCACTATGGCGTACCGAATTCCATCAATTCATTCATAAAGATGGGCATTGCAAAGGTCACAGAGCCATTGCCTTGCCTCCATCCAGTGCCTTCGTTGATTCCAACGAGCGCGAATTACTGCTACATGGACATTGGGTTAACGTATGCTTAGGCAGCACGTGCGTCACCTAGAGAAATAGTTGATAGTGGCCATTGTTTTAGAGTATAGTAGCCGAGATTCCGCTGAGGAAAGGAAGAAATGCAGACTTCAATAGGGATAGAAGCGGAAGCAAGTACTGCTACAACTGCTCGTACTTTCCACATTGTAACTTTCGCAATTTTCAAAAATTTATAGACTTCAATGAAAATGGGACCCCTACCAATTATATTGCGTATTTTGCTCTACTAAAGAAAACAATACAAAATATTTAGCCTTTTTGAGTAATGTTTTTTTGCATTGCCTTTAATTGAAGCAAAATTCGCTAAAACTACTCATATTTTGAAAAAAAAATTGTTTACACCCTTATGCAAAGATCGGTTTCTTTGTTGTAGCAAGGTACCGAACCAATTTGAACTTTTGCAATTTTCCAAAATTCAGAATTCAACAAAAATGAGACCTGCGCCATTTTTATAAGCGCACTTTTGCTTTATCCGAGAAAAAATAATTCAAAAATTTGATGCCAATTTTTGAGGAAAAAATTAAGGTGTTGAGTCTTTTTTTAAAGTTCCCTTAAAAATCAAAATATTTGTTTCGTATTCGCCGGATGTCGAGTTCGCTACATTGATCGGGCTATGTCAATTTGTCTGAATCAATTTGTCAATCGTCTGAATGGTTTAGATATTAGTGTTGATCACAGACGTTTCGCCGTAAACCCGAGATTCTACATAAAGGACCCACAAAACATAGATTATGACAACACAGTTTGTTAGAGAAAGTAATTGACTATCCATAGGAGCAAGATTTATTCACTTTTTTTATACCACTATACGAGATTTTCTGTCGAATAGTCCCCACTTTCCGCTGCAGCATAAAAAAACTTTTTCTTTACAGCGAAGGTACGTAGTAGGCGAGAAAACAGAAGTAAGCAGACCGTCCAAAATGTTTATGGCATCAGATCAGCAGATTTGCAAGATGGTAAAGAAACTCAAATTCCTTAACTGAAAAGTCTTATGCGACTGCAAGGTATGGTGATTCGAACTGTGGGGTACATATTACCCAAGACTCAAAGTAGGTATTTTAAGGAAATGGGATAAGATTACAAAGAAGGCAAGTGTGGTAGAGACTGAATATCACATGTTATTAAAACCGACTTGTTAACGCTGAATAGTAGTATTACATTTTAATTCATAATAAGAATGCAAATGGATACTTTTATCCGCAAATAAAACATTGGCATTAGTTTGTCATTGATGGGGAAATGAGATTTTGGGGCCTTGCGAGTGGGTGGGTGGTGGCCGCGTTGTGCGGCCGTGTGGGTGCGGGTGCAGGGGGACAGGGGACGCATGGGGCTTTCGGGGCAGCAGTGGCGGGCGCGCGCGCGCGCGCGCGCTGCTAGCGCTCGTAAGTTACTCCTCTGTCTGTCCGTTGGCCGCATCCCAGCGTATCTGTAATTTCCATTTCGTCAATTAGTCTGGGAATGTTAATCTGCAGTTTGATCTGCATATCTGACTGCCACACATTTCATGGGCAGCCGCACTCCGATGGCCTGCTGGGAGGGGAGTTGCGTGACTGGGGAGGGCCCGGGCGAAAGGGGGCGGAGCGGCCAAGTGGGTGGGGGGAGGGGCAGGGCAAGCGCTGTTGCAGCGCAGCGGTCGGCGAAATGGGACGTCGTACTACGTGAAAAAAGTTATTACAAGCGCATTGCAACCTTGCGTCCTGGCCAGTGGCTCTAAAGTTCCACTTATTACGCCCGAACTTGTTTCGGTTCTTGGATCGTTATTTGCATAAACAAAAATCCCCACCTCCTATAAAAGCTGCATATATATGTGAAGTATTAAGACCTATTTGCATGGAAGAGTTGCTAAGGTGCGGCGAGATTGCATATCTCGGGAAGGAGAGCTTGGCAAATGAGACGAGTTGATCGTGCGAACCTATCTTGTGCATCGTTCCATTCGAAATATGTGGACGTTAGACAAAGAAATGAGTGATAACACTAGCCCATTACGAGTAGTTAGCATAGGATATCTGCATTGTTTTCCTATTTTAGAGAGCCGAGAATATTGTTGCAGTATGAAAAATCAAGGTAAATCTTGCTGGCAAGAAACGCCTGCCGAAACGTATAATGATGTAATGAGAAAATTGATTACTTCTCCCTACAAAGTCCTATTCCCTTTGAGACACTGAACAATGTTTAATGCTGTGCGAATGTGCAATGGATACGACAGCTATCTTGTAGTATCGGAAAGCATTAAAACAACTATATACATTTAATTTTTAACTCTATTACATCAATGTTTTCTCCATGAATGTAACTTTGCTCTTCTGCGGACTCCTTACATGTTTTAAACTAGCAGGTTGAAATTTCCTTTTTATTCGTAGTCTGATAAAGGTTTCCTGATAGTTTAATTTTAGAGTTTTATATGTAAATGGTAACTCTTAAGTACCTCGAGTTTTCTCACCATGGTCATGATGTTCAGCTTTTCCTTGGGTAACCGTTATTCAAGGCTAATATTTCTATGATACTAATTGGGCGACCGCAAACACTTGCGCCATGAAATCATGAGGTTCACTCGGTAAATATGAGTAATTTTGCGAAATTTTGTTTGAAGTATAGGCAATGAAAATATATTCTTGCTAAAAAGACTCCACATTTTTTAAAAAATTTCTTTCTCGAATAGAGCAAAGTACGCTTTTATAAATGTCGCAGGTCACATTTTTGTCGAACTCTCTACATTTTCGTAAATAGCACAAGATACAAATAATGCGAGAATTTGTGCTGTTAGAGCACACTAGTTCTTACATGTCTCACATCATAGTTTCTCGATCTGTTTTGTTGGACATATTAAAATCATCGGTACCCAAATCCAAAAAGGGCTCGGGTAGATAGTCACTACAACGACAGTTTGGCGTAAATTGATTTTAATCAGTTTTAAAAACAGACTAGTTCCGGAAATTATGTTTTTAAAAAAATAGAAAACTGACTGCAGAATACGTGCATTATGTTGGCTCTTCAAAATTATCAGAGATAAAACAATTGATGATTTTCATTACAGAATCAGTAGAAATACTGGTGGCAAATTCATAGGTCTGTTATTTTCTGCTATTGACTCTTATTTGGGTTTTGGTTATTGATGAATGACTGTTTTTATATTTGAGGAAAATATCCCTTTCTCTCACGTTTAATTGGAAGAATTGTTTAGAAAAGCAATTGCTTCCTCCAAAAAATATTTAAGATAGCATTGAGCCGATCGTGTTGTGGTGCATCTTTATTGGACATACACTTTAATACCTTTCTTATTACATAAGTACATATGAACTGTATTTGGTGACGGACGTTAAATAACGAAGCACTTGGTATTTCTAATTGATGTCAAATTTAGGATATTTGGGAGTTTTCAAATGAAAGAAATGTGTGAATAGATAATCCATCATTTTATGATGATGAGGCTACAACTTCATAGCAGTGGCGTAGATTGGCATCTTTGTAATATACAGTGAAATTTGTATGCTGAATTAGATCTTCTGTGTCGATTAACACTTTCCTTCAGATGCGACGGATAATATATTATTCACACGTCACCAGTGTTTGAAATCTAGAAGCATATCATCTAGGGTCATTTGTATTTCAGTGAATTTATTCAATTTGTTTGAATTTATCCTAGCTTCAAATCTTGTGTTGTGAGCAGATTTATAGACTAGCAGATTGTCAAATCACCGCTTTAGATACTCGAAAATCACTTTGCCGGAACATAACTGTATCCTCATATAGGATAGTAATGTACATCTTTTTTATTATTATTTTTATTTGAGGTCGCTTTATAACTACAGGCGTCATCAGTGACCTCAATAGTGTTGACACACTACAGTAAAAGTTCTCATCCTTAATTCACATCTACAGTTTACAGTTTACATTATTTACTTAATTCATTTCATAATTATTTATATGCATCGTATATCAATATTTACATACATCACATATCATAATGAACATCTTTGCAGCAGCTAATATAGTAAGAAATAATCCAGTAAAAACCTATGGTTCATATTCTTACCATTATATGCATTAGAGATGAGGTGGAATTAATTTTTTCTGCTTGACTGTATTATTGATATACTTCATTATATTTATTTATCTACTTATCGTCAAAAACACTTAAAAACTGTAACGTACGATGGGGAAACGTATGTTCTGTGCGTCTATTCTTAAATTTTGAAATCCCTTCCCTAACACACATAAAAGTTGAATTCTGAATACTGATGGAAATGAAATTTTTTGCATGAATGGATAAGAAAATATTCTTTCCAGTGCAATAATAATTATTTGCAAAGGTAAATCTGCTAAAGACTTTGGATATTATCACTCATCGTGCCCTTCGCGAAGGAATCGACTGCGGGAGAAAATTGAGTACGAAAATTTGAATAACTCTATTTCCTATAGAACTCCTAGAAGACTCGCACATATAGTGCAGTTACATTTATGTCCAGAAGCAAACCAAGGAGCCATTTCAGCAATCGCATAAAGTATCGGGGAAACTGGACGAAAAAGATGAAGGTGAAAACGCGCGACATCAGGAAGAAAACAGTTTTCTTTTAGTACCTTTGTAATAACCCGACATTTATGTTATACCGATTCCAGTGCTGTGTGTGCAGAAATTGAACACCCAAAGCTGTCAGTAATAATAGAATTTCCTGCACCAATATATCCGGTATAATTTATGTGTATAACCAAATTCAAGTCCAGAATTTGGTCATTAGTCTTACAGATTTCCTCCATTCGATATATTTGGTCAGTGTGTCATGAACCAAAGCTTCATGATAGTCATTATTAAAGTATCGTGAGCACAGTTCAAATGTGGTTTTGGAAGGAAACTAAGAGATATACTTCCTAGATAATACACACAAAGTACGGTGATCCTTATTGTTTTGTCATAAAATGGGTCGTTTCCCCCTTGGACTTTATACAGCGTGAACAATTCATTTTAAAAATGTTTTTGATTGTACCTATAACCGATTTAATTGAGATCCGTATTATATCCGCAACTTCAGGATGTCCATTTAATAACAGCGCCGGTCGCAACGCATTATGCTGTGAAACAATGGGCCCTCCACGTCCTCTGAACCGTCACCTCAAGAACTTCTGGAGCCACGGGACGCCCTTGATAGGACGTTCCCTCAGAGAGGATTTTTAGAAGAATTTCGCCAACGTCTGCGCACTGCGGCCACCGAGCAAATATGTCGACACACATTTATTAAAATCTTTTTGTCCGTGATAGAACTTTTTCCCAATTTTTTACTGAATATTTTCCCTGATTTTTCTGATATTTCCTTCTTCATTGGTGTTTATTGTGTTCGGATTTCTGTATGGTTTATGCCATGTGAATCTTTTTGGCGAACTTCGTCCATAGAAGCACAAGTAAACGTCACAGGGTGACACATTGGCAGATCTCGCCAGCAAGGGACAACGACTAATTAATCGTGTTACACCACTTTTCGGTATTTGACGAAAGCGCCCAACAAAAACGTTCACCCGTTTTTCACCCTTTTGAAAGACGGATGCCAAGATGCTGCTGTATTTCCAGCACGAGCATATGCCTTTCAGTCCCTTGTTGGCTGCAGCAGGGCCAGAGGGGAGTTGACAATCGGCACAGAAAGTCTAAATGGGACGTGTTTGCACAGAGAAGCGCTGTTCTCACGGAAAATGCCTCCCGGCCTATCCATGGACTATCTACGCCCAGATCTGACAGACACAAGTAGAGGAACTATTTTATCGTTGCAATACTGTATTTAACTACTCTCTGACAAGTAATTAAAATGCTTAGCATTGAATCAATCTAATCAATTCAAAGAAACTCAATATTAATGCCCACATATAGATTGGTTTATAAATGTGTTGGTGTTACAAAAAATGTGTTGGATTATTTGCAGATAATTTTTACGTCTTGTAAAATTCTAAAAAAAATTTATATTATTTGATTTAATGTTGAGCATGTTTTTCAATTTTAGGATAGTAAGTACAATCGTTCAATATTGAAGAATTTTTTTGCTTAAGTGTGAATATTTTAATTGCAGCGTGCACGTTTCTGCTAATTAAAATGTTTTAATTGCAGTTCCTGGAATGAAACCAGTTAAACGCTTTAATATCTATCACGTGTATAGAAATACAGTTATTATACAGCGGGAAATAAATATGACGAAAATGATTCTCTCCTATCGGCAATTCCCATAATGAATCAAAATAATCATCAATATTGCGTTTCAATTCATATGAGAGTAGAATTTATAATTAGTACTCCTTACCTAAATGGAACGTCTTTTCAATATTTAGTTTGTTGTGTTTTCCCAATCAACATGAGTCTTATCTTCTCACATACACGTTTCCTAAATTACCTTTACTTTTGCTAGTTTTACACTGCACGCAACCACATTCCATACAAACGAATTACATTGACACAAAAGAAAAATCTACACTTCATTTCTCACTGCGCGATTTAAAACCTTATTTCTGCCGTAACTAACAGGCTTTTTACAAAAAATCTTTAGTTTTATGGGTCACGTAAGCTGATACATTTTACACGACTACAGTATTTGGACTACAATTTTGTAACGTATTTCAGAAAAGTCTCCATACATTGTAGGATTGATTCCATCCAAAAAAATTGTTACTTTTTGTCTCTAGTTTTGCTCTCCAGACGAATGCAGTAGGAATCGCAATAAAATAGGCCGTCGTGTTTTTAATTGTCTTGGAATGTCCGATGTGCATATCTCGCGCAAATACGAAAGAGTGTGTACAGTAAAAGAAAAAGAAGGAACGCCGTGCCCACCAGTGAGTAAACATCCGCCCACATTGGGTTGACTCAAAACAGCCACTGACTACTGAACCGTATGTGCAGCCGTTTCAAACAAACACTTTCTATAATGGCAATACCATTTGCTATAAAAATAATCTTCAACTTTTGAAGTCTGCCTCTTCCCCCTCCCTCTAATAGCGATTTTATAGAACGTTCTGGGAGCGGTCAGGCGCTCTCGAGGCGAGGATGATAATCTGCTCGCACTAATACACAGGCTTGCTTAGATACGTCCGGCGGGTCACGCGAGGCAGGGCCTGGTGCTTACTGCTGGCCTGCAGTCGTAAAGCGTGCCACTCAGCCCGATGAATGTGCGATTGCTGGAAGAAATCTATGATAAGCTGCAGTGTTCGTGTCTCCAGAAAAATGTTACGTTAAAACACTAAAATTTGTTATTTTTATTCACGGTTATGTCCCGAGAGCGCTGTCAAAAACGTCACGAGGTCCTCGTGACTGCAATAAAATTCTCATTTTCACTACGGTCAGGTAGAGGAAAAGGGTAATTGTTTTAGTGTGTGTTTTTAGCACACATTAATTGTGTACACAAAATTCTAGCATAGAGAAATAAAGGAAAATGATGAAATGTATGCATGTACTATAGTATAAATCCATAAATATACCTACCGTCTAACAAATTGAATAAAATTTTCGTTTCAAACAATATAATTTATCATTGGTGCTCAAGAAAAGTAACACATCTCAAAATTATTTTTAGTTAAGTGAAAAGTCAAAAAATAATATATTTTACGATTAAAAATTTCATAAAGATAATTCACAAAACATCCAAGTAAAACCTTTTGGCAATTCGAATATCTCTGCTGAGATAAACAGTTCTGTAAAATTATAATTTTGAGATGTCACTTTTCTTGTGCACAAACTATCTATGAAGATGATGTAGAAAAATTAGATCGTCTACTCGCATATATTTGCACTTAATGACCGAAATTGCCTTATAGGTCTTCTTTAATATATTAGTCTGTGTGTTCGTGTTTTTTGTAAACACATTTGTCCGTCACAAAAGAAACATTACGTAGACTTACAAAACTTGTCTGCATCAAGGCGCAATATGGACGTTATATTGCATACATTATGCATGCGGGCCTTGCAGTTTGAGGTTATACAGGAAAATTTGGAACTACGATCCCTCGTGACGATACTTTAATAGCACTAAACCGTTCAATTTTCACGAGAAACGATCCGGTTTCTTATAACCTTGATGAAACTGGAGTCACTAAAACTTCTCAAGCGCAAGTTGATAATCATCAAGTTATAGGACGTGTTGATCTTGTACGAGATTCTCAAACGAGTTTTTGGACTGTTGAGACGATAAATTCGAGGTGTACTCTTGGGAGGGCGCAGGTTTTTGTGAGTTTTGTGTAAAAAGATAAAGGATATGAAGCTATTCAGCAACGATTATGTGAAGATGAGGTCCAAATTCCGTGATGGGTGCTGTTGGAGAATATTCTGTAAGCATTTTTCAATGTATGATCCAATTGCTACAGGACCATACATTTGTCAGTTATCAATATTATTATCTAGATGTATTTATAATAAACTCGTAGAAAAGTTGCACTATAGATCATTTGTCTGATGGTGTTCATAAATGAATGACTTGGGAGTTGTATGCTCCAAATGAATGGGCAAAGCCGGTAGAAATTTGCTATGATTCATTCTGCCGGCACGAGGAATATGGATTGTGGATTAAAGGAAATCATATCGCTTTGTGTCCTATTAAGCCGATGGAATGTCTTAAACTGTTCGCAGTCGACGTAAGAGTATTAAAAATGGGTGATTGGAAGGGTTTAATTATGAACACGTGGTTGTGGCGTCCCTGGGTGGCCCAGAGCAACATTATCATCCAATTAATCCTTCGTTTGTACCTAATTGTTTCAATACATCGAGATACCAAATGTCACAATGGATCAAAGCCTTTTAAGTGATACTGTACGAAGCAAGAAAATATCGTAACTACATCGACGATTACGTTATTACGTGCGATCAAAATCACTCACTAGAGAAAGGAAGGTGGCGAGCAAAACATAATTTGTGTTCTATACCGTAATATATGGATAATGGACGTTTAGAAATACGGGGAAATCCGTAGAAAAGGAAACAAATATTCGCGATTTTTTACAGTTCTGCAAGATTCAGGAGAAAACTTATATCAGTGGATTCTAACAACTCCAACAAATTGGCTCGCGACTTCTGCTAGACTTTGTATCTCTGTTGTTGCTATCTGCTAATGTGCAATAAATAAATATGCATTGTCAGAGGTTTTGCATGAAGTTTATAAATCCCTTCATTGAGGAATGCAGAGCCAATGCACACCAATCTTAATATAGATCTGTTAATACTGTTAGTAACATCATTTGGGTGGAATTTTGTGAGATGATGAGCATCTCGAAGTTGTGGATATTCATTTTTATGTCTCTTGTACGTACGTGGTGGAAGATCTGTTTTGGGAAATAATTCTTTTAAGCTTGTTTCTTCTCAATACGCAAAATAGGGAGAAGCACCAGAATTGTATGTAGTAGTAACAAATATAAGTAGCAGAAATGTTAAGTACGATTAAATTAGAATGATTCCATTTCATAACTTCCCAGACATGGCTGTTGTGATTTCTTACTTCGCAAGGCCCAAGGAACTCTTTGAAGTCCAGAGAAATATTAAATTAAGTGTATTGTTATTACGTTAAGTTGTTCAAGATGGTCTCCGCTATAAAACGCGTAAGTAACATGGTGAGTAATCTCTCGTTCCGCGAAGGGATCTTGAGAGAGGCGGCCACCGCCTGCGCCGCTTCCTCGTGGCCCAATGGGAGTAGGACCGCCTCTCACCGCCGCCCGCCGCCCGCCGCCCCGCCGCCCGCCCCCCCGCCCGGCCCGCCGGCCGGTCTGGCGGCGGTGGGCCGCCCCGTCCCGTCCCGTCCCGCACCACCCCCGTCTCCCGGCCGCCTCAAGCCGAGGCTTCTCCTGGCCGGGGGTCGCGCGCCGCCCACATGTTCTCACGGACGCCACCGCCTCAGCCGCCCAGCCACCCGCCTTCCTCCGCCTGACGCCCCCGCCCCAACCCCGCCCCGCTTCAACCCGTCCCCCGCCCCGCCCCGCCCTCCCCTGGCTCCCGCCCAGCGAGAGGAACGCCTCTGCCGGTGGCGGCGCTGGGGCATCCCGGTTGCCGGGCCACGCCTTCGCCTCGACTTGGACGCGCATTAAGGAGAGGAAGTGATTGACAGCCCTCCCTCCAGCGACCCATTGCCGCACACCGCACTTCATCATTTGCGCCTCGTTAGACACGTCGGCGGCAGGGGACCCAACCCAAGACCCAGCAGGATGCACATCCATATCGCGTCTCCGCGGAGAGGTGAGCAGCAGCGCCGATGTAGCTGAGCAGGAGTTGCGGTTTGGTGTTGCCACCTCTGCGGAGGGAAGGAACAGGCAGCCAAACAGAGCTTTCCTGTTGAGCGCAATTTCGCAATGCGATCCCATTGTGTTCGCTAAAACTAATCATTTGTTGTCAAAATCATTTCCCTTATCTACAAGTTTTAACGTTCGGAACGTTCTATTTAGTTCAGTGTCCGTTAAATTTGCTACGCATTTATATTATTTGTATCTTGAAAATAAGGAAAAACCTCTTCCTCGAAACGTTGCATAACATTGTGTTATGAAAAATAAAAAAAATCAAGTTGTCGTCAATCAAATCAAGTCAACACAGTAATAACGGTTGATAACAATGAAATAAAATCATTAGTCCTTCCGAAAATAGTTTTACAAGAATTCCACTCCTTTGCATAACAACTCAAAAATACATAAATTATTTCACGTAAAATACCTATAAATTCCTAATATCATTATGGCGATTGAATGAAATGAACTTACATTCATGTTCTGCACTTCTTTGGGGGTTTCTTAACGTTTATATGAATATTTTTCAAATTGCAAATGGTGTTATCTTCTGTTTGCAAGTACGTACTAGACCACTTGCGGCTCCAGCTTCCACTCCGCTATAAGCTTCGCCTTGCAATTCCCGTACCACAGCTCTGGTCGCGAACAGAGTAGCCTGCGTTGGCGCGGAAGTAGACCAGTCGCTATGGGCTTCTGATGCCATTGTAAGAGCATATGCCAGTCTGTCCGCCCGCCCACTCGTCTGTGGCCAACGCTAGCGCCTAAACCGTTCAGCCTATATTCTCAAAAACTCATATTCCCCGATAGATCTGAACGAACTTGAGGCCCTCCTCTTTGAAACGAATAAATTTTATATTTTAGCGTACTTAAAGTCAAGCCTTAACCTTTTCAACATTTTCTCGAAAATGCTTCCAATTTTTTATTACATTTTGTTCTCGGATAGCTTGAAGAACTTCAAAAGGCGCGGGTCTTATTTTGGTTGATATCCCTGATTTTTTGAAAATTGAAAATTTTTCTGAATCTTCCTACAACTACAATATTGGAGATTTTGTTTCTCAAAAAATCTTAAGTTCAAAGACATCTTGAAATAAGATCACACAACATTTTTCGAAGATATGTATAGTTTTCGCGTAATTTTCCGTAAAATATAGGCAATTTTAAAATAATTGTTTTTTCAAAAACGGCCCTATATTTTTTCTTGAAATTTCCTCTTCTTGTGAATCTAAGGTCGGTAAAATGTGGTGATGGTCCATTTTCGGCGAACACTCTAGTGTATTCGACAATTGCAAAAATTAACCATGACAGAAGTACAATAGTGAAGATAGTGATTTTTGTCTTTAATAAAATATGGTCTAAAAAATCTGATCGTTAAAAAAGGTTGTGTGGGATGTTTTGATAAAACAATTAGTTTTCTCTTAATTTCAGTTTGAAGTTAATGAAAAAAATTTTTGCAAAAAAAAGCTGTGTTTTTCCTTGAATATGGCAAAGGACGTTTAGAAAATGGCGCAGGTCTTATTTTTCTTGAAAACTGTTTTAGAAAATTGAAAAAGTTAGGATTAATAGAGAAAATGTGTGCTGCTGTAGCAGTAGTTTCTTCTCTTTTGCCTTTTGTTTTACACAGGCCTGGTATACAAATTTCATGGATATTATACTGTAACTTCGTTTAATTTAACATTCCAATATTCTTCAATATATATTCTATCAATTGATGTATTAGCTGCCAATAAATGAAGACAAATTTGCGTACTATCGCTGTTCGAAAATCGATTTATCTTATTGCGTACTGGGCCTGTTCTCCAAACAACGAACGTTAAACTTAACACACATTCGAACTTACTATTTCCGCTGTTCGCGATTGTTTCATTTAATTATTACTACATTTGTTCGGTGCCACTTTCCACACACCTACTTTCCACTCTATACATGAACAGTCCGACCGTCTTCAGTACTGTACATGTGGTAACCATAAATCAAATGCTAAAAACTTCCTAAAAATTACACTTCTCGAAATTTCTCAATGTAATAAATAATTGAACGAAAATGGTGATTAGTTCGTTCCATTCACAGCAAATTCCGCAATTTTTTTTCGGCGCCTGCGTCTACTACGAGTTGGGCGTGGACTCACCGCCCGCCTCTCCTCTCCGCGGAGTCGCCCTTCCACTCTGTGCAATGACGTAAGCATAAGCTGCGCCCCCGACGGGCCGAGGAGCGCTGGCAGTATACGCGTGGAGTCATGTGTTACAATACATCGTTTGATTCCACTCGACAGGACGAATCGATCGGTGGTGAAACGCTGTAAATTACCATACTGCCTTTCCGTCTCAACGTATGTCATTACGGCGTTATTCATGAGAATAAACCTCAATTTGTAATGAAACATAAAAATTGTCGAAAATAGTTATTACGTAACTAGTACAGAAAATGAGTCTTTGGTGTACGAACGGAATGTTGAGCAACGAGGCGATGATAGGAGTACTCTTGCATTTAGAAATGACTAAACCAAGAACTCGTTTGTACGAGCTGCTTACATTACTTTTTTTTCTTTTTGCACGAATTTTTAGCAGAAAAATTAAAATGTACTTAACCTTGCGATCATCCTCAATATGAAAAAAATATTTATCTCTATGAAAATACGCAAATCTTAACGTAGAGTTACTACCCCCATTCATTTACCAGCGTATTGATGCCGTCAATACAAACTTGCTCACAGAGCTGGCGTCTGCAGTCCTTCGAAAGTTTTGATTGCTGAAATACCTTCTGTTCTCGAGTTTAGGAATCAATTTGTCTGCATTTCATTCAGTGGTGGTGGCTTAAGAGATTGGTGGTTTGCAAAGTTACGCCAGACGGGGGGGGGCTCACAAAAAGTGCGTCAGGAGCGTCCAATTGTGTCATTCAAGAAACCCACTCATCCACGAGGCTCTGCGGATCTATAAGCTTAGCCTCTGTTGCATGTTCTTGAATGCAGTAAAGAGCTCTTCAAGATATAACGGGACTGGTAGCGTTTACGTCGACACGAAGGATATAAAGCGTTTTTTTTCTGGAATTTTTGTAGAACGTACGCTGCTTGTATAACTATTCAAATGAATACAATTCCGGTTAGAACGTAAATTGAAGTTAAAAAATTTGTATGATTCAGTACAGACGTCCCTTTATCAAATACCAGCGCGCATCCTGATACCAGCTCTCCTGCCATCTCTGGGATGTTATCGTTGGTCCGCGGGGCACGAGGCGTGGGTGAAAGCGATCTGAAGACCATTCGCCTGCTAGTCTCCTCACCGGGTCTTTGAAATGGTTGACCAACACTACGGGGCTAGGCGCCTCTCAACACTCCGCTCCCCTCCTCTGGCAACCCGTGGTTTGTAATTACCTATGACATTTGGCTAGAGCACGGCTCGCACCACCATGCCATCCCTCGAGCTTATCTGCGCAAGTGGGATCATGAAAGGAAACTATCAGTACCACCCACGCTTCGTTTTCCTGTAGCAATGGCGTTGTGAGCACTTGCAGCAGAGTTTTCGTCAAGAATATGAAATATAACTCCGGCCGCAGCGAGCTTTTGCTATTCGTGAATGTTAATGTTTAGATTTTGGTGAAACTGTGGTTTATATTGTTACTATGTATGTCTTATTAGTATTTATGACTGATTTTGTAATATAATAGTATGAGCCACACTTTGTACAAAAACGAGATATTAACATTTACAAATACTCATAGCAATAGACTTGCTGTGTGTGGTGTGGCGTATCTCGTTAATGCCTCCTCCCCTTAGCAGAATCCTGTTAATAGGTTAAAACTGAGAGAAAATCGTTGCACATATAATTCTGTGAAATGTCTCAATCTATTTGGTATCAAATCAGAATCTCTATAAAATACAAGATTCTATGTACGTTTTACTTTTATGGCTGAAAATGCTTTCATGCTCTTCAGTATGTGGTGTTATTAACTGCCGCTTAACTTTTTTTTCACTTTGTTTCACTGAAATTCTAGCAAAAAAATCTCGTCTAAATAGCATCTATATAAATAGCGCTTTACGAATATCTTACATGAAAGTGAAACACTCTTGTATCATGTGATATTTATTGCACTATGTTTTATGTAACTTCCATGTAATTCTGATATATTTCACTATTGCATTGCTTCTATTTACAATTCCACTGTGTTAATCAAAAGTAGCCCTTGATATGATAGAATGCTTATAAATTATGGTTATAAAATTTGTATTTCTTTATAGCATTGTCTGTGATACTAATTGCTTAATGTAATGCGGTGCCATATCACAGACTTAGATTATTTTTTTAATATGAACATTTCATGAGTTGCGCAGAAGGTTACGTAATTTCGAGTACGACGGTGCTAGGCCAATACCCGAAATAGACTGAAGGGCCATTGGAGAAACATGTGTTTAAAGTTATTATTAATGTGCAGATTCTGCTCATGAATTCACGCTTACCGAGACAGTTCGAAGCAGCGATTAGTGTTTTACGATAGTAAAACGATAGGAGTACGTTTCGTGAGATTTGCGCTGCCACACATCATACAAATATATTTTATAAATCGAAGATGTTTCAAAATTGCCTGAGGAACGCTGCTACTATCGAGAGCCTCACGGCGATTTCCTTGCAACCTCGTCTGATTGCTTTGGAAGAAAAGTGAACTCGGTAACTTTAAAGACTATCTTACGAGGGCTTCGCCGGGACATTACTTGAGAGGGAAATTTGACCGATGAGGTCGCCAAGACCAAGAGTCCGCTGTGCTGCCCAGCTCCGCGTTACGAACGTTAGAGTTCCTGCAATTCGTATGACGCTGGTTTTCATACTCATGATGCTGTTCATTATTCATCTAATACCAATATACGTAGTAATGCTGAATTTGTCTGTTAAATATCTCTCTATTCGTGTAAAATATTACAGTGATCCACTTAAAAAAGAAGTTAGTCAAAATCTTTCTAATAAAACGTGCTGTCAAAAAGCTAACACCCTGCAACTAATGACCCCCTATGTCCTAAATCGCTCGATGAAAATCACATCCCAATATTTTGAACAGGTTAGAATATATTCATGTTGGATTGATTGATTGATTGATTGATTACTAGTGATTCCGGGCGCGTCAACTGTTAAAGTCATTAGTCTCGTAAGTGTAGTGCATGTTTCCCCCCTCGGGAGGTTGCTGTGATCTTGCCCTGCTAGATGGCGAAATCCGACGCTGAACTACTGTCGGCTAGCGGGGATTTCCTCAACCATGTATCGGCCCCAGCAGGGCACCGCCCCAGCCGGGACAAAGTCTAAATTCCTGACCGGTCTCCCGGCATTTGTGGTAGCACGCAAATGCGAGTGAGGGAAGAGGATAGAACAAGGAATGGGAGGGTAAGATCGCGCTTGTTCCGTGACCCGTTTCTTAGGATACTACTCCGGCATTCGCCTGGTTTTTACCGGAGACACCACGGAAACTTACCGATCAGAGCAGCCGGCCACTAGAATTCTCCTCCAGACAGAAACAGAACTCACCTAACTATCTGGCTTGTGTCGAGAATCCTGCCACCGTCGGGATTCGAACCTTATGACCTCCCGATTAGATGCACTACAGTGACATCATCGAGGTTGATGCTTTTTATGAATTATGTGTACATACAATACATTCCATATTTATATATTAACACGCGCTCACTAGATTGTAAAACTTACATTTTTTGTGGCGAGGCACTCCCTCTCATCCCATTTGTTGACCGCCCACTACTTTCTGTTTTCATGTTTTATATGCATTCTTTTATTGCGGGAAGCTCTTTGTGGGTCACTGCATGCCGCCAAAAGTGAAGATCTTCACACTTTCGTAAACAATCGCGCGAACAAATTCGAGCTTCTGTTTATGGCGCTATGTCAACATCTGGCTCCTATCCCCTGTTGTGTCCATACACTTCTCACTACCCGTTCAATTTTCGGTGTCTTTACAACCTTTACTGACTCAGACATGCGTTGTGTTTTCACGCCGGAAATCTTCAACCCATCCTACTCAAGAATAATAAAGTGAAAGTATGCGAAAGTCAAAAAATGAGATTCTCTCGTTTGTATCTCTGAAGTATTAGTAAAATTATTTGGATAACAATGAGAACCTATTTTATTAGATATGACATTAAATTCTCATTTCCATTAAATGTTTGTCAGATTTTGTATCATATTTCAACATATTGTGAATTATGATTCTTCAAAATATAGGGCGAAAGGAAAGAATAGAAATCCCTGGTAATTAGAAAGCATTAAAAATACATTTTGGAAAGGCAAAAGGGTATTAAACAAAAAGAGGGAGAGATGATTAGTAGTGAGAATAGAGGAAGATAAAGAGCGTATTACGAGGCGACGAAATTACCCGATTTTGCAAAATTAATCATTTTACTTTTTGTTTCCTGGGTGCGTCTCTAAACAAAACAATTGACTGTTCCGTAGCAAGAATAGTTCAACTATTCTGTGACTATTCAACTGAAGGAATTGTACAGCTCGAATGAGTTTATAATCATCAGCATACGCAAAATTATTTATTTTCGTTCGTTTTTACCATTACCGTGTTTTTCCACCATGAGTCGCATACGATCTCAAGCTTCGAAGCCCGTACTGTGATCGCACAGCTGCTCACAGTATGAGAAGAATCGGAATAGAGCATTGTAATATTTATATTTTCCGTCAATATCCAAAGTGTTTCATTGTTTTTTTTATTTTTTCTTGAGTTTGTGTGTAGCTAACAAACCTCCAGACGCATCTCGCATGGCAGAAGGCTGGGTAACTTTCCTTCAATTTCTGCGCGCTTTGGAAACTAGTAATACAGATGTAATGTTTTTTGCCCCTATCTTTCATTTCACAATTTCATTTGTAGAATGTTAGCTTTTTTGTGGAGTGTGATCAGTTAAGCGAAGAAATATGTGAATGAAATAATGAACAAGTTGATAAGTTGTTTCGATGCTAGTGCTGCTGGAGCAGGAGAAGAATGAGGGGCAGGCGAAAGATGAGAACCCCAGGAAATCCTGCCGCAAACCTGCTTTGTCGACCACAAATTTCACACAGATCGATTGAGATTTGAACCGCGAACACAGCATTGGCAGGGAACAGTCTGACCGCTACACCACGTTCCCCACTAATCTCATAATAATGATAATGCGGATAATGATAATAAAATTTATTTATTATTTATTTAATAGGTAATTATTACAGACAAAATTAGCTTACTTGATCCTATGT
>BOPP01000004.1:1090555-1124868 GCA_017312745.1 Gryllus bimaculatus | reverse complement strand
CGGTAGATAAACACAATTGCAATATCTATATTTTGCATTACTAGTCTAATACAAAGGAAATTGTCTGATAATAAAATGAATGATGATCTAATCTGCGCGTGCGGCCGTCGCGGCGAGGCCACCGCTGCGTGCTGTGGATGGATTGGTTCGTGTTGCCGGCAGCGGCAACTACTTCTGGTCTCGAGTGTAAGTGTAGGCTATGCTATATCCCTAGAGGTGGCGGTGCTCCTCCCTCACTGGAACGATCCAGCGCCGACTTACATGTTGGCATGCAAGGGTTGTGGACTCTCGAGGCCATTCTCCCTCGGGGCATCGCCCCAGCCGGAGTAAACTCTAGGTTTCCGACGTGGAGTAGGGCAGTGCATGGATGTGGGTGGGGGATACGAGAGGGATGGACGAGGAAAGGAAGAAGGCGCACGGTCCTTGGCCCATTTAATAAGGTTCTGCTCGGGCATTCACCTGGTATTGATAGCAGAGACAACGGAAAACCACTTATCCTGCATCCGGTCGCTACAACTCTCTTCCAACCAGTGTCTGAATTTGACCCAGTATTGAAACTGGTGTCTAAAATACGCCACCGTCGGGTCTCAAACCTTAAACGCTGGTTAGCGAGAAACGGCAGCGGAGGCAGCGGCAGTGTTGCCGTTGAGCCCTCGCAGCCGCCCGCCTCGCGGAGGCGTGGGCGCGTGGGCGGACGGGTGCGTGGGCGGGGGCGTGGGCGGGCGCAGGCAGCCGCCGCTGACAGTGGCGACAGACGACGGCGACGAAGCTGGGCCGGGCGACGCTGGACACGTTTAATTAATCTTCGTTTACGAGCGTCGCTTGAGCGGAGGCGCGCGCCGCCGCCGCGTCTTTATCTTAACCCGCCCCCGCACGACCCCTCACCCCAGCGTCTGCCGCCCGCCGGACGCCCTCCGACGCCCGCTGATAACCGGAAATCAATGGTCCGATTTCGTGGACAGCACCTTCACGCGGTGTTTTTCCCCGCTCCGCGCACTATGGCCGGCGCCGGTCCCGGAGGCACGTGATGGATGTCTGAGCTGGCGATTCCTTAAATTGCTCCAATTTCCGCTATCTTTATTGAATTTTATCACTGCCGACGTTCTTTATATCCAATGGAATTCTTGTACCATTCAGATACGTTTTACAAGCAGTCTTTATGAACTCGATCTCTGTTTGATCACTGACTTGTTATTAATCATGCATTAAAACTCAACAAAGGCAAACGAAAGTACTAATTGTTTATTTATTTCCTTATTTATCGAGTTATTTTGGCCTTATTTATAGATTGGTTTACTTACTTTTGCTTTATCGTCAATACATAGTGAAAACAATATGTGGCGTATAGAGAAGTGAATGTCCGTATTCCTAGTTAATTCTTCTGTTCCTGAATGTTATTTCTACTTTCCTGCAACATGTGATTTAAGTCGTGATGTCATCGTTCGATATATATTCATATAGGTTGATCTTCTATATAAACATAAAGCAATGATTTGACTTTTCTTCAAGTGTAGTAAGTAAACAAAAGGTCAAAGTGAATTGAACTCATGGGTGTAATATTACAGAAGAGTTACAAAGTCGACTTTGAACTGAATGAGAAATTGTAGATATCCACTTACCCATTATTTCAACATAACGGGATCCGAGTACAACATGAGAGATTTGCAGTCCTGAAATTGGGTAACTAAACGGTCTTCTGCCTTATAAGTCTAGACAATTACAGATTCAATTCCGCACGATAAATTTAACGTAAAATTTAATGTAACGTAACGACATATTAAACTTTCAAAGTATCCAACTTTTCGTTTTAATTAATTTAAAAAATGCATTTCAATGGTTAAACTACATGTCCAGACAACGAACATAAATTTACATTATCGAGCATCTTGACTTATTTGTATTGTCGAGGAAAGTCTTAAAAGTTTGTGTACAGAAAGTAAGCAATATAATTATGAATTTTATTTATCGAGGTTCAAATGGTCGAGGTTCTACTGTATCTGTAAATTAGTACAGCGCATGGATTTTTCTTATACATTAGCTCTCAAGTAACATCTGCCAATTGCTTAGATTTAACTCCTCTAAAGCTAACGACCCAGGAACGTCAAATGACGGACGTTAAAGTGCGTCGCACCGCCGCAGGGACACATAAGGGCGGTGGGGCTGTGGCTCACTACCGCGCTGCAGTGACGTCCGTCGCGAAGAACGACCATTGCGCAGCAGCCGACAGGCGTTAGCAGCAAGAATGCTAATAGACGTGGTAGCTTTTTGGACATCCATGTCGTGCAGAACACATGGAGTACTAGCGACGTACATTATACGTTCGTTAACAAGAGGGCATTCGGTTTTCCATTCACAAAATCAATAGATTCCATATTTAAAGATTAATTGATGAAGTGCACATGCAACCACTTCTTCTTGTGGTATAGCATACCTCACATTGGTATCTTGCCGTTTTATGCGATCACCTAATTTCGATAGTAATTCTCTGAACGACGGTTGAGATATTTGAAAATAATTAAAAATGTCTCACCGGCGTTTGCATAAAATCTAAAAGAGTGTGAAAAATATTCTGTTCAATAGCCGCTCACTATTAATGGAATAAACACACCATATTCTCCTCTTTTGTTTCATTTTTAATGTAACCCAAGCCCTAACTTTGCAGCATCCATGTTTGCTGGCCCAAGATCACAGTCCATTGCGCCACTGTGATCGTGGCCGTGAGGCCTGTCAATCATCGGAGGTCAAATTGACGGACGTCAACAACGCTCGTGTGTCGCTAGCTTAATTCGGTTAAAAATATCGAAGTTATAAATTTGAATTTGGGTTTCTATCTGGACATCTCGGTTCTTTCTACATACTAGTTATTTCCTCCTCAATTGTCGTCTAGTAAAAAAAGTGAACAATGGCAGAGTTAGGTCAGCTTGCAGGGAATAAAAAGCGAATCTGATATTAAGGACGTATTTCGTAAAAACACATTCAGGGGGAAGGATGTCTTATGAAACGCAATTCTCTACAACAGGCATGTCAAATTTTGCATCATGAGCGTGCCAGACAATCACGTGACGGGAGACAACCCGAAGGACGCCAAAGGTCAGCCATCGTCCGTCATTGAGACGCGGCTGACAGATTCGCTCTATGAGGAATAATGATGCAGTACCCTGCGCATTGGAGTTCAGCAAATAGTTCCTCAGCAATGGTTATGGACTATGTTGTCCTTGCTAGTTTACGATAATTTCTAATAATATTTAAAACAAATTATTAGTGCATCAGGTAATATTTTTGTGTGGGTAAGATTTTGCATGTTACATATTCTTCAAAAAAGGTGTAGTGTGTAGACTATTACTGACATAACGTATTTTTGACACCGTTACAATTTATCAGAAAAAGTATATATCATATTAAAGAACGATTTAACGATGGTTTCATATAGCAAGGAGATGTATTGTACCAAAAAATAGTGTTAACATCATAAAAATGGCCACTAACATATAAGAATAAATTATGCGAAGTAGGTCAATCGCAAAAGCGTTATGCTTTTCCTCTAAGTTAATCCCTTGCACACATTCTCTGGTCCATATGACTTAACATTAAGACAGTTAATGGGGAAATAAATACTACGTTTTAAATGAAATGTGTATAAAACCGTGAAGTATTATAGTTTTACATATCATAGGGTAGCGGGATCAGTGAGCTAGGCCAGTTCAGAAGGTGAGGTAACGGTGTGCATACTGAGGTGCCACCGGACCTTAATACGTCTCTGATCGTGAATATCATGTTATTCCTATTATATTACTGACATTTGTAAAACCTTTGAAATAATTGATTCCTACATTGCTACATTTCTCCCAAATCATTAAAATATCCAAATTGTTCATTTCGCTAGATTAGACCCAAAAAGTGTCGGTAAGCCACACATTTGTATTATCCCCAATTTCATTTTGAAATACGGAAAACTTGTTTAAATTCCAACTGTGTACTCTGGAAATGTGTCACGCAAGACTCGTCAGCCGCAGACCCGTCAAATGGGCGGGTGCGCGGGCGGGGCGAGGAATGCGCTCCCCGTGCCCTGGCAGCTGGTGTGGGGCGCTGGGGGACTGCGCCGCCTGCGATCCCTGCAACTCATCGCCCATTGTGCGGGCGCCCGCCACCTCCCGCCTGCACCCACGCCCACGCCTACAGCCCCACTCACTCCGCCACACGGCCTATGTCACGCCCACCCCCACGCCTGTTACACGCCTCCTCCCACACCTTACTCACGCCATCCTCACACCATGCCTCTGCCCACATCCACGCCTACATCCACACCCCTCCACCTGCCGATGCCGACCTACCCCCACGCCTTGCGTACATGCATCCACCAACACTGCCACCCACGGCCAGCCTCCACGACCATGCCTCTCCACATCCACGCCTAGCACTCCACACTCCCTCCACCTCGCCTATGCCGCACCACCCCCACCGCCTTGGTACATGCATCCCACCAACACCTGCACGCACGCCCATCCCCACGCCATGCCTCTGCCCACATCCCCTCCTACATCCACACTCACTCCCGCCACCGCGCCTATGCCCGCACCCATCCCCACGCCTCCACCCACACCTGCACCCACGCCCGCCCCATAGTTACGCCTAAACTTTGGCACACACCTCCGCCCACGCTCATACGCCCATACTCACGTTTAGGCTCACACTCACGCTCTCGCCTACCCTACGCCTAGGCTTACCCACGAGCGGCCGGCGGCCATGACGAAAACGATCCAACGCGCTGTCATGCAAGTGCGGACGCAAACCGCGCTTGCAGAGGAATGCAATGCAAGTGAGGAAGCTAACCGCGCTTTGGTTCTTTCAACGAGATCTTCGAGACCCGTCTTTGATTTAGATTGACATGAGGCAACCCAGAAGGCAAAGACGACTAGCCATTTCTGACGTATTTTATGTATCAAGTGAGGTTTATAATAACTATAATTGTGAAGCGTTAAATTTTGTTTCATTCTAAGATGGTTTAAACGTTTTTGGCATTATAAAATGAATTAAAAATAATTCCTTTTGTCACCATCAATAATAGTAAATATCAAATGCATTTTCACTGACATAGAACCTTTCAAAGTCCATCCGATTTAGTGTTTTTGTTGTTAGTTTATATACGATACAGTATTAGGTTGTGGTTTTGTGTTCGCACATTTCTTGCGTGTTCTTAAAGCACTGATGAGATATTTAATCTATAGACAAAACACGTGATGTATTGAGGCCTTTTAACATGGTACCGTTTTTGTGCACTCACACAGAAACTGTACAGAAACTTCAAAATTCCAAACTAGACGTATAAAGCGAATTGCCGTAAGACGCCAATAACATAGGAAGCAGGAGCTCTGCCGGCACACAAATGAATTGCTAAATTGCGCCGTTCGAATACATACATTCGCGACAGTTGCTTACGTGCGTTCTGAGCTATATCATAGATACTTTTTTTAAGTATTAGTGAAAATGGAGGGAAGAATAGAAATGCCATAATCTTTGTCACTATACAACCATGGTTGTGGCTTTGAAAAATTTAGCGGATGCGCGAATAAAACTCTCCGAATGGGGGACGTCTTGCCTGCAGAAGCGAGACTCAGTAGTCTCACCAGAAAAGCCAAAAACTCAAATCTCCTACGCCAGTTCACAAAATCTCTCGAACCGCACGTTACATATGCCCAAAATTGAAAAGAATGGACGATTTCCGCTTTCACCAAACCTGTTAGTGAACGTTTATGCCGCTAAAGGGGCTATAGTCAACTGAAGTTTTCTGTATGAAAAAATCGAACATATTCAAAAGCTTTCATGCAGAAATCGTGCAGATTGGACTGCACACATTTTGTACATCCAATCTGCACGAAAACTGTTCCGTGTAAAAACGGCCTATGTACGAGTACTTTCTGTTTAACATACTTTGAGATGTTAAAGCGTTAATAAAAAACGTGAGTGGCTTGGAGCACAACCTGGTTTTTTCAAAAAGTAGCACGTACACTGTTCAAGAATCACAAATAAGATATTATCATATAACTCTGAAATAAATTTTATATTTTAATAAACGAAATAATCCGTACATAAATAATCTTCAGGAATATTGCAATAACATAGGATAGTGTATATAGATATCAACCGTCCTTTACATACCAAGAATATTTACTAAAATGTTGCTGTTCAATTATCCAACACGTAAATATAAAACATTTAATGCCGAGTGGTCTCTTCATTTAAGCCTTGCTGTTGTTTAATGTCAGCTGTGTAGTGACGCATTGAGTACGAGGGTTTGCGCAATATGAAAATAGGTGGAATAACTCAATAAATTCGCATTCTTCAGTTGAAATAGAAACTGTTTCTTTGTTTTTAGATTTTTGCAGAGTTCCTTTTCCGGTAACTTACGAATCCATTTACAACTCTCAAATGGCCGGAGGCAGCATAGTTTTCTTTCAATTTCTGCGTGTATTGGAGATTTGTAATGTATACATATCAATCTATGCAAGTGACTACATATAAATATAATGTTTGCATTACATTTGGAAAAACGTGAAATGCGTGTCCAAGGGAAATGCCTATAAAACGTAATTAATTTGTTGCATCATGAAAACTCTCTCAAAATTCAGGTGAACCACCGAAATGCGCGTAAATTAGTTGGTATGGATTACAACGGACAATGGGATGCAATGGCCCAGCAAAGAGAGCAAACAAGAAGCAAGAAGCAACTTCCTCTGCTCTTTACTTAAGCGCTTTCTCTAAACAGGTCTTATTAACACCAAACCTCCAGGTATTTTCAATTATCCGTAACAAGAAACTGTTGGAGAATAATGAGTTGTGAACATAAATATGTGCCCTTTGGAAGCTACAAACTAATTGTCTGTTACTTTACAAACCGTTAATTTATACGGAATTATGACGCGTGTTGTTGACAGCTCGCCGAATGGATGTGAACTCTGTGGTATGAGGAATAAACAAAATCATGATTAAGTGAATGGTTGTTGCCGCCCAAATATGAACTATTCTAATCACTGGATACATCGCATTATATTCCTCCCTATACGGTGATATAGGGGGGAATATAATATATATTTACTAATACCTAATTGATAGAATTAGTCCGTCCTACGCTCTGGTTATATCTGGGTTTCCTAAGAAGCCCACACCTCTATCTTCCCTCACTCTCAATGTGTATATTTGGCATTTTACGGTTGGATTAATCCGAGTGTGGCTAGCTAGCGGTGTTCCCAGGCCTGGACCCCATTTGTATTTATTATCCACGCCTGGATGTTGGGGAGACATGTGACGAGAATGACGTATTCACGTCACCGTACCTAGCTTACCTGCCCTCCTTGAGCTTTCATTCGTCACACAGCCATACACATTTTTAACCATTTTAATTAGAAAGCTACTGCTTCATTTTTGCCTCGGCCGGGAATGAAACCCGGGACCACCTCAAAGAATGCTAGCACGCTGACTATGAGCCTCTCAAGGGACCCTCACTCTAAATAATCTAAACGACCGTAAAATTTGAAAAATCGTATATTTGTATATGCAAAAGTGACCCCAACTCAAAATATTGCAACTACGGCCTTTTATATACAGAAATATCCCAATATATTATAAATCCGTCATATCAATTTACGAGACCCATAATTGTACGCCAGCTCAATCTCGATTAATTCTGACAAAATTAACATGCATAAACTTAAAGTTCTACAAAAATGATTATTCAAACAGTTGTTAATGCCGTTTGTTACGTAATGAACAGCCAACTTCACAATGGATTCAACTTGGAGCACATAGATCAATTCACCGCATATTTGGCCACTAAATTTTATTATAATCTTCTTCAAATCCCAACACTATCACATTTCAGACTTGCCCAAAGCCCTACTGAGCATGCCAGAATCCAAAACACATATCAATACTACATATTTCTGGGGGAAATATTGCTCTTTTACATCCAGTCTGAGGTGGAATCTCAGTGGAAATTCGTTCCCCTTTATTATAGAAAGTTTTAAAATTAAGATTAGTACTTCATTCTATAAATGCACGTGAATAAAAACTACTTAACTATGTACTTATCTTCAAAAATAATAAACTTAAAAAAACTCTTGAGTCTGAAAACCTATTACTGTTCCTGTTCGTCAAACACTTTTTTACATTCCTACTTGAAAATGAATGTGTGTATGTATGTATATGTATGTGTATAGTAATCTCCGCAATAGATCATAAGCCGAAAGATATTTCACGTGTACTCAATTCTCTTTTGAATACACGAATGCTCAACCTGAAAATGATGTAAACCAATTCTAACGTGTGTTTTCCAGGTTATAATCGCTATCATAGCCTCTCTCCCCGACGGGGAGGGTCTTTATGCCGTCGGCAAGTTTTTAAACTTTGTGAGGGTCTGAAACTAACAATCAAACTCATCCATGCCCAGCACGGACCTTGAACCCACATCCTTTCGAGCCCAAATAGTTACAGCTCTTTTACCTCAGCGCCCTCGATTATCCGCCTCGAATAATTGAGAGTCATACTATCATTCTTTAAGAATCTCTTTTTACTTTCTCACATCTCATAGTAAGGGCACATAGTAAAGAGAAAGTATTGTAATGCTGCGGCGGAAATATGTGACTTTTCGACAGAAAAACTCGAATTGTCGGGCCCTAGTTTCGAATCGACTAGAGGTCGAATCCTCAGCATGCACAACATATTTTTGCTAATTGGTAACCCTTCGCAAGTTCATGTAATATTTTAATTTTGCGTAGCCGTTGAAGAAATTCGAGAAAGTATGTGTTCTTTAGCTCCAGTTTAAATTTGTAGTTATGAATTGATATCAATGATAACCATTTCGGAATTTCTTTGTTGCAATTCAAGACTGAAATGCTATAAAACTTGAGCGATGATGGCGATGATAAAGAGGAGAATGATGGAGAAATGGCGGAGTGCAGGGAAAACAGATGAATCTTACGGAAATCCGCCGAATGCTTGCTTTGTTCACCATAATTTATATACGGCGTGGTCGGGGTACGAATCCAGGCCCCGGCGATGAAGGGCTTACGCGCTAGTCTCCAGTCAGCTTTAGAGTTGGAGTGGGCAGAATGAAGCAAGGGTCGTGTAAAGATAGCGCCACACTGCAGATGGGACGAACAAGTATCGAAAAGCTGAAGGGAGGCATGAGGATATTGTTCTGTTGTGCCGGACGTCTCAAAGTGGGGAGAAACATTCAAATTTAGAGCGTGATAACTGTGTGTCTGTCTTTACGATAAAGCAATAACTTTCCACTGCTGGCCAAGTTTAAGGACTCGGTGAAATACTTGGAAGAATATTTGTTATCGTCCTACGTAGAAAAGATGAATATTTATATCCCGAATCATGACTATGAGAAATAATAGGTATCGAATATTTCGACACATTGAGGTTTCAGTTGGACAGACTCAAGGGAAATATGAATATTCGAATTTTGAGAATTATTTCTGTTCATTTAACGCTTTACTGCCTCACGCTTTGTCTCGTTTGCAAACCAATCTGCACACAGCGTACAATCAAAGTTTCATGGTGACAGTATTTTCAAGTATCCACCTTCGCTTCTTCGGATTTTCCTTGCTTGGAACGTGGCAGGAAATGGTGAATGGAAATTGAAACCAACGCTGTCGCCTCCTTACTTGTTGACGTACTCGCTCGACATTTTTCTGGTACAATTAAGCGCCGTCCAACTGATTATGTCTACGAACAGGGAAAAAGTATCGCCCGAGACTTCCTTCTTGTGACGCCGCAGGTTTCGGGACTGGAAAGTTTTCAGAAAAGATGATCGCGTGGAATGTTCTACGAATTATCAGTAGCGACAGGATTTTTATACTCTAAAAAATCGTGGAATATACTTTTTAAAATGTGCATTTGCGACCTAAAAATTCTGAAATATGCACATTAAAATGTAGATAAAATTACCAATATTTCATTTCGTGTATAAACTTTTCTTAATAATATTCATAAAATGCATGATTCCAATGAAAAAATATATTCTTGTGCATTCATAACATTATCTACCTTACTTCTCGGGGGAAATAACTTCATTCACTAAATTTAGTTCAAAGTGAATATGCACCTTAGTGAAGTACAGTTTTTGTATCTTCTTTCATTTTCTCGGTATGGTTTAAAAAATATATCAAGAAATATCCTACATTCGTATAAGTATTTTATCATCTAAAGAAAATAAGATAAAATGGAAATTGTGATCAGCTCTTTCTAATAGATGATCGCTCACAAATAAGATTCTATGAAAACAAAACATTCTTTATTTTAACGAAATATGCGACACACGCTCATATAATTACACGAATATGCACCAACAGGAAAAATCATCCAAATATGCACAACTATGCCCTCACATATTAATTTACATAACATTTAATTCTAACAATATGTAAGTAAATTTTACCTACCTATGCTCTGAAGCAAAGGACAAAAGTATGCACAAACACAGAAATCCGCTCCCTAATTATCAGCATTGTACATCTTATGAAAGAATGGAGTATCATGTTCGCTCGCTTTCCAAAGACACCAGTTACTCACAATTACATATTCTATGTGCGTGTTGTTATCGCGTTTGAGAACCCAGAGAGTGCCTGTCAGGGTACAGATTTTGGTTATTGATTAGGAAAAGATATTTCACAAAAAATGTCCTAAATATGTATATATACATAATATTTTGCACATTTGTTGTGAAATATCTTTTCGTCATTAATACCTAAATCCTGTATCGGGACAGACATTCTCTGGGTTCTCAAACGTGATACCAACACGCAACTAGACGCGCTAGCTCTATACGTGTTGTATAATATACGCACTAATTTTTCGGTGTTGACCCTGAAATCACCTCAAGCCGCACGCCGACTGTGAAGGTGACGCCGTCCATCCATAAGTTCGACGGACCTACGTTTTATTAAAAATCGTTTTCGCGTGAGAAATTTTGTTGCAACGTGAGGTATTTTAGTCCAAATAGACGTGATTGCTTACATATCTTTCAAAAACATAATATTATTTCCAAAAAATACTCTGGAAATTGAACACTCGGTGAAAATGGGTTAATATTATCTAATCGCACTGAAAATTTGCACCCTCCATTTTTTTAAATGTTAAATCAAAATAAAAAAAGAGTACTTCAGAGAGGAAAATCTAAAAAAATGCTTCAGGAAAAAAGGGAATCGTGCGGCATACAGCAGGTTTACTACGAGACGCGTACCGATTAGTGCTTGTCAACTGTACCAGTACCAGAGCGTTTATTTCTCTGTGCCGTAAGAAGTGTCTCACGAGATTTCCCAAAACTGAAAAAAATAATTGGGGCAGTTTTCTTATTTGTTATTTAATAATCAAATATGTGCTGAGTTAGTATTGGGCGTGAAATAATAAAGAAAATAGGCCGGCGAAGAGCGGAAGGCGGCAGTGGCTGCACGGAGGGCACATCCGGAGCGCGGCGGCGGCGGCGGCGGCGGAGGGCGGGGGCCCGGCGCCGAGGCCAGCGGCCGGACGGCGGCGCCAGTTCAATCACGCTCGTCAATCGGCCTCCAGTCGCTCATGACGCGCGTCGCCTCGCGTCGCCTCGCCTCGCGCCGCGTCGCATCCCTCACTGTCGCGCCGCCGCCGCCGCCACAGCCGCCGTCGTCGTGGCCGGCGCTGCAGCCGCCGGCGGCGAGTGGCGTAGACTGAGGCTGGCGCAGTTGAACTTGTCTGGAATGACATGGGCAAAATCTAAACGAAATCGTTACGTGATTTTTTTTCTCGGTTCAATTGGGATTGCGTGGTTTTGTTTGCTTGGAGGACAAGGGTGTTGGATGAGGTGAAAGTTATTTTATTACAAGTGACTAATCTCCATAATCATACTAGCTCATAAAAGAAATTGCTTGACGGCTACAATTTTAAGCTTTGTAGTTTTTGACTAATTTGACATGAGCCTTCTGAGATTGTTATGAAAAGATTATGTGTTAAGATACTTTTAGTGCTTGTCCCGTACAATTTCCAAACTTAATTCAGTTCTTGAATTTTCTGATATTTTCATCGTTGGTGAAATATTAAACAAACTTCTTAGTTAGGAAAGAAATCCGAAAAATTAAAGATTGGATTCGTATAATTAGTGTTTTCTATCATACAATTTTTTAACATTTCTTCCTCTGTATGGCAAACGATGTCTCACAAGAGCACAAAAGTTCTTTAGATGGGCCTACTGTATAGGCCCCAACTTAATTATCACCATGTTTTTCTGTCTATATAAGACACATTAGCTACCTGCAGCAGTATTACATACTCTGCATTACATACCTGCAAGGAGTTCGCTGGAACGTCAACCTATACTACGCAGTCGCTGCTAGTCCAAAACGGCCACCATTCAATGATTGTCCCTGGTGTTTAGCCCACGTTTAGTCACTTACCCCAAAGAGCTCGCAAGGGTGATGGTGCCTGCTGTATGATTCTAGGGACACATCTTAGACATTAATTTTCTGCTGCCTGGAGAAAGCTCTTAGATAGAAAGGAACCGATACGTTTTCAATTTCTTATCTTTATATTGCAAACCTCCTCCTTACAACCAGAAAGTTGATTTTCTTAAGAAATATTACGAGACGTCATATTTTAAGCGCGGAAGGATTCGTTCAGAAAGTTTCTTTACAACTGTACTCAACAACAATGTAATAGATAATTTGTTTATACTCATAAATACAAAGTTGGTATTGAAAGTTAGAGTATTTTTTGTGTGTGTGTTTAAAAATTGAGTTACAGAGGCAGGGAACGCACTGAAATCTCAAAGAAAGTGTCTAATAATGATCGCAAAATAATGTCGTGCCTCTGTTTTCGTTCTCTCAAATACACCACAGAAAAGTATGCAACGATACATACACCACAGAACGATGTCATAACATTCGTATCGTCCAGATGAACCCATGTGCTCAAATTTCTCTCGTTGATCATACTACGCATATTGTGACGCATGACGTATCAAAAGTGTAAACAATAATGTTTCAGTAGAAAATAAAATAGAGCTTAATAATTAATAATTGCAAGTCTGTCATAAATGTGATAAATAAATCTTTGCAATCATTTTTTGCTGATTGTTCATTACGTTTTCAATATACTTACTAACCTACCTCGTGTCCCGTTCGCATTTTTTGAAAGAATTGTCTGAATTTGTTGACGAGGAAACTACGGCACTGTTCTAGTTGACGTCAGCCAGTTGCCAATCAGTTTGAGCACTTTTCAAGATATTATTACATTTTTTCATTGAAGTGCGCTTCGCTCTTTCCACACGAAATGGTATTCCTCTCCCTGATTGCACTGAAGATCGGCGAGTTACACTAAATTGATTCGTACATTTATCCACTACGCCCAATAGACCTACGTCAGCGGAAGGAAGAAACTCTTCTTTGTTGTTTTGTTTTGTTTTCTGTTCGCGAATAGGCCGACGTGGACCACGCGTGCATGCACTTTGCATTTACCGGAGTTCAGTAAGATTATCTCGGGGGCAGGAACATGTAATGTGTCATGGAATCAGCATTTACCTAGATCCGATTTTTATCCCTCAGGGTTGTTAGTCCTGGGGGTATGGATCATGAAATGTTGATATGTTGATGATGATAGTGAGAGGTGAAAAGACGACACACACACACACACACACACACACACAACACAACCATGCCTGAGGCGGGACACGAACCCACGATCTTTTGGTCCGAATTCGCTACGGCACTACTGCTTTAACGATCTCGGCCATCTGGTAGACCTATTTTATTAATTTTTAGGTCACTTTTAAAGTACTTCATCATATAGCGACCACTCTAACTTTTAACTTTGGGATAACGACGGGGAAGACATATTGACAACATACACAAACATCCGTGCCTGTGGATGGATTCAAACCAGCGACCCTTGAAGCCAAAGCAGCTATGGCCCTTCAGCCTTAGCGATCTCGTCTATCCAAGCCGGGAAACTCATCTGTTTTCCTAGTTCATTCGTGCAAAACTTCACACTAGTCGTTTTCAATGTATTTTATTAAGAGTACCGTTAAAAAAGGATTTCCTTCTCTGTAAATTTTTATCACCACATTAGTTAATGACATATATCATTTGGGACGATATGAATTCCATATACCACAGATAATCAAATCTCTGTTTAAATTATTAGTCACCTGTTTCAATTATGTTTTCGACATCACAATTTAATATTTTGAAGACTGTACTGAATTTCTGAATAAGTTTCCTCTTTCAAGTGTATAACAATCTCAGAAGTTAACATCAGCCTACATTCATCACTTAACAGAAGGCTAAAGAAGTATTCGAAAGTGATCTGAGGCAGCACCCCCACGCACCTCTTTAACCAAACATGAAACTCGTTCCCTCATTATCCTATTCCGTTTCACCATGTTCTTCTTTTAAATAATTTTCATTAATTGACGCCCTCATCACGGGCCTCCAGAGACCAAGTAACATACTTCTCCGTTTCAGCTGTTGGAATTCGTAGAGTGCTTAACACGGCAAGGTTCTTTTCTTCAGCATCCATTAGAACTCTGAGCTGTCTCAAAAACGGGCACCTTTCCCTTGTGCCTGAATATGGCACCTTCCTTTGGGTACCTGCATGTGTCTTGCCTCTTGATTGTTAATTGGGATTGTGAGTTATCAGCTACAGACATGTGGCAATGTTGATTGAAATGCCAATCACTTCGTGTAAATGAGCTCTGAAGAGATGGTGGCGCAAGGCTCTGAAATTTTCACCATACAAACGTCAAATAGAACTTAACCTTAAGCAACAACAACAATTAATCATTCATTCTATTTCATGTGTTACTTTTTACGATAAATTCCATAGGTGTATTGCATAATAGGAAAGTATGTGGGTGTATTGCAACATGAAATGGGTTGAAAGGTTTCTTATATAAATTGCGATAAATGCATCTTGGTCTCAATTCTTTTGATCTTCCGGGCTTGTAATGTAATTTTGCAACTCTGCATGTAATAATCAAGAGATTTATATTAATACTGAATGTTACAACTCTAAGGATATACACTGACTTTAGATTTAGATTTATTTAGTCAGAAAACTGTAAAAACTGCGCGTGACGTCTGGAGGAGAAGATAAAACTGACAAAACAGTGCTGACCGTTTGTAGGCAGGACCCGAATACACACTCAAATAGCGAAACCGATGTGACGGATAGGAGGCGAGGCGGCCATCTGTAGGTGAGGCTCCTGCACTGGAGCATGGGTGGGTGCAACGGATCCGCCGGGGCGGACACAGAGGCGGCCCACGCAGCATCTGGTGGCGAGCGGGCGGGCGCTGGGCGGCGCTGGACGGCGCTGGGGCGGGCGGCCCACGCGTCGGCGTCGGCGGCGGCGGCGGAGCGACAGCGGCTTCTGCGGCGCGGATGCATGACAGCATTCAAGCCCTCCCCACTCGGCCGCTGTTTGTGTCGAGTCATCGGTTTGGACGCCAGGCCCTGTCACGGCCGAATCATTGCTGCCACGGGAGCTCTGCCTCCCGGCCTCTCCGTCTCCGCCGCGCCGCCGCGCTCTCCGCCCCTGCCTCTGCCTCTGCCTCTCCTGTCCGTCCTCGGCCCGCCTGCCTCGTCGCCCTCCTCCCTTCCTTCAGCGATTCCTCATAGCCTTTCTAGCAAGTGCTGTTAGCAAAACAAAGTGGTCGGTACGAGCAGTAGCATCCTGCTCCCTTTGTTTACTCAAGTAGGAACGGAAACGTGTTTGAGTCATGTGACATTTTTTCTGCACTGTTTGCTTCTTGCGAGGACCAAGCGCGCCCGCCTGCGGAGTAACGCAGGTAGCCACTCGTCGAGGTACTCGCCGCCATTAGCGCGTGCATCGCAGACGAATGTTTCGGCCTGGCTTCTCAGAAGTAGGTCTGCAGAGGACGTCGAGCGAGTCGACCTATGAAGCCGGTCGTGGGATTCCATGAAGGCCTCTTGTGGATTTTTCAAGGTAGATAAAAACTGATTGAACACAGACCTAGATTATGTCGTTTTTTCTACCATAAAATTCAGTTATAGCCCACTATTAGGGTGCTTTCGAGAGTCAGAAATTTATTTTCTGGGCTAAGTTTCATTTATTTCATTTTAGAATGCCCGTTTAAACTACTAACATAAACAGTAACGTTCATGGGAGTAGTAGTACTTCATTAAGCCTGCTTTACACGGTCATTTTTGCATCATTTCTCGTCGGTACAGACATGTTACTGACCAGACTGGATGCAATTTGTACGTAAATATGAAGCATGCTTCATTTTTCCGTACAAATTGCATCCAGTTTGACTATGGCGCTCCTGGTGTTGCTCTATGGAACTTTCTTCGATTCCGTGCCCTGGAGAGTTGTTCGAACGTTAGAGCGTTTTGTGCTGTTTTGGTTGTGATTTCGTGAGGTTGAGTGTCACTGCTTTCCTTTCCATTTCCAACTCAAAAATCACAATACTTCACACGACTATCTACCACCTTCACTGCGAATACGTAACCATCTCATCATTCTTCCCGCCTATTGCAATTGTTTACGTACGTGCGATGTTCAACTGTTTAACTTCCAGCGCTTTTTGCGGCGTGCGGAGGAAGTATTTTCATCACGATTGCATACAGAGCAGAAATGATCGTGTAAAACATCGGAATCACGTTCATCCAGTTTCGGTACCGAAACAAACGCACATCCTTTTTCCATCCACTTTCTGTACAGAAAAATGATGAAAAAATGATGCAAAAATGACTGTGTATAGCGGGATTTAGAGCAGGTGCGATAACGTATGGTTGCGAGTTTGCAACTAAAGCTTCATTCAGGAGATATCCTGGGGTCCAGTCCCCATAATGAGGATTCACGAGCTCGTTCGACACTGATTGAATGAGAGGCCAATGGCTCTCAACGGGTGTTGAGCGGTTTGCTCATATTAATTCCTAGTGAATGCGTGGTTTTAAAAACTTAAACAATGAGCTACGGTCCATGCGCGATTCTCTCTTCCACATCCTGTCTTCGCCTCTATCCTTCGGGCTGGGCAGTGGGTTCATCCCCCTGGTTGTATTGATAGGGCCAGCTACAATATCAACCCCTTACACTGTCAACATGTAATAAGTGAAATAATTGATCTTGCCTACTTCGTCTATGCAACATCGATTATATATGGCGTCAGACAAGGATATGTTATGGGAATGCGAATAAAAACGCGCAGATAAACATAAAGATTACTTGAAAATTGAATATTTTGAGTTTCTATTGAGATATTCACAACATTGTAAATAATTCAAGTTTTAATCTAATAGTAATAATATGTTTATGGTTTGATAATAGAATACGAATAACATTTTAATTCTGTGATTAAGTCAGCATGTATAATATAATACAATACATATAATATAATACAATACAATTATAATACCTGTAATTAAATTGAACGTAATTCCTTGAAAATATGAAAAAAATAGATTTGATGAATGAATTAGAATGACGAAAAGGAAATATTTACACTTGTAAAATACTGAATTAATTCAACTTACCAGAATAATTTCACACTTGTAGTAATAAATGCCAGTTCTGTAATTTAGTTATGGATTACGTTAACTATACATAATCCCAAAGAATAAGTCTATCCAAGAAATCTTTTAATGGGCGGTAATTCGCAGACAACAATGAAGTCCGTGTGACCATTGAACAAAGTTCCACAGTCAATCTGGGAATTTCCCCACGGTATTCATCACCCGTATTGCTGGGTCGCCTGTACCAAACTTCAAGATAAGTGTGTTTCGAGGTACGTCCTGTATGTATCGCACTTCCTGTGTAACTAACCACACTGACAGCATTCAACATTTTTTAAAGGCCCAGCAGGCCCACTTTCAGTTGGGCGACCCACATGCGTAAGAACCCTGCCAGCCAGAAACCCGCCCTGAGGAGTGTCGCAGTCCGTTCGGACGCCGGGCCGCCTGCCCTCAGCCGCCCCCCGGGCGCGCGGGCGAGGCCAGAGCGTTTGCGCGCCTCGGAACCGCTTCCTTATCTGCGCCGCATCTCCCCAGCGACCGCCGGCCGCGCCGCCTCGCGGCGACCGCGTGCCCGCCGCTCATACGCCCCCGCCCGATAACGAATGTGGGTATTCGCAAGAATTCGTAAGTTAGTATTCAGCTATTCCCATCCGGCTTTATCTGGCACCGTCCCCATGGCAACCTCGCGGCGCGGCGGTCGCTCCGCCCCCGTCCCCGCCGCCGCCGCCGTCGCCTGCCCCCGCACGGTCCCCGAGGGGGAATTCGAACCGTTCAGCTGCGAACTCCCGCCCCCGCTTCCCCCCGAGGCGCAGCAACTACATCCCTTGCGACGAGGACGCGCGTTATCAAGAGTTCAGCTTTGCTATTGTCCATTAAAAATGCACGGAGCAAATGGACCCGAGGACGGATCTGCTTTGGCTGAAAGAATCGTTTATCGATTTCTGGGAAAGTATGAAGCGGAATAAAGCATTTCCTAGTGTTCCAATTCCTATTGAAAAATTAACGTTGCACTTCCAAGGTATTTTACTGGTGCAGCAAATTATGTTTTACTAATATCCTACCTAGCGCATGCGGACTTTTCTTGTAAGCACTGTAATTGATGAACTTTAATCCTTACTACATTATTATATTACTATCCCTCCTAGCTTTCCTTAACCCGTTTCATAAATTATGTTGACATTATTCCCGGCCGTAAGACTTCAGTGTTATCTCGAGAGGTATTGGAATGGAAATCACTTTTGAGCCGCCTGTAGAAATGTGGAGAAACAGATCAAAATATACTAATTCCAAATGGACTTGCTGAAATGGTTCATCTTTACTTCACTTCCGCGAGCTCCACCAAGTGGCAGTAAAGAATAACCTACTGAGTTATCACCTCCTTGCATTAAGTTCTCACGGAGTTAATATATTTTGATTTGATGCTCCACAAATGATATTGTCCTGAAAAAATGTATCGATTTATTTCCACTGTCACCAAAACTCAGCAAACCATCCGCACATTCTGACGGTTCGTAGAAGTTGCATTCCACAGCGACCATGCTTTGAAACGATGTTAATCGCGACAAATATTGTTCTTATAGCAAAAATCGATGGATTTTTCTATAAATAGCTAGAAGACTCATACTCAAATGCGTTGAACTTTACTATAACTCCTAACTAAATCTGTTCGAGTATATTAGCTATTCGAAGGATCCATACAAGGTGCCAACATCTATTGCTGAGAAGCAAAAGCATCGTTCAATGTAATGGAGAGTTGAGGTAAGCAAGTACATTTCCGGGTAAGGCAAGGTGATTGTGCTATGTGATGCGTCAAGTTAACGGTGAACGATCACGTATCCAGACTTATCTTCTAATTTAACCAAACAATCCAATTCATCAGTACGTAATTCCCCAGAAACCCAAATATCCAAGGCCTTGGGCACTCGCTCGATTCTGTGCTCCCGGTGGCCCTAATAGTAATTTATTGCACACTGGTCCAAACACGTGGCGCGGATGAGCGCTGACGGTTGGAGGCCGCCTACGGCAACGCCACATCACGGAGTCACTCATCGATTGTATTCAGCCTGCCAATATTTCATGCATCAGTAAAGCCTATTAGATTTTACTACATTACAAGCGAATCAAAACTTCGTTAATATAGTGGATCGAATTATCATAACAGCTAGGTCTATGTGAATCAAGTGCAAATACAATAATAATGGTGCTGATGATGACTAATGATGATAGTGACATTTTAATATATTCTAATTGCTATTAATTATTTTATTATTATTATTTTTATTATTATTATATTATTATTATATTATTATATTATATTATTATTATATTATTTTATTATTATTATATTATTATTATTATATTATTATTATTGAGGAGAAGAAGAAGAATATTGAAAGAGTTCAGATGTCTCTTATTGTATTGCTTCAAAAATTGTCAGGATAATATATATTGGCTATTGTAAAGGATTCACGACACTATTAAAAAAGGGAAGGAGCAAAGTTGCGCGTGTCGTTTCTCGTTCCAAGTTAGCTTACATCTTTCATTACTGCTCGTTTACATGTTTCATTATCACGCTGCTACAGGCACGGGAAATTCTCCGGAATGTAGCCGCTGCAACAAGGAGGTGAATCGGACAGTTCCGGCTTTGCCGCTGGGGAGCCTGCTACATGTTGCACCGCGTTGTACTGCAACGAGCGGCCGGTCGTGCTGGAGAGGGGAAATGTTTCGGCGGCAATGCCCCGTCGCCCCGGGCCGTAACAGCGAGCGCTTGGCCAGATGGGAGATAAAGCGGTCGAGAGTAATTAATGTGATAGTGGAAGGAGTGTGTATTGCCGAATAGGTTGGGGAAAGTGGTGACCTCTTACGGCTAATGCTGAATGTGATTTGGCCTTCCCTGAAGCGATTACATGCACACATGGAATCGGAGACCTCGGTTTACTCGGTATATTCAAGCCAGAATATTTCTTGCAATGCGTTGGTATTTCTTTTGGAATCCCTGTACAGTATTTAAGTAACTCCCGAGTATGCGGATGTACTGTTCCGTCACTAACGACTAGACCACTTCTCATTTTGTTTGTTTTTAATGATTGCTGGCACGTCAACAACCAGGGTAATTAGTCCCGGAAGTGTAGTGTATATTTTTGCTCAGGAGGTGGCGGTGGTCTCCCCCTGCTGTATGGCGAGATCCGGCACCGACGTATCGTTGGCTAGCGGGGTTTCCCCTCCGCCAGGTATCTCCCTCCAGCGGGGCACCGTCCAGGCGAGACAAACTCTAAACTCCCGCTCGGTCTACCGGCATGTATGCGTGTTAATGCATTTGTAAAGGGAGAGGATAGGACAAGGAAGAGGTAGGAAAAATCGCGCGTGGTCCGTGGCCCGTTCGGTAGGGTACTGCTCCGGCATTCGCCTGGCATTTATCGGAGAAACTACGAAAAACTACTGATCAGAACAGCCGACCACTAGAATTCTCCTCCAATCAGCGTCTGTACTCCACCTAGTTGAGAAGCAAATGTCGAATTCCTGTCGTCGGGACTCGAACATAGGACCTCCCGGTCAGAAGGACTGCAGTGACATCAGTTGATGCTATCTCTCGCAGTCCACTTCCCGTGCACCAATCGAGACATGAGGTGTCATTCGAAGCGTCTCGGTCTCCTGGTAAATTATTTTTGGATCTAGTCAGAGATTAAAAAGAAAATCAAAAAACGTGTTTTTGTGTGTTTTGTCTCTGCGACCTTAGCGAGTGTGCCTGGAATTAAACCAAAGCTCCTACAGAGATCTATGTAGGCGGCGTTGATTACTCCAGCACCCACAGAGCTTTTTTCGCTCAATACGCTATACTTTTCTTCCACGACGTTGGCAACCGCTGTGGGCATCTTTAAGTTAACAAGTTTAGTTAATATGAACAAGTGAATCGCGTGGCGTATTTTTTTAAACTTTTTCCTTAGGCCTATTATTATATTTTTTAAATAAATTTTGAAAAACCTACAAATAGTATTGCCTTGGAACTTATTAAATTGTAAGAATATCACGTGAATACGGAGAAAACGAAACTGTGAGTAATGTTAGAGAATGAATGACCGTTGTTACGTACGACTTGTCACGGTCGTTCACTTCGAACGTTTTTTCGTTCCTAAATGTACAAATACCGATTTTCAAATGAATGTAACCCAGAACTTATTCATATTACACTTAACTAACCCATTATTATTATAACTTATTCACTATAACTATAACTAATTCACATAAACATACAAAACAGTCACTTTTTAATGTTCGTAAGGTTTAGCATACAAAACCTACCAAAGAGCAATTGCAGAAGTAAAAGTCAACATAAATTTGACTCAGATTGTGAACTTTTAATATCTTCAAAAATTAGAGGTGAAAAATATGGAAGTGGCAACCATATCCAGGAACGAATCACATCTAGTTATAGAAAATTTTGAGACAATTTTCGGAACTAATTGGGAATGATCTTTCTTGTTAGGGTTAGAGAATACCCCGAACAGCTAACAGGTGATCTTTGTGCATAATTGTGCATATTAGCAAAAAAATTAAAATGTAGCTGTATTTAACTCTTAACTATTCGCATCATCAATACCTTCAAGTATTTTTTATAGCGATTATAGCGGTCGGTTTCGAGTCCCGCCTCGGGCGAGGTTGTATTTGTGTTCGTCCTTTCACCCGCCTATCATCACCATACCTTGTCATCTTCACAGTTACCATACCTTGAAATGCAATAGTGGTCGCTAATGACCTAGACGTTGCTGCGACCTTAGGTAACAAAAATATAACAACAACAAAACCTCCACGGAAAATTGAAGTGCTCGGTGGCTTGGATTAGTATTGAATAATCGCTTCGAAAACCCCTCATGCTGTTTGATTTGAAAGGCTCGCATGGGGCGGAGAGGGGGAGGGGAGGGGAGGGGAGGGGAAGAAAGGAAAAGCCCAAGCCCACGCCTCCCCCCCCCCGGGCGTGCTGCGCGCGGCGCGGCGGTCTGTGTTGATCTGCGCCGCGTCCGCCGCGCGTGGGCTGCGCGCGCTGTCACGCCGCCGCGCCCGCGTCGGCCGCTTTGGGGCTCGGTGTCGAGATTCGGGATTCAACGTTTATCTCCGCACTAACTGTTTCCTGTGTGTGTGTGACGTCACTTGGAAGCAGCGCGCGGCGTGTATTCCGAGGTGCGCGCCGCTCGAGTGTGTTCCCTCGGCTGCCGGAATGATGGGAGTTGGTAGGCAAGGTGAAGGTCACGGATGCGGCGACGTATTACACATGATTTGGAAATTGGTTTCTGATCGATTACTTTGTTGGATATGATATACAGGGTTACGTGTTCTTCCAGATCTAATAAAGTGCTCACAACACTCTACAGTGCAAGCAAAACCATTTTCTCGTGGCAATGTAGTGTAAGTATTACTACCGACTTGTGACGATTTATTGTGTTGTATGTTTTGTTTGAATAACCAAAAAAAGTTGGTACATGTAACGTTATTTCAATAGCAGAAGTAGGATAAGAATTAGAATTGTATCTATTTCTTTAGAACCATTGTAATAGAACCCCTTTGGGTGATGTCACGGATTACCACAATGAACCAGTTTAAAAATATCTGTATTTACATTTTCAATACAAGTGGAGAGATGCAAAAAATGAAATCTCGCTTATATTGCGACCGCCAATATGTCCTATAGCAGAGATGTTAGAGTATTGCAATCGCTCGAAACTAAACACCGTTCATGTATTTATATTCTTGTCCCGGGTAGTGCGTTTAAGGACCTACAAAGTTGGTCTCAATTGCAATATTCACATGTAATACACTATTTTTTTAATACTGCATATTGAAGCTGCTGCTCGAATTCACCAATGCAGTAGTTCCTTGAGAAATCAATTTTCTGTAGGAGCTACAAACAGGTAGAAAAATGGCTTTCCTAATTCTTATTTTTAAAAAATCTGTTATACTAAACCGCACTTGAAAATAATGCCACGCTCAAAACGTACTTACTGTCAGTTAACGTAGTAGTGCTGCCGTTTCGTCTTATGTATTCTGAACACGTTTATCATCAAAACCTAGTGAAGTGGCTGAGGGCGTAGCGCGCTGATTTGGCATTCGAGAGACTCGGGTTCAATCCCCGTGCCGGCCAGCCTGACCAGGGTTTTCGTGGTTTCCGTCGGGCATCCAGGAGAATGCAGGTATGGTTCTATTGAAAAACCACGACCGCGAAACCGACGTCAATAGCGCCCGTCAATGGCAACCGACGTCAAGTTAAGGTTAAGCGAATTCGCGGCATCGGGGTTTGCTTGTTGGGATATAACGGCGCCAAGGCCAATTGCTCGCTCCGGGACAGAGGAGGGCTAAATACAAATATCTCTGAAATGTATGGCACACCGCGCTTCGTCAACGCCCTGCGCAGAGAGCCCGTGCGGGCGCGGCGCCGTGAGCAGGATGGCCCTCGCGCTCCGAGGCTGCGTCCGCGCGGTGGGCGATCCCAGCCTCCCGGCCGCGCGCCCCCACGCGCCACCACGCGCCACCACGCGCCACGCGCGGATCTGAATGCGCGGCGACAAAGGGCAATTAGCTCCCACAAGTAGCCGCCGCCGTCGCCGCTGCTGCAACAGGACGCTGCGATGCGGAGGCAGCGCTCCGGTCGCCCGTGCGCGCTCGCGCCGCCGCCGCCGCCGTCGCCGCCACTGCCGTCACAAGACGCAGGTGTCGGATATCTCTCACGTCTCCAAACTTCAATATGTACCTATTAGACATCTCTGTACGAATAATTTCAAACATTTAATTGGACGCAGATGCGGTAGCGTGGCAAGAGCTTAGTTTGGCTATGCAAGAAACTATATGGCCGCTAAGCTATTCATTAGTTTCAAAAAGTTGGCTATTAAATTTTCTTACACAGGTTTTCGAAGTAATAATGTCCGTCGTTGGCCTTCCTGCCTTAATCATGTTTTTCGTATCTTCAAATTTCCGCGAAACAAGACTGTTCATCAAGAAATCACAAATCCGCCCGTGTGTCCGTCTACGCCGCTGCCTTCAGTAGAAAGATCCATATTCGTGCTCTTCTTGCCGAAACACTAGTGGACGCAATCTTACTGATCTAGAGTATAACTCACGTGGTAGTTTCATTTATAACGATGAAATAAAATCTGAATTAGCTTATTTAAGTAGAAATATATACTATACTTAGAATTACGCATTTCTGTGTACACACACCTATTAGTATTATGATTAAAAACCAAGATTTTCGTTTGAAACCCCACGAAACGCCCCGAACAACCACGATCGCACCCGAACTTCTTCACGCTCACACACACCGATGCTTGGCAAGTGCGGAATTTCATAACTGCTGGTTTAAAACTACAACGCTTTCGATAAATTAGAAGATTTAAGTTACTAATAAAGTACGATATTTCTGTTACAAATTAAGTTTTTTCTCTCTAAATTATAAGGTACGCAGTGCGTGCTTTGCGTACGTAAATGACTCACCACTGCGCAGATGATACAATTGTATTTTTCCTGTTTTTTCAATCTCGGATGTTTATATTCAAATAGTCTACAACGATCTACAATATTATTAAATGGACCAAAACTGAAATGTGAAGGTGGATTCAGAGAAATCGCAAGCTAAACATCTTACGCTATGGGCCGGTTTCACCAACCAGGATCAAATTCGTAGTTGATCCGAGTTTCGTGATCCTGATCCGCGGAGTCAAGGCCGACTTGATCCCTGTGCGTTTCTCCAACGTTTTGAGACTTCGAAGTTAATATTGATCCCATCATTCGTGAGCAGTCGTGAAAATGCACGGTTGGCAACAATTTTGCAATGCATTGTGGGTATTCTCGCGGTCAGCAGTCGTTTCCTACAGGAAACGAGTTGTTTTGATTTCATTTCGTTCCGTCTGTGTGGTGTTCTGTTGTGTGTGGTAGTGTTCTTGTTTGGTGATGGATTCACCTGACGTTGGAAAGAATGTATAGACAACGCCCAACGCTCCAGTTGAAAGAGAATTACTCGAAAGCTTAATGAGCAAATACAAAGAAAGTTTTAATGCTCGTTCGGATATTTCAAAATAATCGCTTCTTTTGGGAATTACTCGTGGTGTCTCTCCCCACAATAAATCTTCAATGACTTCATTAATAATAATAATAATATTTATTGAGTCACATTCGAAAACATACTCCATTATTACGACACAAATTACCCTAGCAAGAACAAAAATTGAAAGTATTACTACACTAAAAAAAAGTATTCAATAAAACTGTCCCACGCCAATTGCAATACAGGTATCACAAAATGCTTTTTTACTAATGATACTTATAATTACACTAATTTGAAGCCAAAACATACTTAAATTTTACTTCCCAATACCGAGAATTTTAACCTACAATTGTGTTAACCCTACTTTTATTTACAATACTATCTTAAAAAACACATTTACTCAACAAATATTACGCGTAATCCTACTTCTTAGCAAATACTTCATACTGAATCTAAGTCCAACTACAGGTATTTACTTAAAAATACGGCAAACTGGAATAGCTAGACGACCAAGCCGGGATAACTCCTGATCTGGCCGTGATCCACCGCTCGGCGACGGATCAATTGCGAGTCAAATTTGATCCGAGTCAGACACGTTGATTCGTGTCGTGCGTGGAGAAACGTACAACGGGATCAAACTGAAGTTGATCCGGATCAACTCGGGATCATCATCTTGATTCCTGTAGGTGAAACCGGCCCTATGATGCCCTACTGATCCCCAACCATTAAAATGTAATGCTATCGTTGTTGCTTGAACCAAAAATATGCCTCTAACCTTAGTATTATTGGTTAAACAATTATCACAGGAATCTCGTTAAAGCATCGGATAAGAAATCAATTCTTAACATCCAAACAACATTAAAAACAGATTGTAGATTACTGATATACAAATCAATCATTGGCCAACATTGACGTATGCACACCGCTCATTCTCAATTCGGAAATATGTTAAAATCTCAAAGTTAATCCTTTAAATTCCTTCATATAAACATAAACCCGTTTTTGTTCTTCAATTTCTGACCTACCTTGGTTATCGGCATTCAACCTTGGTAAAACTTGGTTAAGTGAAAACCCACGGTATATTCGTTCTCGATTTCCGAACGATTCATTTAGAGCTCCGTAAATTTCACCATTTTTAGAACACAAAAAATTAATTTTATTCAACATTCTGTATTCAATACTTTTTAAATCCATAATACAGTACTTAATTTGCTTAACATAATAGTCAATTAAAACTACAGTATGTCTCGAGTAGCCTTAGGATGTCCAATTCTAAATGCTAATTGATGTAAAATATTCAACAACTTTGAAAAGAAAGTTATCGATCAAATATAATATATATAAAATATATCTCTCGGACTTCACTCTCCATCTCCTCTCTTCTAATTTGACCTTGTCATATTACGTGTGAATAGGCACTAGTACCACTGTACATTTTTTGGACGTCTTATACTCGAGAGCATTATCTCCGCCGCAGCCTCTAAAAAGTCTGTTTGCAATAGGCTGCTGAAGAATCGACTCGTTCTTGGTTGTTTTTTACTTGATGTTTGCAATATGTCAGTGCTAGGTTTGTTTAACTCATTTGAGATCTTCAGTAACCATGTAAGTGTTTAATTGTATGCATGATGTCAGCCAAGTGTCCGTGACGTATGTAATGTACGAAGGGAAATTTTAGAATAGAAAACATGATTTTACACGGTCATCTGAACTATGATCGGGCATCTGAATGATGATGCTTGCATAGAATTTTGCAGAACTGATCGTCCAACCATTTTTCTGTTTTTCTAACTGCCGAGTACACACTTCTATACTGCTATCGCATCTGTCCATTTCAATGCAGTTAGTGGAGTAACCTAATAGAGGAGTACCCGGTGATCAACGTAATTACTATCGGGTAATGATCCCTTCCTCAAATACGTAAAGTGCATGATAGCGTAATTTTTGTATACAAAATCTATACAGTAAGACCTCGTTAACAGGAATTCCAAAGGATCAAATTAATAGGTATTCTTGTTATAAAAAACCGTGTTATCTGATTACGAGTGATTCATTATTTCGTGTTTCGGGGCGCTTCAACCGCAATTGTCATTAGTCCCTTAAGTATAGAGTTTGTTTTTATCAAGGAATATGGCGGTGTTTTTTCCCCCGCTAAATGGTGAGATTCGGCGCGATAGTTATGTAGCTGTTGTCGAAAATTCTGCCACAGTTGGCAGGTAAGTGGCATGCTGGAAGCGGCTTAAGTGACAATAGATGGTGAATCTGCTGGTGGTCGCTGCACAACATTAGATATCTCTATTTGGAATTAAGTCTTCCATCTTCTAAACTACTGAACTACAATGTATCACCGTTCTCAGTCTTGAAAAGTGTTTAACTAACACTGTGATATATATATATATATATATATATATATATATATATATATATATATATATATTGTAGATACTTAATTCAGAAGTCGTGCCTTGCACTGCTTCTGCTCTCAAGATTATGTGCAGACCGTAACCTACGTTTCACATGGGCTGCCATCCAGTGGTGAACTCACGAAATTTGACACGCAATTTATGCGTGTAAAGAAACAATATTTAATTTTTTTCTTAATAACAAACCGACTTCCCACTTCTTTTCATTCGAATAGTATTTTTTCAGCTTCATTGTTGCTTTGCAATTTCCTCACAGTGTCTTGCTTTAAGAATTAGTAAAGCCTCGCCAGTTTTGGAGTTGGTTTCACGAGCGGGAGTGTTCCCCCACAAACGCACATGCTGGTGATTTCGTCAAGGCAGCACGCGGCACGGGGAGAAGCACGGTGATTTACGGTCGGCTAATTCAGCAAAACGAGCCCCCGCCGCCCGAGCGGCGATGCAGGCGTTTTACGTCCGCGGCGAATCCTCGAGTTTGCCGCGCCGCGCCTCGCCACGCCTCGCCACGCCTCGCGCGCCTCGCCTCGCCACGCGGACCACCCGGCGCAGGCAGCACAATTCGCCCCGACTGACGGACTCTCTCCTGCACGTGCCACGTCTTGTCAGGCCACTTATATTTAGTCTGAATAACTCCAAGACACACTGTGGTAAGTCGCGTTGAAGTGCATTTGATTGTTATACTTTTTCGAACAACGTTTCGCAAACTGAAATTTAACTTTCGATTTTTTTATAAATTTGAAATTTTTTCGTGATATGTATTTAGTTAAGGTTTAATGTTTAATACATACATTATATATATATATATATATATATATATATATATATATATATATATATGCCACATGCCTTATCGCGGCGTCCTCCACCCCAGGTGGTTCGCCCCCGGGGCTGGCCAACCAGCTGGGTGGCAGCCGGGTGGTGCGCCGGGCGAGGCGAACTCGAGAATTCGCCGGGGACGTACAGCGTTTGCTTAATAGTTTGATTGTGGACTAATTTTGAATTATTCTTACATTTGGGGTATTTAGGGACGATTAGAAAAACGTTCCTTGTAACTTCTCTTGTATATCATCTCAGAACTCTGCTATTTGGATTGTTGTGCATTGTTATTCGTTAATATTTTTTGTATTCAATGGGATCTTGAAGTTCATTATACTAATAAGTTGTTGATTCATATTCAACTGTTGACTCTCAAACAATCTCTTATTCATAACTGATCACCTTCAAAATTTTGTCGATCTCCCAAAGTCGATCCCGACCCCATTGAAATTTCCTGATCTAGAAAGTAGACAATTACTCATTTATGCATTTGCTTTATTGTTAAAAGAAAGTGTCAGAAAACCTCTCTCTACTCAACAGTAACACACCAAGAAGTACAATACAATATTTACAACAGGTTATGATTTCAAATTTTTAATTTACCCAACATTACTTTACTACACATTTAATGAAAAATGGTATCTATTTTTGCTTTTGGAGCTTTACAAAACGTACAATATATTTTAATCGAATCCGAAGATATTGGGGTTCATCAATATCTATTATCTCCTCTTCTGTGTAGTTCGAACACCAGAAAGTACTACATAACCAGGCAGTCGATGAGAGTTGTTGACAGATGTATTCATGTCCTCTGCAAAATAACATGTAGATCTTATTGATGGCATAATAATTCTTAATTCTGCAAATGAAAGTGTAATAATAAATAAGACCATTCATATGCCTTCTGGAATGCGTTACAAAAGAGTTTCATATTCAATATGACATAAGTACTATTAAACAGTTTACTAATACGTTTACAAAATAAGGAGACAAAATAGTGACATTAAATTCATGTGCAGGAAATGAAAAGATGTGATAAACGCGCTGCATACGCACGAAGAAATTAACATGAGCAGAAGGTAAGTGGAGACGGATTTCTGCTACATGTCTGGTTGCAATGGGACCGATGCATAAATTGTGAGGCTCATTGGTTTAGCGAATGGATAGTCATGTAAAATCAGCCTTGGCGTCTGGGGCGCACTTGGCACCCAATGGCTGTTGTTCGCCAATAAAACGCGTGGTGGATCGGCGCGGGGGAGGGCAGGCTAAAAGCACGGCCTGGCGGAAGCGGCGGCCACGCAGCATTCTCGAGGCGCCCGCACTTTTCTCCAAGATTTCTCGTCTTCCGCCATTGTCTTGTGGCGGCGCGCTCGGGAAAATTCGAACAACAATCGGCTAGAACGGCACCCCCCCCCCACCCCTCCCACCAGCGCGAGCCGTCGCAATTTGTCAGCTCTCGGGGTTTGCCCTCGGGCTTCACCAGACGGGGCCGGCGCATAAGTCACGAGCAGCGGCTTTTGTCGCGCTGCAGTGCCGCACGTATAAATCAAACAGGTAAAAAACAGCGCCAGAATCAGTTTTCAGTTCGCGGCCGCTGGAAAACTGCGGCGCGTGTTTATTTGGGCCGTGTCTGCGCATGGGCGCCACGCGCGCTTAACGGCTGCCACACAAAGCCCGCCCCCGCCGCCCCGCGGCCCGCGCCGCCCCCGCGCCGCCCCCGCGCCGCCCCGCCCCGCCCCGCCCCCGCGCCGCCCCCCGCGCCGCGCCCCCGCGCCGCCCCCGCGTCCGCCCCCCGCGCCGCCCCCGCGCCGCCCCCGCGCCGCACCGCGTCGCGGCCGCCGCTGAATTAAATGTTTGAAAATGTCGGCGATTCCTGAGCGACTGCGGGCGGCGGTCAGCGGGGCCACTCAGCCAGCGTTGGTGGAGTTTGGCAAAGCTCGCGCTCCCCATTCCGCGACTGAAACCTCTCACGAGTTAAATGAGTTTTAGTTCACAGTAGGGCTGCTCCATTATCGGCAATTTATTTGTGTATATTGGAACCGAAGTGATCGACGAAATGCGGATTTTTGATGAATAAAATCCGCGTCTTTTTTATGACAAATTATCTGTGTTAATGGTGAAGTAGTGCGTGCGACCGGACGAACTTTGAACCCGTTGCTCTATTTATTTTTGATGGCTCAGAGAAATTTCTCATTGAAGCTGATATGAACCCCCAGTCCACATAACTGGCTTTGACTGTTGTGCTGTAATGATCATGTCCTTGAAACTCTCGTATTTTTCTAGAGGTAGTCAAATTTCTCATTATTTGAAAACAAGTTATTGGATATTGTTAGTTTGCAAATTCTCACATTTGTACTTGTTCAATATATTATCGTGGATTTCAGCATTTTATTTATACACAATTCTTAGAATGAAGCATCTTATATATATTTTGTTACTTTGCGTTATCCTTCACATCCCAGGACTGAAGTAATTGATTGCAGTAAATAAAAACCACTCGCATAAGGAAATCTTACTATAAGAGAGTAATAGTCATGGAAATACGATTCGTAGAATGAAATACTAATTTTTATAGAAATTACTCATTTCAAGCGACGAATAAAAATTAAGTCTTAAAACGAAAAGAATACACCCATTCAAATACTTTCAATTTTTTCCATTATGTCTTTTTTTAGGTGTGAGAAATTTGGCAACCTATGCGGGGTAATATTTCAGGGCCGTGCTCTGTGTCTTATCGGGAGCAAAGAGCTTACCGAGATAACCCGTGTGAAATGTAAAAATGCGAAGTTCAACCTGATTATCGACATTATCGCATTATCGACAATCAGAGTGGCCTCAACACTGCGAGATGACAGGCACCAACAATAGCTGATCTTCTAAGCAATCTGTTTTTAATTCTATGTGGGATAATATGTATTGTTTTTCATGACTTAGATGGTTATGCGAAATGACTTTGCCAATGTCAATACCTATGTCAAAAGATATGGAATCATATTTCGAGGTTAAATTTTACGTAGTTAATCACGGAGCTGGTTATGTTCAATTCGAATACGTCGACTACGTACGCAAGACAGTAATGCTCTAAAAACCAACTTGACTAATCAAGTAAATTTTCTGTTTTGTAATTGTATTGTTTGTAATTGAAACAAAAAAATGTTACGACCATTTATTCATTTGTCGTAATTTCATTTCAGACGGAGTGATATTTTTATCTCGCTGAGTTTTTGTAACGCTTGTTATTTCATAACTATCCTACTCGTGAAATGAAAATCAGTAGTGTTTAACTGTACTACATACAAAATGCCCGAATCACAGGGATGTACCTCAAAAAGGTTACTGCTTTTTCTTTCCGATTTTTCTTATCGCTTCTCCCTACTGGCCAGTCATAAACTGTGACTAGGAGGCGGCATACATCGATCGCTATGTTGATGTCCAATAAACCGAATAACACACAATAACCCGCAGCTCGCTTCGCAAGTCAGAACAAAATCCACAATTTCCAAAGCTCTCGTGATACTGTTTGTCAAAACCCCTTGGGCCCACTGTGTATCGAAGCGGCACAGTTCGCCAGGCAGCGTAGAAGCAGTGCTCTCTATACAGCCGCTCTGTAGAGCAGAACCAAACGGCCAGGCCTTAAAGGAAGAAAAGCATTTATTTTCGCGTACTAACATATTAGAAACAATAATGGGCAGAGTTTTTCACTGCGTTTGATAAAAAGTCGCGTTTCGAGGCATGCATTAAACCTATTGCCGTGACATCGTAAATATTTATGAGAACCCTAAAATAGAGGTTCGAGCACAATTCAATTCCCGCTTCTCTTTGATGATTTCGGGGGGAAAATCTCTTTTTTTTTCGGTGTTTCATCAAGTGATTTTGTTGTCACAGGTTTTGCAAACAGGTTCATACCTGTCCACTGGATAATGAAAACGTATTTACATGTTGGCTTGTAGAATAGTCGGCTACCAAAGCGCATGGTGGTCCTGGGCAGTGGGTCATCACAACGCGCGACTGCGAAGGAATCTTAAGAAGATCAGCCATACCATGTGCATGATTCGAACTCGCAACACACTCCTCAGTGTATTACTGGCCTCGTTGCTGACCAGTGAATTTCTGACATTCCAATAAAATTAGGAATGAGTTGAAAATAAGTATACTTCTTCGAATGCTTTAAAAGATGTTCTGTGGAATGTGCAATGGAACATCTTCTGTTCATGGCACATGACTCGTTCCGTTGGGGAGAGGGGTCGCTTCACCTGACTTGGTGAGCGAGGCTTTGTTGTGCGGTTACGCGGAAATATGAAACGACTTTCCGCGCATTCCTTCTTCCAGAATAATCGACTTATATCAAATTATGTTAACTGATTTATTCATAACTCTGAAATTCGGTTATCAAGGTTTCCAACGCAGTGAGTGCACGGTTACTCCTGTCCCTTGGGCGCGATCTATAGAGGGTTATCGTATCTTCTGAATATTCAAAGAACTGAAGCAGTAGTCTCGGCTACTTTAATTGTTCTGTTTATTCGTCATCTCTCTGGTACAGACCTTATCAATTTGTTGGGCGCTGCGTATTTGCTCCGCATATCTCTTCAATTTGGTTAGTTTACTACTCGGCTCACTCGTAGTATAATTGTGATTCAAAAAAGGCAAATGGCCGTTCGGAATCTTTCTAAGTACTTTTCTGATTTTTCTATGTAGTAGTCATAGTGTGAATTAGTGATTCTTAAAAATGATTAGAAGGTACAATTCTACTTATTCTTTTCAGACATTAAATTCTTAAAACATTTTTACACAAGTGTCAAATTTATTGAACTGCCTTATTGTAACTACAAAAACAACTAGTAGAATCGTTATCGATTCTAGGCATACATAAATAAAGTACATGTTCTGCAAAATTAAAGGTTGGAGATCGGAGCACTAGAACGGAAACAATTTCACTGCACGCTAATTAGTTACTCCAGTGAGAGAGAGATTTTTAACGTGTAACGTATAGAAGTCCTTAAATGTCTAATGTGTCTCCTATTTGCAAGTTCGCTCGGTGGAAAGAAGTGGCCCACTTCTTAGCTCTTGTTCCTTCTGGACGGAGTAGTACAAATGATAATATCTCATGAATTGCCTTCTAAGTCGAGCCGCTTAAGTATCTGGGTAGGAATTGCTTAAGACTGCGGTCGACTATTTTCTAGATATTGCGGACCATTAAATGTGCAATTTAGAATTTCGCTGACTACTAACATAACGAAGAAAGTACTGAAAAATTAAACTACTATTTTCAATTATTCCAGGTTTAATATTATATAATATGTTAATTTTCTTAAGTTGTATTTCATAGCAAAAGATTTGTTTGATATGGTTTCTTATTAATTTTTGTAAAAATTCCTAGAAACATTATGGTACAGTGGCTGGTGGAATGAACTAAAAATTGTGGTATGCTTCCATAATGATTGTGTGACTGGGCGGAGACAATAGACAGAGAAAACAATATGAATTGTAATACAATAGTATATGTTATTGCAAGTTTAATGTTTTGCATGTGTAATATATATATATATATA
>BOPP01000004.1:1059710-1080435 GCA_017312745.1 Gryllus bimaculatus | reverse complement strand
GCACGGGCTGCAGCCGGCGGGAAAGCCCTCGTTGCCGCATTATAGTCCGCAAACCCTGCACGGTCCCTATAGGCCCCTTTACACCGTTGGCTCAGTGATGGGCGAGTGTTTTGCGGTTATGTTTTCGCAAAAGCACTATGAAACTGGATCTGTCATTTCCAAAGCGCTGCTCTGATTTAATATACTACTCGGTGGAGCACTTTGGTGACACAAATTTGAACTGAAACTGTTTACTGACTTTTTTTTGACAAATTGGAACAAAGGAATCTATGTGAATAAATTATCTGAGAATGAACTATTCGAATGTATCTTTTATGTGGGCACTACAACAAGGGACTGCCTTGTTGCAGTGCTCAAAAACGCATGTGCGCAAAAACTCATAATGCCTTGATTTTTAAAATGTTATTGAATTCTTCTTGACATCTAGACTTGGGGAAGTCAGGAATACTTCGAGACCCGTGCTTGCATACACACGTACACATTCACACGTATATTTACATACACATACATTCACATGCATTCACATACATTCACATACATTCACGTACATTCTCGCACATTCTCGCACATTCACGCACATACACGCACATACACGCACATACACGCACATACATAAACATACTCGCATAAACGTACACACACATATATACATTCATTTATAATTACATCCACAAACAGAGTTAGTTATATATACATCTATAAATACGTGAATACATGGTGTCCCACTACAATTGAAGAATGAGCGCAGCACGTACGTCTTAAAGTACGATCGAGGGCCATGCAGGCTGTTGTCATTCTTCAAACGAGGAAAGCAAATTGTTCGATTGTGGGAAGAGCGCTGCGCGAGTGCGGGCGGCGCGTGGGGAGGCGCCGTGGGTGGCGGCGCGGCGCTTGTGCAAACGCGCGCCCGCGCCCGTGCCTACGGGAGGCTGCGCTGTGCTGCGCGGGGCTGCGCGAAGCGGAGAGAAAGCGCCGCCTCTTCTCCGCTCGGCGTTGGCGCCCACGCGGCGTCAGCCGGCGCGGCGCGGCGCGGCTCCGCGCGTCACGCGCGCTGCAACGCGACCCACACTTTCGGGTCGAGTGGCCGCCACGCGCCGACGCACTGCGCCGCTCAGCCGCGCCGCTCAGCCGCGCCGCTCAGCCGCCGCGCGCCCCTTCCTGCCGTGGGATTCTTTGATTGATTAATTATTTTGCTGTTTCCCGGCGCGACGACTGCTTGTGGCGTTACCACCGTAAGTGTGATGCAGGTTAGAACCCGCGAACTCTCGATGATCCTCTCCCACTGCAACGTGAGATCCGGCGCTGACCAAGTCGCTTTCTCTGTTTCCAACTCCTGCTGTCTCCAGCAATGGGTATCGCCCCAGACAGCCAAGCTTTAGGTTTCCGATTGGTCTCCGGACACGTGCAAATGTGAAGTGGACGTATGTGTGTGTGTGAGAGTGTAAGGAGAGAGGACAAGGAGAAGGATGGAAATATCGCTCGTGGTCCGTGGCTGGGTGCGGCTCAGGCATTCGCTTGGAATTGATTGGAGAAAGCACGGAAAACTTCCGATCGCAACAGCCGGCCGCCAGAATTCTCTGTCAGGCAGAGGATGAATACGGCTTAGATCCTTAGCTAGTGTCGATAATTCGCCTGCTTCGAGATTCGCAGAGAGCGTCAATGAGCTCTGAGCTAAACTCAGCCAGTCCCCGACATGCGCGGTAGTATAGTGCATTTAAGTGCGCACGCGCGCGCGCGCGCGCGCGTGTGTGTGTGTGTGTGTGTGTGTGAGAGAGAGAGAGTGAGAGTGAGAGTGAGTGAGTGAGTGAGTGAGTGAGTGAGTGTGAAGGTAAGGAGAGAATTGTGGACAACAAATAGGTAGGAATGATCGGGCACGACCAGGGCACCTTTGTTAAGGTACCTCTCTAACGTTCGCCAAATATTGTTACGGGAAATCAGGGGAAACCACTTATCCGAGTTCGCCACTAGAATTCTCCTCCAGATAGTGGCTAAAGTCGATGCCCATACGGTGCGTCCTCGCGCCATACTGTTTCGGAATGGGCAAGTTGTGAATAAGAAAAAATAATGAAAGAGGAGAAACGCGTGTTTTAATAGTTAATTTATTGAATATTAAATATATATGAATGTAAGTGAGACATTGAAATTTTTTTTAAAATTTACTTTTGCTTGGCCTTCCGTAATTGTTTACGAAAAATGTACATGTAAATTGCAAATTGATTAAGTATATTTCATTACATAGATAATTTCATAACTGCAGAGTTCCCAAAAATCTCGTCGGGAGAATACTAATTATGGCGGGTCAAAACTGTTGGTAGTTCTTAGCCTCTTCAGAGACGGGTTTTATTTGCCTATTTGTTCCTGCACGGTTGATGGAATCTTTGAAATTTCGGTATAAAATCAATAATATAAGAGTGGAAAATGGACATATATAAGAGAGAGTTCACAATGTAATGAGAAATTTGGTACAAACCAGGATGCATTTGTAATGGTTTGGAGAAATTTGTTTTCGAAAATCTGCATTTTTACTGCTAGAACAGTACGCCAAGGTATCTGACTTTTATTACTGAGAATCCAAGTAATTCTTTCTCATTGATTCACGAGGGGAGATGGATTGTTTCGTCTAGGGAGCGTAATGATTTATCCTTGATTTTTGTTGGATTTATTTGGAGGAGTTTATTTTTGGACTAGTCGAAAAAAAGGAGTGAAGTTGTAAGTCTTCTATTCCTAAATCTAGTACATCTATATTGCTAATATCGATTGTGCTTAGAAATGGAATGAACACTATGCAGCCTCCAACTATGTGGTGTCTGTGGTTTCCTTAAATACCCAGGAACTCGGGAAAAGTTCAAAAACAAATAATTGCTGTTTTATTAAAAAAATAATTGCTGCTGACGAATTGGGGCAGCAAGGCTTCAAGGAAAAGACCGTTCAACATTAAATATTTGTTATTAACATGCGTTAAACAACATACAGCTTGTTAGTTTCTTGATAAGTACGTTTTACTTACGAAGTAAAGAGAAAGTATTGTAATGCTTCGGAAATTTTTCGGCAGAAAAACACGTATTATCAAGCTCTAGTATTGAAAAAAGTTAATAAATCTTGTTCCTATATATTGTACATTACTCCCCTCTAACATATTGTGCAGTCAGGATTCACATTTTATGGAACTTTGATAAAAAAAAACTCGATTGACAGCATTATCTTTCTCTGTCCGTCTGTGGTCAATGCTAGCACCTAAACCGTTGAGACGATGTACTCGAAAATTCATATTCCTCTATCGATTTGATCGAACTCGAGGCTTTACATGAAAGTACTTCACATGAAACCTAACATTATTTTAAAATTTTTCACAAAAATGACTCCAATTTTTTTCATTAAATTTCCTTTTTGGAGAGCAGCGTAAATGACACTTAAAAAATGTGCAGCTCTCATTTTCGTTGAAATCTCTGAATTTTCGAAAATTGAAAATTACAAACTTTTTCGGCGTCTTCCTACAATTTGAATATCGATAATTTTTTCGAAAATAAGAGTAGTTTTTGTGTAATTTTTTCGTGAAATATAAGCAATTTTTAAACAAGTATTTTCTCACAATCTGTTCAAACGTTTTTCTTATTTTTCTCGTATGCCGTAAAGGACGTTAAAAATTGCTGGTTCCATCTTCGGTGACCTGTGTCTTTGCGAAAATTACAAACATTTAATGCAAATGTACGGTATTGATGGTAAAGCGTTTTCCGTACATGAAATCTGTTCTATAATTTTTGGTCTCTAAAAAGATGATAAACATTTTGAAGAAACGAGTAATTTTCGTGTAATGTTTGCTTTATCTTAATTCAATTTATAAAAATATCTTTATTTTTCTCGGATAATGCAACAGGACGCTTAAATAATGGAGTGGGTCTAATGTTCGTTTAACTCTGAATTTTTGATAACTGCCAAATTTAGAAATAATGAATGTACGTATGCGCTGTTCTAGTTCCACTAGTTTGAATTCTTGTTATGTCAGGAACAGTTTTAGTGTATGCTACATTTTTGCCGTGTTCAGGAAAACTGTTTTTGTTCGAATAGTTAATTTATTGTAATGTGATAAGAGAGTACTTTATTTGCTATTTGTCAGCATGCGTGCGTCTTTCTGGAAATCCACTTTGCGTGGTTTTTTTCACCATGAGCTTAACAACGTCTAACACTAGTCACGATTTAAGAGTATATTTTAAACCGCAGCTGTGTATCCATCTCTTACGGTTACTTAGATATGATAAAAATAGCGATATCCACATAACAGAAAACCCATTCTTATATGAATTTACGTAAAGAGAACACTGCAATATGAGAAGAAATCTTTTGTAATGTACTTCATCCAAGGTGTCCAACAAGAATATGGTATATGGCATTTATTCATCTCTTATTATGAACATAAACAAATGAAAGGCAGTAGGGATGTAAAGTTTATGACAGTAAATAAAACATTATTTATCTTGCGTTATATACCTATGTTTGTATATCATACATTTTTTGCATTTACTTTGTTCGGCAAGCATAGTCTAAAACGTGATGAAAGAGCTCGTGGCGTTCTCGCTGTCGTTTCGGCCCACTGTGAGTGCCGTCCGCCTGCGCCCTTGGCGTCGCCCACAGCGCCGCGTCCGCGCCACACCCGCTACGCGACCCCCCCCCCCATGCTGCGACGCGAAGAGATGACGAAACACCCCGGGTCGCTATTCCACCTGCCCTACGCAACTTCAGCTACCACGATTCACGCACGAGCCGAAGTAAGAAAGAGCGTAATAGCGCCGTTAACACGATATTGTAGCGTGATCAAGAGTTGTTCACTGGAGAAGGCAAAGGGCATTGCATTGGTTACGTTCAGGAGCTGGCAAATATTATGTGGGCGAATTTTGTCACTCTGATGGAAAATTCATATCTGCGTTAATTCTCGTATATTGCTCAGGAGCAGAGCGGAAACGAACGACTTTGTCCCTTCCCAAAGAGCTTCCCTTTAAAATACAATAATTTGTACTGATACGGTATTTCTTATTGTCAATACGGATCTCAATATACGCTTCATAACATGGATCTAGATAATCGTGGTCACAAGAGAAATATGAAAACACTTGAATGGCGGTACATGTTCTTTTGTGGAGGGAACTATGAGAGGGAATTATGAAAAGGCATATGGAAATTATATTACAAACCAAGTCAAGTTAACATCTATATAATTAGTAAATAAGTAATTCTGAATCCTTAAAATTCGACAAAATAATCTTGTATTACTCGACCAAAGGCCCTCAACCTTCTTGTCGATCACAGAACCCTTATAATATACGTGGTGCAAAAATTGATCACGCCTGTTTGTACCCTTTGGTTTCCATTATTAATTTGGATTCTAGTTTTCAACGCTTCCATAATTTGTGCTGAAAACTTTCCAACATGACGATTGAAACAGTATATGTATCGGACCATCACAAGCCAGGAGTCAGGGAAGCAATTTAAAGTCTTTTAAAAACCTTTGTATAAAGCGAGCGTGGAGATACTTGTAAGATTGCTGAGGTTGATGCGCGGTCACTACTTCTGAGATGAGTTGATCCATACATCCTCTGTACAGTTTGATGCGCCATTGCTGTCTTTCTGCACGGAGTTTGTGGCATACCACATAGGCATGTGTGATCTGATAGACAAAGCCTGTAAGGAGTTTATAGGTTGTAGAAATATATGTTAGACGAATGTACTGCGATTGATATGTTTGACTTTGAAGTCTCTGACTAGAATTGAAGTAAAACCGATTGTTTGAGTTGGAAAATGGTTTTTATTCACTAATACACACAAATTCATCAAGCTAGCCAGATTGTACTTTTGAGGGTCCTGGGAAAATCTTTTTTTCTTCTTTTTTTCTATATTCATTTGATACAGAGTCCTTTGAAGACTTTTTATATCTCAGAAACAGTAGGTTGTTGTTATTATTATTATTGTTATTATTGTTATTGTTATTATTATTATTATTAGTAGTAGTAGTAGTAGTAGTAGTAGTAGTATTAGTATAATTTTTACTATTATTTATTGTTATTTATTGTTTACATCTGATTTTAATTTAATAAGACTTTCGTATTAACGAATATACGTATAGAATTGTTTTATTTGGTTCTGTAAACTGATCAGGTTTAGTCATTTTGTACGTATTTGGGAATTATTATTGGAGATTATAATGAAAACATTGACAAAAGACTCACTGATATTTACTTTTAATAGATATTTTTATTCAAAATTGTGACGAACGAATTATGTGAATTTATAATGTTTATTTTGGTTCAATTGGGTTTGTGGTACCTCATGGGGCCACCCCTTAGCCTTTTGCGGCCTTCTCTGCTGACACCCGGTCCTCACGCACTTTTTATGCCCCACAGCGTTCTCTTTCCCTTTGTTCCTTCTGTTTTTGTCGGGACTCTCTCCTTCCTGGGCTGTCGCTAGTAGCCTGCAGGCCCAGGAAGTCACCGGAATTTGCCCCACCGAGGAACCTCATAAGGTCGAATCGGCTGCGAGTAGTCGGTTTGGACGCAGTATTCCACGTCTGGACAGGAAAGAAAGTGGTTTATGAATTTAACATTGAGTTCTTCAGCAAGCTAATTAAGTGATTATGTAAAATATTTTAATTTCTACTTTTATTAAATTATAATAAAAAGGTGATTTTTTAAATTATTGTGTATATGATAAATTCAAACTATAGCGTTTTAGAAAAGTTGGTTTAGTAACACTGTTTTGAAAATTATACAATAAAGCTTTTGATTTTATAGTACGATGATGATGAGTATATTTTTACTATGATTTGATTTATATCACTGACTTAAATGACGACTACTCCCCCTTACAAACGGGTTTGTTTTTCATTCATAAAGTACATACTTTGAATTTATGCACAGCAGAAAAATTGTCAGGGAAATATTTTAAAGTATTGTCTTGCTCAGTACTTTTGTTTTTCCTTTTAGCTGGTCTTCTAGACGTGTTACTCTACATAGTACACGTCAATAAAGCCTGTGGTAGCAATGAATTCCGTTGTACAATCTTCAACACATTATTTACAGAGGAACATAGTTCTCTGTGACTGGCTATTAAACATTCATTGCTTATAATATTAAGTGATTGAACGAAAACATTCTCTTTGGGAAAATATAATTCCTCTCCATTGAAAAAAGTCCATTCCTGGTTTCTCCAGACGTCCAGACGGTGAACTGAGAGGCGCGGCAACCCGCCCTACAGATATGTATAACGGTACATTCCTTTAGCAACTTACGGTAGTTTTATCTCGATTCAATTCAGAAAATAATTGCACGTGATTTTCTGGAATACCGAGATAATGATACTCCTGTAAAACATGATTACACTTTTTTAATTTAATGTATTTTTCAATATCATAAACTATTCAGTAATACATTCCTGGTCCATCAGTAATACATTCCTGGTGGACATAATACCCGTTAATTTTGCATATACAATGTAACTTACATGTTCATTTCTGCAGCACAACTGCCATTGATGTAAGACACCTCATGGACTAGGATACTGCTTAATTCCAAATGCCGTTGAGATGAAACTTAATTATAGGAAATAAATCAGTGTAAGGAGAGAGATCATGTCCGAGAAGATGCCTTTTTAGGCCTGAGAAAATGTACTAGTATGCATTTTGTTTTGATAGCATTATAATGCTCTAAAGTTTTGAATTTAAAAATATATAACTGTGTACACGGTTCGGCCAAAGTCGAACAAACGAAGAACAACCTAGACAGTAAATGAATACAGATAAAATGAAAGAACCGTAATTGCAGTCTCTGAACAATTCGTATTCAAAGAGAGGTTATTGCTTCACTTTATACTTTTCATTTTTCCTTACTTTTTGACCTGAGTTCCGACGCACACAATTCGTGTGTTTGTTACTTGCCACCAGCCAATAAATACGTCACATTAAGTAACTATTTAAGTATTATTCGTAAGAAATATGTCTCTCTTACTAAACTAGTTGCGAACAGTGTCATAGTGTCGAGTTTAAAAATAAATGATTTTTTTCAGAGGTGGCATTCAAACGATATTTCAGTTAACGATTATAACTAGTAATTTATATTGCCACTTCTAACAATTTTTAAGCAATGAAATACAATGTTTAAAATGTATTTAACTCTATCACAATAATTACATCAACGTGATGATAGGTTTTGAACATTGATTTGATCAAATATGGTTGCTTGTTTTAACAAATAGAAATTTTATATCGCAGCAGGTGGGGAAGTTCGTGTGATGGATATTTCTTTTTAAACTCCCAAATTTGATATTGATACATTCTATTTTTTTTGTTTTGTTTTTGGAAATGCTTCGGTAATTCGAGCTCCATTTTTCAACATTAAAGATGAATTCATTAGTAGTAGTACACAGCACTCTAGCAACACGCATGAAAATACCCTGCATTGCTCACTACAGAAGCGTATACGGGTGTGCAACAGGTAAAAGCTGAATGGGGTCAGACCGTCCGTGCTGGCTATCTCGCTGCACAAGAGCTAAACGGTAGTCATTTGTTATTAATTACAGCCATAATCAACTTCTCATCCTTCATAGCACATAAACCTCCAGATAATTCTCTGCAATTGAAATATTACAGAAATTAATCACTATGACGTGCGCATATAACTTCAACTACACGATAGAGATTATGAACCTCATTTGGCGGAAAGCATCAGTGTCCTGTTGTGAAGTACTTAAAGGGAACAAATATTAAATATTGTGTTTACGCTCTGACTGTGTTTTGACATTGACTTTGCTAGGCGTTAAGTATTATATTTCCTTTGCCATCACAAAACACTTACGCTAATAGAGCATACATTTCGCAACCTCCCATTTTGTCAGTATGAGATTCGAAAAAATATTTTAATTATAGCATTGATTTTCTTCCTTCATTTTTCTTCAAAGAAGGAAGTGTATGTTTTGTAAACCAGATTTATTTATTCGTGCCGCAATTACGTGTTGAAAATATTCATGCCTCACGAGGAACTCGAGTCGGAGCTATATGAGCGCACCTCTGACGATTTTTTGAAAATGCATGATACGCTGCTCTAGTCACTCTGAGGTAGCTGGAGTGTCTTTGATCAGAAAGCAGATCGGACAAAGAAGTCGGTTCGCTATTTAAATTTAAGCGGCCACTGTAATTTTCTAACATTGGTTTACATCTTTCAGGGTAACGGTAAGAGGAACACATACGAGCAACATAAGGAACACAAACATCTATGCACGTGGTGAAATTCGAACCCGTACCCTTTGAGCCAAGGCAGTCGCGGACCTTCAGCCTTAGAGACCTCGGCTATTCAGGCCGCCGGTTCAATTTTTGTGGGTCGAATTCTTTTTTTAAATGTATTTACTTCCAGTTCGACGTAACAGATATTCGTTACATGCATTCTTGGACATATTCAGCAATATACAATAAATCTTTTGAGGTGCTCTGCGAGTCCCGTCGTCAGATGTGGGTTAGTGTTAGTAGTAAATTAGATACAATTATATTGTAAGCCAGAAAATGCATATATAAAGTTGACATTAACTCAACTTTGTAATTTTATCCAGTGTATAGTGTCGTTTGACTTATGTCTTTTGGAGTTTTTGAAAGATGTACATTCTTACAGTGACTATTTCTTATTTCTTACGCAAATGCAGGTCTCTGTGAGAAAGCCTTTCACTATTTTTGTAGTTGTGTAAGATGTTTTCCCTAAATCTGGCTAATATAATTTGCTTTGCGGTTCGGGTGCGTGTGGAAGGTGTGTGACCGGAACGCCGGCGGCGTGCGCAGGTACCTGGGTGTGGTGGGCATCGACACGACGGCGGCGCTGCAGCACCAGCAGCCGGCGGACGCGGCGGCGGAGGCGGACGACCCCGAGCTGGTGGAGGCGCGCGCCGCGTGCTCGCAGCCGGGGCTGTCGGCGCAGCAGATCGCCGTGTGCATGCAGCACCCGGGCAACCTGCGCTCCGTGTCGGAGGGCGCGCGCCGCGGCATCCAGGAGTGCCAGTACCAGTTCCGCAACGAGCGCTGGAACTGCACCACCACCGACGAGCAGAGCGTCTTCGGATACATCCTCGAGCGGGGTGAGTGCCGCGCGCGGCGTCTGAGGCAGGCGTTTTCGCAACGGCCTCGGCACAGCCCCCGATGACATTTTGAAGGGGTCGATATCCAAAAATGCATCATTGACTGTTTGCTATAATAAATATCAAGATCCCATTGATTAAAACAATTTATTAACTTTATTATTATTTTTACTTGTAAATTACTATTAGGTGTTTTGTAGATTTTTATAACTTCGCTCCTCTTTTGGAAGTTTACATCATTTACATTAATAAAATAAAACATTGGTGCAATTATAATCTTTGAATTACTCTTTGATAACTTGTTTACATTTTTAAATTTGAAAATAGTAATAGTACAAAAAGTTAAAATAAAGTTATATAACTATTTTTGAAACCTTGTTGAATCAGTTGTGTGCAATTATTTGCATTATGATAATTTCGTATTCTGTATATTATAGATAAGACTAAAAGGGGTTGATGTAGCAAACCATTGTTTCAAAACGGGTCGAAGCAAGAAAATTGGTTGCAAGCCTCTGATCTAGCGGTTCGTGTCCCATGCGCGGGTCACCCTCGGCCGAGACGGCCCTCGCAGGCAAGGTGATTAGTAATCGATTGATCCCATGCGCGTCGACATTGAAGGCATTACTACCGTTAGGGTAGTGCGTGTTATTTCCCGGGAAGTGACGGTGTTCCTCCGCCGCTGCCACGTGAGTTCCGGTGCTGATCTACACGTCGACATGCGGGTTTTCTTTTCAGGTATCTCTCCGAGCGAGCCACCGCTCCAGTCGGAACAAGCTTTAAGCTCCTGTCTGGTCTCCCATTATGTGTAACCTCGCACGCAGGGGTATGCGTGCATGGAAGTGTGTGTATGAGTGCAGGGGATGGGAGAAGGATGACGAAGGAAAGATCGTGCGCGTACCTTAGTTCTCTTGTTAGGGTACTGCTGGCCTTGCTATTGATCGGTGAAACCACAGGAAACTATCGATCGGAGCGACCAATCGCTGGAATTCTCCTCCAGGCAGTGGTTGATTTCGAATCAGAATATAACGTGTCGAAAATCCGTGACCGCCAGGATGCAAACTCTCCGACCAACTTTTCCGCCGAGGCTACGATACTGCCGCTGAGATATTTCAGCCGGGTCGCCTGTTCGAATCGCGCTGGCGAGGTCGAATGTCTCTGGGTTGCAGCAGCGTTTATCTAACCTTTTTTGGCGATATCATGGCCCTAGAACCCGGAAACGATTTGTCCGATTACGAATGTGATAATTTATCTTTTATAAATAATGTATGGCATTGATTTTTATACTTTGATGATACAGATGAAAACATATTATACTTTAAAAATTATCGCTGGAATGCTAAGTGGAGACAAAAAAGCATAATTAATTGTTGAAACTAAAAGTTTTATAATGTCTCATGAATACATAACAGTTAATTGTGTTGTTTCGTTATTTCCGGTGCATATTTTACAAATGTTAGAACATATTTGCATGCATATTTCTCCTTTTGTTACAGCATTAACTTCCGAGCCTGCGTCATAGGAGCATAATGAAAATAAAATATGAGTTTTACTGGCTTAACTACACATCTTGATATGAAACGCATTCGTACACTTTTGTATTTGTTTTAGCCAATCGCTTCTTGTCCATGTTCTCTGTTTCTCGGAGTTAGAATGGCGGATGCTGCCCCCGTCAATTGAAATTAAATCAAACAAAGAGCATTGTAGAATACGTAGACATTAGGTAATACATTATAATGGTCCATATAGACAACATACTGAAAGGTAAAAATAATATTAATTACAAAAAATAAAATAAAAAAGACGTGCGAATGTTTATAAATGCTGACGGGAGCAGCACGCCAAAAAACAAGTATTTACAGTCCGGAAGAACGAAAAACAAAATTCCAGTTGTTACGTCCCATACGAGCCGCGAAATTAATATACTCTTTGACGTTGGCCGACGGCACCATAGATCGACACTGTCACGGACTTTCTTTTTCTTATTTTTTCTGCTAGAGATTGTAAATAGTGCCTAAAATATTGCTTGAGCTCTCATGGGAGTGCCGTGAAAGAAACGGTGGAAATAATTCTTTACCCTCTAAATTTCCTACTCTCGAACATTGGACTTTCATTTCTAACGCGCGTTCGTGTCCTTGTAACTGCAATGTCTTACAAAGAACTTTAATATTTAAATATTGTGCTGTTCTTTGAAGTAAGCAAGAACCTCCCCTCTGACATCTTCGTCTTCTTTTTATTGCAATTATTAATGATGAATGTATTCGTGTGAACGAGACTTTTTGACACAATTAAGAATTTTAACATTGCTGTTTCCTTCCCTCACGAGTCGCACATCCGCGTTGCTAGATACTCCACGAATCCCTCACTCTATGGAGAGAAGCAGGATTTGGTTGATAATCCGTTATTTCACGCGTGAAAAAATAGAGCGCAATGAGAAGCACGAATAATGTCGTTTGTTTTGCTATTTGATGTGCTGCCTTGTGAAGCGAAATAGGTGATGGCTGGCAATTGGTGATAGACCTCGGAAGTAGCGGATGTAGAGCAACATGTTATCTTGGAATCATTTGTTGCAATGAATTATTTTAAAACGTCTGGGGAAGAATAAATGATGTACGTAAGAGTGTTTTTCTGATGAAAATTACTTGGTGCATAATTTAATTTTTAAATTCAAAATTACTATTAATTAGTAGTACTGCATATTCTTTCATATCAACCCAAAATAATAGTGGCATAAATAGTAACTAAATTATTGAAGTAGTTTTAATTATGTGTTTATTATTATTATTATTATTATTATTATTACTATTATTACTATTATTATTATTAGTCATCAAAAATGTTTAGAACACTAATTTACGTGCATATATAACCACTTAACAGAAAACTAAATTATTTCGGAGACTGTTGTGGTAGAGTTCTCTAGTTACGAAGAACATATTTCAAAATATTACTGGAACGGAAATAGTAATTTTTGCCCTGAAATAGAAACACCAAATTACATTGCTCCCTTTAATTATAAACTTCCGTATGTTCAATTACTTTTTGAAATTCACTTATTTTCACGTTTTAGGTTTTAGGAAATTGTCTCTATGGGACATTGTAATGTATTACCTAAAGTCTCTGTATTCTTCAAAGCACTTTCTTTTATCTATTCATTATAAAGAGGCGAATAACGTATGTTGTAATCCGGCACAAATCCGCACTTAATGGTAGCATATCTCATCCGTACACAACCCGCAAGACAGGGGCCGCTCTGAAAAGTGGTCGTTCAGCAAGTTGTGTCATTTTAAAAGGCCATCTGTAGCGTTAATGGATGGGTGCTTGTGTATGTGGAGAGGCACTTGTTGATCGTTCGTAGCCGCACAGCGATCGTGGAGGGAACGGTCGGTATACGTCTAACATTCTTTATTTTTAGAAGTAGATGTAATTTCTGTTTACGTAAATATTATGTAGTGGGAAACAAAACCACCAAGAGAGATGTAAATTTCCGTACAGCTGTAAAAGTTGAAATATATCTTACCTCACCCTTTCTTTTGTTCCATCGATTGTATTGATCGGATGAGGGGGGGGTGAAGTGTATAGGCGTGGTACAGTACTCCTTGTCGTATCAAGTAATATGATGGTTCATCCATTTTTAGGTATATTATTAATGTTCAAATTACATATTTACTGAAAGTAATAATATTAAATGATTAAATGACAATTTTGTAACTTTTAGGCAACCTAAAGGAGGCCACAACCCATGTTGAAACATAGTTTGTAGTAATATGTACAAAACTATTATTAACTACAGTAATCTATGTATGACATTTTTAGATAGTTAAAAAATATTACAAAAAAGTACAGACGTTATCAAATGTACATAATACGCCGAAGTTTTCTTAACATCTATGTTTTAGCTCAATATTTTTTGTGTTTTATTTCTGAATGAAAAATTCCCGTAATTACAATACTCTAAAAGTTAAAATATGAAACAATATCAGATGATAAATCTGTATGTTCATGTGCTGGAACCAAAGGAACGCTGTCTGCAGTACCTTCGGCGACCAAATTCTTTTTCGCAAGAGATGACCGCCATGCCTTGAATTTCCTTTCTTTATCTTAATTTCACACATTGAGAGGTGGTCAACGAGTGCGATGTGTGCGTAGGGCCTGCCCCTTCTTCCCGTACCCTTATTCGGCGAATTATCAAGCACGGACCCTACCAAATTAAATTTTGTTAAACCCAAATTTAATGTTAAAGTTTACAATTCGTAAAGGACCTTGCGAACATCGAAATTGAAAAAAAATCTATGGTTTTCAGTCGATTTTATTACGTATTAGCAGATATTAGATGGTAACAGGTATTAGCATTGATGTTTTACTTTTGAGCATCGATGTTTGGTAACATCGATGTTTTGTTATCTATGTCACGTTCCTAACCCCTGTGCTTTGCCAGTGCCATGGAGGACCTTGCGGCGCGCGCTTCAACACGCTCCCCGTCCGCTTCGGCGCTTGCAGGCACGCAGTCACGTGGCACATGCAGGATGTTAGCAGAGCGCGGCCGGGGCTGTGCACTCGTGGGATCGTCGCATCTCGCACCTCCACCCGCCTTTCCCGTGAAAGCGAATTCATGCAAATTCTACGCCAGCAATATTCGTTGTGTTGCATTTTAATATCTTGCCTACTACTTAGTTACGTAGAAAAGTGAATATTGTGATGCTGCAGCGAAAAGGGGCGACTTTTTGACAGAAACACGTGTATTGTAGGTCCGTGATTCCGAAAAAGTGGATAATTCTCGTTTCAATATGGCTCAAATTACTTTCTAGTAAGACATTGTGTGGTGAGTATCCACGTTGTGTGGTGAGTGCTTGATACCGAAAGATTGATTTGCTTCAAAAGTCGGCCCGCGGGAGAGCAACACTAGTCCAAATTTGGTATTCTCCAATTAATCTGATCTAACTCAAAGTGTTGCGTATTTGAAACTGGTATTTTGATTTTTGGGGGTACTTTACAGAAGCTTCGACATTTTCATAATTCTCTAAATTTAAGAAAATGTCAAAAGTTTTAATTTTTTCGGCGCATTCCTATTACTATATTATTGAAAATTGAGATTTTATTCTGAATGAAATTTCTTTATTGAAATCACGTACTATCTATGAATTTTTTATAACAGCCCACGCAAATGTTCAACTGCGACTTTAACACATGGGGAGCTTGTTTTATCTCTGAAGCTGGTAATGCAAGGCGAGCTAAATCTTAACGCCTCAGTTTGCATCTCCGCGTCGGAAGAATCATTCGCTGTTTGGAAACCTTTTTGCGAGTTCAAGAAGTGTTATAGTATTAAGTAATTGTTAGAAATAATGACATAAGTACATGGTGTTCTAGCACAACTAATTATCCCTTATTTTTTTCTGTGGTCTAGTTTGCAAATCAAAAGTATGTATTATTTCGCAGGCCAAGCGAAGAATTTGGGTATGGTGGGTAGCTACACCCAGACGCAAAATTCCGAGTGAATAAAATACCCACTCGGAATTTGGGGTGAGAGAAATATTCCATAAACATCAAATGCCAGAAATGAACGAAGTTTCTTGGAACTGCGTCGACGTAAAACGTATGTGCGATTAACTGTGTTGCAAGATCGGACCATCAATGTTGCGATTTTACATGTTTATAGCGACAAGACGTCAAAGTCGCTTCGCAAAAATTGTTAAATAAGTTAACATCAAATATGCAAAGCGCAGAGCTGTTTTTGTCAGAGCAAAAAATGAACTCTGCTGGAGTTACATACAATAAATGAGATGACAATTTGATGACAATTTAATGATAAACATGGCAATTTGAAAAAAATCTGTGTTGTAGATTTCCCTTCATATAAAGTTTTGGAGGGAGATGGAGGGGGAGAGTAGATCCCCACCGGGATCAAGTACCCACTCGGGCTTAATACCAATCGCTGGCCCTGGTATTTCTTTGAAATTTCGTGAATGTTTCGTTTGTTTGAGGATATCAATAATTTGACGTTCTGACGTCAAATATAATATTTTAATTTTAAAATGACGATGTTTTTCTCTATCGAACATGTTGCATGTTTTCGAGTATCACGATGCTTATCTTTGATTGTACGGATGTATACATACCAAGAATGAATAAGACGTTTATCCGTCAGGGTAATCCATCATATTTTCATCGGAAGAAAAAATTTCCATGGTGTCATATTTTGTCTCCAACGCCTTGACGTCACCTACGTCATCGACCATGAGCGTCTCCGTCTCATTTAGGAAATTACCTTAAGACGAACGTGTCTATACAACTTCCATATCAGCACCTGATGTGCCGTGCAGAACAAAGAATCTTCAGGATGTAACCTTAAAGCCTAGCACGCACTCGATCAAGTCTGTATGGTACAACCACTATGTACTTCGTTTTTTTTTAACATTTTGAAAGGGGCATTTGAAGTCCTTGGTTTGTGCAACTTCTGTGTCTGATGTTAGCATCGTGAGACAGCGTATTCAACAAAACCTGAGTTCTTCAGCGGTTTTGAACAGAGTACCCCAAAGAACGGATCGCAAGCTCAGAGAATGCATCGAAGCCGATGGACGTTACTTCGAGCCATTTTTGTGAGAGAACATTGTGTGTGTGTGTGTGTGTGTGTGTGTGTGAGCGTGCGGCGCGTGTATATGGTTTAAACACATAAACTACTGTTTTCCAATACAACATTCATTCTTTCTGAAATGTTCGTGACTAACAAAATATATAATATAATTATCTCGTTTTGTATTATTTCTAAAACACATTTTCCCCATATTTTCTATATGTCTTTTATTTTATCAACCATTTATTATACGTTATCTTGGCATTTGCATACTATCGGCAAAATGCATATCTTTATAAATACAAATACTGCCCATGTGCAATAAATTCTCTTCATTATATGAAGACATTGTATGTTCAATTTATATCCAGCTTTATAGAAAATAGTGAATTAAGAAGTTTAGATGGAAAGTATTCATCTGTCCGTACAATAGTGATAGAACGGATGTAGATGGGTGCTAATTATTGGATTTGAATATTTAATTACTCTTACAGTTAGAAACCAGTTATATTTCCACATGTGTTCTCTTCTAGAACCACTAGCTCTGTCTTACTTTCGCTCACTTAACTAGTTTGGAAAACCAGGTATTATGTTTAATTTAAAAGTAATTTTGAGTATTGGATATTTAATATTGTTAATTTATTTTATAGTAATTAATATTTATTTTCTTCCTATATTACGTACACTTCATTTACGTGTAATTGTACTTTAAATGTTAATGAAAATGCCACAAAATATTACCTCTACCGTAAAAACGGGTTACTTTGAATCTACGTTAATACTTCGTTCCAAACGGAAAACTGACAACCATGCGTACTAGCGTACTACAAGTAGATTACTTGAGAATGTTATACAACTGGTGATTTAACAAGGCATTACTTCTAACGAAATAAGTCCACCATCAAACGACTTATAATAATTGCCACTAAGTTTGAATCAAAAAAAATTGAAACTGTGAAAAAACAACCCTTTTTCATTGAAGGACATTTTCTAATTCAAAAGTGCTTCACAATTGTTAAAATAATGTTTATAAATTGGGGGAAGAAATCTAGGAAGATTATTCAGCCGTAAACACACATTATTTAATACAGAATTCTCACAGAATTAATACAGGATTCTCAGAACAAATGATACAAACTTCTAGAACTTGTAGAGGAGTCGAAAATAATCATTTTTTGCTAATGAACATATTGTGAGATATTTCATACAATGAAGTAAAACCTGTGATATTTTCAGTCATCTTAGTCATCACTAGGTAGATATTACAAATACTTCGAAGGTGCTTCGAACATATCTCCTTTAACTGTGATTTGGCACCGATTTATATAATATTTAAAAGTCAAAAACCTTGGATTCTAAAATGTTAGTACTTAACTCTTTTGGATTCGCAAGGCCTCAATTATCTTCTATACCTATACTAGCTAAACCCGGGCATTTATCAGATTCATCTTTTACATGGGAAAATGAATGCATTCTCTCTACAGTGTAAATTAGAAATGATTTTATTTCCATCCGCACCTTCTTTCGAAGCATCCCTCCGAACCACCCGCTCTTGTTGCCCTCACACCACCCCGTTCCGTCCGGTTTCCCCCACCCTGCTCCCCTACTCCACCCCCTCCGATCGCTTTCCTACCGCTCCCACACGCTTCACGCCACCCTCTCCGCCCGCTTTGCCCGCTCTCCCCGTCCCACCCCATCCCACCCCACTTCCCTCGGCCCCATCTTCGCCACCCCTGCGTTGCCTTTCTTTCTTCGCGTCTCCCCCGGCCTACTCCTCCCCGCCGAAACTGATTTCCTATTTTTGGCTTAAATTACCCAAAGTCTAAGCTCTCGAAATGAAATTGAATTAATACTGTAGAAAATGTTATGGACTTTCCAAAAATTTTCTTTTCAAACCGGAGTCGTTTTCCTTTCCGTATTCGAGAAATCGTCGCGAATTATTTGATTAATTTCTTTTCTTTATATAGTACTTATAAATGCTGTAAAATGTTTATGATACAGTATTTTTCTCTTAAAGTTATTTTATTATATTTTAGGTTAATGTTTCAGCTAATTTCGCGCCCTCTCTTTTATGTGTCTGAGTGGTCACGATTCCGAAGTTTAGATATTCTGCTCTAGAATAAGATGCGTATGTGTTATACACATTTACATTTGTTCGGGGCAATGTTATTATAGAATCGGTTTTTAAAAATTAGATTCTTGACAGTTCATATACATTTTGAATGTTAAGTAAGGAGAAGTAAGAAGAAAACTTATTTTATTCATTACCAAATTTCTACATGCCCGTGTGTAAAGACTGTTGTCACGTTCTGTACATTGATATATTCTTCTTCACTTGTCAACATCATTATTATAGTAGTTCTCTGTAGACACAATAAACAGTTTTCGCACATAGTTTGTTATATATTTGAGAGGTATTAACGCCGTCTCCACTTCCAGTGTTCTAAGTCGGGTGAGTTGCATCATTTTCGCGTCGCGTGACTTCAGCAGCCCCAATCTTGACGTTGGTCGTATACGTAACACGAGTTTATAAGGCAGTATTATTCGTTATAAGAACAAGTCATAAAGATACACAAGGAAGCTTAAAGATGGAGTTTCCGATGTCGTCGGGGTCAGCGCTACGACTTAGAATAATGGACTTTAATTCTTTTTTTAAGTACTTCCGCTCATTTGCAAGGTACGTGACCTATAGTGACCTAGTCAATTTTCAGATCAAGTTGGACTGCGTTTTAGGTGGGGAACAGTTCCTGCGTGTCATTACTAAATAGTTTCAGAAGGACATTGAAGTTGGACGTTTCCCCATTTTCTTGATTACCGGTTTGGAAGAACATTGTTCATTGATTGGACATTAGCTAAGTTCTTTCCATCTTTGTAAGCTATGGGCTATCGACAGAAAATTAAAATGTACTGATCTTTCTATACCCTACTAGAAAAAATGCATATTTCAGATAATTCAGATAAGTGATCTGCGGTATTTTTCTACAAAGTGGCATTAACTTGGAAACTTATTCTGTAGATCAAACATTATTAGGTGAACTAGAAGTTTCATCCTCGCTTACATTTGGCATGCAAACTCAAGCCTTTACAAGAAGAACTTTACTACGGAAAAAAATAATAATTCTATTCCAACATAAACAAGGAATAAAGAAGAAGTATTGAAATATCCCTTTTAGTTTAGGATAGACAAGTAGTCAACATAGATTCAGTACCAATTGAAATACCTAAATTGTCTGCCAGATAGGTAACAGGACGGTCCCACGCCACACAAGTCTTTTCAATATTTCTAGTGCCAAACCCAATTTTAACTTACCTTTACTTTAACAAATTCTAATCCGAAACTAACATTTTAAAAATATTTTCCGCCCAATCTAAAATTTTATTTTCGAAATCATTATTTTTAGAAACATAATGGATTTCTTAAAAATTCGTGACTTAGCTGCAGTTGTTTGCTGCTCTTACCCTGATAGTATCAGTTGGGCTTTTGATGGAGTATCGGTAATTGGGCAATACGATTAAGAATAATGTATTGTTAATATTCGTTTCGGAGTATGGAAGATTTTATAATCCAGCTGACATATTTCACAGTTATTAATAATAAAATATCTTCAATAAGTCATAGTGTACAAACCAATTTTTTTCTCTCTCTGAGAAGTAGTATATTGATTTTGCCAGTTGTAAATAGTTTCGACTCTACCAAGAATATCATCGCCGAAATTAAAAACCTTCTCGCAACCTCATCCTCATTTTCACTAATATTCTCTCAACTCTTATCGATGCCAATTCCCGCTTGCTCTAGGAATGTTCGTCATCTTTTCAGCATCTTTATTGTAACTTCTGATCAAATTTGATATCTTGACAATCTACATTTTTATCATTATCTCTGTTACGACTAACACTATCAAAATCCGGCCAGCTACCTCGAGCTACCATTCCATATATCAGATTCTCACCCCTCCCACCGGAAGCAACATCGTTCCGCATTCTTCCCCGCCCTCATCGCCACCGCCTCCCTCCACGAAAACCAGCGCGTGCCGCCGGCGCCCCGTGGCCCCGTCT
>BOPP01000004.1:1037513-1059685 GCA_017312745.1 Gryllus bimaculatus | reverse complement strand
GCCCGTCTCGCCCGCCGCGCCACGCCCGGCGCAGCGGGCGCCCCATTGATTTGTAAGTGTCTTGCCAGCGTTTTTATGCAGCGGCGGCGGCGGCAGCGCCGATAAAAACGCGGGCGCGGGGGACGGCAAATCGGAAGACCATGGCGGACGAGTGGTAAATTGCGAATTCCGCCGATAGGGGCGGCGCGCCGGAGCTGGGTGGGGGTGCGCAATAGGCGGGCGGGCGGCTTGGCGGCGCGAGCAGCGGAACAGCCGCGGGCGGGGCGGGCTGGCGCCGCTCATTCGCGCGGCGCTTATCGTGCTTGCCGTCGCCGCCGCCGGCGCCGGCCTGCCGTCGTCGTCGTCGCGGGCTGTCAACCGGGCACTCGCCCACGGCGGCTGCGGCGGCGCAGTAAGTCAGGCCGCGTCCGTCCTCAGCGCAGTGGCGCTGGGGGGCGCGAACCGGCGTTCACGCGAATGTTGCGGGCGCGAATAAGCGTGAACTAGCTGCCAGACGCTATCTCCCGGCAGCCGGTTAGAGCCCAGGCCAGGATTGGCTGTTAGGGTGCGCAACGCATGTGGCCTTCATTGGTACTAGCATTGAGAAACATTTCTAAAAATGAGTCACTGCGAGAAATGATTGCATAGTGGCAATACCAGGATTCGTATTATTGTTTCCGGGTACGGCAGCTGCTGAGCTCATTACTCCCGTTGGTGTACTGCACCCGTTCTCCCAGGTGGTGGCGGTGTTACTTCCCCGCTGGATGACGGAGAGCGTCGATCTACCGCCGTCGGCTTGCGGGTAATTTTCTCTACAGATATCTCCTCCAGAGGAGCACTCCCCTACGCGGGGCAAGCTGTAAGTTCCTGGCTGGTCACCTGGCATGTGTGGTAGTTCAATACATCCAACTAAAGTGCGTGTACAAGGGGAGAGAATAGGACATGGGCCAGGAAGAGGAAGGAAAGATCGCACATGTTCTGACATTCGCGTGGTGTTGATCGTAGAAGCCATAAAAAAACTCAGAGCAGCGAGAACAAGAATTCTTCTGCAGACAGCAGTTGAATTCAGCCTAGCTGTATAGCTAGTGCCGATTATTCGCCTCCGTCGGGAGCCGAACTCTTGGACCTTCCGGTCAGAGTCGCTGCAGATACAGCAGTCAGGCTCGCTCTGAGCTAACTCATCCGGTAGAAGGGTTCGTAAGCTTCGAGTGCAGTAAAACCCATTCTGACTTGTTCGAACATTAGACAGGTTAAGGATAAGATTGGTAGAGTCTTAGGTTGGATTTCAAACGCAACTAAGGTGACAAAATAGCGAAAGCGTTTGGCGCTTCTTGAACTCCGATCCGAATTTCGGGTTGTTGGAGGTTTCAGGGAATACGTTTTGGTGGACGCCCTCTTTCGCAGGCAGAGTCGCTCCAGTGGCAACAGCTGTTCCCCAGAGCCGTCTTTCCTCCAAGGAGTAAATCGAATATGCGTGCTATGTTTAAACATGGAGGCCTGGAAGAGCCACGTGATGAGAAAGAACATTTTCGTTGTGCATTAAAGCCACTGAATATTAAAATGTTTTTGGCATGGCAGGTGCAGAGCGTGGAATCGAAAAGGGGATGTGCTCCCGTTACTTGCCGTCAGTGATGATTGCCGTGATTGCGACGGACATCTCAACGAAACATGTCAGCGTGCAGAGCCACGGAAAGAACGGTAAACGCATATTATGCTATTTAAGGAGTGTTAATGCATTGAAAAGTATGTGTTGCAAATACAAAAGTTGTGGAGACTGAAGGCAAGATCTTTGCAACTTGGAAATGCAAAGCGAGCCAACTTCGCCGAAAGATTATTATTCTCATTTCAAATATTTTGTGTACGCTTCGAATGCTTTGAAACAGTTTATATCTTTCAAAGGAATTTTTGATATAATATGAATCAATCATACAGTACCACCAAATAAAGGGTAATCAATCATATTTGCACTAGTATCTAAATTCTGCTCTAATCAGAATTGAACCCATTCTTCAAAACCTTCTGTCAAATACAGTTAGTTTCCTGCAATAAATTGTTTTACTCAGACATTGCCATCATCAAATTACATCAATACCATGTGGCGGTATCATATCGTTACACCTTTCTTGTGCTGCACACTCATTTGGTTTATGTTGCCTATCACGCATTGACTAACACAGTGTCCGGGAGCTCCGTTAGAAAAATACGTCAGATTCTGTGTGAAATTTCAATAAATGATCCATTGTTTCCAATAATAATATCATCGAGATAATTGAGAGTGAATGTTACTTCCGAACACGAAATTCAAACCAGCTGCCGCGACACTGACTTACGACGGTAATCCCAAAAGTACGCCGTCCGTTAACGAGAGTAGTAATAATTTTTAAATACATGTTCCCCACCCGCTGTTCACGAAATGTATCACCGCAGAAAGCAAAGGATTCATCTAGACCTTAATTAGCACTGAAACTAACTAGAAACAAATAAATTTACAGTCCGGTAATCATTAAAAATGTATGTTGCTGCCTCCTGCATTCTTAGTGAACATCAGGTTCTCAGGAACAGATGTAACATCGGGCTTGGTTACATCTAGCTTATTCACCTGTGGCTCTTCATGACTTCAGAATTCAAAAGAGTGTAACCTCGCACTTACATTACAGGTCTCTAAAAACAGATCTTCACTTCATTATTCTGTGAGTTTTTGGAATATCACATGTGACAACAGTATCGTATTGCGTTAGTCTAGAAATAGTTTTGGGGACGCCGTTGTTCAAACACGGGATCTTTAGGTGATCTGGGCTGTCCGGATGACGCCGCATTGAAGGCTGTGTTGCCGACGTTTCGACCATCCTGTCGTGGTCTTCCTCAGGGCTGGTATGCGCCGTGATGGTCAGCGCTAGGGTATATATTCATGTCTGGGCCGAGGGGGTCACGTCGGGTGCTGCGTGAAGCCTACGACTTTATTTACGGGATCTTTAGCTTACAAAGCAAGAGATACCATTAAGATACACCGCTTCTGGAGATCTCCGATTACAAATGAACTAAAAAGTGACAGTTATCTAAAATCAGCAGGTGCATTACATTATAAACTATGACATTACATGACTGAATGAATGTAGCTAAGTAATAAATTCGAAATGGTGGCTGTTACATCAACGTACACAAGTTCAAACCAATAAACCTTGTAAATATAATTTATTAGTATCAAAAAACGCTACAAAACTGCATGTGTAAGTTAATAATGTCATTTAATGACGACTGATCTCTTTCAGCAGCAAAAATGCTGCAGCAAAAATGATGCAAATAAAACTGCACAAGAATGTTTTTTTCAAAAAATAACATGCACACAGTACAAAAAAATATTTTATAGCATTGCCGTAAACGAAATATTTTAATACACGTCCTCACATAGAATCCAATAATATACTATAGAATTTAGGATAAACATTACAACAATTCTTTACGTACAAAAAATTTAATTCATAATCCATGAAGCAAGATGGGGAGAGGAGATGTTGGGGTTGAATGTCTCGGCAAAATGATCGGCTAAAACTTTTTTCTTAGTATCCTTTTAGTAAAATTCTAAATTGAATTGTTTTGAATGTTTAGAGATTGTATTAGATGGTTATATTTGGTCTGTTTAAAATCTGCTACGGCTTTTCCGGAGATATTTGTTAATAGATTTAGTTTTGATTTTAAATTGGGTGCTCTAAGAGCTAGCCAGAGTCTTCTCGTTTTATTTTTGGTTTGAATTATTTCAATTAAGCTTTTGGGCAGTTTAATGGGTCCGTTTTTCCGTAGTGTGGTAGGATTTTCGGGTTTTAGTGTGTTTACAGTTTTTGTTATTAGATTGTTTAAGTTTATTATTGCTTTATCTATTTCAGACGAGGTGTTTAGGATTTTAAATTTAGGTGTTTGAGATTGAACTATTTTCTTAAATTTGTTCCAATTTAAGTTGTAGGTGTTAAAAACTGATTTATGTGTAGGTGGGGGGAGAGTCTCATCTGTGGCAATAATGACAGGAATATGGACCGAGTCGAGCTCGATGTGAGGAGTTGAGTACAACTGGGCTTTAAGTTGGTTATTCCTATATCTAAAATAGCAGGAAACTTGTTTGCGTCAGGGGGATAGTCGGTGGGTTCAGGGGGAGATATTAATCATAATCTGTTAGTACGTATATGATTGTATAGTAGGGATCCAGCGGCATTGGTGACTCTGCACCCCCAGGAAGTGTGTTTAGCATTGATGTCACCTAAGAGTATAGTGGGTGACTGAGGTGTGATTACGTTACTTACGCTGGCGAAATTAGGCTTTAAATTGGGTGGTTTATAAGCTGCAATTATAGTTACATTTATACAGGTGAGAGAAAATGCCGTTAGTCCAAGCCCACTGATAGGCATTTGATTGATGTGGTGATATGGGGGAGTAGTTATGGTTAAAATAAGGACGCCGCCGCCTGGTGAGCGTATTCTATCTTGCCTAACTACGTCATATCCTGGACAATTAAAAGGAGGTTTTTGATGTGATTCAGTGATGCAAGCAATGTCTATGTTGTTGGCTTGTAAAAAATACTGTAGTTATATTTTTTTATTGCTGATGCTAGATGCATTCCAATTCATTAGAGTTAATGAATTATTGAATTCAGGGTGCGCTATGGGTAGTGATAATACAGGAGGCTATGGCTTGTTGGATATTTTGAACAATGACTGGTATACTAGAGTTAATAATATTAATTGTGCAAATATGGAAGTGATGATATTGTGTACGAATGGAGAATTTAAGAAACTGTGTTGAGATGAGTAATTTTGGGGGAGATAGTTTTGGGAGTTGTTATGTGATTGGTTACGGGTGGTGTTGTTTGATTACTGGTTAGTTGCTGATACATAGCTGAAGTTAGGTATGCGGATCTTGTTACGTAAATTGGAAAGAGGATGTGTGGTATTAGGGGAGGGGATTGATGGTTATTTCTTGACTTTTGTGGTGCTTGGTGGGATTTATTTTATTTTTTTCCAAAATTGTTTTAAAATGTGATCATTCTATTGTTCGGATATAAGCTCTGTGCACCCCGTCACAGTTTTTCATTTCGGAGGGTCGTCCTTTCGAGGGCATGAGACCGAATAATGATTCTCAGAACAGTATGTACAAGAAATTAGATTGTTACAGTTGTTTTAGAATGCCTAAAATCCAAACATGGTAGACACTGTATTGGTCCTATACCTTTACGCCTTCTTTCATTTTTTTACTTTTAGATTATATATTACGTTTGTTTTGAGAATTATTTCAATATCCTGCTCTCCTGAATATTCAGCGGCTACCACTGCGATTGGTGAATTGTTCTTGTGTAATCTGGTGATACTAATGAGGGAAGAATGTTTAGCTTTTAGATATTCGTATATTTCCTCTTGAGAAATAGACGGATGAATGTTTTTGTAGACCACAGAGAACTTTTTGTTGGTTGGGTCCTTGTGAGTGTGTTTATTAGTGCTTGTAAAATATTTAATTGCTTTTCTGAAATCTTCTATTTGGATAAAGTTAATTTTTGCTTCGCTGTTACTGAAGGTTTATGTAAATTGGTTAATGATGTGGGTTTTAATTTCATTGTTTAGTTCTATAACGTTTTCAATATTTGTAATATGGATGGAAGGGATTCTAATATTTTCGGAGTTTTCAGGAAGAGTGAAGTTTCGGGCTACGGAACTTGATTAATTTTCTTGCAGGTCCCTTAAAGGGTCAAATCTATTTTTAAGAGGAAAACCATAATCTTGAGAAGGGCTAAACACGATTTTTTGTTTGGTTATATGTTTACATTTGGATCACTATGCCCTGGCTTGCCACTGGGCTCTTGGGAAATTAGTTCGCAGTGCCGTTGGCCGGCATATAGTTACTAACCTTATTTACTTCACCGTTAACATTGTCAAGCGGCATTATTCCACTTAACATGTGAGGCTGATGCGATGGGGGTAGAGGTAACCGCTGATCTGGTTGATGTTCTAGTAGATGCTCTGGAATTTGTTGGAATGATGTTTGACAGGCGTCGCCTTCTTGGACCTCCATTTCGTCCTCGGTCGACTAGACGTGAGCAAGGGCATCTACAATACACTGGCGAATGCCAGCGTTGTCGGTTGAAAATGTTGCACTAATTTCTTTGAATTACCACGCTATTCGTGAGAGTTGTTCATAGCTGTTGCTATAGCACTATAACTTTCATTGAAACACAGAACACAGGTTCGAGGCGAGGAGCAGACTGTATGCGTAAGTCTATACTGCGAGACTGCTCGCAGCGGAATGATCTCAAGCGTTTTGGTCAACGCTAGCGCCTAAAGCGTTTTGTCGATATTCTTCAAAATTAATATTCCAAGGTAGATCTGAATGAACTCTAGACTTAAGTTTCAAATAGATATTTTAATTTTTGATGGTAATGTACATGAAGCCTCAAAAACATGTTCAAAACTTTCTCAAAAATGACACCAATTTTTCCATCAAACTTTGTCTTTATATAGCGTGAAGAACAGAACTTAAGAGAATGGTGCAGGTCATATGTACGTAGAAATCCCATAGTTTTCAAAAATTGCAAAAGTGGAATTTGTTGTGGTCGTCTTCCTACAATAATAGTATTCAAGATAGTTTTTCTTAATTAAATATATTCCGTGAAAAATGATTTTTAAATACGTTCACGTTCAATTATTCGAAAATATGAGTAGTTTTCCTGTAATTTGACGCGAAATATAGCTAAGTTAAAAAACGTTAAAATTCTTATTTATCATTAATTCAAAAACCGATCCAAATTTTGTCTTTAATTTTTTCCACGGATAGAAAGGATGCTTAAAAGAAAGTCTCATTTTCATTGAACTCTAATAATTTTCGAAAATTGCAAATTTAGAAATGTTGCGAGAAAGTATATGCTGTTATAAAACAACTAGTTTATTTTACGGCAGACGGAGACAGGACGATAACAAGACACATGTTCGAACCACAGGATCACAGGACCTCCCGGATATAGGCACTACATTAATTCACGCTCTGAGCCACCTAAGCCGGTATGACATTCATTAATTTTTCTCGATTGGTTAAATTTTTAAAAGAAATTCCCTTCGTTTAAATCATCTTTACTTTCTAAATGCATTATTTTGCTGGAATTCTACGTAAGGCTTGTGCCTGTTCAGGAAAATGTATAATGCGGTGGGGATGTAGCTCAGTGGTAGAGCGCTCGCTTTGCATGTGAGAGGCCCCGGGTTCGATACCCGGCATCTCCAAGATTTTTTTTCAGGCTATTTCAACACGACGCTAGAGAAGTTCGCGCCGCATTGTCAGAACATATGAATGCCATTATGCTGCGTTTATTAATGGGGTCATGTGGTTAATAGTAGTGCAATTGCAATGTTGCTATTGATTGTGATGGAATATGACTCCACGAAAGAGTCACAAGCTACCAAGCTTCCAACCCGACAGTAGTGTACTCTTCATAAAAGGAATATGTATTCTCTTTAGCTAATACTGACTAATTACATTAGTTTAAAGAGAACTCTTGAAAATTATATTAATGTATCATTGATGACAGACAGCACTGCAAATACAGTTGACGACTACAAATGTAAAGGTGCTGATGTGCGAGATTAAAGAGGGAGCTTTTAAAATGCGTCTACCATTGAGTATGTTGCCATATTGTTGGCTGCTCCTGGATCAAAGGAATAAAACTGCGTATGTTGGTTTTAATGCGGGACTGCCTATGTTTACTTAAGTAATACTTTTTAACTCTCTCTCTTTCTCTCTCTCTCTTTCTCTCTCTCTCTTTCTCTCTCTCTCTCTCTCTTTCTCTCTCTCTCTTTCTCTTTCTCTCTCTCTTTCTCTCTCTCTCTTTCTCTCTCTCTTTCTCTCTCTCTTTCTCTCTCTCTTTCTCTCTCTCTTTCTCTCTTCCCTTCTGAATTCATAAGGCCCTAAAACTTTTTTGCAGAGCGTAACATTAATCGTGATTTACACTCACGTGACCGATAGAAGAATATACCATATCGCACCTCCAATAGAAAAGTGACACAAGTGCGTATTACTGATTTCTCAGAAATTGCAATTTTAAGATTCGTAGTTCTGTAACACTCGTTATAGATTGTCACCAAATATTCACCTTTTAGCGGACAATAATTGAACTAATTCAAAATCAACTTCAGAAAATTAGCAGTACCTTTTGGTAACCTCTTATGAGCTTTTAGCTGAAAAATGACGATTTCGCACCACTGTCACTTTTGTATTGCAGGTGCGATATGAAGTGCAATACATTGCAATAGTGAAGCATTGCCGGGACCACAGATATATAAATTTTAAAATGTTATGTTGGTTTGTGTATGCTTCAAAATCTCAAAACATTCTGTACCGGGAGAGCTCAAATTTTGACACGAAATACAACACGCTTCATAGATGGTTTTTATCTCTAGAATATTATGCAGAATTTTATGCCGTAGAACAAACCAAAATATTCGTGTAAATGCAACCCGCAACGCAATCGGCAGGATATTTTTTGAATCTATATCGATAAATATCTCCTAGATGACGCGTTCTTGGGCATTAAAAACTAACATTTTGAGACCGAAGGCCCCAAAGAAACGTTTCTCACACCGTAATCTACATGATGAGTTCTTTTTGAACATTCTATTACATTTTTGTGGGGGGGGGGGGAGAAAGGGAGACTAAGAGAGGAGGGAAACGAAGAGAAAGAAAGGGGATGAAGAGCAGAACAATGTCTGCCGGGTTCCGCTAGTTTGTAAGAAGTCTCTTTGCAGCGGATCTTTTCAAACTATCGTTTACTGCGAATCAAATCGAAAACCGCTAATTTCTTCAGAATGCATTGGGATACAAATGTCACTCCCATTACAATACGTACAGGAAGATGTGAAACGCATGCATCAAAACGTGGCGACAATGTTAATTGACATTCAGTTTGTTTATTTAATTCTTAACTGGTGACCTGCGGTCTCTGAGACCGCTGAGGAAAAATAAACGGGAATCTCTCTTCTCGCGCGTCGCAGAACGTTTTTGTTTATAGTACCTTTTTATCTCATTCTAAACAACGATTAAACGTGGGGTATCCGACAACAATTCACTTTTGAGGGTCAGTTGAATTTTAAAGAGGGTCAGTTGAATAATAAACAAAACATTTACTTTCCTTAAGACTGAACAACTCAAATGCAAGAAACGCAAGTATATAAAATTAATAAAAATATTTCCTGGTATGCACCCCTCAGCCCCAACACAACAGAACAGATGCCCTCGCAACGCGCTTCACTGCGGGAATACGAAAAGTCAGCAGAGTCGAAAAACCTCTGTATTTTTCTGGAAAATATTGTTATGCGGCATATTGTGCATATTTGCTAACTCGTCTCCTCGCGCTCATTATCGGTATCATTATTATCGGTATTATTATTATTATTATTATTATTATTATTATTATTATTATTATTATTATTATTATTATGGGTTGAAGAAATCAATGGGTTTCCATTTAAAAAAGTTGCGCCTATGTCTTAAATTAAACAATTTGTAGAACAATATTACACATCGTCCGTCGCATATGTTTGTTTTATTAAAAGCTGTATCTCAATACCTGCTACGGTTCAGGACATATCTTAGCTGAGATAATCTGTAAATGATGTGGTATGTAGTAGAAAAAGCTACTCGTCTATTGGGTGACGCATTTGGCTGACACTAATAATAATTGACTGATACTAATAAAAGAATTCTTTAGATTTTCTCCGAAAGTGCTACAACCCAGTATGGATCTTTGCTATCTTCCGCATTCTCGCAATCTCTCCAATGTGTTTCTACTTCTTGGAGAAGGGTTATGGGAATAGAGGATCAGATCAAAAGCAGGCCGTAAAGATGTGAGTAGGAACAGATTTGAGAAGGAAGATTCGCAGGCAGCCCATAGCCTATTGATAAGGGTTCTGCTCCGGCACCCTGTTAGAATTGAAATTAAACATAATGTACTATTTTGCCATTATTACATGGAATTCTTTTCACCACCAGCACCACAGAGATTGTTTCATCTGAGATATGAAAGTTACATTTTCCTGCGAGTCATAACATTGAATTTATTATTTTTGCCGATTTTTCGATAGTAACGAGTGGAACGAATCATTTCACAGCCTGGTAGGTGTATGGATCTGTCATAATAGTGTCCCATTAACAGAATTAAGTACATTTTCAAATCCTCTTCTGGAGATAAAATGCATCTGTTCTCAATTTTTATAAACAATTTGTTTTCATTATTGTATAGGACTTTGACGTAATTAGATAATCATAGGCTGTAAATTAACACCTAAGTAGTCCTATTCATCCATTTGGAGTATCTTACCTTGCAATATACCTAATTTGTAGATGTCTGTTGTCTAATAATTTACCCTTTTACCTTCTCGGAAGTTATGTCATAACCATGAGGGTTGATTGTGTTTGAGATATGCATTGCTGCCATTTCCAATTGTCGACAAATCGAAAGAGTCATAGAGATTCTGCTTCTAATGTAACTCCAGTCTCCTAACGTGACTAAAGCCACTCCGCCCACGTATGCGACAGAGAAATATTGTTTTCACTCATAACCTGCGATCCTTCGGTCCGAGATCGCTACGGCACTACTGCCTTAGCGATCTCGGCCACCGGATCGGCTTATTCCTATTACTCATGCAAAAAACATACCGCTATGCGTAATACGTGTACTCTTACGAGCTACCAACCTTCAAAATAATCCCCCAAGGCGTCCACACATCTTTGCCAACGATGAGGAAGGCGCTGAATACCATCAGATGTGTGTGATAGTCTATGAGCACCACCTGTCGTCGATGCGCTGTGAGGACGACCTCCCTGTTTCCAAACCTTTTCCCACGCAGTGGCGTCTTCATTTTTGGAATGAGATTGAAGTCGCACGGACTGTAATCAGGGGAGTACGGAGGGTGTTCAAAGATCTCCCACCCCCACCGCCGCACAAGGTTCTGGACACAGGATGCAGTGTGGTTTTCTTGAATTATCATGGAGGAGTAAGCCCTGGACGTTTCCTCCGTAGTGTACAACGCAGAGTGTGCAGCAGGAATTATCTGTAGTATTGACAGTTTGGCCCTTACGAACAGGATAACACACGAGAGAATATCTTGACTGTCATAAGCCAAAATAAGCATGAACTTCGTTGATGATGAATTCTGTCGAAACTTGTGTTTTCGTCGTCATGGTTAGTGCTTTCGTGATCATACATTTGATTGTCTCTTTAATTCTTATTCAAACGCTCATACCCACGTTACATCAATTGAAATGCGATTCAACATTTCATTTCCTTCATGTTGGAATCGCTCTAGATTGATACGAATATCTCGTATCGTGGCAATTTTTGTCCTTCAGTTAAAGAATGTGGCACCCACTTTGCATAAACTTCGAGCATCTTCAAGTCATTCCGTGAAATACGCAACTCTGTCAATGAAGACATATCAGTATACGCGGCTAATTCCGCCACAGTCCAACGCCTTTCATCTGCTAAACAGTGTTAGATAACAGTCAACAGTCACTTGTAACCTGTGTGAGCAGACGCTGCACGTCTACTGCACGGCATGTCTCCAGTTGTTACGCGTCGACGTTTGAAGGCCTCCACCCAACGTGCAACAGTTCGACAGGCCAACGCCATACGACACACGTGAGCATTTCTGCCGTCCAGAAGCGAGTGTTTCACTGACGTACAATAGGTAGAATCAATTCAGTTTCAATTTTCTTCAAATGGAAAATGAGTACTATAATCAGTTGTTGTTTTGGTTATGGCCACATTCTGTATTCGGACGTCTTGATGCTTCGTGTAAGAAGTAAAACATTCACCGACTTCCCTTGTTGTGGTAGATAATTTTAATACTGACTTCATTTAATTACGTTGTTTTAACTTTAAACGCACGGACCCCTCTTGTTCACAGTTCCGACGTATTCTATTGTTTTCTGTCTAACAAAGAGCAGTAGCACACTGGATTCTCGTGACTTTTAATTTATTTCTGAAGTGAATGATGTGTAAATTTTGAAAATTTTCGTCGAACCTCTTTTATTGCAAACTGTATCTTAAATGACCGAAAGCTTTCAAATTGACGTTTTGTCTCGCTGCTGAGCCGTGCTTCTCTAGATCAGCTTTGTTTTGCATTGTCTTAAATTACTTCCCAGAAATCACACGTCTCCAATGAAAGACATTGAAGACAATGAAAGACAAGACCTGAAGTCTTTATATTCGGAACCCCTGCAGTGAAACAAAGAATTATCGTGGTATGTAAGCATCTTACGATGAAATAGAACAGACGAATGAGAAGCATTCACAATGTATATCCCGCAGTATATCATAGATGGAGCATTGAAACGAGACCAAAATTAGTTCTCAAGGAATATCTATCACAGACTGCAATGTGTTGTAATGACGACCCGTATGTTACCACCTTACCATCAAGCTAAAACCGGCAAACAATTTCTCGTGAATTAAGATATCTTTTTTGCATGCTGAACCCCATAGAAAGCCTTCGGAACTTAGTGAAGGAGACACTCAAAAAGAACATTTCAATCAAACATTAGTTGAGTGAGGAAATCAATATGTTACGGTACACCAGCGTCAATTTGAAGTTCTAGCTGCCGTAATTTTGTGAAAAGCAAGCCACAAGTTGTGAACACCTCTACAAATACTAAAGGATTCTATGCAAAACATTATTTTTGTTATCGTTTTTGAAAAACAAATTAGGCATTATGTTATAACTATTGTAATTTGGTGTAGGAACATACATATTATTGTGCTTGAGAAGTAAAAATCGTTCCAAACCGAATACCTAATCTAATGGTTTGAACAAATCTGTACTCAATCTGTCCTATTTGTGTACCGTCTGAGTTGCGTTTCTTTTTCGTGAATAATTTGCGAGAGAGAGAATTCCAAGTAGCGCATTCCGCCGTATTTAGAGTGCTAAGCAGACTGGAGCATTCTACGGCGCATTCCTCGTGCTGCGTGGCGGCGGGCGTCTGTGGCTTCTGTTCGTTGTGGTGGGCGAACGGGCGCCGCGCGGCGCTGCACTCGTGGGTGGGAGGAGGGGGGGCAGCCGGGCATCGCTTAGGGCGCGTTCCCGCGGCGCGGCCGCGGCGCGCTTCGCAGCAGCGCGGCGCGTAGCAGAGCATTGGTTTGAATGGAGGCCTTCCCACTGCAGCGGGTGGGCGGCTGCTGCGGCAGCGACGCCGAACTCCAGCTACGGAAGCGGACGAGGGGGGCGGACGCGCCACCGTTTAGCAGAACCAGCCTTTAAATGGGAGTCCAGGTGCGGCCACGGCCGGCAGGGTCGTTCTACCTTTCAGGCGCAGCGCTTCGGTCTCCTTCTGTTCGGACGCGCACGGCAGGAGGGTCGCGCGAAACGGTCAGCCCCCCCTCACACGAGGCCGCCACACCGCTCCTTCCACGGCGGGCGGGCGGTGCGGCCGTGGCTCCCGGCGGTGGCTGCGTCGGAAGGCTCTGCTCCTTGAAGAAGCGCGCCGCGGTCGTGCCGAGCGAAGGCGACCTTAGGGCGACCAGCACACGTCGCCGCGCGCGTCGCGCTTCCGCCAAGCGGCAGGGCCTTCCGACGCCCCCACCGTTGCTGCCACGCCGCACCGCCACCCGCCGTGGAAGGGGGTGGGTTATGCAGGGGTAGATTTCGCCGATCCCCGGCGGCGACGCAACAAAGGGACCGCGGCAGGTAAAACGGCACGTGACGGCGGCACAGTGGAACCTACCATTTAGGGCCCTTCCACGTCGCGAAGGCGATGCGCTTCGAGCCAGCGCCGGCTCGTAGCAGAGCATTGGTTTGAATGGAGACTTTTCCCACGCTGCAGCGGGCGTGCCGCTGCTACGCAAGCAGCGGAGAACTCTCGCTAACGCGAAGCGGAGGAGGGCGTACGCGCCACCGCTAGCAGAATACAGCTTTAAATGGTAGCCTTCCCACTGTGCTGCCGGTCGCTGCGTTTTACCTGGTGCGGTCCCTTTGTTCGTCGTCGTGAAAGCCGTGCCGCAGCAGCGCCACCCTCCGCACGTGGAAAGGTCTCCATTCAAACCGATGCTCTGCTACGAGGCGCGGTGTTCGGAAGCGCGCCGCGGTCGCGCCGTGGGAAGGCGCCCTTACACTTTCTTCGCGCTCAGGAGCAGCTGGGGACGGAGTGGCCCGCGCTTTTCCGTGTGATACCCTGCATGCACAAAACAAATCTATCATTCTGCCTCTGAAAGGGACGGAGATTACGTCAGATGGAAATCATCCGGCATTACGTTCTCCGAGTCGCGAGATCGATGCCGCGACGGTGTGTGCGTGTGTGTAACGTGATAGTCTTTAATGAAATTTCGAAATCATCACGAAAGTCGCCGCGTATGTGCTCACTAGGTCAATAATTCTCTCATCAGTCATTCGTTTTTATCTTGTTTCCTAGGGAACTCGTTTTGCAAATTATGGAAAACGTGTTCCCACGAGGTTCAGTCGGGTTGAAATACATATACGTTCATTGAACAACAAACTCTTCAAACGTTGGAATGAGATATTGAACAAGGGGGAGTAAATGGTTGTTATCTCGGCAATTTGCTTACGTTTAATTACTTATCTTTCTTTCCCTTAACAATTCTCACGACATGTTAACACATTTTCTTTTATATGTTTGAAGTGGAAATCGCTGCTTCACTTTGCTGCGTTTCAATCGAGCTCCTTTGCCTGGTAGCTTGGGAAAGCCCCAGGGGCCTATGTACTATTGCTTCAGGTACGATGCTCCCACCATCCATCAGGCAATGCCTTGAAACTTAAATGTTTTGTGCAATGACTGACACATTGTTAATTTTTATATTATTGAGATACTCCTGAAACATTTTTAGATCGCTTCTCTTCTGAAACGCGACTCGTCTATTATGAGAGATAATTTTCGCCAATAAAAATATTTCCTTGAAATTGTAAAAGATTATTTAAGGCCCAGATGCAGGATTTACCTTTTTAGGAATAATAGAAATGTTGATTTCTAGTGGTTCAAATTGATTTCAATAATTAAGATGTTGATAACAGGGAGGAAGAGAAATCGAAAAATAACAAGCTTCTTTATTTCATGTGATAATTTTGTCATAATGTGATCCTGTATACTTCAGGAAAATGTACATATTTCACTTTATAGTATACTGGTAAACACAAAATACAAACGCATTATGCTGAAGGTTATGTAATACTGCAAAACTCCACCAAATATTGACGGAAATACTCGTTTCGGACCATTACATTACAAACCATTACAATGATATTTTTTCATTTCATGTCGGTATGTCTTCTCATATAGTCTTTACTAGAATAAAAAAGTAAGAACTACATTAAAATCTTCAATATTTCGAAGATTGCAAATGTCTCAAACTTTTTTCTTGGAAAGTTTTTCAATTAATGGCCAAAGAAGTAGTAGGCTACATAATTCATCAATAGAATAGTATTATCTGCTACATATAATACAAACATGTTGTAGCACTACTAGCTTTCTCTAACTTTAATGTTTGTGATTACCGTTAATCGAAATAAATATTTTTATTAGAGTTTTAGTTCCGCCACAGAATACATTATCATCGCGAATTTGGTGATAGTTAACAATACAAAGGCAATACAGGTAAACAGATAATGTTAATATATTTAACCATATTACAATTTCATAATGAAAGTTTTCCTCGGAAAAATGTTTTATTTTAATTATAAATGATTGAGCTAGAAGAGTTTCTTTCTAATTTTGATTTTGAAGATTTTCCTGTGTTTTCCATTTATAGTTGTTGTTCCTAATATTGATAATCGACTATGTGGAGTCGGTGCATGCAATTTATTTCGGGCGCTTGGGGCGCAACTCTGCTCGGGCAACACGCAAAACTGTAAAATAGTGACATTTTTATCGGCTGTCAAGGTTGCAATCAACCCATATTGAAATAACATGACACCTGTCGTGACGGGGCTCGATAAACGAAAATTATAGGAATGCAAAGACCGGACTTTAAAATCTCGATGAGAAGCGAGAGATATTTTTTCATGTTTTGATGCCGCCATATATACGTATATATTTTTCTATTCACTACTAAATATACTTGTCGAATATTTAAAGGTGGCTTCTGATGAGGTTTTCTAGGTAGGTTCCTTAATATTCATGTTTAAGAAATCTAATATAATCTCCGAAAATAATCCTCTTTGGTAGACGATCCTTACAATACAGTGTTACAGTGTTTCTAATTAAACCAAACATCAACATTTCCAGTTTCATATATTACATGTTAAACAATTGTCTGATGAATTCTGGTCAAAATATTTAGGTTATTTATTTATATATTTATTTATTTATTTATTTATTTACTTCAAAAGCAATACTAGTTTGCATAGGACTTTTAGTTATAATGTATATATTCTAAATTAAATGTCCTGAAGGAACAAAAGGGAGAAATTGATCAGTTTCACTGTCAACTGAACGAAAACACAATATAGATGTCGTTCATTAATCCAAATGTCTTCAAGTGCCTCAACGTTGATGCTGTGTAATAAAACAATCAGAAAAGTTTTTTGTTTAATGACTGTCAACAAAACTATTTCTATGAAAGTTTTCAATTGCGAGCATATGTTTCATTGCAATATTTAAATAATTATTTTCGTTTTCCTGTGTCAATATAATCTCCGGTGATGTGATTTGCAGCAGAAAACATTTTACTTGTAATGTCTTTAACATCTATCAAATAGAATAATAATTAGCGGTTCCGAATTGGGCTCCTCCGAACTTACATAGAAAAAATTAAAAAACATACAGAACTTGAATGCTATAACCTTTGCAGATATATACGTTGAGGAATATGTTTGGAATAAAATTGAATTTTCCCAAAAGGTGCTAAACCTTAGGTTTGTATTAGCAAACGTAGGAAAATTACATTAAAAAATGTTCTTGTGATGACCGAATGTACGCCGAATACATTCAATGAGTGCATATAAGATGATGTCGATAGGCAGAATGGTTTTACATCTATCTGTCTGAGTATATTGCTGTACTGTTTGTTGTTCCAAGGGAAACAGCTGCATGTATTATTTTAATAATTTATATCATTAACTTTCACTTCTCTTTTTATTTGAGAAATAAGCCTTACCTCTCTCTTCCGTAATTGATAAGGAATGATAATATCGTACACCATGCACATACTATCCACACAGTTATGCATAAGAAAAATACATTATTATTAATTAATTAACATTAATATTAATATAATGTATTATTAATACATTATTATGCACTGATTGCTGGTAAATTATTGTGAAGATGAATTATTGTGAATAGGAGATAAATGTGACATTTTTAAAAATGGGATGTTGATCCTAATTATTAATATAACTACTACATTGTGTACTGTATTTAATACTTCTTCGTAGAAAATAATTTAATAACTATCAGATAATAACTATCAATAATTTAATTACATCGCATTTTGTTAGAAAACTCAAAGAAAGCCAGACCTCTCTTATAATCTACCGAACTTTCTTTACCTTCACTAAGCGCACGTTTCATTGATCTCCCCTTTCGCTAGTTGTGGAAACAGGAGAGCCGGGAGTGTGGGTTGCTATTTTGTTAACAGTACTATAAAATCAAATATATACTTCGTTTACCGATGCAAATAGTTTTCTATTGCTAACGATGCAAATAGTTTTCTATTGTAAAGAGAAAAATTCTAGTTTCCAAATGTTGGTAATGTCGCTTTGTTTCATTTGTTCATCATTCAGTTATGTGTAGTAAAATGTGGGGAAGGGATTCTCGAGCTCAAGAAAACATGCGCACATTGCAGTTCTACCCACACGTTAATAACAGGTTTTCCTTTCTTTTCTTTCTCGCCCTTGTTTTGTAAGTAGAGAAAATGTAATTGTATGCCGAAAACAGCGATTTTTCGGCCAAAAAAACATTATTATTGCCGGACCCTGTAACGAAAAAGCGGATAAATCTTGTTCCCATAGGTAGTAAATTACATCCTCTAACAAGTTATGAACTCACAATCTATTTTGTGTATCCTTAATAACTAAAATTCGATTGACGGCAAAACGTCTATCGGAATCTGTCAGGCAAGTGAATGTCTCTTATTACTTATTGGCATAACTTATTATCTGCTTTGGAAGGAACGTTTCATAAACAAACAAGGGTACGATACTAGTGCTGTGTCTTTCCAGCGGTCTGCATCAGTTCTACGTACCGTGGCAGCGTGGACTGGATGATGAAGGATGTTTTATTGTTTGGATAATGTTGTTCCATTTTATTTAGGGTGAAAACGAAAGAATCCAATTAGAACGAGCAAATTGACCACTGCTCTTGCGCATTATTGTCCCCTTGCTGCATGTATCTCTGACAAGAAAATGAGCGGAAAGGCAGTGGTAGAAGAATCGAAAAGAGGATTTCTGACATGGGGAACGTGCCATAGATCGGTTTCCTCCACCGTGTGGTCCAGCGCAGCCGGTGTGGAGGGGGAGCGGTCGGGGCGCCAACCCTCGCGCCAGTGGGCGTGGCCGCTGCGTGTGTTTGCAAACAGCGGGCGTCCGCCGCGAGGTGTGGATGCGCCGGAGTGTGGGGCTGCGGCCGCCCGGGCGCCAAGTGGGCTCAGCGGGGCGCTGCTCGTTAACCCGCCGTGGAGGCGCTCCCCCGCCCCGCCCCGCTCTGCACCGAGAGGCGAGAGGCTTAATGCCCGCTCGTTAGGCCGAGACGCGCCGAGGACTCTCGCCGGCGGAGCCGTGCTCCAGGACTCCGCCGATGGTCCCGGGCCACGCCCCACATGCACCCCCTCGCCCCATTCCCTTCGCACGTTGCCCCTCGCGTCTCGACTCTCGCCTCTCGCTCCACTCCCCCGCCTCCAGCCCCGCCTCACGTCTCTCACTTCACAAGCCTCTCGCCTCATGTCTGTCTCCTCTCGCTCCGCGTCCCTCGCCCCTCGCCTCACGCCCCTGCCTTCCCCCCACGCGCCTCCTGCCCCACCTCTCAACCCTCTCTTCAAAGCCTCGCGCTGCAAAAGGTCACGGCTGCCCTTTTGCCATGTCATCTGCAACGTGGTCGCGCGTTGTATGTCATTTAGATAGTTGCGTGTATATGCACTTTCGTAGTGTCGCTTCCCAAGAAGCCTTTGCACTTTTTGTTATTTTTACTTTCAGTTGGCGTTTATGCTCTCGATTAACGAAGAATTTCACTACCCTACAGCCGTCAAGAACGTTTTCACAGTTGTCCTTGGTGTACATAGTACTCTAAAAAAAGAAGAAGGTTTAGTAACTTTTACATGAAACCATTGACGCAAAACATCGTATGTGTGCTACTACTGGATAGAGATTGCCCCACTGTTCTGCATTTCAAAAGATTTAAAACGAAAAAATTGAAGCAATGTGATGCACAATACATGTTACACTGCAGCAGCCTTTAACGTCGTGCATAACTCGTAAAACAATGCGTTCTAGACCATTAAAATTGGGGTTTCTTATTTCTGATGGGAATTGTTCCCTCACTCCACAGCACGGGCTGTCAGAAACATTCGCAATTCAGTTCCAGTATGAATCTATTGTCACTTGCGAAGCAATGATTTAATAACTGCATTCTTCTGCACATTACAATATTGGGAGAAACATTTTTTATTCTATTAAAATATAGAAGTTCCGGATTCCTGGGAACTCTCTTACTCAGAATTTTCCGTTCCGTCCACCAGAGAAACCACTGAATTATCCGCATCCGTAACGTTTAGAAAAGTATTTTGTATTAAAACTGGCGGTGCTACATTACATACTTTCTCGCATTGTTTGTAGCTTCAGAAATTTTAGAAAATTTAAACAGTTCGACGAAAATGAAATCTGCGCCATTTTATACGGGTATTTTGCTCTATTTGGGAAAACATTTGGAGCCGTTTTTTAAAAAAAGTATGTTTTTAAAATTTCCAGCAATATTTTGCGCATTTTACGCAAAATTACGCAAACAAACTAATATTTTTGAAAAATTGTCCATAACGTTACATAAAGATCTGTCTGTCAAGAAGAAAGTTTATAAAGAAAAGTGTTTACCTTCCTTCAATGGTACTTGAAAAAATTGAACTTTTGCAATTTTCGAATATTCGAAATCCAACGAAAATGATACCTGAGCTAAAAACTTTTTAAAAAATGGAGTCATTTTTGTGAATATTTTGAAAATGTTTAGCCGTTTTTGTAAAGTAACCCCGAAAATGAAAATACTCGTTTCAAATTCGCAAGGACTCGAGTTCGGCCAGATCGATTGGGTTTTTACTAGAAATCATGAGAGAAAATATTACAGATAATTTGTCAGAAACGTTTAAATTTAATATTGAAAGATAAATTTAACTATCTTCAGGAAGCGTGTGAACGCTTACACTGTACTTGCCGATAAATCGCCTTTGCAGAACTCTGACACCGTCCACGCTGTCTTGCCTGTGTCACAGAAGGACGCCTTCATTGGTTGGCACAAGAAGCAGCAATGTAGTAAGGCAAGAGAACGCTGAGCTGGTTGGAAAATCAAGAGGTACTTAGTTTCGAAGAAGTGATTTCGACAACGGAATTATATTCTTTGCTTCCTGCTCAGAGATATACATCCATTGTTCGGGAGAGGCTACAGAATAAGAAACGAAACAAAAATGTGTATTTTGTTGGTCGCGTGGAACGCGCCCCGTACGCGTTATGTGTTTGACTCAGGAACAAACAGCCACAGCGATACTCAGAGCCTCAATATTTTCGGTAACGAGGAAACAATTTTCTTATGGCATAAATTATCTATTTGTTTGTTCATTATTAACATATCTCGGAGACTATATTGGAATGTTTGTAGGCAGGGGGTTTGTAGGCAGTTGGGAACGGAAGTTCTCGACGTTTCAGGAGGTAACTTCGTCGTTTTGAAATAGGACTTTTGGAGAGTTTTGTTCAATTTAAACTATCAAATCTTGGACGTTATTGTATTTTAATTGAGAGTCTACCGCGTGTTGTATGCGTTTATTAGGTTTATATTATTCGAGCCAGAAATTAGTTCATTTCATACAAGAGGTAGTGAAGACAGGGGCTGACTAAGACGACAAAGAAGCCTGTTCATCAAGTGAAGTCTCACAACTTCTTCGCGACGGATACATACGCACCTCAAAGACTGTTTTATTACTATATTTCTGTACAAATATCTTACATTGTCGTTCATTTTCTTCAGTGAGACTCATGAAAAAATTATTTACTCTTCAGAAAATTAAACAAAAAGGCAGTATATTATCGAAAAATATGCTTGTCTTCGAATTACAAGTACGTTTACGCATAAATCTTTTTGTTCGTTGCGTATTGGCAATGTTATGAATAGCTTGTGAAGAAAACCTCGTTGGTTGGAAAAGTAATTTAACAGGAGGAAAGGAAGATCTGATTAGAAATATGAAGTGTATTCTCGCAAAACATTCTCTTGCACCCCTTATCTCTTGACCTGGTGTATTGTTCATGCCTCAAGGGTCTGCGACGCGAATGTTATGGAGGAGTTAGTGTAAGAAGACACCACATTGACAGGTTGAGAAACAAATGAACACCATGCTAATATAGAGACACTGATGAAGATTTACAAATGAGCGCACTAGAAAGGAACGCACTGACAAAATGAGTGTATGCAAAATAACCTGCAGGAATGTTGCCAGTAGTGGCCAAGCAGTAGCTGCCAAAGCGATCCCATCTTATAGTAATAATAATTCATTGATTGTTTGTTATTACGGAGGCATCAACTACTAAGGTCGTAATTCCCGTAAGTGTAGTGTGTGTTTTCCCTTAGTTGGTGTGGAGGCTGTGGTATTGTCTCGTTGGATGGCGAGATCCGGCCCAGACCTACCTGGCTAGCGGGGTTTTCGCTCAACCAGGTATCTCCCACCTGCGGGTCACCGTCCCACTCAAGAGAAACTCCCGACCGATCTCCCGGCTTGTGTGGAAGTGTGCTGAATGTCAGTATGCTACTGTGCGATCACGCCTGTGTACATAAGGAGTGAGGATAAGACAAGGAAGGGGAAGGAAAGATCGATGGCGGCCCGTGGCCCGTTTATTAGGCTACTGCTCCTGCATTCACCTGGTGTTGATCGGATAAACCACGGAAAACTACCGGAGAGAGCAGCCGGCCGCCAGAATTCTCCTCCAGACAGCGACTGAATTCGACCTAGCTGAGAAGCTAGTATCGATATTCCTGCC
>BOPP01000004.1:1025581-1037103 GCA_017312745.1 Gryllus bimaculatus | reverse complement strand
GGGGCGGGGCGGGGCGGACGGCGAAGTGCGCCACTAAGAGGACTGCACGGCAAGACCGCAGACTTTCCTGACGGGGTCTGCGAGTATCTTGTATACGCGCATTCGCCGTGCGTTCGCAAAAGAGTGGCTGCCAAAGCCTTCTTTCCTTGATTCCTCAAAAGGCAATATCCTTTCCTTCTAGGAAAATCGTTTCTTTCAGTTTGAAGAAACGAAAATAACTACTCGCCCCTTGCTCTACCATAATGTGCAGATGGTGTTTTTGAAGTAAGCAAGAAGCCGGTCCGGGTAGCCGAGATCGCTAAGTGACCGTGGTGACCTATGACCGAAGAATCGTGGATTCGATTCTCTGCTCGGGCATGGTTGTGTGTGTTGTCTATGAGTAATGTGCTTGTGTGTCCCGTTTTATTGGCGTCAGGAAGGGCATCCGGCCGGAAAATCATCGCCAAATCAGAATAAAAATGGAGTGTGAAAGATTAATTAAAATGAGCCCGCCCCTATTAGCGCCGACCTCGTCGAAACTGGAAAAGGCAAGGATGAAAACAATTGCGGTAAGAAAGTAGTAGTTGTAAGCCATGCAATTACGAACTATAGATAACACCCGATTCTGCATTCCGTTGTTCGCCTACCTTTGATGATTATGATGATAATGATGGCCGTGTTGTCAATGATGTTGATAATGATGACGATAATGACTATATGAGTATCATATAATTTTTTTAGCATAGGCGAACGAGGATTCTTACATCTGTATGTCTTCCTCTTCTGATGGAGATTATATTGATAGTTCTCTTTCAGTATAAGAAAGTGGTATCCCTTAAAGTATAATATGAAAGTTGACAGGATGATCTTAACGAATGAATGATAAAAAATGAATTGTAAAGAATAGTGTTCTGATAACACATGTCATGGCATACGATGGCCGACGACATCACAACCCCACATGTACGCATTACACGGTATTCGAACACAACACGCAGCCTTCGGCTCTGCGTTTCGGTTCATTGAATTATCATTTTGTGTTTCTGGGCGCGTCTTTAGTCTCAACATTATAAAGCTAAATTAGTGCATCGCAAGAGATTTGATGCCCCTCCACCTCTAGAACGTGAGATCCGACTCCGACTTCCATGTTAACTTGCGGGGGTTTCCTCTTCTAGATATTACCGCTGGCGAGACATTTCCCCAGATGCTACAAGCACTAAGCTTTTGATCGATCTCTTGGCACGCGTAGAAAGGTAGTGCACGCATGGTAATATGCGTCTGTATAACGATTATAAAGGGAAGATAGCGCGTTGCCATGGCCCATTGGTTAGGGTACTGCTCCGGGATTCGCCTGGTAATGATCCCATTAATTGACTGATTAATGATTCCGGGGGCGTGAACTTCCAAGCTCATTAGTTCCGTAAGTATAGTGCATGCTTTCTTCGCTTGCGAGATCAGCGAGATGACCTACATCGGCTTGTGGAGACTACCGTCAACCAGGTATCTCCCAACAGCGGGGAACCGACCCAGCCGCGACAAGCTCTGAGCTCCCGACCTATCTCTGGACAAGTGTGACTATATAGTGCATATGAGTGTGTGTGTAAGTAAGGAATGAAGAAAGGAAGAGGAAGGAAAGATCGCGCGCCGTCCATGGCCCGTTTGTTAGGGTACTGCTTCGGCATTCGACTGGTGTTGAGTGGAGAAAGGACGCAACATTACCGATCAGAGCAGCTGGCCGCTAGAATTCTCCTCCAGATAAAAATCCGTCGAAAATCCTGCCATCGTCGGAACTCGAAGCCGTTCAGAGACACTACAGATATGACCCCAGAAACCATGAAAAATTACACATTAAACTAGCCGCGTTCGTGAATATTCTTCCCGGCATTGCTGAATTCGAGACAGCTATATAGCTAGTTGAAAATCTTAAACCATCGAGACTCGAATTCTAGGAGGTCATGGTCAGAGATAATATAGTAATACTGGAATGCATCACTGAATTATCGCAGCCGGTGGGCCTTTTTAAAATTAATTAGATTTATTTCGTCCAAAAACAATGAAAACTGTATTCGTATGTGATGTGTGAAGGAGAGGTACAAACTGCGCACGTTTCATTGTGCTCCAGGAATCGTTCCTAATCCTTCTAATTTACATAGCTGAATGATGAATAAAAGTACCAACAAATCGAGAATAGCAACATATGAAAACTAGAAATTTTGTTCCCAGGTAATGAAAAACGTATTTCCATCGGTAAATGAACTACATATTATTATGGCAATTTCATATTATTGTTAATAAAATAGAAACCCAATCCTCCGCTCTACTTCTACCACAACTAGCAAAGAGGGAAAGAGAGCCCCACAAAAGGTGTGCATATTGAAGTTACATATATGTTCAGAAGCATAACAAGGGGCCAATTCAGCATTTGATCAGTGGATTAATGCAAACTGGACAAAAAATAAATCATCAACGCAGAAGTTGGATAAAGAGTACAAAACGTGTTACAGGCAATTAAAAAACTTGTAATATTCAAAGCTATAAGCTACCACCAACGTATTAAATTCTCTACGAAATTCTTTAAAGCTTTTGTCGCGAATTGACCGTCTCGGACCACGCGGACATGCACCTGCACGCACTGACGACACGTATCATTTAACCCGGGCAAGTGCATGTGGCACCTTCTTGGGGAGATTAGCATTAAGCTGAATCCGATTTTTATCCACCAGGGTTGCTAGTCCTGGGGGGATCGAAGATTGATGATGATGATGATGATGATAAAGGACGACTTTAAAGTATAATATTATTGCATTCTATAAGTTCTAATCTTCGTTTTAATGCCGATTCCATTTTTATACCCCAGGTTTGTTATCCCTGGGGGACGGGATGAAGTTTATATAAAGAATGATGATATAGACACACAAACATACAGCCATGCCCGAGGCGGGACTCGATCCCGCTATCCTTTGATCCGAGACCGCCACTGCACTACTGCCTTACACCAGCTCGGCCATTGGACCGATATTATTATTATTATTATTATTATTATTATTATTATTATTATTAGTATTATTATTATTATTATTATTACCATCATTATCATCAAATGACGTATCAAAATACACGTGCCTAAAAGGCTAAAAATGACTTACCAGTTCGTGGCGCCCTCCATTGTAATACTGGAATTCAATAGGGTTTTGCCCACCCCTAGCCGTGATAACAGCTTCCATTCTCGCACGCATACTTTCAATCAGGTGCTGAAAGGTTTCTTGGGGAATGGCAACACATTCTTCACGGTGTGCTGCACCGAGGAGAGGTATCGATGTAAGACGGTGAGGCCTGGCACGAAGTCAGCGTTCCAAAACATCCCAAAGGTGATCGATAGAATTCAATTCAGAACTTTGTGCAGACCAGTCCATTCCAGGGATGTTATTGTCGTGTAAGCACTCCGCCACAGGCCGTGCAGTATGAACACGTTCTCGATCGTGTTTAAAATCCATTCGCCATCCCCGAATCGCTCTTCAACAGTGGGAAGCAAGGTGTTTAAAACATCAACGTAGGTCTGTGCTGTGATAGTGCCACCCAAAACAACAAGGGGTGCAAACCCCCTCCATGAAAAACACGTCCACATCATAACACCATTTTGGACGAGTCCACTATTTGCATCTTACTCTCCCGCTATGTAGCTGTACATAATGATAGTTCAGTATAATTACGAGTTCGATAATGTACTCTTTCTGGTAATCAAAACGCTGGTAGAACTGTATTCTCATCACACCGACTGTAATGTGAGATAACATTATGCGACATCTGAATATAGCTGCATGCAATCTCCTCTCTGCAACATTCTCTCTTGGATCACCCTTTGGACGCATTGCATGACAAATGTGCACTACAGATAGATTCCGATCTCGATGTCTCTATCTTGCTATACCCCCTAAATATCCTCACACCGAATTGCTCCGAAGAAAAAAAATCCCAATTCGAAGGCAGGAAGGAAAAGAAAAGGAAAAAATTCCATTTGCATAGAATTATCGTGGCAAGGACTCATAATATTTGGGAGTTGGAAAGGCGCCATCTCGATAAAGTTTTATTCCGGTTTCAATATAGAGCCGTGTAATCAAAAGATGGTGAAATTTGTGTTTGGGTCGATTCGCATGGGCGCGCGGCCCAGTTCGCAGCGTCGCTGGCAGCGGAGGCCGCGCAAGCTGCCAAGCGGCCCTCGGAGTGCCCAGCGCCCGGCCCTTGGGGGAGCCTTCCTCGCCCTCGCCCTCGCCCTCGCCCTCGCCCTCGCCCTCGCCCTCGCCCTCGCCCTCGCCCTCGCCTCCACCGCCCTGGCCCCCCTCGCCCGTACCCTTACTCACATTCTCACCTCCGCCATCGGAATCGTACTTGTGAAACACAAACCCTGTTAGTGGTTACGGCCGACAATATTACTTCCAAGACACTATACGTATTGTTTGACGGCTTGCTGCGGAGTAGTGTGTGAGGGGTGAGCTTACCGCCTGGTTCACTGCCCGGTCATTAGAGTGAAAAGTACTGAAGCGGGCTATTTCCCAAATCAGTTAGTGTTGCCAACACTGATTGGTGAAATTTGCCCGGTGCCTAAACTAAGAGTTGAGATCATACTGCCCCACTCTCACCCCACTCGCCATTATCCACAACGACTCACGCCCCCGTCATTTGTACCAACGTTTCACTTTTTTTGTTATATTTTTTGAAACTGTTTATGTTACGTAGTGTAAATGAATTGTGGAATGCGCTCGTAAATATCACAATTAAAATATCACCATAAATGACGGCAGTGCACGGTAGAATCGGTGACTTGCGTGTACTCACGGTACTGACTAATTCCAGCCTGACTGTCAGGGTCAATGAATTAAAGCGCAGTTCAATTCAATATCGTGTGAACTCTGATGTGGAAAGGAGAAGTTGTCGTGCAAACATTAGTTTTCTTTAATGCTGTTTCTTATTGAAAGAATAATTTGCTTCCTTGATAACTAAGTGAGTTTCAGTTTGTTGGTCACTTGAAATAGTTAAAGAAACGTATGTGTCCACGTTCAGAATGTGATTGTTTCATAACTATATGTAACCTAGAGGTGCATGCTTTCTGTAATGCCTACAATTTTTTAAAATTATTAGCGGAAAGTACGGTACCAAAGAAAAAAGGAGAATTTTAATTCACAGATTAATTAAATTGTTGTTCTAATACAATAATGCCCTTATAACCAAACTTACACAAGATTGCTCACTGCTATTCAACTGTTAACAAATGTTTTAATAATAGATGTTTGTGTAACTTTTTCCTCATATTTCCAGGTCTGTAATATTCTTTCAAGGCGATTGCCGTCCCTGTTCACGCACCACTTTTCATTTCAAAATTTACAACGTATTTAAAAGAAGACTTGAGACAACAACGTCTCAAGTCTTCTCTACACTGAGGATGGATGTTCTTTTTAATGATTTATAAGAAATCGACACAAAACCATGTAAGTGTGCTATTGCTGGACAGGGAGTTACTCCCCACCCTGCATCAAACAGATTTAAAACTTAACTAGTTGTGTTACAAAATGGCACAGTCTTTATCGTACGCTTATTTGAATGTTGAGTCTTTTCCGTTCTTTTCCTGGCTGCCATGTATCGGCGCCTGAGGGTCTTTCCTTCTATCGGGACCCACCAGCACTTCCCGAAGAACAAAAACTTCCCTGAAAACTTTCCTAATGTAAAGCTCCCTCGTGCTCCACGAACAATAGGTCGCGGTAGTTCTTATGATCTTTATGTCCTGTACCTACATATGTAGTAGCTCTTGTTCTGTCTACGTGCTTGTACCATTGTTATGGGTGTATGTAGCAAGATCCTCAAAATACTCAGACAGGTTGCAAACAGACAGTTAATGGTCTGTGACAGTCATACAGTTAAAGGTCAGTGCTAGGGATTATAATAGGATTAGTATATTGATGTGACACACGAGGGATTTGGAATGCCCAAGTGCCCCAAATATCCGTACCTTAAAGGGGGTCGGGTTCCACAGCCGTAATATCCGCGTGCATGGTTGCACTTTCCCCAAGCCCCTGTACCATCAGGTATAATTATATTATCAGCTATGGACTTCTAATAGTTACGCTATTTTGTGCTAATTCCTCTTCATCATTGTACTTGAAACAGCACGTCATGTGTATTATCTAATATGTTATAAAACTAACTTAATAAGTAAAATTGATTTTTGATGTGTACCTGGCCAATATTACCCATAAAATACAGAGTGCTATATGGTCAATCTAACTTACGCGTACCTCATGTGCATGTTTTTCGTGACATTAGGTGAAACCACTGGAAACGAATACCTACGTCTCCCATCAATGGATTGTTTCGTTAGCTCAGAGAGATATGGACACACATACATTGCATTGGGGTCACAAGCTTCGGAAATCTAATGGAACAAACGTTCGCTTTCCTGTTTGTTTGTTTGTTTATTTGTTCGACCGCGCTTGTCAGGAGACCCAGTCAAAAGCTATCGCCACTTGAGTGAGTGGAAGTTTTGTGTGTGTTTGCTGGAAGGCCTCTTTGGATGCGCGGTATGGTACCATGTAAACTTTCGCTGTGATGTCAGTACAATATTGTTAGTTTCATCAGGCCAATTCCAGAAGGTCAGAAATACTATGTGATTAAGAATAGTGGACAGTCTTCTTCATTTAGCTGACTACTCGAAATCAACACTCAGCTAAGACGTGCTAATGTATTGATTATATCAATGTAAAACGGCGTTCCGATCTTGTTGTTTTTTTGGAATAGAAATGAAAAGAAGCTGTTGAGGCAAAATGACATGAACATATTTATGATGCAAAGCCTCTGATTTTTAAAGACATTTCAAGAGCCAATTCTAAATGTGAAAATACGTGACGTATCAAAAACCTACATTTAAATAATTTTGAACCCAATTTCAAAGTCATTTGAAAATGCATGTTTGTGTTTATCTCACTTCCTACCCTATTTTTAGACCCACAAACAAAGAATTGTTCTACCTTACTTACATGAATTTCAATTGCAAGTTAATGAGATGCTAATGAATGACGAACTGTAGATGCAAACTCCATGATTATCTACTAGTAAAAAGCGTCATACCAATGCAGCGAAAATCACCAAAAATGATTTTTTTTCATGTTGTGTAAACACGAAGTTTTTCAAAAAGCCAATGTTTTTAAATTTTATTCTAAGTAAATATTGCATTACCTTCTACAATATTACAAAATTCACATTTCGGTTAAAAGTATGAGACACTGGGAGAACTAGTCCTGTATGCCTTTGAATACAATTGTAATAAATTTTTGTAGATGATCCCTCCATATGCAGCTGGATTCAGGGAACCGTGGTCAGGAATATGCCGTGGGAAATGCCAAAGCCACTTTCTCTGATACCCCGTTTGCCTCCCTCCTTTCTCTCTGGGGGCCGCCCGCTGCTTCGCGCTGAATTCGGGATTTGTGTTGCGTTTGGAGGAGTGTACGACGTGTGTTCCCGAAAATAAGATGAAAGAGGCTTCTCTGAAACTGCTGTAAACAAAACCCAGCAGAGGAGGAAGTTTTTTGTTGCCTAGAAATATCAATAACTTCGCGTACATTATTGTATTAAAGCCCGAAAATATGACTGAATTATTCTTTACGTGTACGACTGAGAGAGAATTGGAGACAATCGCGTCCCGATGGAGTGTGGCGACAGACCCGTCGACGAAACCTACAATTGATCCAGTAGCCCCCGATGTGAGCCTGTGTGCCCGCGGCTGCCGCAGACAGCGGCTCAACAGCACTGTTTTGAGAAGGCCTGTAGTAAATTATACTTGTGCTTGTGCTTTGACACAACCGTGTTTCATTGCTATGCTCTGACGGTGTCCTTGGAAGAGAATTCTACAAGTCGACCTCAACTTCCTTTAGAACAGAAAGAATTTGGTCCTGGTATCCCAGGCATCCAGCATTCCTTCTCCGAATCAAACTGCCAACGAGTGGCCGGAAAGTTGCTATTCGCCAAGAACGTCGCATCTGGGCTGAAACGTAGGCTGTGCGATCGCCGAACGAAATAATAATTTTTAAGCTCCATTTATAAAATTTCATTGCACTCGTTACGTAGTGAGTACGATAGATTCAACATGACTAATATTGACTGTGACAACTCGGATTCCCTATTAACAAGAGCCTTTGAGAAAGACTCTCATTCCAACTCGACCGAATTTGTATGTCTATTGAGCACCGTAGCACCGTGTTGCCACAACGCTGTAAAGCTACAAATACTACATAAGTGTTATTTTACGTGCAGAAAAGAGATCTCGATCTCTATAAAAGAATTAGTAATAACAGTACAATTGCGCCTTTGAAAGTACAATTGCGCCTGTGAACGAGAGCGAACAATTGCGCCTGTGAACGTTCTGCGAGAATAGAGATTCCTCAATCATTTAGGGGTTAGCCTACGGTAGTTCACCTCTTGCTGACGCAGATGCCTTGGGGCTGGCGGTCTGTTTTCCGCCCCTAGGAGAGTCTTGGGCGGTGAGCACCGAGTGGCTGCTGTTGTGCCCGCCACTGCGCCTGGCTGAGGGAACTTCCTCTAGAGCCACCGAGCTGGCGCAAGTTTCACATGCACTTGGCTTTTCGCAGTCATGGTGAAATGATGTATGAATGGTTGGTACCGGCTGAAGTACCTCAAGGCACTAACTGATGCCACTGCAGGGCCTCTGATCGGGAATTACTAGGGTACGAGTCTCGCCGGTGGCAGGATTTTCGACACCAGATAGGTAGCTGGGTGGAGATGAGCCATTGCCGTGAGAATTCTAGCGGCTGACAGCTTTAATCGGTAGTTTTGCGAAGTTTCTCCGATCAACACCCTGCGAATGCCGGAGCAGTACGTACCCTGACAAAGGGCAACTGATCGTGTACCATCTGTTTTTTCTACTTCTTTGTCCTATTAACCCCACACACACTTAGTATATGCACTACACTACCGCACACATGCCGGGAGACCTGTCAGAAGCTTAGATCTTAACAGGAACTTTTCCTGGCTGACGGAAATAACTAAGGGAAGGGAAAACCCCTCAAGCCGATGTGTAGTTCCGAGCCGAACCTCACGTTCCGGCGGCGGAGGAACACCGCCACCTTCCGAGGTACATCTTGCAATACAGTCACAGGCCTAATGAGTGCAGTCGTTGACTCGCCCGGAAGCGATAATAAAAATACCGGAGGGCCGAGCGCAGGGCGCGGGAGGCGCTCGGAGTGCAGCGAGGCGCTTGTGTGTCCGCAGGGAGCAAGGAGACGGCCTTCATCTACGCCGTGACGAGCGCCGGAGTGGTGCACGCGGTGACGCAGGCCTGCAGCTCGGGCAACCTCACGGAGTGCTCCTGCGACTCGTCGCGCCACGGGAAGAACACCAAAGAAGGCTGGAAGTGGGGTGGCTGCAGGTAAAGGACATGCATTGCACTTTCAGCGCTTTTTGCCTTCTCGTGTTACTAGTATGCACGTCACACTGCAAACATTCGACGTCGAGAATTTTACGGACACGTGTTTTACGAGTTCCTCATACCGAAAAAGTGGTCATTTTCAAAAACTTGTGTCGGTGTTTGAACTAGTCTAGCACCTAAACTGTACATTGCATTTTTTTTCAAAATTGATATTCTTCGATTCAGCTGACTCCATTTAAGGTCCTGAGAATTTGAAACGTTGTTTGTTGATTTTTTTCATTTTCGAAATGTTTGTTCAATGCTTTTTTAAGCAAAGAAAAAGTGGAGTTGCGTGAAAAAAGCAAAAAAAAACAAATAAAAAACAGCCGCCCCAAAGACAAACTTTTTTTGAAGCGGTAATCTCTAAACATTGTTGTCCTCATGAGCGTAACTTATGAGAGCAATCCTCCTGTACTTTCAGACTGATGTATTTCCACAATTATGTAAAATGTATTAGTACATATTAATGAAAATGTAAAACGTATGAAAATACTTGTATTACTCATATAGTATTATGAACAAGGAGAAATATATGAAACGAGAAATATATAATAAATAATAATACCTAGGAAGGCTAGTTCCATTCTGCGAAATTTGTTTTTTCGAAGCGTCTGTTGAGACTCCGTGCCATGAGAACGGCATCAGGGCCACAGACCACCGAGGCAACTTCCTTGGTTCTGGATCCGTGAGCTGTGGAAGTTTAACGCAAGTGCTAACGCTAGGCAAAGGAAAGGGTGGGAATTTTAGAGCTCATGAAAATGTGAACAGATTATATTCCGCCCCTGTTGATCACGTCCAGTTAGTTTCCTGTTGTTGTTTTTTAAAGAAATAAATCACATTAATGTTTCGCACCGCGGATACAGAGCCCGTTACGCCGCGCACGAGGTTTCTTTCGATGTGGGGAGCGCTGAAATGTGTGACTACTAATAACTTAGTTGTACCTATGCGAATTATGTACAGAAAAAACGGCACGTATTCTGGTACAAACGTGAAATAATAATAATAATAATAATAATAATAATAGTAATAGTAATAATAATAATAATAGTAATAGTAATAATAATAATAACAATAATAATAATAGTAATAATAATAATAATAATAATAATAATAATAATAGTAATAATAATAATGCATCACGGACTTTAATTATTTCAGTTCATATTTATCGGTATGAACGAATATCAGTATTTTATTATGGCTTTAGAATGTAATTATAACAATAATCATGATATCGTAGGCTTCCGCGGCCAGAGTCGTCAAGTCATTAGTCATCTGTGGCGTCATCCGGTCAGCCCAGATTATAACAATAATCATTTCTTCAAGAATATCGATAATGAAAAATTAAATTTTTAACTTTAAATTTTTCAAGTGAACCCTTTCCACGAATATTGATGTATCAGACCAACTCCCTGTTCTTTGTTTATAATATAAATTAATCCAGTTTAAAAATATTATGGTGGATATATTACAGTATTCCTTATTCGTGTATTGCAAAAGTACCTTTTGTAAATAAATAGATTTAGTAAACCCACAGCTAATACACACATATTCAAGCGCATTCACGAATTACAACATACAGAATTGCACGCGAGTGGGAATAGACATGTCTATTTCAGTGGTTAAAACAATCTCCATTAGGAGACCCATAAGGACAACGGAAAAAGATTAATCAACCTACGTAAGGAACATGCACAATGTGTAGGGAATACGTTGTTTAGACATAAAAACATCCACAAATATACACGAATAGATCCAGTAAGAAATATTCAATCTGTAATTAATTTAGTTGTAGTGAAGAATGAAAGAAGAGTTAAACTGAATTATGTAAGAGTATACCGTCAACCAGAATGTGGAACTGATCATCATATGGTAGTGAGCAAACATGATTTTCTTTTAGAAATAAACGAAGATGTACTGAAAAAGATACTGACTTTTTAATTGAAGAATACGATGTAAATTTTAAGACAGACCTTTTAAAACAGTACAATGTTGAGATGCTCTACCAAACAGAATTCAGAATAAGCTAGAAAACTCAGAAGATAAAAGTCCCGAAGAAATGTACAATCATTTA
>BOPP01000004.1:912885-1019644 GCA_017312745.1 Gryllus bimaculatus | reverse complement strand
GTTCTGCATACTCGCAACAGTCACGATCGCGTCCAATAACGGCCGCGCGGGAGGTTATACGGGAGGTTAAATAAGTAACTTTCTACACAGATCTCAGGTATTGGTTCTACACAGACCTTCAGGCGAGTGACGTAACACACACACGTTTGTCAAAACAACAGATTAACATAGTCCCTTTATTTTTATAGAAACCACGTAAATATTCACTTCTCGAATAATCTTACAATATAATTTTTCTAGCATCTTGATGTGCATTTATACAATTACAAAATTGAAAACCAAAAAAATTAAATATCTACTGTTTTTTGTTAAGCAAATAAAACCTTCAATTCTTCAACGTCATTTACAGTGAATTGTTATCTTCTTTTTTGGTTTTATACAATTGCGTGATTTTATACAATTGAAAAATAGAAGAATAATATGAAAGCGAATCACAATAAACAAAAAATTACAGTTCGTACTACTCCCGTGTCTCAACTTTAACACAATCCTCCGACATCACAGTTCCACATCACAGTTATTTAAAGTAAATTCCAATCCCATGGCCTTGCTAACAATTATAAATTGCTTTCTCCCCTCATAAATCTCTGACCAGGTGTTGCGAATATTTCCGGAACGTTCCCCAACTTATCTTTCCAGCGAGTGGTATATAATTACTTCCTTTAAAATGTAGTGCAGCCATGTAGTGTATTTGACAATACAGATTTTTGCCTTAGACAAAGTCGGTTGTAAGAAGTCAGGTCTTTAAAAAAAGGTCACGTACGTTTGTTTGTTTTTTAATTCGAGTAGATTTCGCGTAATTCGTGCTTGAAATTTATAGAATTTCTAAAAACATTATTTTCTCAAAAAGGCTCATGGCGAATGAACTGGTTGTTCGAGCCTCGGTATGGAAACAATTTTTTGCTGGTTGACAACACTTTTGCAGGTTTATGCAGTATGATAATAAAGTGGAGCATTTGGAAACAAAGCGAGAAAATATGTACTGTTTTAGCAACACTAGTTTTCCATAAATTTTCTCCTCTTATGTATCAAAGAAAAGTGTATATAAGAGTGCGGGTGCTAGTCTAGTTTTTTGAGGACTCTGTATTTTCTGTGGTAAATAAGGCTTGTTATAAAAACAGATTTTCAATAAAAGTCGTGTTTAAGGTATGGAAAAAGTAATTTTCGTGTAATTTCTAATTGAACTATATTTTTCACGATTTGAAAAAAATATTTTTTACGATTAGAACAAGGGTCTTAAAAGAATGGAGCATGTCTCATATACGTTGTACCTTCTGAATTTTCAAGAATTGCAAAAGTTAGAAATAATGCGAGAAAGTGTGTGATTTTAGCCCTTCTAATTAGTTTTTAATTTATCATTTGGATTGCATAATTTCCTACAAAACAAAATTGCTAGTCTGCAGACAGAAACAAAAAAACTAAACTTAAATGGAAATGCAAAATATCTCAGAGCTCAGCAAATTTGTATGGAAGAATAGTGTTGCCAGGCGAATAGTCGAGAAGAATTTGATATTCGGTGTTCATAGCGCTTAGATTATCTTCCACGAATGGTGCTCTTTAGCACCGTAATTAACAACGACGATTGGCAATGAAACTTGAGGGACACAATAGCTCAAATATAATGTAGAATTGTATTTTGGTCATTCAGTTACAACATATCTATTTGGAATGCTTAAGGTTACGTTTTTATGCCTGATCTGCCAAAGAAAACTCTTGCGCTAACTCACCATGTAATGACATTTTATGTATGTGTTATAATAGATAATTTGATATTGTAGTTGAGTAAAATAAACGTATGTAACACTAGCATTCTCCGTAGAACAGTAGAAGGCAATTAGTCGGGGCATGCCCGTGCTCAACATATTGAAGTTAGGTTTATTGCCAAAACAAAGAACAATGATATGCCAAGGGTTATTCCTTTTGATAAAAAATGTATTTTATTTGCTTTCTTTCCGTGTACTTTATATGAATCTTCTCCTGTGATCTTCACTTGGAGCCTTTCCATTGAGGTATTACGAGTACGGCTAGGGAAATGTTCGATTTTCACGATTTAAATGTCACCAAAATTCTCAATGTTGATTGGTTGAAACTTCTTTACCTCGCGAAAGGTCCTTCCTCAAAACCATTAATTTACGACAGCGATCGTCGTTGTTTGCAGTGATAGCTCTCACTAAGAAAACACGTATGCTGCAAGAGCACATACTTTCTTGCATTATTCCTAAATTTGCAATTTTCCAATATTTAGAGTCGCATCATTATTTTGATCGTCCGTTCCTCTATCCATGGAAAAAATTAAAGAAAAAATTTGGAGCGGTTTTCGAGAAAATGTTTTTTTTTATTCTTTGCATAACTTCTAAGCCCAAATTACGCGAAAGCTATTCATTTTTTCAAAAAACTGCGAGACCTTTTAAAATAATTTACTTTTTCTAACAGACTGTCTCCGACAAAAATCATTTTTGTAGTTTTGAAATGTTAACTTTTTGCAATTTTCAAAAATATGGAGAATATATTCGCAAACGGGACAATCACTATCATTTTTACATTAATACATCTGATGAGAAAATTTAAAGAAAAAAATTGGTGCCATTGTAGAGAAAAAATGTTTTAAAAAATTTAAGATGTCTATATTTCATGCAAAATTACGCAAAACATATTTTCGAAAAATTGTACATTTAAAGCCTTTTTTTAACGAACAGATTTCATTAAGGAAACAATCTTTACAATATTATAGTGGTAGGAACCGCCCTAAAAATGTACTTTTGCTTTCAATCAATTTTTTGATATCAAGGACCCATATCAAGTGGAGTGTGAATACACAACGTGTTAGAAGTAATTTACTATACATAGAAACAGCACGATTTGTCCTCTTTGTTCGGTATTTGGGCCTACAATACGTGTTTATCTGTCGAAAAATCGTAGTACGTACGAAGTAAGGAAAGAATGTAAAAATAAAATTTAAGCAATCTTGATGGAGTCTGTAACCGCCAACGTTGTAAACAATTGTAAATGTTCGCAAATCAAGAGAACGCTCATTTTAGTTTCTTGCCTACTACCTAATTAGGTAGTAAAGAGAATGTGTTCTAAAAGATAAGTAGAAATGGCATTTTTTTTTCTGAAAAAGTCGTTTGTAGTGGGCCTATAATCGAACTAATAGTGCTTCAATACAGAGGCGGCTGGTCCACCCTAAAAATGGCGGTTCCAGCTTCATAGAATGTCGGGAATTTAATTCTCATAATTCAGAATATTAATTTACAATAAAAAGTAAGCAACTCGTGTAATTCATTGAAAAGGTATATAAAACATTATATAAATTAAAATTTATTTTACGTATAACATTAAAACTTTTAATGTTATACGTAGATTTCCATGTTAGGTATTATCACATTCAATTCTCACGGTTTTGGCTTTGATTTCCACTAAACACTCGAGTTTTTCCAATGATTCGGCATGAAGACAATTGTAGGTAATAGGGTAAAAAACAAAAATGGAGTAAGACTTAAATTACGGTGATCAGTCTCCAGCACTTTGGGAAAGGCAATATTTTGGACAAGTCTTACATTAGTTCATTTGAGGAGTTTTGTATAGTTATTATTGCTACTTTTGGTGTTAATGAAATAAAAATTTTTTATTTCGAAAATTTCGTAATATGAAATTATCAACACATTCATCACTTTGCGTCTTACAGGGATATGCAATTGTAAATTTTTCAAAATGTGAAGTACGTTCTCATGAGATCAGGTCATTGGTCAGTCCCAGTTCACAAACACCAGCAGCAACAACCTCCACACACACGACAACAATACAACAAATCTTATCACAAACAACAATTGACGTTCGATATTTCGCACACATTCGTTTGCATAACAACGATTTGAACGCCGATGACTGCACGGAAAAGCACTCACACTACACTCCCACAGACGACAATGCATAGGAAGAGGGACTTTCAATGCAATCAGGGTTTCCCCTAGAGAAACTGTACTCATCGACTGCACATTTCGAATCAACAAATCTAACACCAAATGAAGATACAATAAACTCTCCAAACGTCCTGAACAATGCATTCCATACCATAAAGAATTGACTTAACTTGTTCTTTAAATAACGCACGAATTCATAAAATAATGGGAGATGCACACGAAGACAGAAAATTTGTATTCTCCACGATGTAAGCCTGTGTAGTCGTCGAAGTGCTTGCAAATTCGACGCAGAAGGACCGCGTGGTCGCAGGACCAAATGATGTGTAACAGATAAGACGAGAGCTTGCTCCGGAAGAGGTGTCTCAGGGCAACAACTGATGTCACTGCAGTGCCTCTAACCAGGAGGTCCAAGGTTCGAGTCCCGACGGTGGGAGAATTTTCGGCAGTTGCTAGATAGCTAGGTCGAATTCAGTCGCTGTTTAGAGGAGAATTCTAGCCGACGGCTACTCTGATCTGTACTTTTCCGTGGTTTCCCCCATCTATACCAGGCGAATGTCCAAGCAGTATCCTAACAAACGAACAGCGCGCGATCTTACCTTCCTCTTCCTCGTTCTATCCTCACCCCTTATGTACACAGACTTACACGTACACGCTATACACCACCATATCGGGACACCAGTCGGGAGCTTAGAGCTTGTCCCGGCTGGAGCGGTGCCCCGTTCGTGGGGGACACCTGGTTGCTTACATCTCGTAAGTCGACGGTAGGTTGACGCCGGATCTCACCACTCAGCAAGGGAAGATCACAGCCACCTGCCTGCGATACAAAAATGTACTACACTTACGGGACTTATGACCTTCGTCTTTGACTCATCACTAATTGACGTCATCACTAATAAATCAATGAATCAAAAAATCGGGCCGGGGACTCTTTTTGCGGGACGAAAACCCTTTTGCGGGTTCATCTAGTGTTCAGCTTTCTAATGATCTGCATCAGCAAAAGTGCTGTTGAACGAAACCACACAAAATGAATGACCAAACAGGAGCCTTCAAACTGCTTAAGAACAACAGAATTAATACTCTCATAGCAGAAGATTAAAAATTTCATAAAAATCATCTTCACGAATACCGCACTAAGATTGTGTAGTGTATAACACTGTATAACAATTCTTTACATACCAATAATTACAAAAAAAGTTGCTGTTACTTATCACCACTCGTAAATAGCAAATATTTAATGGTGGGTGGCTTCTTCCTCTGAGCCTTGCGCTTGCATATTGTCAGATGTGTCGTAGGCAGTGACGTACTATGTATGAGAATTGAGTCGGTTTGCTCCAAATGAGTATAGGCGCAATAACGCAATCAAATATTTGCATTTTTCAGTCAAAACGGAAATTGTTAAATTGTTATTGTATTTCTTCCGACTTCCTGAGTATCTAACAAAACCACGGCCACTTCTCAAAACGCTGACGGCTGAGTAGTTTTCTTTCAATTCCTACGATCATTGAAAATTAGTAATTTTAGATGTTTTTTGTATTTTTCTTGAGTTTCTTGGTATCTACTGAAATCTTATGCACCTCACAAAAGGTGGAAGGCAGCATTTTTTCTTTCAATTTCTGTTCGCATTGGAAATATAATATATATTCGGGCGTACTTACTTGGTATTAGTATTATTTAATTTTCTTTTAATGTTGCCCTGAATACTTAATAATAGAAAGTTGTAGATGTCTAAATAAGACGTTTTAAGTTTTGATTTAGTATTGAAAGTTTCAAGTAAAAGCCCTTGAGAAACGCCTTTCAAGTTTCCAAACTCCCCTTCGTTTGCAGACGTTTAAATATTTATCTTCATTAATGTATTTCAATTTTCCACTCAAGTTTGATGCTGCAAATTGTTATAGTATATTAAAAACATTGTTTTTCTCTGGATAAAATCTTCCAGTATCTTCCTCAGAATCAACGTACCCCCTTTAAGGTTCTCGAAACTTGTATGTTCTTCTGTATTCGTACTAATAACAACGATATGAATTTCATTATCTTTAAGCTCTGCTAAACCGTTTTTAAGATATCATATTTTCTATTCTCTTGAACGTCGCCGTTCTTACTTTCTCTGCCACTGCGCTGGTGGCTCGGGCCGTGGACCAGTGCTCTTTGGGGCATATTAATTGGTCCTGACGTAGAAAATTTCTTACGAAATGTTTCAAATCCCCAACCTTCTTCTAACATTATTACTAAACCAGCCCATTCGCTCTCTAAAAACTACGCATGACCACTAACCGGTGTGTCGTTCTCTATATGGTGTGTAATCCTTTTAAAACTAAATCAAACAAATAAAATACAAGTTGATAATAATTATATCAGGTATATTAGACGGTCGCCGGTAAGCCTGATTCGATTCATGGGCTGTCGCGCCAAGTACATACATACATATTAGACGTAAGTTAACATAGATTTCTTCACTGGGAAAAATGTTCCTGGCGCTTTAGGTTCTCACCGTTCCCCATATGAATAAAAATTCCCTTTAAATTATCTATTATGTACATAATTATTAAATTATATGTATGACTATATATTGTCTACATATGTTATATTTAAGTGTTCTAAATATAGAAAACATGCCGTTCTAAAATATGCTCGCTATTGGAAGTTTTTTGTTGATGTGGTTTATGTGTTACTCATACTTCACTTATTTCTTAACAATATGTTGTTTAAATTCAAAGAACGATGATCGGCGGCCATCATGGAAGATAATCAGAATTGATCTTGAAGTAGGAGATATCACGTAACCTTGCAAAATAGTTGTTAAAATGAAAGCTAAAATGGAAAAATAGAAGTTAAAATGCTGCAAATACTGTAGCCTCAAGTACTAATAGAATAGAATCAACAATATAATAAATTACAAGAAAATTATGTTAAGTGTAGATTTGTAAAACATTTTTTTAGAATCGCTGAAGAGGTCAGCTATAATACATTTCTTCTATTTGGGGATTTAAACTATTATAATACTCAGTCCACCATTGGTTTTCTCAGGTTGGCCATTCGAGACTTCCTCGCGACGGAGACTTTGCCAGATTCGAGAAGCATGTTGGAAATCGTAAGCCTAACGTCTATATTCTGAAGATTCCTTTACTCAATAATGGTTGTTTTCTTCATTGGAAAGACATACAAATATTTTTTGAAGTTTGAAGAGGCAGTTAAAGTGACAAATTTGAACGTAAAGAAATTCTAGAAGCTCATTACTGTGCTTTACTTACATCATTATATGGTTTTGTTCCTTAAAATTATATTTTATTATTTTCATTATTGTTCCTTATTATATTGTAATTTGACCACTTTGCCTACAAGATTCTTGTTAGCACATTTCTGGGTGTGCATGACCTTGTCATGAGAATGTCGTGGTGAAAAGGAACTTATCAGATAAAATAGAATGTGTAGTCATTGTAGTATTACATTCTGTTTCTTATCGTTGGCGAAACGAATACTAAGGTAGTCAATGTGGGTTCCATGAATGTTACATGTTCATATCCGATAGTCCTTTGAAATGTATGAGAAATAAACTTACTGCGAAACTAACCCTTTTAAAACTGCTATTCTTTCTTTTGAAAAATTCACACTTGAGAAACCCTGCATGTGACTTGTGTTTGATGTGAAATAAACAGATGGTAATCAGTGATACCGCTATTTAAAAGTTGTAAAATTATTGTTATCATTCATCAATTGACAGTTGCTTTGTAGCTGTGAAGCTAACAAGCCGAACAACTAGATTAACAGAACGCTAATTTAGTTACATTTAATGATTTTCATACATCACATTACTCTGCATGAATGAAAATATATATAGACAACGTGTCACCCAGAATTAATTATAATGAAATGTTTTCTGCAATACTGAAGCCAATATCTAGTGTATACTTTCATATTGACGTATTAAATAATAAATCAAAATTTAGATTTAAATACAATAGTATCATTTCATCTTTTACAATTTCTTTGAATTTCACTTGAAAAAAAGGTTTTCAAGACTCATAGGCTATGTCATTCTCATTGTTTGAGACTTTGATTTCAAAACCAGTGCACTTAATGTGTTATTCAATTTTTTGAGGGTTTTGCCGATGACCAGGTAGTAATTGCAGAAGATGCTGATGATTTTAGTTTCATGATCCGTAAACTCAATGAACACTTTTTAAAAGCAGGACTAAATATTAATATGGACAAATCTGAATACCTGGCAGTTGGTAAAAATGAAATAGAAGATCTTCTTGTGGAAAATGAAGGAAAAATGAAAGAGGTAAACAAATATAAATACCTTGGTGTACTTTTTAACAATAAGGGAAATAGCCATGACGAAATTGAGAAACGAATAAGCTTGGGGAGAAACGTGACACGAAGTATAATCTCTGTCTTATGGAACAAAACCATCACTAACACTACTAAAAGACGTCTTTACTCCTCGCTAGTTAAGAGTGTTACAACATACGGTTCAGAAGTCTGGGAGATCGATAAAAGAACAAAAGGGAAGCTGCTGGCCCTTGAAATGGACTACTGGCGTAGAAGCTGCTGTTATAGCAGACGTGACAGAATCAGGAACGACGACAAGAAATAAAATGGATGTCAAGAAATCTATACTTGACGAAATAGAGAAAAAACAAATCGTCTGGTACGGTCATGTTATGCGAATGACAGACGAAAGATGGCCAAAACGAGTCCTGAAATGGGTGCCGACAGAAAGACAGAAGAGAGGAAGACCCAGACTTGCATGGCAGCAGGGAGTGCAAGAGGCTATGACGTCAAGAGAAATGCCAGATGATCTATGGTCCAATAAAGAGGCATGGAGACTGAGAGCGGAGAAACGGCGACAGCTGTAGTGCAACTCCGTACTATATATATAAATCTGAATTTATAGTCTATTTCCAATGCGCGCTAAATCGTTTGGATACATTTTATCTGCAAGAGTTGAAAGGTTCAAAGGGGAATGAAGGCAAGGAATTTTTTAGTACAATTTAGGAGAGAAATAATTGTAAAAGCAGACAGATTCCAAGATTATGTGCGTATAATTTATTAATTAATGACTCTTTGTGTAATCGTTAAAAAAATGTCTCCCCTTTCCCATTACATAAATATAGTTTGTTTTTTCTTTTTATTTTTTTTAAATAAAATTATTTCGTTTGAAAGATTATTGATTTCACCATAAGTTACAATTACATTTTCATGCAAATTGTCCATTTAAAATAAAACACCATAAAATTATATTAAAAGTGGTTGTCAGGTAGAAGTGAGAACATTTTTCGGACACGTTTGGTTTTATTGGATTCCAAAATGTCTGAAATACAACTTGCAGCTTCTATTTTGGAATTGAACAGCAAAAAGTACTCATTTTTCAAAAAATCGTTTCCAAAATATTCCACAACAGATTGTTTTATATTTCAAAAATTTCGAAACGCTTTCAATTTCATGAATTGTTTTGAAATACCTAAAATTAGGCCCCTGAAAGTCGGATTATCAATTTTACACTTTCCCAAATTACGCTAATTACCTAGCCAATGTCTTAACTGTCCTAATTGTGCATGAAAACTTCGACTTGCTGCAGATAATATGAAATTATGTGAGTGAATTATGTATTTCATTGTGCTTGATCTTGTCATGAGAATGTCGTGGTGAAAAGGAACTTATCAGATAAAATAGAATGTGTAGTCATTGTAGTATTACATTCTGCAAAATGCTTAGGTGCCTTCGCTTAAACGTACAACACAATTTTTACAAAAAGTCGCCATTGAAGACAAATCACAGTATATTTTATCGAAATTATAACCGAGGGAGGTAGCTCAGGACATTAGCTGAGGTCACTACAAAGCCTCTGACTAGTCGGTCCTTGGCTCGAGTCCGGATTTTCGAAACTAGCTTTATAGCTAAGTCGAATTCAGCCGTTGTCTGAAAGAGAATGCTTATGTCCGCCTCCTCTGATTGGATGTTTTCCTTAGTTTCTCCGGACAATACCAGGCGAATGCCAGAGAAGTACCCTAACAAAAGGGCCACGGACCGCGCGGGATCTTTCCTCCCTCTTCTTTGACCTTTCCTCTCTCCTTACTTACACTCGTACACTTACATGTACGACACGTGCATGTAAGTACTACACTACCACACATGCCGAGTGGTCAGTCCGGAGCTTAGAGCGTCTCCCGGCTGGGCCGGTGCCCCACTGGTTGGGCATATTAGTTGAGTAAAACCTCGAAAAACAGTATGCTGGCGTCGGATCTCACCACACAGCGAGGTATGATCGCCACCTCCCGAGGAAAAATATGTACTACGCTTACGGAACTAATGGCCTTAGTTGTTGACGCGCCAGAATCAATATTTATTCAGTCAATTGAATTAAGAGATCCAATTTTATTTTTTATCAATTGAAAGAACAAAAATGTTGGGTCAAATTTCAATGATTATAACATTTTTTAAAACGATTATTCAAAGATCTCCTCTTCGATTAGCTCAACATCCCCTAAAAACACTTTTTTTTAACAATTATAGATTTGAGTCTTCTAAAGATCATTATACAGGTTCTCCCACCAACTATGTGCCACTCCCATTACTTCTAAGTGGCTCACGATACCAAAATGAAGTTTTCTCTCAACAATGCGGAATCATGGGATATGTAATATACTGAAGAGATATTGTCCGTAATATTTTTCTTTTTCCAGAAATCTAATCATCTTTGTTTTTTAATGAAACTATATATTTTTCTTATCACCAAGGGATAGATCATAGAAAGAGAAATAGAAGTATGTATCATATGTTAGTATTTTGATAGTAAGGAGTATAAAATTAGACTTTCTGACATGTGATTTTAAATTAAACGAAAGTCTTCCCGCAACAGTCTGGGCGTCGCAAAAGACACTTTTCCTGAAGGTGACAGTTGTGAGGCCTTTTACAGGAAATATTGTCCGTTTAATTTAAAATCACTTGTCAGAAAATATAATTTTATGCTCAAATTACTACCAAAAAATTACTCAATACATCACTGTATTCCTCTTTTTATGATTTATTCATTGATAATGAGAAAAATATATATTTACTTTTAAAAATCAAAGATTATTAAATTTCTAGAAAATAAAAATATTTCAAGCAATACCTGTGCAATATATTACTTGCCCCATGATTCCGCATTGCTGAAAGAAAACTGCACTTCGTTGTCGTGAACCGTTTAGAAGTTATGAGGGTTGCCCATAGTTGGTGGGATACCGTGTTTAGTGCTGCGTGATATAGAGTAAGTATTATAATGCCCCTGGGAAAAATGTGTTTCCAACCAGCAACATTTTTTATCCCACGCTGTGATTTTAACTCAGTTTCTTAGGTTTAGCACGCCATTTTATTTTCACGTACAGTTTCAGAGGTAGAATACCCTTCCCAATTCTTTGATAGAAAGTGAACATTGTCATTTGCATTATTCGAAAATTCGTCATAATTTCAAGATCTAATTTTGAAGAACTGATTCCATTAATAAGTAATTTCGACATTTAATATTGAAATAGTGAAAAGGCGCTCCAGAAATATTGAACATTTGCAAATTTCAAAAATTCAAGAAGTCCAAGGAAATTGGACCTGATCCACGTTTATAAACGAACTCTATCCGGGAAAAATGTGAAGCAATTTGTGTGACAAATATTTTAATTGCCTTTTTCACAGAAAATTACGTTGATACTACTAACATTTTGAACTTATTCAAAATGCTAATTTCTTATATATGTCTTCAGTATTGTAATTGTAACAGAGGTCAGACAGATATACAAACATTTTTCCGTCATCCGATTTTTTGTATCAACGACCAACAAAACGTGTGTTCTTGCGACATACTGCAATAGAGGAAGACATTTAATACAATAATATACTAATAATAATATACAAGCATATTATTATTATTATTATTATTATTATTATTATTATTATTATATTAAGGGCCTCCTGCCTATTTGCAGGGAATGCTGAATGAAGTATTAGGGTGATGATGATGAATGAGCTGACTACGATGCTGGTGGAAGGTGGTACGTGATCGTGTCATTTCTTAACCATCCCATTAGTCTTATGACAGAGGGTAACCACGAAAACCTCCGGTCAGAATGACCAGCCCAGGGAACGAACCCGGTGCTCGTGAATGTGAAGTCAGCGCACTACGCACTGAGCCACTTCGCTCGATTACACGTCCGTGGGAGTAAGAATTAGGCACTTTCTTTGGTATCAGAGTCCCAAAATACATTTTTCTGTTGAAAATTGCGTCTTTTTGTTGCAGTACTAAAAACTTTCTCTTAACTACGTTAGTAGTTAGTAGGCGAGAGAATAAAAATATATAAACAAGATTTAGGAGCGACTCCACTTTTTTCTTTATTTGTTCTCAAATAGCATAAAGTTCGTTTACAAATAAATATCCTATTTCAATTACAAATTCGACATTTTGAAAAGTGCGAAAGTTCAATTTTTCAATCTTTTTTTACTTGTTTAATATTGGATCTAGAGATTTCTTCCTTTATGCGGAGAATTTCCTAATAGTCGATTTTCAAATACATATACGTGCTCATTTTTAAAATACAGATGTTTTTGTGAAACTTCTAGTTAAAATGTCGAGTATCACTAGGAATATGCGCATGTGTTATCCTATTAAAGCTTGCTCTGTTAGCTCAATTGGTAGGGCATGTGCGCGTGTCAGCCAAGGCGCCCGTATTCGAATGTTATTGCCTCAGTAAATATTGTTTATTTTTTGTTTCTTAAATTAAATTCTTCGTAAAAGATGAAAAAATCAAATAATTCAATGACAGAAGGTAATTTTCATTTAAAAGTGTGAAATATCTTTCAATAATAGGGAGATAGGAATTTTATTTCGTAAGAAGAAAAAGTATTGTAATCGTGAACCGGAAAACGGCCATTTTTTGTAGGAAAACTCTTATTGCCAGGCCCTGGTAACAAAAAAGAGGATAAATATTGTTTCTATATATAGTAAATTACTTCCTGTAACTGGCTGTGTAGTCAGAAATATTTTGTGGATCCTTGATACAGAAAAATTGATTGACGGCAAAACGTCCGCCTGTCCATCTGTAGGTCTGTGGTAGTTCCTAAAACGTTCAGCCTAATTTCTCGAAAATTGATAATACCTAATAGATTTAAATGAACTCGAGACCCTCCAGGATTGAAACGGATATTTTAATTTTGGGGAGTACTTTATATTAAGTCTCAGCAATATTTTCATATTTTTTACGAAGTTGCTCCAAATTTTATGGATGAACTTTGTCCTTGATTTCATTTTCGTTGAAATTCCTTAATTATTCGAATACTGTAAAAGTTCAAATTTTAGGGCGGTTTTCTACAATTACATTATTGAGGATAGAGATTTTTTCCTTAATAAAATCTGTTTTTATAAGCGGATCTTGTAATACGTTCGTATTCAATTTTCGAAAATATGAACAGTTTTTGCGTAATTTTAAATGAAATATAAGCAATGTTTAAATTCCTCCAAATGTTTTCTTTAATTTTCCCCCGTATGTATCAAGGGATGGTAAAAGAATTGGTGCTAATCGCATTTTCAAGGAACTGTATCCTTTACAAAATTGCAAAATTTGTATCATTTCAAAACTACATAATTAAAAACAGATTTTTTAAGTGAATGTATATGTGTATGAATGTATGTATTTGGCATTTTAGTTCGACTGTCCGACTTTGCCGGCTAGCTACCGATGTCCTCTCTGCCTGGCCCAAGATTAATTCCCTCGCTTTGGGGGGTTAGAGTGACGTGGTGAACATGACGTATTCCCTTCTTCGTAACTAGCCCACTCCGCCTGTCTGAGATTTTCTTTGCCACACAGCTACAGCAACTGTGACGAATTTAAAGGAAATCTACAACTCAAATTTTGCCTCGACCGATAATCGAACCGGAGTTCACACCACGGAAAGCTAGTACGCTGCGTCTTAAACAAAAACCGTTCTAAAAAATCAGCTCTTTAAAAATGGTCATGTACATTTTTTTGAAAAGCTTTTAGTTTTGTGTAATTTATGCAATTTACTCAAAAAACGCTACAATATTCTATTTTGCTTTTTCCACTTATAAAACAGGGAATAGTTAAAAGAATAGTCGCAGTCGCAGGTCTCATTTTCGTTGAACTTTCTGAATGTTTAAAATTTGTCAATTTAGAAATAATGCGAGAAAGAATATGCAGTGGTAGCGCTACTAATTTTAATCTGGCAATCCGAGTGGTTAGGAGTTTTCCTGAGATTGGAGAAGTCAGTGGCGAAGCTGGAACTCACCTGCTGGGAGGTAATATTAAAAAAAACAATACAAAAATATATATCGTATAATATGGTTGGTTCTGCATCATAATATTAATGAATAATATTGCTATTATTAATTACATTATCGTTGACAGTGGGTGGGAGTGCAAGACATAAAATTCGCTCAATCTATTAAATATGAAATGAAACGTGTGCTTCAGAGTTCGTTTGCCATTTTCTTCTTACTCTGTTTATTCGTCTTCTCCTCCTCCTCCTCCTCCTTCTTTCCTTCTTCTTCTTCTTCTTCTTCTTCTTCTTCTTCTTATTATTATTATTATTATTATTATTATTATTATTATTATTATTATTTAGGAAGAAAGATGATAGATTTAGATTAAGTATGAAATCAATCCAGGTTTCAACCAGCTTGAAAAGGAGCAGATCGAAAGAATGTGGAAGTGTCTACGATACTTCACCCAAAATATGGGCTGTTTATCAATAACACGATGTCCTGCACTTCACTGCCTGGGAGTTTGGACACGGTCTGACATAGGTTTGGACACAGGGACCAAATCCCAGAGCTGTGACGACTATTGCTAATGGCTGAAGTGATAATGGCTTAGACGATGCATTATTATAATATTCCGTGAATTCCTAGTATACTCCAATAATACTGGGAAGTACGGGTTGTTGTAACATCACTGATTTTTTTTATATTAATGAAATACCAAACAGAACGAATAGATTAATACATGAACACCCGAGAGATTTGTCTTAAGCCAATGCTTCAATTCTAATAAACTAAAAAGTATCTAGTGCAAGATTTTAGTGTATTCTCAACATATCTATTATGGACATATCAAGACATTTTGTGATAACTCGAACATACATGTTGTGTTTACTTTTTAAACGAGATACTCATTTATTCTCTAGTTTAAGGTTCGGTATTAGTTAAAATATTAGGTAGGCATATAGTTTACATGTCAAATATACAAAAAAAAATCTAGGAGTGTAAAAGTTCTGCATATCTAATGCGATTGGTGGAATATATGTATCATCTTGCTGCGAAAGAAATGATCAGTTTCAAATTAAACTTTTTTTTTTTTTTTTGCTTTTTGAGGTCGCATCGTCATCATCTAGGTCATTAGCGACCACTATTGGGTTGAACGTTATAGTAACAGTGAAGATATGATATGGTGAGGATAGGGGGTGAAAGGACGAGCACAAATACAACCATGTCCGAGGTGGGACTCTCACCCGCAGTCCTAAATCGGCACAGCACTACTGCCTTAATGGTCTCGGCCATCCGGACGACAAATTGAACCGTGAATTCATAACAAGAGTTCCTTTCTGTTTCGATGTAGGCAAACCCGCAATACCCACATGTACGGTATTATGCATATGTTTCTCGCCTTTAAGGGAAAACTGTGCAGATAAAGTTTTGTGAAAAACCTACTGGTGCTACAACAGTTCATAATTTATCGCATTATTTTCAACGTTTTGCAATTTTTGAAAATTCAGATAGTTCAACGAAAATGAGACCTGCTACTTTTCTTGACATATTTTGCTTTATATAAGGAGAATATTGAAGAAAACAATGGAACCCTTTCTGAGGAAATTATAAATTGCTTTCATTGCAAGCAAAAGTTACGTGAAAAACACTCACATTTTCAAAATATTGTGCATGACATTATTTCGATAAAATTTTGAAAATCATAAAGTTTGTGTAAAGTACCACCGAACTCAAAATATCAATTTTGTGGAAAGTCGTCTGAATGGTTTGTGTGCTAGCATTGACTATCAACGGACAAGTGCAGAAACAGACTTTTTGTCGTAAACTTATTTATTGCAATCAACGACACTCAAGGACACAGTAAAGCAAGAACGTAAAAACTAGTGGTACTACAATAGCGCCCGCTTTCTCGCATAATTGCTAACTTAGGCAATTTTCAAACGAAAAACAAACAAGTTTGGAGCCATTTTGAGAACATTTTTTTATAAATTGCCTTTAATTTAAGTAAACGTTACGCGAAAACTAATGGTTTTTGCAAACATTTTACAAGAATTTTAAAAATATATTTTTTAAAACAGATTTCAGAAAAAAATATTTATATCATCAATATTGTAGTTTTTCAATTAGATATTATTGTGAATTTCTAAAACACAGAGAGTTGACCGAAAATGGAAGCAACATTTATAACCGTATTTTGCTCTAGATAAAAGTTTAAGAAACATTTGGAACCGTTTTTGAGAATATATCTTTAATTGCCTATATTTTACACAAATTTACGCTAAAACTAACTTCGAAAAAAATGTTCATAAAATTAAAAGATCCAACATTGAAGGACATATTTCGCCAAGGAAAAATCTCTATGTTCAATATTGTAGTTGTAGGAAGACGCCAAAGAAAATTCAAATTTTGTAATATTCTAAAATTCAGAGACTTCTACGAAAATGAGTACAGCACCATTTTATGCGTACTTTATGCTCTCTATCCGAGGTTAAAATGTGAAGTCATTTTTGAGACAATTTTCAAAATGTTTTTAAGGCTTCCTATGAAAACTAAAGATTAAAAATATCCGTTTCAATTTTGCAGGGCCTTAACTTCGGACAGATTAATTGGGAATATCAATTTTGCAGAAAATGAATTATATATTAATAGTTTCACTACATTAATTTGTAGACTCCTACAAAAGATGAAAGTATTACAGATTACTTACACAAATGTATTATTAGATATGTACGTTTCTGCCTAATGGATGTAGCCTTTATTAGAACAATCTACTGTAAAGTGTTGGCTGGGCTATCCGGGACAAGCCGCGTCGAAGTCATGATGGCTAACGTTTCGGCCAGCGTATTGTGGCCTTCTTCAGAGCGTACTGCTGAAGAAGGCCACAATACGCTGGCCGAAACGTTAGCCATCATGACTTCGACGCGGCTTGTCCCGGATAGCCCAGCCAACATAAACTCCGGCCGCGGAAGCCTACGCAACCAATCTACTGTAAACTAAAAAATCACTAAAAATATTAAGAGAAGCATAAGAATTAAGAAAATCAACATTATATGATTAAAACGTATTGCATGTTTATAATTTTTATCGCCACCCGTGCACAAACGTTAGTAGTTCGCAATCAAATATAGCATTTGAGCCACAATACATTGGTATTCAACGGTATCACTGTGCCAAAGAGTGTAATTGCCTACTTTTGTGATATCAAGTTCTTCATAATTTTTATTAGCATAGCCTTCAAGCAGAAATTTCAAGAAAACCACTAGTTTTTTTGACTGAATAAGATCTATTTTTAGAATATATTTTTGTTAACGAATAATCCCTGTAATCATTATTATCATTTCGAGAAGCTAATATTTTTCAATTTTAAATACAGAGTTCGCCGAAAATGTGACTTGAGCAGTTTAAGGGTCAAACGCTTTATTCAAGAAAAAAGTGAAAGTTGTTGGATCAGTTTTTGAAGAAATAATTGTTAAACAAATGTTTACATTTCACGCAACACTACAAGAAAACTACTGGTATTTTCTAAAAATTACGTTCCTTAATAGACCTTATTTCAAGTTCTGTCTTTGGACAACAGATTTTATGCAGAAAAAACTGTCTTGAATATTGTAGTAGTAGAAATACGCCCAAAAATTTTGAACCTTTACAATTTTCAAACATTTAGAGATTTCAACAAAAATTAGACCTGAGGCATTTTTAATCGTCATCAACTCTATCTGAATACAAAGTTCAATACAAATTTTGGGGCATTTTTTATAAAGTTTTGATGATGCTGACACTTAATATGAAGTACGCTCAAAACTTGATATCCGTTTCAAACTCGCTGGGCCTCGAGTTTGTTCATATCAATAAAGGAATATCAATTTTGACCAAAACCTTCTGAACAGTTGATTCTAGCGTTGATTCCAAACGCACAGACGAACGTTTTGCCGTCAATCTATTGTTTGGTATGAAAGACCCACAAAAATTGGATTATGACTACACAGCGTGTTAAAGAAAAACCTTAACTACATTTTAAAACAAAATGTATCCACTTTTTCATTACCATGGCTCGACAATAAGAGTTTTTCTGCCAAGAAATCGCAAATTTCCTCCGTAGCATTACAATACTTTCTCATTGCTACGTACGTGGAGAGTCAAGAAAGTAGAAAGAAGGCTAGGCAAATTCAGCCCTTTATCTCTTTTGTCCAATACTTTAAATTGTTCAACTTATTATACTTCTTTAAACATGCCTCAGCAAAAGCAATGTGCTTTCAAATTATCGGCATATGTTCGTAAAATCGAAATCAAAGGAAGGCGCCGTTTTTGTTTCTTAAGACTTTATTTTTATCCCATGAAATCCAACGTCTCTTTACCCTACGAAAATGAGCATGAAAAAACGAGTTCACGCATATGCATTTTACCCCGTTACATAACAATATTTCGGAGAAATTTACTGTTTTTTCGACCGAGCCGATCGTTAATATCCTATCAATACAAGCGATATATCACTTTTCAATACCATTCTCTTCGTTCGCTTTGGCTCTGCGGGGTGAAAAAGAGTGCAATCCCAAGTGCCCAAATCCGGCTGGCGAGGCCACTAAAACGCGCGCCAAAGGGCTCCTTGACTTTTCCCTTGCAGCTTGCAGCCAATGCATTTACCCATAGCTATGATCTCTGCAACAGTTGCTCAAAAGAGTAGTTTTAAATAATAACTATCGACTATTTATATTAGATACTTGAAATGCATGAATAACTACAACCATTAGTTATCAGTTGAACGCTCATAACTGAATTCTGTAACTAAATTATTTTTAATTATTCAGCGTAACTTATAACTTAATTCCAAAGAAATTAGTTACTTACAAAGCCCATCATAATTGAATTTATATAATCGAGCTCAATATCTAATGGCTGCAGGAGCAAACCAGTATTTGAAAACATTTACAAACAAACAGATTTTCACCGACATATTTGGAGACAATTCAGCACATCATAGATAAGTGGACATTTTCTCTTTCTTTTATGTATTGATATATTTAACGCCAAAACCTGTTAAAAACTGTGTGTGATGTACTCTAAGGAGACTTCTTGTATAGGTGTATTCTGTGCACGTTTCCTTAAATTGTGGGAACTCTACTGCAACCAATATACCAGTTGAAATCTGAATACAGATGTAAACCAGCGTGTTTGCTAAGAATTGGTAAAATAGTCGTTCTCGTGTCATTAAAACTTTTTGAAAAAGCAAATCTACTAGTGGATCTTACGCCTCATGGAAAAATTGACTTACTGCCACGATAACATGGACAACGATAATTTAAATAACAGTTTTATCCACAGAACTGTACATATATGGCCATAAGTAAAACCAAGTTCTATATCAGAATTTGCAGAAAGACTCAGGGAAACTGGATGTAAATCCTGACCGATATGAGTGTCTTTGACCCAGAAGCTGAGGTACAATACTTGTTACAGGCATATTTAGTCTTTTAGAATTATACAGTCCAATTTTCCGAAAGGTAACTAATACATAAAATAAAACTGGTAAAATCAATATTTTTTCTTATGATCAGTACAGTCTCTAATTCAATTGAAAGAGTTATACAGCAGAAAAGACTTTACTTGACTTTTACAACCTGTATATCGATTTTAATCGTTTAATATTATCTGATGTGTTGTAAAATAATTTATATGTATTGGAAATGAATATTTCCTAGTGCGCTATTCATAAGACACTTCTTGGGTATGATTCCTACGTTGAGTGTTATAGTTATAGACATTTGGATCCGATGCCAATATGTCTTCACCCTTGAGTAAGTCAGTTTTGACAAAAAAAAACACTGATTCGTAAATCAACTGGAAACCCAACGGTAGAATTCCTAGCTTAATAAAAACAAACTTACAAGAATCACCCGGATGGAATTTGTTTATTACTCGTATAATGCTTTTCAGTATCTAAAAATATGGGAGCCATAGAATGTTTACCCCATAGTATTATCCCATATCTCAGAACAGTTATGAACATTCGCGAAATATCCATAACGAGCTGGCTGACTGAATTTGAAGGAATTTTGAACGCGTGGCATAATTAAGTTAATTTTGTGATCAATTTATTAACATGGTTACTCCAGTTGAGGTTTGACTGAATAGAGATTGTTTCTACCAAAAATGTTGTTTCCCTAACATCAGTCATTTGCACATCATTCATTTTCAGTGGAGTATGCAATTGCTTATTTGAAATGAAAAACGGCATTAAAACCGTTTTCTCTTCATTTACGATTAATTTGTTATTAAGGAACAAATTTGACACATCTCATATTGTAGTAGTTACTATTTATTTATTTATTGCAAAGAACACTCGTATCATCCGTAAAAAGGACTATTCTGCCGTTTCGAGTTGTCAAGAGCTTATCTTTTACATATGGAAGGAAGAGAATAGAACTAAAATCGAACCCTGCGGAATCGAATGCGCAATTGACAATGACTTGCAAAGGTGAGTAAATAGTGTGTTATAATGTCAGTACGGTAGTTCTACTCTCTAAGATCGCTGTTTCAAGTATAATAACATAACCAGCCTAGAGCAATACCATGAATTCTATATGGATATAATTTTGAAAGTAAAATAGTATGGTCTGTGTTATGATGTTATGATATGTTATGTTATTTGTTATGATCAATGGCGTCAAAATCTTTTTAAAGATCTAAGAATATTCCAATACGTGCTTCATTGTGATCCATCGTTGAAGGAACATCTTTAATAAAAAGAAAATGTGGCTGTTTCCATAGATTTTGATTTTCTAAACGCTCCGAACTTACTGAAAACGTTTTCCATTTGTACATAGAGAAGTTTCTCTTGTATTTTTGAAAAAACGTACAAAAGAGGAGTTGGTCGATAATTTTGAATTTCATTTTTGTTGCGCTACTTAATTTTACCTGTTTTGATAATATCAGTTAATGTTCCGGTGCATAATACTGTATTAAATATGTGCGTTGACCCACAAGGTTCATGGCAGGTGCAGAAGTCTTTGACAAAAAAGCAGAAGTTCATCGAAATCGGCCGATTTTTTTAGATTACAGATTTATTTTGAGAAAAAGGGGGGAACAGTCGAAAACGAACATTTTTGTCGAAGATTTTTGTGGAAACGTCTGTTGTTGATTCTTTTGTTTTAAGACGCATTGTGAGATCAACTGCAATTCTCAAAAATATTAAAGAGACTAGCTACTGTTGCTTGATCGTCCATATTATCTTTTAATACAATATTTTCTACAAGGTTTCTGGTTGATGTGGTCATATTTTTTACTATATTCCTTATTGCTTTTATTCTTATTTGAGTTCAAAATAACGTGTTTGATGATTTTAGCCTGTCTTTAGACTTTTCTAATTTGTATTTCTGGAAGTAGATGTGGAAATCATGAAATAAGTTATGATGTTTAGAAGTGTAATAAACAATTCGTTTGTTTTTGGATGACTTTCTAATCTCTTCTGTTATTGTTTACTATTTTTCCACTTCTCACTTAGTATATCAGTAAACCAAAGCATAAAGCAAAACAAATTTTGATATACTCTTGAAAGAAAATAACTTTCAAAATAGAAATTTACAAAAAATTACTCTAAGAAAACACTAAAAATATATACATAAACGATTTACAAATATGCTCCATTGCTCGGCAGCTATGAATATCTGCAGTCGTGCCACGGGCCGGCGAACTGACTGCCGCGTTTTGTGGAGTTATAAAAATATGCTTTTGATTTTCGGATGAATCAATAGAAATTCCAATGAATCAATGGAAAAATATATCATTATGCCCGTTAATATTGATGTTTGTCTCTATGTCCTTCGTGTCAACAGCATGGATTGCTGTGATTACGCCTGTATCCCTCGTCACTCGTCTCAGTCTCCACCGTCCCCGTAACAGTCATAGAGCCACGAAGGTCACCTTCCCCATAGGCAACAGTTGCAAGGCTATTCAAGGAAATATTATCCGTTTACTTGAAAATCACACGTCAGAAAGATTAATTTTATACTCAAACTACTATTAAAACATTAACAAATGATTCACCATTGTATTTTCCCTTTTTTAACTCATCTATTACTAATGAGAAACGTTTATAGTTCAATTTAAAAGTATTAAAGATTATTAAATTTCTCGAAAACTAAAAATATTTCAAACAATTTCTGTTCGACTAATTACTTGCCTCATGATTCCGCATTGCAGAGCAAAAACTGAATTTCGGTATCGTGAACCGTTCAGAGGGCTTGGGGAGGCCCACAGTTGTTGGGACACACTGTATAAGAATTGGTCCCGAGCGAAGTGTCCGCACTTTATAATCATTGTTTTAAAAGTGAAAACAGCTGCACACTGGAATCTAACTTCGAATGATCACATCTCCTAAACATTGCTTTACAACATAAGAGACGCGATACACGGGGAAACAGACTAATATTACTAAGGGTTGAGATGAAATTGCACAGAATAACGAATAGTCAGAGTAATTATACATAGATTTATAGGTTTCTGACCACCACTGCTACGACATGGAGATACGATGGTGATGATAAATCTAAAAATATTAATAGAAAGTTCACAAAAAGGAACTTACGAGTACATTGTAGATCGCAGCGTAAGCATCGAAACTCGTGTCCCATCAGCAACACAAAAAATACTTTTAAGGGCTCATCGTTTCCGATTTATGCGAGATTGCATCGGGCGTTGCACTGTAAGTGCAGTGTTACGAGTTGCATATGCGCCTGCTATCCGTCTAATATCGTTATCAACGAAATTATTTTTGTTTTTCCCTCTCTTAATATTTTTAGCCACGCCTGGAAGAGTTACCTACCCACAAGTAGCACTCTCACGGAAGTTTGCTTTCTTACAAATAGTACAAAATTGCTATCGTTCCTTAGTGAATTATTAATAACGATGATGCTGGATAATGAAGCTGTGCGTTCATTTGGTCAATACTGTCGTTCATTATACTTCCACATTCGTGGTTTAATGTGTACCCAATTCTCCCACTAGGAGATTTTAAGCTTAGGATGAAATCTGCTCCCGTCGTATTCTGCACGATGAAGCATTGAGAGAAATGTTATGTTTTCAAATAGTTGAGTATAGTTACACTATTTTTCGGTGTTTCTCCTTAATTCATTGTAGTTCATCAGAATATAGCTTTAATGATTATTTAGAGGTCTGAATTACAATAATATAATTTAACATTTTCTAAAATTCCAGCCTAATAAGCATATTATTTTCAGTGATAATCTCGACTATGGTATGGAATTTGCAAGAAAATTTGTCGACGCGCCTGACCTTGTAAAACCAGACAAAAATGTAAAGCGTAAGAAGGCTTGGACAAAGCGAATGCAGATGAATCTCCATAATAACGAAGCCGGCAGACAGGTAAGTGACTATAGTTGACGTTTATGAACATGAATAAACCATGTGAACTTTATTGCTGACATTACAATTCCTGTTACCTGACTCCTAAACAATAATTGTGATTGCTGAACATCAACAGATTCATCATCTTTGTTCATCCATGGAATACGGAAAGAAATACGGTCTTTAGAATTTAAACAAGAGAAATGATCGAAATAATATAAAATATTTCATTTCTATTCGCATTAATATTAAATAAATTATTTTTATTCATATTAATTTGTAAAAGCACTAATATTATTTATATTGAAAAAAGGTTTTTACATACGTTCACAGATAAAATATTACATATTGTAAATGACATGACATGTAAAAAAATATACCAAACCATATTGCAAACTTAGTCTTGTGAGCTATCATACTCCAAAGCTACTTCTTGTTTAAATTGTTTACTGTTATAAACATCTACTGTGAACTTTTGTAATTAATTAATATACACATTTTATGAACGGAAATTTATACCGTAGATAAGACCATAAAAAGGCTCAATTCAGAACAATTTAGATGAAAAGCCAACAAAATATTTTATGGGTTAAATCATTATCATTTAAATAATTTGATTTAAATCAATGTGTAAATTTACAATATAAATCAATTTCATTCATTTATTTAAATCATCGCCATCCTAAACATTTTTTTTCTTTCTAACAAAACGCGTTGACTTTAAATGAAGACGAAACATCAAAAAGTGTAACATGTTATAATCTCTTTCCACTACTTGATGATGAAAATGCGGATAAAACAGAGTGTCAAAGATCGATCACACATTAACTCGAATGTAGTAATGAGCTGGTTTTATGAACAAACAGCTTCAAAGATTTCCTAAAACATATGTGCCCAGCCTCATATCACAAATGGCAATCGGCGAATTAGTTGAGTGCTGCATTGACGTATTTGTAATTTGATGCCCGTTGTTCAGAGCATTTGCTCATGACTGCTTGTTTCATCTTTCTGCCTACGGAACGTAGGGGTAGAAATTGCCCTCAAATTTTCTGTTTATCGAAGTTTCAGAAAATAAGAGTTTCCAAATTACGAGACACATTCAGAAGTTAATGATGGAAATCAGTAGGCGATTTACGCCGACCTGGATGGCCGAGGTGGTTATCGACTCAGCGCTTCGGTCCGAACGGTCGCAGTGTCTAGTCCCGCCTTGAGCATGGCTGTATGTTCCTTGTCACTCGTGTATGTGTTGTTGCGGAGGGCCTCGCGGTCTGCTGACCTCAGATCATTGAAGTCCGCAAGTGTGTTAGTGTCTAGCGTAAGATCTAAAATGCGTCCACCTTAAGTGTGTAACTGAAGAGACGTGTGTATGCTCGGACGTATATACTGACGAGCTAGTAATCCACGTTTTGTTACACTTGAAACAAATTCCAAGTTTATTAAATTTGGACAGCTAATTAATAATAATGTCATGAATATGCAATATATGTATGCAGGTGGCTCTTTACATCGTAAAAGTTCGTAGTATGAGGAAACAAAATAAAGACGAAATCATACGCGCCATTATGTGTACATTTCCCATAGTTTCTATGCAAACGCGCCTTGAACAGTGCACAAAATTGTAAGTCGCCATAATGGAGTGAACGTCGTTTACCACTTGTGTCGGTTTTTCGTAGCATTTCGCAGCGAAATGGTCAATCGAAGGTGAAACCTTCTCAAAATTAAGTTATTCAAGGATTGCTTACATAATATTTTTGGAGTGTGGTTAACGGTATACTGCAGCAATGTCACGATGCTGTACTGTAAATGAATATTGTCATACTTTACTTTCGACGCATGTCATAGTAACGCTGCCTCTGCCAGTTAGTAATATTCTTCGCATTATCTCATAGGTGTTGCGCTGAGTCTTGCAACCATTTTAATACTTGACAAGATAAAGGGCTATGCTGTACTTACGACGAGTATGACGGCCGACACACACGAGTATAGACGGCCGAGGTTTCTGTCTGTGTACTAGGAAGAAGTTATAAAATGAACATTTTTCCGGAGATCGAAGTTTAATATAGTACATTGCCAGAATTAATAGATTTTCAAAGAACTTTAGATGATAAGTAGACTTCGTAATTTTGGGCACACAAAAGTGATAATTTAGGCACCCAAAATAGGAAAGAAAATTATAAAAAATAAGGCATGAAAAGTGGCGTTTTACGCACTAAAATAGGCTATATAAATATTAAACCAAACATAAAAACATTTGATTTTAAAAGCTTCTAAAACATATCAGAAAAGCATTAAATTAGGCAAATTTTAATTATTCATGAAAGTCACGTATTTTTACATCTATAAGAGTGACTACAAACCTATTATTTTATGCTCTTTCATTCTTTCATACTTCATTCGGAACCTGTCAACAGCGCAGATGCACCGGGAATGACTGCAATTGCCCAATAAGTGCGTACTAATCAGAGACGAGAGTGAAACGTCCTCTTTATATTCCCTAGAAGCGCTATTTACGTTCGGTGTGTTGCGACAGATTTTGGTACGAGTCGGTTGCGTATTCGATCAGGGAATACTCGCGTTTCAGGAAAGTATCTGCGATGCGGTATGCGGTAAAGGAACTACATAGGCATTTGTCCTCAAATCCGAGGTGCAATGATAAGTGAGGAAGGTTACCGAGCGTTTCGCATTCGTAAAATCAGAGTTGTTACATTAATCTCGTTGAAAAAATGCGTTAAAATAATTTTCACATTGCATTGTAATCGTTGATCAACGTTATCGATATTCCAAGTGGAGATACGAAACATGTTTCTAGAAAAATTATTAAATCAAAATGTTATTTTTTGTACACCATCATTATACCCAATCTCTTATGGCATCGAAAATAGTACAGAAACTGCAGGATTTTGAAACTAATTCAATAAAATAACATACGTCATTAAACAATTGCCGGGAGTACGGGGTTTTTATTTACTCGTAACACAGAAAACAATAATTACGAATCGACAAAAGAAACACTGCGACACATAAATTTAACTAACCATTACTTAAAACCCCCTTATTAATATTGAAAAAAATGTGCAGTTCAAAACTTTCGTGAAAGAAAATTTAGAACTACCAGAAACTGTTTCATTTAAAGTGTGAGGTTTTGAAGGTTCGTCTGTGTTCGGCGTCACACCCAGATACAATTGTCCTGGCGATTCTAATCTTATTTGCTACTGACTCCTCAATGTATTGTTTTGCGACACTAGTTGAACGCCATTCGCATTTTTCTCTTGCTTCCAAGTTACAAATTTATCATATTCTTTTTCATACTTTTCAGCTGATTTTCTAGGGATTAGCGACAATTTCGCTTTAGCAACTTCATTAATTATTGCCTCTGGTAAATCCATTTCACAACGAATAATAAACACCCTAGCCAATCACGGCCGCCCCTATTACAGTCGACCTTTGCCTACATTATGTACAACTTACCATTTTACTTCCAGGTTCAGTAACCATTTTACCCTTGAAATAATTTATAATGATGTTATACAAAAAATAGCGTATTCACTCCTTCGTCGTTCATGCGGCTACTCTTTCGTATAAAAAGGATAGGTTATTATTTCGGTATACTATTCGTGCAAAAATGAACAGCATTATAATATAATGGCATAATATACTATTAACAAACTACTCCTCTTACAGTTCGTATTGAACCCCAGAAGTGCGCCATGCATCGATCCATAAATATATCGAATATTTTAGTATGATTTCGTTCAACATTGCAATGAAATAATCGAATTGTTTAATTTCTACTAAACAGTACAAACAAATGCTGTCAGTAAACTAACATTTATTGATTTTAATAGTAATTTCTTTAAGTAAAGAAGAAAAAGCTTTTTTGTGTATCAGCATTATAAACGGCCTTTTCCGTTGGAAGAAATTGTTCATAAAATGGCATAATCTTACACTGATTATAATTTGCCGTTTATGGCAGATAATTACGTCATTACAAAATATATCCAATCGCATCGAGCGAATCATGCACAAGTGGCAGTAAACCGCACAGTCTACCGAATCGCAGCGAGCGAATCGGGGGAAGGTGGCGGTAAACCTAACAGATTTTTTTCGCACAGGTCACATACCCGTGACATCTAAATAAAGATGTTTCCAAAAATTAAATTTGATACTCTTAAAATTTATAATGTTTTTATGCAAAATATAACGAATGAAACTCGCTTAAAATGTTTTATTGCATTCGTACAAATTTAAAAACTCACTCGTAATGCCGTTCGTTTTCAAAATTCGTACTTATGCAGTATAGAGTATAAACTAGTTGCATAATGCATTATAATTCTACATTATCCCGATGTCTAACAATTTTATTTCTCACATGCAACACTCACGAATTTGGACAATTGGCTTTTATGACACTTTACACTAGATAGTGCATAATCGAAAAAATATACAGTTCAATTTGCACCATCTGCCATTGAACGGGCACCATCCGGCTGTAGAGGCCACGAGCGTTCGTTTCTGCCGAGGTGAAGGGACAACCCAGGTCACGAAGGTCAAATGCATCACACTCAGCCAGTGTCTAAGGCAGTATCTTCAGGTAAAATCTCATAAAAATCCAACTGTATGACGTCGGGAGTGTTGCGTGTTTGAATAATAGTAACAATAATCAATGACCTTCAGTACTGAAAAAATTCCTTTCAGATATCGACACAATCAACACTTTCCATTTGCATAGAAGCGTTGGGTAAGGTTACTAGAAACAAAAGAGAAGTTGAAACTCTCGTCAAACAGTAAATTTCCGACAGAACATTCCTCCGATTTTAGTACAGTACATTGATTAATTTACGTAATCACTTTCAATACAAAAAAAGACAGTTTCCAGTTATTCAGATCAACCCAACTGTGTATACTAATGTAAAATGGATATATAAATATTTTGTGGAAGTTTAAGAATAATATCTTTTTAATTCCTACAAAAACTTATGTGAGGTATTAACATTCGAGCTTTTATTCTGTAAACATTATTGTTTAAGACAGGTTGTGTATAAGTTGTCTAATTTTTATAGAGGTCAACGTATTCATACAGCACGGTTTTTTCGAACGTAAAATGACACTTTGTATGTAATTGTAGTTGCTGCTTTACGTTACCAGATATTTAAATGCATCGATGGTCTAACAAGATGACATACATATCAATGTTGTTACAAATTCAAATTCGCTGTGCGTGAATTTTGTTGATCTCTCCCTTTCTTAGTTGTAGTAGAAGTAGAGCCAAGGGTATGAGTTGCTATTTTCTTCGCAATACTAAAAAATATTAAATCTGTAAGTTCGTTTACTGATGCAAATAAGTTTTCTATAACTCGGGAGCGAAAACGTTTAGTTTTCAAATGTTGCTAACCTCGCTTTGTTAGTAATTTTATTCCTCGTTCGACAGCGTATAGTGAAAGGATGGGAAACTGATTCCCGATTTCAAGATAACATGCGCAGAGTATTCTTCTCCCCTATACATCACATACAGATTTCACTGTTCTTTATCGAAAATCAAATTTAATTAAATTATATATATTTCTGTTGTAATATAGACATCCTCTAATTTTGCTCTTCCCTGTTTCATTTTGTTCCGCTCTGTACAGTTAATTTACTCTTTTGTAGGTTGTTGACAAGTTAATGCGCAATCAGTGTCGATGCCATGGAATCTCCGGCTCCTGTGAACTGAAAACATGTTGGAGGACAATGCCATCATTCAACGAGATCGGAGACATGCTGAAACAAAAATATCATCAAGCTGTTCAGGTACAAGCTATCTCTGTAATTAATTACCTTACAACAAACGTTGAGAGATCCCATTTAGGTTTATCCAATTAAAGCATCTCTTGTAATTAAAATTATTTCCATGTTTTCAGTGTATTCCCATTACCTATTAAAAGAAATACGCTCGGGATACTCAATGAATTCGTTGAGCATACCCATTCACGAATTAGTTGTAATAATTACGTAATGTACATTAATTATTTCCAATATATTACAAGCAGGTTCTAACGTGTAGCTGCTACCAAACCTTCCAGTATTGTATCACTCCTCGCAGCTCTCGTAACCTATCTGACTCTCAATGTAATCTGCGTGAATATTTTTGAACACCAGCTTCCTTTCAGCCCTGTCATTATCCCTTCTATGATTTATTTCCAAAATTGATTGTTTCTAAATGAGGCAGGTGAATGTGATTTTGTACATATTTTCTATTTTTAGTTGCATGTTATTTTTGTTTGTTTTAGAATGATAAATTGTCTTTGGCACCTATTAAAAAACGTTTTCGTCACTTCTCTTCCTATCAACGTTTTCCTGTTCTTATACTCTTTCTTGTTCTTGTTCTGATTGATAAAAACTCTCTCTCACTCAAGATATATATTCAGCTGCTAAGTTTAGTCGCACCATCCAGGGGCGAATGACCCTATGAATTATAAAAGTGAGAACGAGGATAATGACTGTAGATCGAATTTCATGAGTCTCGAGGAAACTCTTTACGAGTCTCTTTTGTGCTCAACAAATTTCTCATGAATTGATCGCAATTCCAACTTCCTAAAATGACTAATTTCTTCACCTTCATCAGTGTTTTAAGTTGCTGTCATTCACCATATTAGTTGTTTTCCCTTTCGCCGTTTACCTGACTACTTTCTTTTAAGTCTATTTCCAATTTTCATTTTTTTCAAAATTATAGCTAAACTTTTATTCATGTTTTTTCGCAGCTATGAACATAATTGTTTAGGAAACTTATGTAGAAATTGATATTTCATTTCATTGGGATATTCTCAGTCCTTACTTTCATGGCCCCAATGAAGTATGAGTTGGATGCTACGTAATATTTTATATTTTTTAAATTATTCTTATTATATTTTTCGATAGAGAGACAGGGGACATACCTGTCGCTCTACTTGGTCGTTTAGTGTCTTTATCTCTCCTCCACATATGCCTGTAAGGGATCTTTGTATCTTGCAAAAAAAGAATAAAAATTCACTTAGTGTCTGTAATGTATTCGTACCTTAACCGCCATTTTAAATTGACTATGATATCAAAGGTCCTTTCGTGTATTAAAACCTTAGTTTGTATTTATAAATGCTTCAAAAGTCGTTTAGTGTTGACTCTCTCGCTCACAGGAACTTTAAATATTCAAATATCGCACTGGAGGTTCCTAGACCGTTCACAATGCTCGCATTATATTTGCTTTAGATTGTACTTAGCAGGTGTGTTCCTAATTAATAGACGAATTTATCAATATTTGTACAGTAGAAATAAAATTTAAAAACCAGCCGGAATTACATCCACGTTATAAAATACACATAAGAACAAGGGGCTATATCTAAGTAATAAGTAAGCACATTTAGTGAGCAAAATTCTTTTAAACGCGTGGGTTGTCATGGTTCTTATATTTGAAGAGAGAATCGTTGTTTGATTAACGAAAATATATACCCTCCTCTTTCTCCTTATTCATACACCGTTTGAGTTCCATGATCAAAAAAAATATATAATGGTTATCAGCACATGTCTTTTATTTGTATTTGAAACAGCTTCTTTCGATTTCTAAACGAAATGTGTGTAATATAGTTTCACCTAATACAAAATAAGGGACAGTTGACTAATTCATCTTCCAATTAAATGCTACCCTTATCTATTTTCAAACAGAATTATGTATCCCTTTTACTGTGAATACTCGTATTAAACCACCAATCAGTGGTGTATTAACCACCTTTCCTTTTTTGTTATTTTCCACTCTCATCAACAGGTACCCATAAAAACACCGAAACGTCTTCGTCGCAAAAGCAAAGGGAAAAGACTGAAGGTCGACAAGGGCGATCTAGTGCACATCCACAGATCACCAAATTACTGCGTACCAGATTTGCAGAAAGGCATCCCTGGAACGTCTGGACGAGTTTGCAACAAAACATCTCAAGGTCCAGATAGTTGCGACCTTCTCTGCTGCGGAAGAGGCTACAACACTCAGGTATCATCCTTTTCTTCCTAAAAACACAGTCCGCGAAGTGTTACGTCACTTTTTTTATTATTTTTTTTAATCTCTCAAAACGTAAGTAATTAATGTGACTTATGAGTAAAGCAGCATTTAACTGCGCGAATGATGATAAATAATGAACCACGAGTTCCTTATTTATTACGAATGCACTTTCTCCATGCCTCTCTATATGACCATAGATCATCTTGAATTTCATTTGCCGTCATAGCCTCTTGCACTCCCTGCTGCCATGCAAGTCTGGGTCTTCTTCTCTTCTGTCTTTCTGTTGGCACCCATTGCAGGACTCTTTTTGGCCATCGTTCATCTGTCATTCGCACAACATGACCGTACTAGACGATTTTTTTCTCTATTTCGTCAAGGATAGATTTCTTACAGATTCTTACAGATTTCTTACAGATACAGCAATTTTTAAAACAAAAAATATGGACAGTTGACTCTAATTTTTCTTTTACTTCTGGCGTAGGTGTTAGTGCTAGGAGGAGAAATCGACTGATCGTGAAGTAAGTGTGATACAAAAATATAGGTGACAATCAAGGCGATTCATATAAGGATCCGGTTTCTGTAAATAAAATTTTCCGTTTTAGTTTTTTATAACAAAACGTTTTGGTTCGGGTTTCGGATTCGATTGTAAAACGGTTTAAAACAAATTTTCTATGTTTTCACTAAACAATTTCGAAACGAATGACAATACTGTAGAAAAAATGAAGGGGTACATGAAGCAAACCAACGTTCTTTTAAATGGAATTAATCCAAAACAAGGGTTGGGAATCCCCGTAATAGAACTTTGATAAAATCCAATATTTTTCATCCCGGTCTTGATATTCAGACAAATGATGTTTACAGAGTAACATCTCGTAACGTTAATTCAACTAAAAATTATGAAGATACTAGGGATGACCCAAAAAATGTCGAGACAAATGACACTACCGTATTAATTATTCATTATGATGAATACTAGAACATAATTTAATTTCTTCGATAGTAAATTTAAGTGGGTTTTTTGTTTTAAAAATTCCTATTGTGTTCTAGCCAACAATTGTTTCTGCGCTGATATTTGATTTCAAGTTCCCAGTGTTAGCCCACCATTCACTTGAATCACCACTCATAACCATTCACAAACACCTTTATCATCAATATTGCTGTTTACTAATGTTCATTTTTTGTTTGCATTTTTTTAAATACGGATTTCGCAGAAAATGTGATCAGTGCCAGTTTTTGAGTGAACTTGGTTCCAACCGAGGAAACAATTTAAGGAAGGAGCACTTTTTGAGAAAAATTTAAACTACCTTTATTTAAAGAAAAATTAAGAAAAAACTATGCCTTTTTATTCAAGAAATTATAGATGACTTTGTCCTCTTCGAGGAAAACAGTTAAAGAAAATTGTTGAAAAGCAGTATTGGAGAAAACAATTGTGTAAAAATTGAATTCAAAGTGTCCTTTTTTTAATATCCCCTTTATTAAGAGCTCAAAGCTATTTTTTTAGTAATGGCAAAAAATTATTTTTCATTGCCGATTATGACCACGCCGTATCGTTGCGGTGCCTGTAAGTAGCCACCATACTGGTTCAAAGATGTCCAATTTGTCACCAATCCATGTACTATGTATCATTGGTACAAGTATGGCGGTACATTTTAGGACCCCTCGTGATGCATTTTGATAAATAGATGCAATGCCATATTGATAAGACGTCATTAAAGAGCCAACATACTGAAAAACCATTTTTTTAAATACTCGTAACATCATAAATAGGAAAATAAGGAAGGAAAAATTGTAAAATAATTGTATAATCTTAACATCAATAACAAATTGAATTGAATGGATGATTTGCAACATTGTATGACAAATTAGCATCAATATAATTTACTGAAAGAAATAAAATACAGTACTTTTAGATAGTTAGATGAGATGAAAAAGATATGCATACCACAAAAATTGTAAACTGAACTGAAAGAACCATTTTTTTTATAACTAAAATCGTGACGTGAAGTCGGGCGTCATGGCTGCGTTTATTATCCTTACTAATACAAGGCAATGATCAAAAGTGTCAAAAAGACTTAACCTCCTTTTCAAGAAAAATCAATTCGTTGTGACACTTTTCTGGAATTCAATAAATGAATGTCCGCAGAATTTTGTGAAAATACCTGAAAGCGTTGAAGACAAGTAGGTATTTGTCAAAATAAGCACGCACAGGCACTTCATCTTCAGAAATATGCCGACTTGCAATGCTGAAACCTCATATTTTATTGACGGTAAAGTTACATACAACTTCAAATCTTAATTTGAAGTTGTATTGGAATCTGGACGCTGTTGTACTCCTTGAGTCTAAGGCATACCCTCCCGAAAATGTACCCATAAAAAAAGTAAAAAATGAAAGATTTTCAGAATGTTACAAGTGATTTATATCCCTGATGAGCGTTGCCCTTTTATTGAAAAGAGACTTTCCTGGCCAACACAAATTCGTCAATAAGCCAACAACGTTAATGATGGTTTGAATGATGAGTAATAGTTGTTTAAAAAGGATTACGCATTTTGTATTTTGAACTTAATATTGAGATAACAAAAGCTTTCTTTGTATAAACCACCAGTTTATTTGTAAACCCGCTCGAGTTCAATATAACATAGCTCTTAACCTGAATATCATAAATAAATCTAATTTATAATAACGAAATATAATTAGTAAAACTATTTAATACATAATACAAGTCAGCAGAAATACAACTTAGTTATTTTCACCTAATTTTTAAAACATTTTACAAATATACAGATTTATTCTTCTCCGTAGAGACATGATATTAGTATTGCTCACATATATTCGTATTTCAGACGTTAAACATGTCTCTAAAACCTAAGTATGGCACGTGTACCTTTTATATGTCACATTACCTGTTATATGTCACACTTATAAAACCTTTACAACTTTAGAGATTAATTTTTCACGTTCGAGAAATCCAGTCGGTATGGCACTTACAGACTCGTCTTGTAGACATTAAAATCAATTAAAACATATTTCTCTCGGGTGTGTACCTATGATATATTGATCAGTGAAAAAGACATCATTGAATAAGTTTGACAGGTAATCAGAAACGCCGAACAGTATGGCATGATCATAATCGGTGATAACATTTTTTTCTATTATTGGACAAACAAATTAGCTTTGAACTCGAATTCCAAATGGGAATAAAAAATGACACGTTGAAATCAGAAAGGCGGACAGTTCCAGACGCCGCTTCTGTATGGCTTCACACTTTGGCTATCTAGCAAACAATAATGAAGAATAATTATCTGTGTACTCATTCCCCAAGAGCATAATTGTTGTTTTTTGACATATTTAAAAAACTGCGCAGCGCAACGCCGATACAGGCCACCATACTTGCGTTTCCTTGTTTCTCATAACACTGGCTAACTTCTCCAACTGGCGGAGCGCAGCTCTAATACACAAATATCCTAGGGGGGTATTTACGGTATTTGTACTAAATGGTCTCAAGTGTATTTGAACTAAATAGCAAAACTCCTATCCCACTTTGAATTGCCAGCGGGGAATTCAACAAGTAAAAAATTCAAAACATATTGCAGTTAAACGTTACGTTACAACTTAATGTTAATATATTTTGTGTTTGATCCGTTTTGTAAAATGGGGTTTTTAATAATATTTTGATCGAATGAGATATTTACCGGTACTTTTTTAAAACGATCTTGGTGTCTTTTAAAGAGATATTCGTCTCAGTATTTGTTCTCTGAAAAACTATTGGCACTTTGCGAGTCTAGTTCTGGGAATCGTCTGATGGTGGAAAGGTCGTAGGAAAATGAGTATCACGATCCCAAGCATTATCAGATTGTAGGGTCTTAATTCGAGGGAGAGATTTACGCCTCTTGGAAGACATTCTATTTCCATCGCATTGCAGACTAATTTAAACAGTTGTACATAAGCCAAGCTTCTGAATTTTAAATTAATCCCTGTTGAGGAAATAGTCCCTGTTAAATTAATCCCTGTTGAGGAACTGGAAAGTCTCTTTGTTTAACTATATAACGGTTTCTGCGCGATTGAAACTCCAAAATCCATTTATTGAATACAATTGCGAACTAAACGAATACTGGTCCGAAATACCGTCACTAAAATAATTATGGGAATATAATGATATTAAATTTTTATACAAAATACTTAATGGTAATGTCGATAGCCCCATTTATTGGGCCAATTAAGAGTTAAGACTCCAAATAGAACAACCAAAAGAGCAGATTATATTTATTAAAAAACCACAAGTCACTGTATACTGCGAATAACTCCATCAACTAATGTGTTTGTGTTATACAGCGTGTCCAGAAGGTCCCGTTACAAAAAAATACCCCAGATTCTGTGTTGACGTTCATGAAGAATGGCAGCACCAATTTTTATCGGGAAAAAAATTGTCTTCGTTAAAGTTTTGATGTCTTTGATTTAGTTTAAAAGTTACTTCCGGGCACGAAATTCGAACCTGCTGCCGCATATATTCCATTCATACACTGCATACACAAATATTCCATTCATACACTGCATATTGAAGCTTTTCCAATATAAATTTTAAGTTTTCGTATGTTTTTTACATATTAGCAGAGTGCACCATAGGTACTAACGGGAATTTATTACTATTATGCAGAAATACGGCTTTTTAATTAACTGTAGATGAGTAAATGGACAAGCGCCATTCTCTTGGGAATGTTCATTTCCAAGTGTCTCATTTCAAAATATTATACCATTTTCATCAGAAAAATAGCCTTTAAATTCAAAATTACGATTATGATAAGTACATATCTTTTTATTCTTTTGAAGAAGATTCAAGTCTTAGCTGGGAACCAAGCATTTCAGACTGTTTATAATTTCTCTAAATTTCGAATGAAATCTTTGAGATCTTCCTGAATCAATAAACGAGGCTTGAACACCTTTGTTCAAAATATGTATCACCAGAAGAATCCTTTCCTTTTTCGTCCATACTTCTATCAACATCTGAACTCTTTAATCTAATGTCACATGTTCTGGAGGTATGGGTAATTCTCCGCAGTGTGGATCTGGTCTCATCACAGATTTGAAGTTAAGGTACACCACTGTATGTTTTGATTTTGACGAAATTCCTATAATCTTTGTTAAGCAGAAATAGCAAGGAGTGATCTTTGGGTTTCTCCAAACCAATAGGGATAGCAAATGGCATGAAACTTTTCCATGCAGTGAGAAGCCTAAAAACAATAAATAATAGATGTGTGAGGGTAGGGAGAAGGGGGCAGGACCTTGTTTTGTTCCCCACTTTACACTCAAAATAGAGTTCATAAAACTTTTTCACTAATAGAGTAAGGTTTCGCCTTTGGAACAAACCACATACGTAGCTAAAATTGTTTAGATTATTCAAAGAAAGAATGAATATTTTCACAAAAAATTACCCGAAAAGTACTCACATTTTCGAAAAATTGTACATGACTTTATTTCAAAATCTTTATCTTTAATATTCGAGTTTCGGAAGACTCCGAAAAAAAATTTGGAACTTTTGCAATTTTCAAAAATTAGGGTTTTAAACGAACATGAGACCTGTACCATTCATTTAAGCGTCCTTCACACTATCTAACACACTCACAAATTTATTCTGACACAAATATTTTCGGATAATCATTAAAACGAATAAAATCGTATTGCAGCATAAGCTGGGTTTAGTCTGCGTCATTCTACAAAATCTGACACATTCGACCAAAACATTTTTGATAAAAATCTATCTTAATCTGCAGATCACACTCGACTCACAGTCGGGCATTTATACGAACTCGTATAGTATCCCTAGGGTGGAAATATAATAACGAACACCTAAAACATCTCCAAAAATGATCAATAAAATTCTCTTAAAATGTTTTTAAAATGTCCTAAAAGCAAAGAAAAGTGACGTAAAAATTTGTATCAAAACAAATTCAGATACCCAACTCAAGCTGTTGGATGTGTTACTGATGTAATCGCAGTGGTGGATGGATCGAGGGGGGCATGCCCCTCAAAGGCCTAGGGAAAAAATTAAAATGGTAAAAGTGCAGGAAATATAAAAATGAGAAACGTAAGGAAAATTGTGGAAACGTCTTAAATGTATCGAAAAAATAACCGCGCGTTCTCTCCTTAGCCTTTGAGTTACTAATGTGAATCTGTTCTCCAGAGGCATGTGACAGCTCATAACTTTTTCTTACTCCGCTTGACCCTACGCATGACAAGCGCTGCTACGGCGACTTCCACGTATTGGAGTGTGGCCGACGCAACGGAAACATTGTCGACGGAGTAAGGTCTCTCTAGATGCCAACCAGGTGATCGTGGGCCGCTGTATCATTTCGCGCAATTACAGTGTGCCCGAAACGAAAGAATAGGACATGGAGACGCTTCGCAGACATGCGCCTGAAGACGGCGCGGTTAATAAGTACTTAAGAGAAAGAAAATGTCTAAAAAGAATAGAAGAAAAGATAAAGTAATCTAATAACTCAGACATATTTTGTGAAATCCATCCGACTTTCTTTAGTCTTGGACTGTAATGTTTGTACTCGTATGTAAGCGAATTTGTAAATCGATATCATGCGTTTTTATTTAAATTCTAAATGTTCACAATTGTATCATAAAATGAAAAATATAATACATTAATCCTTCGTCGTTTTGCAGCTCATAATTCCACCATTTTAATAACAAATTATTACTATTTTTAATTTAAAACCATAAAGTATTCATAAAATATATAATGTAATATTTTAATTTTCTTAAAATCATTTTTTGATAAATAATTTACCTTGTTTATAATTTATATTATCTGTGTGTGTGTGTGTGTGTGGGTGTGGGTGGGCATGCGTGTACACATTTCGTCCCCCAAATTCATCTCAGGATCTGCCCCTGCCTATTGGTGCTCATGAGACAAAAATCATGTTGACCAGTGTAATCAAAATCCATCTGTGTGATGGTGTTTTAGATTTTATTTGAAAGACTAAAGAAATCTTTGAATTATGAAAAAATAATGGTGTGGTATGAAGCAAAAATTGTGGTTTTACTAGATCTATATTGCAGTTATTTGTGGCCCCAGACAGAACCATTTACATTTCAACCACAAACATTTCTTCTATTTCGTGAATTTATTAAAATCTGAATGTTTCCAGTAAGATGGAACAGAAATATTGTTAATTAAGCATATTTTTTTTAAGATGACCATTCACTTTTATAACATACATTTTATTTTAAGTGCCCATTCTTCACTGTGCTTTTGTTCATCAATTAATAAATTCATGTTTACTTCCATATTTCCTTACATTTTTTATATTGATTTTACCAAATTTTGGTTTCTGTAGAACTAGTAGGTAATGCAATGTTTTACTGTGAAGTTAAAGATTTAAATGAAATTTTCAGTCAGTTAATTTGGTAACAAAGTGTGTGTTGTGGTCAAATTTGAGAACTTGAAAAATAAATTTAGTGTTATGACAAGCTGGTACCAATATGAATGGTGTGGAAGAAATTTGATAACCTGCATTCAACGATCTAGAGAAAAATCAGTTTTCTGCAATATTATGTAATAAAAACGTGATGTGAACTAAGCTTACTATTCATTAAGGGCTGTAATAAACAAACAGTGTAAATGCTCTTTGTGTTTCTTTTCTTCATAATACCTGTCATGAGTTTGAAAAACCTTTAATATAACATTGTTACAAAGAAAATAAAAAATTAACTTGGTCGCAGATAAGAAGAGAGTGAATGACTAAAAATTCCCCAGTGTTTTTCAAAATATTTAGTGTAATATTTTGTTTTTATTTCAACATATTTGTAAAGTTTAAATACAAGTGAAAATGTTCACTTAAAGTTGGACCAATTGAAAATAAGTAATTGTTCTTAATTTTTTCAGCTCATTAATTGTCTAATTGAAAAAATGTATTCAATAGCCTCATGAACAAAATCTCATGCATTGAAAAAATAATTTAATTAAATAGTTTGCTAGCTATATTTTACAATTGTTAATAACATACTAGACGCCATTCAAAAATACATTTGCATTTAGGAGGGAAGGGTTTTGCACAATTGTGACAAAACAAACAAGGAGAAGAGAGGTGTCTGGTGAAAAATTCCATATTCACAATTTTTTTATATCACTGTTTTTGTGTTAAAATGGAGTGTTCAAAATTAATAACTAATGAAAGTTGGCTATATGCATTAATATTTGCAATTATAATTTGTTTCTTGTAACTAAAAGTTTCTAACTTCATGTGAATATGAAGCATGCAGGTGTCTCAGAATAAATGTTACAAACTCCTAGAGTATGTACAGAGTTAAAAAATATCACTTTTTGCCAATTAACATATGATGGGACGTATCAAATAACAAAGTTACACATGTTACATTTTTCTCTGATTTTAGGCTACTCATCATGCAGGAGTGTAAGTCACATCACATTCAGATGCACTCAAAAGGATTTCATGAATGTATTAAACACCAATGAATGATGAGTTGCTTTCCAATCAGGAGCAAATGCCACATTTAGTTAGTTAGTTTGTTTGTTTGTTTTTGATTTTTTGTTTGTTTGTTTTGTTCGATGTTGTTTTCATTTATTTAAGGTCGTTTAACTTCTAAGGCCATGTAGCAGCCACTGTAAGTAACATTACAAGCAAAGGTAATAGTATTCAGACACACACAAACATCCATGCCCTGGATGTAATTCGAACCTGTGACCTTTCAGGTGCAAGGCAGCTACGGCTTTTCAGCCTTAGCAACCTTTGCTGTACACGCTGGCCCACATTTAGTTATTTGCCAACACATGTCAATTGGCAAAAAGTTATCATCTTTGATCGTTACATGGCAACCTACATGTCGTGAAAGTTTGTTATATTGATTTTGAGATATTCTGTATATAATAATGATGAATATAAAAATATGAAAACTGTCCTTTTTGTCAATGATTTGTTTATGTATTCAAAACATGCTGAAACTTGCAGATCAGCAAATTCAGAAACAATATAATATTGCTATTTGATAATTTAGTAATATTATTTGTCTAATTTCAGTTTAAGAGGTCAATCAGGTCAGTTCCCTCAAATCAATCAAAAAAATCAAAGAGGTCAGTTTCCCTGATCCTCCAGCAAATGCTGAGATGGCCCCTTGTTTTGCTTCTGGACTTAAATGTAACTTCAAATTAACTCCCCCAGTACGTCACACACAGTTTTCAACTATTGTTGACATAAATAAATATATAAGAGGTTGTCTAGAGTAATAAATTAACCTACCACTGCTCACACATATTTTCATCATGCAATTACTTCAGTGTTAAAAGTTTATCTAACAGTCATTATTTTGAACATATTACACATTTAGGAATCAATTTGTACATTAATATTTCAAAATATATATTATTGAGTTTTATCACATTTGCATTGCATAATGATAACTTGTTTGTTCTAAATATTTGTTTTAAAAAACAGACACAGACAGTTTTACAGACTGTTGGAAACAAAAATCAAGAAATAAAGCCACACATTAGAAGGTTGACCAATTAACAGACCTTTATCGTATATCATAAAATGTTTAGTGGTTACAGTATTGAATGATTGTAATGTGTACAGAATTTATTATATTATAAAATCATAATATGTACAATATTTATTGTTCAGTAAAATCATAAAAATATCAACTTTTCAGTTCATAAAAAATTTTTGGAACTTTGTGAAGTTTATAAATGTTAAAATTGAATTTGTTATGAAATGAGCTGTCAGTAGCAAAATCTGATAATAATAACCTTGTGAGAGTAATAACTTGTGTGTTTGACTTTGATTAGTACTCCAACAGCTAACTGAATGTCAATATTAACATTCATGTCCTGAAGAAGGTCTAAACACAGTTTTATGGACCAAAATGTATATTTTATGATTTTACAGTACAATAATCCTTCTACATATTATGATTTTACAATATAATAAATGCTGTACATATAACTATCATGCAATATAACAAACCTATACATATTATTATTTTATAGTATAAGAGATGTTGAATAATGTATGTTTGTTAACTGGTCAATCTTATAATGAATACGTTGATGTATTCAGACACAAATTACTGTAGATAAAGTTGTAGGTAAATAAAGTCATAGGTCTAATTCAATTAATTTAACTCAAAAGAGTCAAGTGTTTCAATTGAAATGTTCATCTTGAGGGGGTATTGTTTGTAAGTATTATGAGTGGTTACAAAATGGTTTAAAAAGCAAAATTTTCCAAACATATTTTTTGAATGGCCCCTTAGAGAAGTTAATCATTTATAAATGTATATATTTTAACTCATTATTATATTCTAATTTTCCTTTCAGGTTATGAAGCATAAAGAAAGGTGTCAATGCAAATTTGTTTGGTGCTGCTACGTTCGGTGCAAAACCTGTGAAACGCAGATTGATCGACATACCTGCAAATAACAGTTCTAAATTCCTTTAAAATTCACCTTGTCAGAACTTAATTGTGCCAAGTGGACATTACAAAATTGGTATTTAGTAGACAAGGCTGTATTTATTTCCACTCATAACTCATCTCATCTCACATCCTTTTCATTTTAGTGTAAATAGTGAATTGTCATTATAAGTTTACGTATTTCATTGACATCATTTTTGCCTAGTTCATCTGTGAGATAGTATATATTGTGAAGCAATAATAATTATGAATAATAGGAAATATATATTTATTTGTCATTTAAAATACATAATTCTGTATTTGGTATATGTATTCATGACTGATTCAACATGAAATATTTTGTGTATTTTGTTGTTCTTCCTACAGTAGACTGAGAACATGCAAATGTGTTTCAATTTACCACTTACATGAGAGCCTTGTATGTCTCACTTTTTCCATTTGTTTGATATTCCCTAATTGTGACACACTCAAATAAGAACAGAGAATATTATGATAAACTTAAACATTCATTGTGAAGATATCTGAGTAATTATCTTATGCTATTGGTATAAGATGATAAAAATATATTTGCAGGATTAGTGAGAATAATTTCAGGCCGAGTAATGTTACCATATTTTGTGTTAAGATTGTGCTTATTTCACTGGATATCAGTAATTACATTCAGTATAACTAAGTAAAGTGAACATTTAATGAAATAGGTAAGTTAATTTCAATTTTTTTTAATTCTTTTTTTTAATTTTAAATTAAAAATAATTTCTCAAAAAATTTGCCATGCTAGTGTCAATATGTTCTTCAACTTACAATTATTTATTTCTGGAATTGGCACCGCATGAGAAAATTAAAATCATTTAAGGGGAGTTTGTATTTTTTTGAATCAACTAAAATTCATACTACCTATTTCGAGAAATAGACAATTCTTTGAGATTTTCTTTCTCTTATTTCTTTCAATTGATGGTGTTCAGTTTTTCAATTAATATTTGAAGAGATTTTGGGAAAGAAATTTAAAACAATTTGTTAAGATTTTATTTTATGAAACGAAATATAATTCAATTATATCTGTCTCTCATTGTCACATTTGAGTTACAGATAAAGATAAATGGTTACATAAATCAACTTTTGTAATCATTTAGCTATCTGGAATGGTTACAGAAATCACAGTCTCATAAGAAGATCAAATTTTCTTCTATAATGCCATTCACTGCATTTTATTGGGATAGACAACAAATTGTTGAATGCCAACCAACTTCGATATTACATGAAGAAAGTGTTGAAAATGATAAACTGGTGATAGTTTCAGCGATGTTTTATTAGTTCCTCCTATCTACAAATTTATATTTATAGATTGGTACATTTGAGACATTATTCATTATCTCATACAAATGAATAAATATAAAATTTATGGAAAATGGTTTCGTATAACGCATTTATCAAAAATTTTAAATTTGCATATATGTGAGTGAGCTATGTCAAATTTATACAAAGCTGATTATGCTTGAAAAATCTTATGAGATAATTCTTAAGATTTTTCCATATCATGTACAGTAAATAAACATAAAACCTTACAATTATTTATCATCATTTTTGTTTATTAGAAAAAACTTGTTAATATTTATTTCACATAGGCAATACATTTCAGCAGCAGAAGAAAGCCAGCAGCAGAACCATTGGATGGTAAGGGAGTTCATAGGTTGTCATTATCTTTGGGATGACTGTGAATCCTATAAAACATTATTATATTAAATTCAGACACTTTTTTTGAGATTGTATTTCTCCAGAATAATTAATAGAATTTCATATAAATAAAGTATTAAAAAATATGAACTGCTTAACAATAACAAGTCTTTCTTAGAGACAATTAAGATAAGTAAGTTATTTTCTTAATGATCAATTTTTTTCTTTTTAAAGAACTTCTTTTTGGGCATAATAATTATAAAGTGTTTTTCATAAATGATAGTCACAAAGTTCATTTTATATTTTTGGAGAAATTAATTCTTCATTAAATATTGCTACAGACCTGTAAAAACTGAAAGAATACTGGGTCATTACCATATTTAGCAACCCATGACTGGTAGCACCTGTTGTTGTTTTGACAATTGGCCAACCACTGCGTAATTGTGTAATTTCAAGACACTGACAACGAGACAGCAGAAGTGATGGCATACCCATACTCTTCTGGGAAGAGGTGAGTGTCAGGTCATAAGCTGCAGCAACTGTCCCGTTTCTGAGTTTTTCTCATTCAACAGTTTAGGGAGGCAGGTATGTGGTTCGCACTCAATTGTCGCACTGCACAGGATGGCTGGAGTGGGGAGGGGTAAGCAGAGATATGAGAGGGCAAACAAAATGTCTTTTTAGGTGATTCTGTCCAATATGCTTAAGAAACAAAACTGTAATCCTGAAAATATCGAGGGAGGTTATGAATGATATATCAATTCATTAACAGCAATGTAACAATAATTATTATTTAATGAAAGCCAACTTGGAGAGAAATCAGAAAAATATCTTGTAAAACATTACCGCCAAGCTCTTTTCAATTTGTTAACAATAACAATAATAATAATAATAATAATAATAATAATAATAATAATAATTAATAGTATTATTATTATTATTATGTAATCTGCAAATTAAAAAAATAAAGTCTTAATAAAATTAATAAAAATATTAATAAAATACAAATAAGTAGAAAATTAACAATTATTGAAATTAATGAATAAAATTAATAAATCATTATTTCCTTAAAATGACAATAAACTGACCTTACAGTAAAAGCTCAAAGTGAATACTATTGCCAAGAACGAGGGGTGTTTGCTCTTTTCAGAGTAGTGGCTGCAACACATTGAAGAGTAGCAAGGACAGAATAAGTGCTTTCTCTTTCGTTTATTTAAAAGTATATGCATTTTTTCCAGCCTGAAATATGAGGGGATGTGGCCAGAGGTCGCTAAAAGTGAAAGGGATACCGAGGATATTTCATGTGTTGCCAAATTGCCAAATTGCTGGGTGGTAGTTCTTAGCCATGCGGCTTGTGAGTTAAGTAAAGATCCTGTATGTTATAATGTAAGAAAGAAAGTATTAACTCTGTTATATGAAAATTTATGTAACTGTTATGTAACAATTTATATCCTTCAAGTGAGGTGATGTACAACTCTTGATTGCAACTGAAGCAATTATGAGAACAGAAAGAAAATCTCATATCCATAATATTGAACAACTAACTTAAACTTATGATTTTGAATTTCATTCAAAAACAATATCATCCTTTTGAGGATTAGTATTTGAAACCCACAATGTTAATAAATCTCCTATTAAATTAGATTGCTTTAGACAATCACTAATAAGATATGATTTAAAGGATAAAATTTCAAAATATTTACTGTCATAAAATTTAGTTATTACAATTTTTTCTAGCATCTTTAACACATCTAGTTTCATTTACTTACTTTGTTTACTTTCTTACATGATTTCTATCCTGTCTTAATATATAAATACTTTTGTTCTTTGTAGTTTTGGAAGAGAGCATTTGTACACTTGAAGCAAAATAACTAACGCACGACCAAATGAACCAAAAAGTTCAAACTTGCATCATTGTTCTTATAATCTTTGACCTACACATCTGTTACTAAAAATTTCATAAAATAATTATTAGAGAAAGAAATTGAAATGACAAAATTTAAGAAGTTCGTAAGATAATTTAATATTACATGTCTTTAATTTTCTTTCAAACATTTTTATATCAATATTCATTTTGTTTTTTATATTAACAATTTCACATTACCTTCAACATTTATTTCATCCTTCAATTTCATTCAATTCAATTTATGAATTGCTACGTTGTCCATGAGACATTTATGTTGATTGTTCAGTGCTCATGTGCCACATGTGAATAAGCACATGTGTCCTCTGCCACATGTGCTATTCACTTCCAGATGTAACTTTAAAAGTTGCTTACAAAAGTACACTTTATGAACATATGTTTAAAGAAAATCAATTTCACATTATGTATTTAATAAGACAACACTATATTAAATAGTTTCCTTTAAAATAATTAATTTGGCATTAAATAAGAGAATTACTCATTGTTACTATCAATAAAAAAATGTTACGGAACTACTTTAGATATCAAAATTAGCCTCTTCTGACATTTCCTCAAATCAAAATTTTAAAAATTTAAATGATGAGGTGTAAGTTTTAAAAAACTTTTCATTCCTAATTTTGTAAGATAATGGCTACTTTTTTATCTTATAATACCTTTTACTAAATTGATAGGATTAGTAAAGTAATGTGTAATTTAAATATTTTTATTGGAAGAAAAATTCCAAAGAGAAGAGTATATCTGTGTGTAGAATTTATTACAAAAGAAAAAATTAAATGAAAAATAAAACTTAAACAACACAAAAAAATTCTTTGAATCGTAAAATTTTTCAGTACGTATAATTATACCAGTATTTATACAAAATTGTTAGGGTACAAGGACCCCCAACAGTGAGTATTCTCAATGCCTCTTTCTCAGGTCACATGAAGATATTAATTTTAGTGAGTTATTCTTTCATTCTGGTAAGCATTATATATTTCTAGATTGATAAACATTTAAAATTGTTTTGTAACACTGAAATGTTGTTCGAAGTGGTCATTAACTAATGAAATATATTTTGTTTCAAAAAAAGCAAAGGAAAATATCTAAAAATCCTGAACTGACATGATTACACATTAAATGTAATGTCAGTAGGCAATAAATCTACAATCAACTTTATACAGAAACTTTTAGTTAATTTAAAGATGCAAAAAAATCATTGACTTTTATTCGTCAGGAGGCATGTTAGGGATCACATACCAAAATGTCTTCTGAGATCAGGAGTGCCCTATACCTCAGAGGGCATCCCTAAGATTACAATAAAGAATGGGAACTCAATATGGATTGTTACAACCTATTGTATTTGAAAATTGGGAGTTTTTCAGATATTTATTTGTTTCCCATCACCTAGAACATTTAAATAATACATTTAATATTCTTTAAGCATTAAAACTTCCATTCTGTTGCATCATATTACTGGATGACATCTTTTTAGTCTTCTAATATTCCTTTTTCCCCATGGCTTCATCTTCTGAATCTGCGGTTGATATTGGGGTGTTGATGTAATCTCTCCAAGATTTTGTGTATTTAGTTAATAAATTCCAAGGTATTTCTGAATTTTCTAATTTTCATCTAACCAGGTATTTCCCTTGAAATGTAATTGACTTAGTTTTTTGAACAGAAATGTCTGAATTATATTATTTTATGTTTATCTGCCGTTCATGTAAGAGTTTTTTGGAGAATCTTCATTATCAGATATCAGAATTTGTCAACAAAAAGAAATGTCAGTAAACATTTTTGTTATTAAAAGTATGTGTAAGATTTAGAGGCAGAATATTTTGCTTCCATATTCTGATAAGATCATCCACATGATGTGTGGAAGATATACAACACTCTTATCATGCTCCTTTATTTATAATTCCCTGGAGCATCTCACCTCATTTTATTCTTCCATTAATTTGGGTATCATTGTACATAACTCTTTCCTTAAATTAGCCTGCTCTTGAATGGACTTTCAGGTGATAACTCTGCCAGTTTTGATTATGAAGGTCTGATTTGTTTTTATCATTCTTAAACCATCTTGATTGTAGACCGCTATTACCTCTCACGAAGTAGTGGTCAGTTCCATTATTTCTCCCTTTACACTCCTACATCTTTAAAGCATTTTCCTATTTTTCCATTGATTATGTACAGATATAATTTTGAGTGCCTTTATCTGACAGCCCAAGTACACTATTTATGAATGTCTTTTTGTTTGAAGAAGAAATTCTCTAATCTTAGATCATTATAATTGATAAAATCTCTTAAAATGTTTCCATTTGATTTTATGGGGATTCACCATTGCTCCGATTAGCTTTACAATAGGTTGTTGTCCAGATATTGTATTATGATTTTCTGCTGGTAGAATATAATTAATTTTGTTTACAGAATCTAATACATCTTGTAATTCATCATAGAAAACATATGACTCTTCCAGAAGTGTAGCTACATCTCAAGATCCCCAATACAGAGGGTGGTCCCCGTTGCCATTTGCCATCATTATTGGGGGTTGGCTGTTGTCCTCGTTTGGGGCCCTTGGCTTTTCAGTCTCCAGTGCCATGCATCACTTGCACCAGCCACCCTAGGACTCTTCTGTCCTACCTCTTCTGCTGCATTCACTGCTAAAATACTTAGATACTATCTTTTGATATTTAGTCTGCAAGAGCTATTCATTTGTTTACCCAACTATAAAGTGAAGCTTTGCTTCTCTATTTTTCATGTATTAGTATTCCTATTCCTGCAGCAGCTCTATTATCTATCAGGATTCCACTATATATTATTGTATAAGATCCTATGTCCATTGGTCCTTTTTATGTTTTCATTGTTTCAGTTATTATTACTAAGTCCATCGTGGCAGTTTGTTTATTACTAATTCCAATTCTTACTGTTTTGGGGGGAGATTCATTCAGATTCCAATGTTAATGCATCCAATATTCCTTTTTGTTTATCTTTTATATGATTTGCTGGAGACATATAATTTGGAGGCCAGTTATCATTTATGAGCCAGTGAGTTGAATCTCTCCTGGACTTGTTGTAGGCACTAGGCAGTGGACATGACTGCTTCCTCACTACTTCCAAACTAGCAGAATTTGTTTAGAGTTATTTCCCCTAGACGAGCTGGTATCCTCTTCACCTATAGTCTCATCTACTCATAAATTGAAGAAAGTGAAAAGTTAGTGAATGGAGAGAAAGAAAGAAGAATAAGTAAACGGAGTTAAAGTAAAGAGAAGAGAAAATTGTGAAAATGACAGCCCTTGAGACCTAATAGCATCACAGTTGAAAAACAAAGGTTTTAGAGAGACCTTATAGGAAAGATAAAAGAATTATAGCACAAGTAAATGAAAATAATGCTAAAATAGATTGTGAATCTTTAGCGTTACTCAGGGAACACCAGGTGGCAGCATCGATTCTTCCTCAATACATTACTTATAATCACAAATTATGAATATTGCAATACAAATTCAAATTAATTAGATATGTAATCATGATTGATAAATATATTAAAATACAAAACAAATGATAATTAATAGCAACAATACGAATATTATAAATATTTAAAGTACAAAAGAAGTGATAGGTAAAATATAGTTCAGAAATATATTTATAAAATACAAATAAAATTCATTACACAGTCCTATGACATGACTTAATCAGTAAGGGGTGTCAACCAAAGTACATGACCCAACCATCATCTAGCAAATAATCTTCAATGGAATAAAATGATACATGTCTCAGTGGTAACAGAATTCTTATGCACAGTCTGGAAATTGAAATTTAAAAAGTCTTTAGTGCAATAAAAATATTTTTAGACAAGCATATTTTTAATTGAGATTTTAAATCTTTTAATTTCCAGATTCCAAATATCAGGGAACAGTTTAGTAAACAACCTGATATATGTGCAGTGGAACCCAGAAAAAATGAGAGGACTGGGGCAGTGGATCCACAGAGGCTCCTAATTTTAAACAAACGTTCTGCCTCATTCCCAAAACATAAAACGAAAACATTTTCTTCTATTATATCTTTACCGAGCACTGTGCCGTGCTCGGGCGCAACTATTATAGAGTGCGACTATTTTATTAGTGCGCCACGAGCATGGAAAATTCTGCTCGGCCGACAGGCCCTCACTCGCTGAACTCCCCTAGGAAGGCTGCGGGCGGGAAGCTTTCAAGGTCTCGCCCAACAAAAGGTATGTTTTCCAGTCATATTGAATTGTCGGTTTGTGAAGGCTCGCTCCAAATTCACTCTCAAACACAAAGTGTTTTTTTATGACACATACGTAAAATGTGCCAAACCGTTATGTGCATCGTATCCCGGAGCCTTTGATCCAAATGTTGACAAATTAAGAACGTAATTACGGTCATTTTCAACAGGACTCCGCCACCACACACACTGCAACAGTTTCCTTAAGGGTTTACATGCCGTTTCTGGAGACAAATTATTATTCGTGGTTTGGGGCCTGCATGCTCTCCTGATTTAACTCCGTGTGATTTCTTTCTTTGAGAATTTCTGAAGGATCGCATCTTATACGCGGCAAATCCCTACATGAAAAACAAATTAAGGCACGATATTCAGAAACAGATCTCTGCAATCCCGCAGGATTTCCTTTACCGAGTGAACCAGAACTTATTAAGATGTCAAAAATGTATCGAAGTCGCGATGAGCAGTTCCAGTATCTACTATAACGTGAGTGCAATTTAAACTTTCTGGTAGCAAAAGTTACCTTCCCTCTACGGCGATTCTACCGACCGTTCTGCCTGATTTCCCCGGCGTCCGTGGCCTCGTTGGCCGAGGCCAAATCCCCACTTTAGAAAAATTCCGTATAGTATATAAATTCATTTTATGCTATGTCAAAAGGAAGTGGCCCATTTAAAAATGTCGTTTACGTCTCTTTTTGCATTTTCAGTCGATAATGACTAATCTGTCATTTTTTTACCTTTTTCCGTATATTTTTAATGCATTTTCGCTTATTTTATCAGTTTTAATGCCATTTTAATGGTAATTGCCAATTTAATGGTTTTAATGCCATTTTAATGCCATTTTATTATTTAATTGCTTCAAATAATATTTACGAGATGGAATAAATGTTCTCTGCGGATTTCATTAGTACATATACCTGGCAGCCTATTCGATTCCTTCGTTCAGAAGTTGTAATGTCAGCCATTGTGAGTGGGTAATCTAAGGTTACTGTGACGACTGCCAACGCCATTGGCGATTCAGCCGATTTCGGTATAGCTAAAGACTGATTTTCTGGTAAAGAACAGTCCAAAATCAAACGTTTGAAAGTTGAGTTCTCTTGAATGAATAGAAAAATCCTCGATTACGTCAGTAATGTATTCAACAGCTTGAGATGTTCATCCGAACTGGTTTTGATAACATTTTTTACGTCTTTTTTAAAACATTTTAAGAGCATTTTATTGATCATTTTTGGCGATGTTTTAGGCCATCAAAATCCGCCGCTAATTATAACTAACACAAACATCTGCTTACATAAGCCCAATAATATTTTCACTGATTCTAACACAATATCCTTATATAGGTATTTCTTCTTACAATCATAATCATATCGTGCTCTCTTTTGATATAAAAGTCCAATATTCTGAGCATACAGAGCATGGCTCCGAATGTGAAGGCCATATGATTTGTAGCTTTTGAAAAAAATCTAATTTCAGAGTACCTGCAGGGGCACAGAACCACATATTTCTTAAAAGGTATTGGCACAAAAATGTTTGGTACATTCTCATTACGTTGGTAAGCAATTTCCATGAGAAGTTTGGCTCAAATTCAAATTCCAATGAAGAGGCCTGCTGGATTTCATTAGTTAAGATTGCAGTTCATTATTTCAGTTTTTGTTGCGGATGTTGTTCAGTTGCGGCAAACGCGAGTTATATTATGGTAAATATATGAAAATAAATATTAAAGCAACCAACAGTTTTACATAAATAGTAGATATGTGTATATATATATATATATATATATATATATATATATATATATATATATATACATACAACATACGTATATAATGATAAAGGCATGCAATTTCCTAATAAACACATTTTAAAACACTAATAATAAAGGGCTTTTTTCAAAACATAACACTCGGCAAGATCTAATAAGCTTCATATTTACATTTAATCTTAGATTATAGTAATATTTAATATACAATGCAAATAATTTGCTACAGTTACCTTTTATTTTATTAGAAAAAATTCATATGTTTAAAAAATAATTGCCATATACTCGTTCGTATCCCCTATGGAGGAAACATACAAGGCCACTAGAAGTTGGAATTTTTCCAACAGGAGTAAAACATTAGCTACTACGAGTCATTGGTATATCCAATGCTAGATAATGTAAGGACGTATTTGAACAAAGCTATGGATGACATAAATTTTCAACACATTTAAATACTTTTAAAACAGTTTACAGCGTCGACGACGCCACATTCAAGTAGTACCTACATAGTATTTGAGTAACTGCGAGTATGCGTATGTGCAGATCCGTCACTCGCGAGTAGACCACTTCCCATGCACCAATCGAGACATACTCCGTGTCATTCGATGGGCCTCGCTCTCCTGGTAGGGAACTGATCATTTGTTTTCGGATCCGGCCAGAAGATTCTAATAAATTTCCAAAAATGTGGTATATTGTGGCAAACTTATTAAATTAGAAGAAATTCAAAATTCAAGAGTATACGGAGAAAACCAAACGGTGGGTAATGCTGCAAAATGAAAGCACATTTAACTGATTTGGTTCGACTTCTCACTTTTGCGTTCTTAAGAGTGCAAATGCCGATTTTCAAATGAATATGACTAACAACCTATTCTTATTAAACTTAACACCTTATTCACATAAACAAACAAAAAAGTCGTCTTTTAATGTTTACAAATATTCGCATACAAAATGATTAATAGAGAAATTGCAGAAGTAAAAGTTAACACAAATTAGACTGAGAATGTGGAGTTGTAATCTTTTCAAAAATTAGGGAACAAAAATATGGAAGTGGAAAGCAAATCCGGGGAAGAATCAAATATAGTTGTAGCTTTTTTGACAGAATTTTCGGAACTAATTGAAAACGATCTTCTTAGAGAAAAACGCTGAAGAACAGCTTACGGGTGATATTTTATGTGCATTTGTGTGCATATAAGCAAAAAAGGGTACAAAATGGGAGCTGTACTAAATTCTAACTATTCGCACCATCCATACCTACTATACCCTAAATTGAATGTAATAGTCTGAAAATATATTTTATTGTACTGTACCGTGTTGTTTAGAATTGCAAGGTACATATGTATATAATGATTACATAAATTCTTTCCCTTACAAATTTCCGAGCGTTTTTAAAATTTCGAATGTCAAAAAATAAGTGCTTCCCACGAGACAACGTGAGATGCGATAAAAGTTGTTTTCCAGCATTACTTGTAATCTATGGAAGCGTAGTCGGCAAACGAAAACCTTTGGGCCGTTGTCCGTGTAAAATGATTTTCTTTAACGGATCTTCAAAAGAAGAAATTTGTCACCTCTGCGAAACGTACTGATTCAAAAAAAGTCACAGAGTGTCTAACATTTCTGTGATCCGGCAGTTCTAGCGAGAACATACCGTTAGAGACCAAAAACTGCGCGTTTACAATTTTTGAAAAAGTGAAAATATACGAATGATTTCAAGTAGATCTCTTTATTATATTTTGTATGTTAGAGACCAGAGTTTGCAAGTATGTTTTTCCATTATAATGTAAGATATATTGTAACTAATGCATGATATTTATTTGAAGCCAAGTGTACACTGAGAAAAAAGTGAATCTGTTATCTCCACGGAATATTTTCAGTTATATTAAATGTTATTAGAGTAATTTCACTGTTCTGTTATTATAAAAGCGAATCCGTTGTTTTATTCATAATGTCTGTACCATAATCAAATAAGTTTCATTGTTGTTGTTTTTTGGACAATAGAACAATTTTCATTACAAATATATAATAAACACTCAAAGAAATGCACATAATTGTTTCAGCCATTTTCAAAGTGAATGTAATTTAATCCTAGATTACAAAGGAAACCTGTTCCAAGTTTTATTACTAAGTCGTAGTCTGCCAGACTAATATAGGTAAAAATAAAGAAAATCTCATTTTTTCAATGGAACACTAAATTTAATGGTTGAAAATATATGATATGGGGTTTCAAAATACATTTTAAAGGTTTTATAGATACCCATAAATAACTTGACTCTCAAAGCACACACTGGCTGGGTGCTGTTCACGCTTGGCTTTTGAAAAGTGTCCGCAGTAGTATCCCGTCTTGCGACCTTTGTTATGATAGCCGTTGCCCCATTACGATTGCTAAATATTCAGAATAAAACATAAATGCCACAAGATGTATTTATTATTCACAATATTAGATAATATAGCGCAAATAACTGACTAATTACAAAGGTGTAGTCGACTGGACGAAGCGTGTTGGCGTACACCAGAAGTATAGGCACCCGCACAAGGTTACGTGTGTTCACTGGCTAGTCACACAATGAAGGTATCTAGAGTTTCAGAAATGGGGAGTCAGGGGAAGGGGTGAGGAAAGGTTTCGGCACTAGTTGCGTTATCTGACAGATGCCTTTGTAATCTAGGATTTTTTTTTTTTTAACTACAGCTCCGCAATCGAAAAACTCTGAAAAAATCACAAAGTTTTGTGTTTTAAGAAGAATATTTGAGTTGTTTTCAAACTTGTTCCAGGGTTCTAAGACAGTAAAAGATATTGTTAGTTGTTTGTTTGTTGGTGTTTTCAAAAATTAAAAAAAAAATCTTTGCGTTTGAATTTGGCGTTGAGAAAATATCAAACAATGTTTTTATGATAGTATGAATTATTTTGTTATCTTTCATATTTTTTCATTCAGATAAAATAGTATTAAGTTGACAAAAAAATTAAATAAAAACAAAAGTTTCTGGCTTTAGAGGGGTGTGGGTGGTGGGACGGGGGCTAAGAAATCTTTCAAACATTTAATGTTTACGTTAGAATTGTAGTGTAATTATTCATAAGTTATTTGATTTGGGAAACCGTTTCCCATCCTATGAGGGGGACCCTTTGCCCCCCATTAAAAGAACCGAAATCTCGCCTCTGGCTAGTTCTTCGCATGGAGCACAACTTAGGCAACTGTGGGCAGAATGAAGACGCACCTCACAGCCGGCAGGGATGGGCTTTCACTGCGTACTTGCCAGAAGAACATCTAGCACGGAAAGCTATCAATGTCGGAAGTTGGGATCATCGCCTTGCCCTATGAGACACGAGTGATTTGATTGCGTCGCGAATCGGTGCTCAGCGCTCACGTAAGCGCCCACCGCTCAACCAAATATCATGAGATTGCCATTTTTTATTTTATTTTATTTGTGCAAAGAAATGCGGGAAAGGAAATCTCAAGCCACAATGCAAGCTTTTCGGTTCCAAAAATAGTGACCTGCAAACCCAAATGACCGCTGCCAGTCGAGACAAAAACAATGGTGATTCCGTTAACAACAGTAGAAAAATTATTGTCATTGCAGAACTTAAAATGATCTTAACTTGTGTTTGTAAACCAAAGGAATAAATATATATTATATATATTATATATATATATATATATATATATATATATATATAAAGAAAAAAGCATTTAAAAAGAGAAATATGTCTAAAAAGGCAATTACGTCACAAAAGACCAAAAAAAGGCAAAATTAAAATTCCTCAAGATGTTTAGTTTTCCATAATTCATATACATATATTAATTGCCTTTAAATATTTTCATTAGAAAATGACATCTAGTCATCATAAAAATTCAGCAATCAAACCTCGAAAATCACTCAGGTAATGACTAATGGAATTTAGCATATTGGCTATCCTCGTAAAAGATCATCTTCAGCAAACCATTTTCTTATGTTTTGAGATTGGATGGAGCTCATCAGTGGCTGGTGATAGATTCTCAGGCACACTTAGAGGTTCCTAATTATTTCGATGATCATTCCCCAAGGTTACTCGAGAATGATGTGCAAGATGATATTTCACCCATAAGTATTTTGTAACTTTTAATTTTGAGCTGTTTTTTTATTAAATGGTTTACAATGGTCAGTGGCTGATTTATGTAATTTGTCACTCTAGGCAAATATTTTTTGGTGCCTCCCCCCCGGTTAATTTAACAAATTTTGATTTTAATGTTACAAAACAGAAAGTTTATAATTATTATTACAAATAAATTCTATTGTAGTTTATTTTAAAACTTGTTTTAATCATACATGAATAATGTATTGTAATGTAACATCATAATTGCTTTCGTCGAACTGTTTGGTTTTCAAATTTGTTGATAATATCACAATCTATTTGAAGTAAAATATATTTTGCTGTGCTAAAATGGAAAGCGAATTGAATTTACTTTTGCCCAGTGTTAATCTTAAGTAGTTTTTAACACACTTCAAAACTGAAAATGATTGAACAATTTGAAACACACATACCTCTGAAAGGCATGAATATTTGGAAATAATGTGTACCAGTCAATTCTTTGAAGAAACTGGAGCAAATACTACAGCAAATTTGTTTCCAAAGCATTAACATCATTATAAAAAAGCATAAAATTGTACATACAAAATTATATTTTTAAATATAATTAAACATTCAAAAAACATTATTATATAAAAAATGTTGCAATGAATATTTGCCGCCCCTCTTGCCAATCTAGGCATGTGCCACGGTTTGCCTATTCATAAATCCGCCACTGATAATGGTTGATACATACTTGCAAAGAACTAACTTCCAGCATAAATTCCTGTGTAGACAACTATGTGCACAATAGATAACGAATGACATAGATCGTTGTTCCAACTGGCAAGTGCCTATTTTTGTTTCATAAGAATTATTCTGGCAGTCCCTCTGGTAAATATTTTGAAATACATAATTTCCACAAGCTTTGTCAGACTGCATTCATAATTGCATGAAAAACATGGTTTAAATAATACTAGTATAATTCATTAGTGTGGCTTATTTTACTACACAGAATAATATTGTTTCAGTATACTCAATAAAGTACATTTACATAAAATTTTCTTAAAAAGTTTAAGTGGCATCAAAATTATTTCTCAATAAATATAGTTTGGCATCATTTTCTGAGTACAAAATCAAAATTAGTTCTTTTCCTGTCCGTAAACAAATGTCAGGATTTATTAATGGAATGAATTGTGTTATAAGGGCTCCCACAGAATACTGCTAAGGGATCCCCACAAGTGTTAATCCAGCCCTGTATGCAAAACATGATGTGGTTCCGAGTACATATTACATACGATCACACTACGATACAGAGCAGTATAAGTATGTGATCATAGAACTTACCATACACCTAAAACAAAAACTTGAGGTACATAGATTTAAAGTAATTAGTGACTACTCCTTTTGGAAATTACTTAGCTTCACACAGAAAATGATTGTGTACTTATTACAGTGTCATAATTTTTGTTTCTTTATGAAAAATGTAGTCGCAGTTTAACCAAATATGTTACTTTTGTGATGTATCCATAATATTTATACCATGTGAAATAAATATTCAAATTGATAATAAGTTTTCTGTTTCCTTTTTGCAATTTAGGATGAAAGAGTTTGTGCAGGTACTGGGGAAATGTAGTGTAAGTTATTGTAGATGCTTGTATGAGCTATTGGTTCAATTTTCCTTTTCTGTTAAGTGTTTCCTATTCACATCAAACAAATATTTGACAAGATTTTAATGTAATTTATTGTGTAGGATTTTTAGCTATTTTAATGTAAATCTGAGAACACCGTGCTCTTAGGATAATCAATTTCCGTTACCTTATTTAAGCAATCAAATATTCAGAAATTATCACTATATACAGTCGGATACTAGTGCCTAAATATCAAATGAATCTAAATCTGAATATGAAATCAAAATTAAAAGAAATACAAATATGACAAGAGTTAATTTAAGGTTACATTTGAAGCAACAATTGTCACTGACTTGTAACATGGTAGAAATCAGGATATGAGTTTGATTCCTAGTCAATGTCACAAATAATTGAAGAATTTGAGTTCACTCATTTACTCAATAACCCTCACTTATTTGTTTTCAACAATTCCTTAAGTTCTTGCAACTGTAATCCAGACCATCAACCTCACTGATCTCTCTAAATGCATTTCATTGTTAAATGTGTACATATTAGATCTTTTTGACACAACTTCAACCTTGAACATATTACTACATCCAATCGTAACTGAATTTGAGACTGAAGTTATAATTATGTTGCCTCTAAATATTAATAGAAAATGTCCAGTAGCAATATCTATCTATTAGTAATTATAGTTGTGGGGTCAATTTAGACCCCAAGTCAGACCGATGGATCGCGGGTTCGAGTCCCGCCTCGGGCATGGTTGTATTGTGTTCGTCATTTCACCTCTATCATATCGTGTCATCATTACGTACCAAAAATTGTTATAAATTATCAGAATTTCCTCCTGAAGATGTGGTTACATTAAAGCTACGAAATGTATTAAAAATATATTTCTCGTGTATTGAGAGTTTTTCAATTGTTTCTTGGAACCGGTATCTCTAATTGTTAAGAAACATCTTCTCCCATTCATGGTGGAAATATATTTCATATATTTCCGTGCTCCCATTATTGCTAACGTAATTGAGCACCATCTATTGACAGTTTCAACAAATCATGATCAAAGTGGTATAAAAGAATTACACTAGAGTGCAGCAGTACACTTAATGGATTAATTCGGTAAGGAATTAGAATTATCTTATAGCCAGTGTTATGCCAATGTCATTCTGTGGCAATCGCATTAACATGGCTAAATCGTGTCCGAGCACTCAGTAGTTGCTTAGAAATATCTCATGCTCTTGTTGCAACGTAAATAGAATTAGTCTATTGAATCAAAAGGTCAAAAGTAAGAAAGAAAGAATACTCGTCGGAAGCTCAAAGTTAGTTATTTTACTTAACGTCAAAATAATAACAATAACAATATGAACAACAATAGTAATAATAGTAATAATAATAATAATAATAATAATAATAATAATAATAATAATAATAATAATAATAATAAATCTTGTGATGTATTATGGGGAGAGGTGCAATTTGAATACGATTTCGTGAGTTCTGGGATCTCTGATCTAACCCTCAGCTCCATGGTCAATGACCTCCATCTCGAGCAGGTTTTTCGTCCAGTTTCATGGATACTTTGAGCCAATGCTGAGATAGCCTCTTGTTTTTCTTCTGGACATAAATATAACTTCACTATCTGTAAACATTTTCTAGAATTTAGTAGGAAATATAGTTATTCAAATTATCGTTCGGCTAACGACGACCGCTTATATTGTGAAGGCACTCGAATATGGCTGCAAAGTCATCTCTTTATCAAGCAAAACTAGTCTCACTAAGTATGATGTTGTTCAAAACAACGCCCTCAGAGTAATTACTGGCGGAACCAAGTCTACCCCTACAGTAGCCATGCAACTGCAAACAGGTATAGAACCATTAGATAACCGCAGAGATGAGCACACGTTGAAATTCTGGGAAAGGGCTAAGAGAGTTGACCGTATCTACTGGAACGGATTCATGAACGCAACACAGAGACTAAAAACACAGACCTCACCACTAGTGCATGCGGATGCACTGATAATCAAATACCAGCTCCAACTGTATACAGAACATCAGGCGCCGCTACAACACTATACAAAAGTTGTATCAGCCCTGCCCAATCGACGGCTCGACCTCATCAATTATACATCAAAAAAGGGGGAAGCGAGCCCATTGTAACTTAAAGCATATGCCCTGGACACCATCAACCGGCGACATCCCCCGAATGAATAGCTCCACATTTACACAGATGGCTCCTACATCTCTGAAACCAGAGCAGCCGGAGCTGGATGGTACTGCCACCTATTCGAGGACTCAGCAGCAGTCGGAATAAACGCTAGCAACTATGATGGAGAGGTATGCGCTATCCAGGAAGCGTCTAACCAACTCCTGGTCAACAACCTGGTCCCAGGAAGAGTAGTCTTCCTTGTGGACTCCGAGACAGCAATAACAGCGCTTAGCAGTAATGCCCCTACTGACTTCATTGAAACAATGAGATGCCGAGAAAAATTAGCAGAACTCATTTTGACAGGGTGGGTCGTCTTCTTGCAATGGGTGCCCAGCCATGTGGGAATCCTTGGGAATGAAAAAGCAGACGCCAAAGCTAAGCAAGGAGTAGAGCTAGATCAACCTACCGTGCCAATCACCTTGAACCGAGTCAAACACCAGATCGATACCAAAATCAGCAACTTCACACCAATGACCCTAAAGACCTTAAGCACTGGCAAGAAATTAGAGAATCTTGCCACAGTGAGGCCAATCTCAAGAAATCTTGAGAGAGCTGAAGCTGTCGCCCGATTTTGTCTCAATACTGGCCACGACTACTTGCAAGCTCACCTGCACCGCATCGGCCTTGCTGATGACGATACCTGTCCGCTGTGCAACCTCGGGAGAATGGACGAAGACCACCTGAGGGATTGTACAGCACTCACTCACCCGAACGAAGACATTATCAATCGCTACTGGGAGGCTCGGCGACGAATGGTGGGACAACCACGGATGGGCGTTGGCTAAAGTAAAGTAAGCATATTGTGAAGGCCTACTTGTATGTGGGTAGAGCAGGGATCCCAGTGTGTAAGAAAATGTATTCAATAGAATTATAATTACTGACAGAAACGAACGTTGTCAACATGAATTGGTATTAAAATATTCTCTCCCTGAATCAAAAACTGTTTGCAATAGCAAATAGTTCACTAACAGATTCAGTCAATTCGAAGATAAATAATTCTCTTCTACAGACCTACTGCCTCTGTCCTTTAAGTAGAATTAGATACAGATAGATGTAAACTACAAAGCTCACAAGCTGTATACAGAAATGTTTGTTCTAGCTCTTAAATATAGTTAATATGGTTTAGGACGTTGTTTGATTGTTTATATTATTATAGTTTTCATTCATGAAAGTAAATTTAAATATTTTTGAACCATGAGCGCGCAGCGCGGATGTTTGCAAACTCTGGTAGATGAAACGTCTGTAATATGCTCCTTAACATTTTTTGACTCGCTGAATCGAAAATAAAATTTCAAATGATATTTTAAATATTTAAAAATCAGCTTTCTCCACCCATTAGAAGAAATTTTAAAAGGAATACAAAAATTTCGTCAGTAGAGTGAAGAAAACAAATTTTAATTATTAAATTTCCCATAAGTCGAATTGGAGAAGACAACAAGTTGAAGTAAAATTTGATATAAAATCAAAATTGCGATGGAAATAAAAGTACCAGGCGTGTTTAGAAAAAAAATTAAAAGACCCGTCGAATCGCTCATTCCGTAAATATTGAAAATGTATTTGATGTAAGCACCGTTTTTTGCTGGCAATACGCACACCGTTTTCAAGGATGTGTTTGAACTCGAAATTTTACATATTTAGAATAGGATTTTATTTATTTATTTTTTCTGTAGTACGACATGTCCCCCTGCCTGAGACACAAGTGGGGTTCGTGAATGAATTAACAAATTAAAGACTGGAAACGGGAAACGCTGGAAGTGCCAGAACGACGATTTTCGGATTTTTCATGGAACCAGCCGTTTCTTCGGCTGCTGATTCTGCCGAGCGAGGGAGTGTGGGCTCTTGCAGCGCTTCCCGTTTCCAGTGTTCACGACGGAGAAAGGCTTGATGCGCCCGTGACATAGAAACCCTCGTGGAAAGCTTCGGGCTGGGCGGCGAAAGCGTGAGCGTGGGACGGGAAAGGGGGGGGGGACTCGCTTCGGTTGGGAAGAGCAGCGTCGTCGAGCGAAGCGGCTCGGTGCCAGAAGCGACTTCGGAGACGACGCTGCAACAGAGAGGCCCTCCGAGGAGAAATTCCACATGAGAGGATGAATGGAGGAATTCTATCGACAGACAACAATCGCTCCTCACTTCATATGCGAACTGGTCTTTAGGCAAAGAGCATCAGTACACGCACGTGTTATCCACCTCAACTACAGAATGCATGGGTTTTGACGCGTACTAAATATCATGTTGTCTTCCTCTCATTCAGTGTTATGTTTGAGAACAGCGAGTGACCTCAAAAGTGGCAGAGCCTACAGGCGCGTGGGGAGCGGGTGTAGGTCAGAGAGGAGCGGGGAGGAGGCGCGGTCGTTGCGTGTCGTGTGGAGGTGGAGTTATGGAGGGGGGCGAGGGGCGTGGCCGCAGGGGTCGCCGGAGTGGACGAGCGTCATTGCCGCCGCCCAACGGGCAACGCGGATGTTGTAGCCGTGCGTCATACAGCTGCGTCGCGCACAGGGCGATAACGGGCGATATGCTTGCACACAGGAATCCTGTCCTGCCATGTAATTCTGTAATTCTGATTATAGGTCTCTCTCTCTCTCTCTCTCTCTCTCTCTCTCTCTCTCTCTCTCTCCCCTCCCTGCCCTCCCTCTCTCTCTCCCTCTCTCGATGCTAGATTCTTCAATGGTTCAATGATCTCATCCTCCAGATATCGTTTTTACACTTCTTGATTTATAATGGTAAAAAGTTTTATATTAATATCTTTGACATTGAATACATAACTTGCATTATCAACAGAGTCATTTGAATGGAATATTTTGCTTTAGTCTTGTATAAGTGTCTTCCAGCTACAACATGGCGTGAGTTTGCCACATGTTTTCCCTATTATTAAATGTCTTTCCCTTTCCCGTATATTACTTATGTATCTCTATTTCGGGAAGGACAAAAGAGGTCGATAAATGTGTAACTTTAACAAAAATAATATCCAGAGCTCGGCAGTTCGTGCATTTATTTAACCTAAAAAGGTAGGGGGAAAAGCATTTATTTTTACTAAAATAGACGTGCAAAAATACATTTGTTCTGGGTAAAGTATTCGGGTAAAAACACAGGAAACACTGGAAAATCACGATTTAAAAGTAATTATTGTAAAAAAATAATTAAAATGATTCACATTTTTATTCTAGCTCTAAAATTTACATTAGCACTTACGTGGACAAGAACTACCTTTTCTTTGTTATCTTGAGAGCATATGACCATCCGGTATGACGACTACGAATTTATTTTACTCAGGACTTGTCTCTACGAAATGCCACTGTGGACTTCCTTTTGAATCTTGATTTGATATCAGTGAAAACAGATATATAGATTTTGTTTTTCGCACTTGTGTAATAGCTAGAAGGAAAGAGAAAAAAGATGGAAATGAGAACGATACATCATGTACAGACAGCTCTGTCATCTAAAGGGATCCGAGGCCATAAACAAACGTCGGTTCTCATGAGCGAACAAGTCTGACAGCATCAATGAAGAATATCAAATTTCTTCACTGGCATCATCCTTTCCCTTTTAGATTTTTAAGACAACCTGACACTTTCGCGTTCACAGAAAGACAATATACGGTCGTGCCTTGATGTTGTCCGGGCTTGCAGGTACGTTTCCAGCTTGCTTGAGATTTGCCTCAAAAGGGAAAATAATGTCGAAAAAGGCAGAAAAAGGCACAATGCCAAAAATAGAACCATAAACTAAAATAGGCAAAATAAACATTTACTAAAACAATTCCAGAAGTACAATTAAATTATTCTTTTTGTTAAAAGTCGTAACATCGTACGAGTAATAAAAAGGCTTTTTGCCAAATACGGGGCTCTAATAATAACCAATTAGATTTCACAATAAAGCTCATTAACAGAGACCAACTTCTTTTGTCACGTTTTTTCTTACTGAAAATAAGTAATAAAAAATAAGTAACTGATGAAAAAATTAAATGATTATTAAAAATAATTCCGCGGCGTAAATTCTTCAGAACAAGCCAAATAAGTCGACACATTGAAATATGGAATGAGAGGAAGAACAAATTTTTGTTCACAAGATTAAATTATCATGAATAAACAAAACTGAATTCATGTATTCCTCTTGAAAGCCGTTGTTATAATTTCCTCATTCATAAAGTTTTCTAAACAAAAACATTCCGTTTAAAACCCGGCCCCTAGTTAACAAGCTAGTAATTGCATGTTTATGTAGTAAGCACGTGCAGATTCCTCAGCAAATGTGCTATTAAAATTAAACGTATGAGGCAATTAGTTGAATAGCATAAACTTAAAATATTGCTTTTTATTATTTTGTATAGTGAGTTTAAAAGGACGTATTTTCAGTTCCAGCTTAGCGGTCGAATATGACTGTACGAAGGACACTTTTGTTGTCTTTATTTCTTCACATAACAAGGACTGATTATTGATAATTTTGCAGGTACTCCGACATTATGTTTAGTACATTTGACATCAGAAATGAAACTTAAAATGAAAAAAAAATTATACTTTTACTTTACATTTGAGGCGGTAGCTGGGCCCCTTTTCCGGACAATGCAGAAATGAAATCTGCGTACTTTAAATTTATTCAGTCAAAAAAACAGTAAAAACTGTATGTGACGAAGGGGAGAAAAGATTATCTGCGCACGTTTTCTTGAGTTCCAGAATCCCTTCCCGTCATTTTAACTATAAATAGTTGAAAGGCGAGTAAAAGTTTAACATAAATAAATAAATACATTTTACAAAATCGCTAGATTAGCAATATTTGAAAAATAGTCTTTTGCGTTTATGAGTTATAGAAAACTTATTTGCATCAGTACACGAATTGCAAGTATGCTTTTTCTGCATTGCTAACAAAATAGCAACTCACCCTTAACTCTACTCTTACCATTACAAGCAAAAGGAGAGTTCAACAAAACGTGCGCATAGTGAAGCTACATTTACGTCCAGAAGCAAAACAAGGGACCATCTCAGCATTTGCTCAATGGATCAGGGAAACTGAACAAAAACCTGATTGAGATGGGGGTCATTGACCCGGAAGCTGAAGTACATTATTTGTTACAAACATATTGTAACGTTTCTCTTGGAGAATTAAAACTAATTTTTTCCTAGGTAATATTTAACAAAGGTTTATTCGAAACCAAATTATACACTAAAATCTACTGACACTAAAAACTACTTGACTTATATACAGGTATATTTTACACGGTCCTTGTGTTCTTCACTTAATGATTTTTCTTACACACGACTCCGTTCTCTTGATGATTTATTTACACAGTTCACTTCTTACACACTATTTATTTACACTGTTCTCTTCTTCTACAGTATCACCCAGTCCGATGCACTGTCCACGGTCCACTGCACTGACCACAATTCCCTGCGCAGACCACACTTCACTGCGCACACCAGGGTTCACTGGACTGCTGTTTACCGCGATGCCCACATCACAGCTCAGCTTCCACTGCAGACTTCAGACTGCTGACTGCTGCTCACCCACTGCGCCACTGTTCACCGCAATGCACACTTCACAGCACAGCTTCCACTTCGGACACACTGACGGACTGACTGCTTCTCTGATACTCACTGACTGCTACTTCTCACAACTCACTGACTCGCGGCCGCCGGCAGCGGCGCATTTATACCTGCCCGGCGCTCGTCTCGTACACCCGGCACAATCTCCGCGTTTCCCCGCGACTCGGGAATTATCCGGAACCGTCCAGTTCGGGGGGAAGGGAAGGGGCGCCGGCAGATGACGCAATCCACGCGCAGCGAATCCGGCAGGTGATGCAATATTCGTTACAGTATTAAGTATTTTTAAAAAAGTTATACAATACAAATGTAAACTAATTCGCTATATACCACTGTTTTGTTAAAATAAACATTATTTTTCGTTTTGATAATCAGTATAGTCTCTAATTGTATAGAAACAGTTATGCAGCAGAAAAGATTTTACTTTTAACTTAAATTTGTGAACCGACTTCAATTCTTTAATGTCATCTGGCAGTGCGTTGTAAAGTAACGTACATGTATTGTATGTGGATTGCTGATAGTGAGCTTTTGATACTGATACTTGAACGTGATTTTTACGACGTGTGTTGTAATTATAAATATCAGTATTGCATGAAAATATGTTCCCACCGTTAAGTAAGTCACTTTTGATATACTACTTTAATATATATCACTACTTTAATATATATCCAAGCAAATTTTCATGATTTTACCCCTATTCGTTAGGTTAGTAGATGGAGAGAGTTACCGAGAATATTGCACTTTAACCTGTCATTCGAATTCTACTTGATGCGGCAAAAGTTACTGATATTCGGGATTTATATGTGTACTTAAAGGAAGAGAGCAAAACATTTTACCAAAACTTTTTTGAAGAGTGTACTTCTCAAGAGGTGTCCACCGGGAGAGATAGCTCAGGGCATCAACTGATGTCATTGCATTCCCTCTGACGGGAAGGTCCTAGGTGGCAGGATGTTTGGCACTAGCTTGTCAGCTAGGTCGAATTTAGACGCTGTCTGGAGGAAAATTCTAACGACCGGGTGCTCTGATCGGTAGTTTTCCTTGGTTTCTCCGATCAACACCAGGCGAATACCGGAGCAATACCCAAACAAACGGGCCACGGCCGCGCGCGCTCTTTCCTACCTCTTCCTTGTCCCATTCTCACCCTTTACACACACACTAACATGCACTACACTACCACACACACCGGGAGACCGGTCGGAAGCTTAGAGCTTGTCTTGGCTAGGGCGATGCCTCGCTTGTGGGAGATACCTGGTTAAGGAAACCCCCATTAGCCGACGGTAGGTCGGCGCCGGATCTCGACATACAGCGGAGGAAGACCACCACCATATCCCGAGCAAAACATGCACTACACTTTTGGAACTATTGACCCTATTAATATACGTACCCGGAACCACTAAAAATCAATCACTCAATCAAGAAGGGCCTATAACGCATTTTTTTGTTTACTCCACATGTTTGAAATTAAGGAGAATTTAATTACGTTCTAAATGAAGTTTAGCGGTAGTTAAGTTTAAAAATAATTATAATATATTAAAATAATACATAATTTGCAATTAAATAGACCAGTGCAATTAAATAGATAAAATGCTATGATCGAAAATTTGCAATGCCTTTTTCGCAAAACACAGTTTTTGAGTATAGGCCCTTCTTCTAGCTTCTTTAGACTAGGCAACATGCACTGGCGAAGGTCTAATAATATAATATTAATTTTATGCGTGAATATAATTGGTATTGTTTGGTGTTTTTTACAATTTTAGTAATTATTGTTTTCCACTGACTAGATACTTATTCTGATTATATAGGAATCAACTTGTATATTTTTGTTCCACATAAATCTAAGACTGAAGCTGAAGCTTAATCTGAGACTAAGTTGAAGCAGGAGGCACGCTAATTCTATAAAATACTTGCAACATAAAACAAAAATTATTTGAAAAATATAATTAAAAAAATAAATAAAATATATCTTAAAGAAGTAGCCGATTGTATGCGATGTGCGAATATTTCTGTTTGTTGTAAAATATTAACTCGTATATTGTGGGCTGTCAGCTACTCTCCAAAAGTGAAGTGTCATCATTATCTTCTGAAATTGTATTTGAGTTTGCTTCTGATGACTCAGGAGATTGTTTACGCAATCGCCCTTTGCCCGGTCCGAACATTGAACTGACAGTTTAGTTTCTGTTACGGTTATGAAAGCCCCGACTGAGTATTTATTGGTCGAATTCTTTTAGTTGGGGATACTGTTTCAATAATATAAAATATATAATATGTTATAGTTGTAACATGCTTTCAGAAAATTATGATCTACGGAGTCAGCGATTTTGATGTTCCTCAGTTATGTAATTTCACGGGCAACAAGAAAAAACCTTGGCAGGATCTCTCGAAAGGATGCGATCTAATCCTATTCTGTTCTGAGGAGTGTTTACAACTAAAATTGCTGAAATCTAATGATCTAATGATATCCATTTCAGCCATGAATTTTATTGTGCTCCATTCACAGTGCTAGAGGGACAGTTAGCAACGAGCATGTTTGGCTAAAATTGGCAAGAAATTATGCATTCACATGTAATAAAATTTATTTACAAAAGCACATCAGACACAGAGTGTGACTGTTATCCTTTAAAATACCCTTCGTGACGAAATCGACTTACTGCAACGAGGATATGGAAAACTATTATTTTTATAACTACACCTTCACCCTCACGTTCAAGAAAACGTGCATGAATAGTGAAACTACATTTGTGCCTAGAGGCAAAACAAAGGGCCATCTCAGCATTAGCTCAAAGGATTAGGCAAACTGAACAAAAAACCTGATCGAGATGGGGGTCCTTAACTCAGAAGCTTAAGTAGGACATTATTACAGTCATGTTCAATCTTTTAGAATTAAAAATAGAAATGGTAAACGAATTCACTATATATTTTTAAATCACACATTCGTTAAAATAAATATTATTTTTCATTATCAATTTCAATATCATTTTGATGGTCAGTGTATTCTTATATAGTAATCGTATAGAAACAGGCAACAGACACAATTTTACTTCTCACTTAAACTTGCCTATTTGTAATTGTTTAATCTTTTCTAGCATAAGCGTACCTAATCCCATCTTTCTCTTTTCCAACATTAAAACGTGTTGTTCTCTCATAAATGCTCTTACCTTTCGTACGAAGTAATGTTTTCATGGCTTTGTCAGCTTCTTCTAATATTTTAACAGGAATACATTAAATATTTCCCATTTTCAAACGTCATTGTCAATTACAATTATTCTCTAAGACACCAAGGTGATCGTAAAGATGCAAGGCCTACTAAAATATGCGTCATCAATCACGTCTCATAGTAAATATATATTGAATTTCTCAAAATTAAAATGATTCTCTAATGGAAACGAAAAACTACTGAACGAAACATGTGGATAAAAGGGTATAATTGCACTCATGGTAAATACTAAAACTCGCTCCTATCGTCACTCCTTTCTTGAACATACCATACCATTCATGCAATGTACCCCTCTTTATACACTCGTTTCGTTAATTACTATAATAGAAATGCGTGAGCAATAAAGGGGGTCGAAAGATCCAGTGACCCCTCCAGCATTATCCATCGTTGCTTGTTCGCCCGCCGACGCGGAGGGTACCTCCCGATAAAAAACTTGGTATCGTTATCTTTCGTTTTCGATAATGGCTGTCCCGGAACTATCATTCTCGGACAGAGAAACTCGTCGCGCTGGTTTCATCACCGAGACCTATCGGAATAGTGTCATTGTGTCCGATTCTTGAAATAGGATAATGAATTATCATTTGTGAATTCGTAAGAATTTTTTTTTTCATTTTCGGATACTAATAAAAAAACACTCAGGAGACTTTTGTCTTTGCCATTGCTTCCTTATCAACTAGATTCAGACCCAACTTAATAGTGCTGCAAATATCCATCTTTTTTTCTTTTTCACGTAAATTATATTAACCTCTCTGTCATAAATTTACGACGAACAACAGACGCGTATGTGGGGTATTGCAGACATGCTGCACTTACCATGGGCGCCACTCACAAGGGGCGCTGTTTTGCTTTCAATATTTTCCAAAACAAGTTAAATTAATTAATTTTCAATTATGGATTTACAGGTAAAACAAAAAATGAAATAAAATAAAGTTTTCTAACCCTTTTCACAACACATTGTGCACTTTTCTATTGGTAACTATCTTTTCTACGACGACGGATTTTATTTCGTGGCGCTGTAAGCGCTTCAAAATAATTTAGACTTCACAACTAGTGCTACCAGATGGCATAGTATAATAAATTCTGAGTACCAAGTAATCAATTAGTCTAAAAATGCATTAAAGATCTCACTAGAAATTCTTGTATAAACACGCGAATATAATTTTCGTCCTATTATATTCCAACTTGTGAGTGGCCAAAAGTGAAATGTCATCAGTTCAAACAATTGATGACGATTGAAAAAATTAATAACATTTTTGAACTGGGTGGATGAAAGCTTTCTTCCGTTCAAAGTCAACCAAAGGTTGTGCCTTCCGTCGTGGCCAATGAAATAACATTCGCAATCTTGGAAGTGAGAGGACATTGGCGTACGACGCCTACGCCTCTGTCGCTGATTGAGCTGGAGCGCGGGGCGGAGGGCAACGCCACATGGGCGCTTGGGCGGCGGTGGGCGCCTGCGCGAAAGTCGCGGCCCAGCCCACCGCCAGATAACACCTGAGATAGGCGACCCCGTCCTTTTGCCAGTCACTGTTGTCTCAGTTCTCAGCGGCGTTCGCGGGCAAACAACACACCTCCATAACAAGAACGCACCAACTCTCAGTCTTTCAAGATACAAAAAGAAACACTACATCTGTAATTCACTGCGTAAACAAGTGGTGCTACAGAATCGCACAGACTTTCCCATATTATTTTCTTATTTGCTTTGGTCTCGGCTAGCTGAACGAACTTGCTACATAGCCATCTATCACCACCCAAAGAATTTTTTTAAAAAATTTTCTTAATTTTTCGGTTTCCTAATAATAGAACGAAAGCATTATTCTATGGATAATAAAGAACAGTAAAACGTCGTCTTAAATTGCCATTTTCTTTGAAACATTTTCAGCCGTTTTTAAGAAAATGGCGCTTGTCGCTACTGTAAATTCCAAATTTGAAGCTCTTTTTCACAGAAAATGTTTGAGTTTTCGAAAAATTTCATTTCAACTCACAAATACAACAGTGTTTATACATTACGGGAAATGGGCATATTAACGGATTTAGAGAGATCTTTTAAAAAAATGACATTCGAGTACTTTTTGAAAAAAAAAGTTTACAACTCTACGTCCTATTAAAGATTGCATTTAGCACTATCCGTTCGAAAATTTTGAAGAAGAAACTGGGAGCTATTTTCCGGAAATAGCGTTTGAGAAATCAGAAAATGCGGAACTTTCTGTTAGTTCTCACAGAAAACGGTTGAGTTTTTGAGAAATTTTATATCACATTACTTAAAGCAAATATACTCATAAATATAATCATGTGAACATGTGTTAATATAAAGATTAACGACGTAAGAGACAAGTAAAAAAATTATATTTTTTAATATTAAAAAAAACAGAACAAAAGAATAGTGCAAAATGGCGTTTATGTCATCTTATAGAGTGCATTTGGCACAATCCGTACCGAAAAGTTGAAGAAAAAAATTGGAGCCATTTTTGAGAAAATCTTGTTTTTGTAATATTTTTAAATTACACATATTGCTCACAATATTGCGCGAAAACTACTAAACCTTGACCTTATGAAAAAATATGATCTTAATGAAAGAACTCAATATGGAGAACAAATTTTATTTGAAGGAAAATTCTTCATCTTCACTTTTGTGTAGATGTAGGAAGACGTCCGAACTTTTTTTAATTTTCGAAAATTGAGAGGTAACCCTAAAATTTGGACCTTTGCCATTTTTACACGTGTATTTCACTCTATTCTTACATGAAATTTAAGAAATATTGGAGACGTTTTTGAGAAAATGTTCTGGTGGCTTCATGTACAGTACCCCCAAATTTTGAAGAAAGTTTTTAAAAATTGCAGCGCCTCTAGTTGAGCTAGATCGACCGGGAAATATACATTTTAGAAAAAATCCTTCGTTTTGTTTAGGCGCTAGTGATGTTCAAAAACGGACGGACTGATGAATGGACGGACGGGCGTTTTTAAAAAACACTTTTTCAGTATCAGAAACCCCAAAACGTGTATTTCCGTTGAAATCTCGAAATCGATTTTCCCTTGCATTACATAACTTTCCATTTACTACGTGTATTACTCCGTATATACGTACGTATTCGGGTAAAAGTAAGCGTCAGTTTTTTAACTCTAGACCTCATAAAAAGTTTTAAGTCACTAAAAAATAGTGATGTTTTGTGAGTGTGCGATTTGACGTGGAATGCCTAATGTGGAAAATGAAAACACGAAAATGATAAGAACAGTGGCCAAGAACAATAAGTTGGTAAATAATATTCCAAATTGATTAAGTGCATTAACTTCTTGCATTATGCCTAAAATAAATTGTAATATGGCTGCCCCAAATAAATAATTCTGATATACAAATTTCTCAGTTTTTTGAAAAAACACCATAGTCCACACACACAGCCCACTTTATCCAATAATTTACACAACACAGTTCAAGCTTGAACTACACTCAGGCGTTCATCAGTGTTTAAATTAGCATGAGAAAGTCATCTCCAATTTTCCTGCTTTAAATGTCCTGCTTCACTTTCGCCATGGAACATTTTTTCGCGCTCCTGAAATTTTTTTTTTGGACTATGGTTGTTTTGAAAAAAGTACTTCAATTTTAATGTCAGCAGTTGTATATAATATAATATTTCTGTGACGCCTTCAGCAGCATTGTCGGTTCGACAGATTTCACGATTAAAGACAAAGATTTTCTGGTCCAGTCCAAACCAAAGTTCGCAATCTGAGTGTACTTGACCGAAAAGAAGACTCGATTACATCAGTAACATATCCAACACCTTGAGTTGTTAATCTGAACTAGATTTGATCAATTTTTACGTCATTTTTCCTTGCTTTTAGGGAATTTTAAAAACATTTCAAGAGCATTTTATTGATCATTTTTGGTGATAAATTAGAGCATCAAAATACACTCTTACTAATGATGAAATATATATTTTATTCACTTTAATTTTCGTTTGTAAATTGACAGATTAAACCGAGTGTGTTTACTCAGGAATCCTCGTCACAGCACCTCACAGGCATGACGCAGAGGAAGAGGCAAAAATGTATTTGATTCAATATTATTTTCGCTTCACCTGTTTCAAACTAATCTAGTTATTTTCTCTTAAATTACTACAAGACTAGGAACAAATATGAGCCTCAAACATAGGAAGGGACAAAGTGTAGAAAAAATACTTTCAAAGCAATTTTCCGCTGTCCATGAAGTGAATTCAATACCTGGAGCACATACCTAGGGGTGGAAAATGTTCAATGCCAAGAATTTCTGCTGTGTATTTCTCGTATGCTTTAAAGCATTTGCATTGGTCCAAAACATTGCACCCATCTCTGTAGACTCCGTCGGGCCTTACTTAACCCAGTAAACAGAGCAGACTTCCGGTAATAACAAGTGGGTCCAAACAATTATGTAGATGTTGTGTTAAACTTAAATTAACTGGTCTTAGTTTCATGTTAAATATTGTTTTTTATCCAGTTCTCTTTGATAATATTTACTAATAATGTAGTGATCACCATTTACATCCAACATAAATTATCCGAGTTCCCATGGAACTGACAGACAGCAGGGTCTCTCTGTATTCCGTCTGCCCTGTCGTTGGTCAACGCTAGAGACTAAACTCTAAAACGTTCTCGCGATTTTCTCCAAAACTGTAATTCTCCTAACAATCTGACTGAATTCGGGGTCTTGCGAGTTTAAACCAGACATTTTGATATTTGGAACTTCTTTACAAGGTCTTAACATTCTCAATGTTTTCTCAAAAATAGCCGCATATTTTATGATTAAACTTTGTCGACGAACAGCATGGAGAACGTTTAAAAATGATGTTGATTTCAATTTAGTTTAAGACCCTAATTTTTTGAAAATTGCAAAAATTCACATTTTTTCAGCGTTTCCTCTCACCAAAATATTGAAGGTATATTGTTCCATAATGAAATCTATGTTCAAAGACACATCTTGAAATGAGGGCAGCTACAATATTTCAGAAAATAAGAGTACTTTCCGCTTATATTTTGCATGAAATATAGAATTAAAATAATATTTTCTCAAAAACACCATGTAATGCTGCGCGAAAAAACAGCGGAATTTCGGCAGAAAAACTCTTATTGCCGGGCTCTGGTAACGAAAAAGTAGATAAACCCAATTGCTAAGCTTAGGAAACAAAATCCTCTAAAACGTTTTGTAGCCAATATCTTTAATGATATAATTTGTGGGTCCTTAATAGTGAAAAATATATTGACGGCAAAACGTCTATTCGTTTGAGTCTGTCCGTCCGTCTGTGAACAACGCTAGCGGCTAAACCGTTCAGCCGATTTTCTCCAAAATTGATGTTCCGTAATCGATCTGGCTGATGTCGCTTGGATTTGACAACCGATATTTTAATTCTGATGTGTACTTTACATAAAGCCCCTGGGACATTTTGAAAATTTTCAAAAAATGGCTCTCAATGGCTCAAATGGAGCTCAAATTTGTTGTTGGATATTGTGAAGGACATTTAAGGGAATGGTGTAGGTCTCATGTTCGTTGAAAACTGATTTTTCGAAAGTTGCAAAATTTCATATTTTTTTCGGCGTCTTCTTACAATTACAGTTATGAAACTAGAGACGATTTTTTTCATTAATGAAATCTGTTCCTTTATAAGATAGATTTTGAAAAAAATGTCATGTACAACAGTTCGAAAATGTGAGTATTTTTCGTGTAATTTTGCGAGAAAATACAGGCAAGAAAGTACGTTTAGTACCACTAGTGTTTTGCTTTAAATTTTCACAGAGCTGCACTGAGGAGAGCAATCGATGTAATTCGGTGAGGACTGACACTAAGTCGTCGTTCCAAAACATTCCAAAGGTGTTCGGTAGGATTCAAGGGGATTATTATTATTATTATTATTATTATTATTATTATTATTATTATTATTATCATCATCATCTTGTTGGTTTTGTTGAGTGTGGTTTCCCTGTGATCTCACATTGTTAACGAATCCTGATTGTTTTACAGGGTTGTTGTTCCTAGTGAAGTTTCGGATTGGCTGTGTAGAGGGTAGTGGTGGAAATTGTTGTTGTTGGTTACTAAGGGATGATGGTGGTGTTCTTTGGTATGGATTTCTTATATTATTGGGTGTGCTGATTTTCTTTTCAACACTATCCTTGTAGTATAAACAGTGCTCATTTCTTATATCTGCTCGGAGATTACCTTTTCAAATAATACAGGTGGGGGTTGCTTTACATTCAGGACAAGTTACAGTATAGTGATTACCAGATCATATTGCATAATTAATTTTGTGATTGTAATTGTTTCTAAAATGTCCAAAGTCCAAATATCTATAACACTGTAGTGGACCTTTTGCTCTTTTTCCTTTTTCGGTGGTGATTTTGAGGTTGCAGATTTGCTTAATGTTGAGTATTGTTCCCAGTGGTTCATTGCCGTTGAACTCGGCTGCTATTACAGGAATGCGATGGCTGTCCTTCTGAAGACGAGTTAATTTAAAAATGGATGGGTGTCTTTATTTTAAATCTTGCATGATTTCACTGTCAGTTATGGAGAGGTAGACATTTTTTAATACTACCGAAAAGTTTTTGTTTGCAGGGCCTTTGTGGGAGTGGAATCTTATATTTGTGTTGATTAAGTATTTTATGATATTACGGAAATCTTCAGCTGAGTCGGTATTTATTTTCACTTTGTTGTTTCTTTGTTTAGCTACGAAGGCTTCTGATATGTTAATTTTAATTTCATTAACAAATGAGTTGATGTTATTTATCTCGGCAATTAAAATTGGGGGTATGTTATTGGTTGTAGTAAACTGTGAAGATTGATCATACTTTAGATAGTTGAAGCGGTAATCTGGTGGGGGGGGAGAATTGGTTTCCTTGGAGGCTAATTCCGAAAATCTGTTACCAACTGGGATATCGTACGAATACTGCAAGTCAATATTCTCATTTCTGTAGTGGAAGTTTTGGGCTACGAAGCCTAAGGAAACATCGTAACCGTCTGTGGGTGGTGCACAGGCTAAATCTGTTGTAAAACTTTTAACATAGTCACTTGCACTTGCACTGTGTTTTTTGTTATCGCTGTTGGAAGCGTCCTCGCCTACTGACCGTTTTCTTTGGTTGACGCTGGCTTCTACCTCATGCCGGCTGCCTAAACTTACGAGCGTTGTACCTTGCGATGGGTTTTGATAACATGAAGTTTCTGATGTAGAAGATTCCATTGCTGAATCCTCGTTCGTAGCACTTTCTCTGTGTGTGGTAGGTAAATCGATGAAGTTATTTTGTTGAATACAGTTGGAGTTGTGTACAGAGCATTGCTGACTACGTTTCCTGTTGATTGATTCGCATCGACGGCCATTGGTGAAAGTTATTCGATGCACTGGATTAAAACTATACTTCACGTATTGCACTTATTACAAGAAGCACTTGAAACATAAAATGCTTTGTCGGTATCGGGTGATGAACTTCCTCCGCTGGATGGATTAAAGTTCTCGCCAACCACGTGTCACCCCTCATTGAGCCACTGTCCAGACACAGCAAGCTCTGATCTTCCGACTAATCTCCCACTTGTGTGGAAGTGTAGTGCATGTAAATGAAAGTGTGTGTGTGTGTGTGTGTAAGAGGTAAGTTCCCCAAACGGTGGACCGGAAAGGATCAAATCATCAGTTGGGGACACACACACAGGTTACCCAAATACTATATGGAGGAATATTCGATCAATTATAAAAGTGACTGCCACACGCATGTGTGTACGCAATACATTGTATTTCTAATTATTTGTTGGTTGCAACTAACTAATCGAAGTTCTTTTTTATTGCTATGCGATCCCATTGATTTAAATATTGTTATTTTTTTTAAAATCATGGGCAGATGTTACTTTTAGCTTCAAATATTTCCATAATACAAAGCGTTATATCTCTGAATTGACAAAAAAATGCCAATGAGCTGTTTTCACCAATTGAAGGCTTTTTATTAGGAAAAATATTTAATAACAGAAGTTGCATGTATGATCGTTTTTCATAAATAATTATTATATTTATATATGTGGAGAGAGAAATGAAAGCGTAGTGCTTCACGCTAGTGCATTTTCCTCAGAACCTATAAATGCTACGAACTTCATGTTTTTTAATGCATATAAATATAAAATTTATGACATACATAGCTATGTTTTTGAACTCTGTTGAGCACAGTTAATGAAAAACATTCCAGAGAGTATAATGAATTATATTTTTTTAAATTTTACTTACGCAAAATATCAATATTTTGAACAGATTTGAACATGATATTTTAATTTATAGTTTACAAGCAAAAACGGTAACATTTGATTAGTCTACAAAGTTTCTTGTATGTAGACTACATACTTTTTCAGGAATTTTTACCTGAAGGTGAAAAACAAACTTTTGGAAAAACTGTGTTATAGATTTTGCTATGCATACCACTCACGACATGTTCCTGGTAGATAATCATTTACTCTGCACAAGATATTTTAAGAACTTAAACACTACCCTGATATATTCAGCCATGTAACCACTGTCAACTATTTACAAAAAAAGATGTCACTTTCTTCAGCTATATGAAATAACGTTCTTCCTGAATCCGATGCGTGAATCGTACACCATGAGCTACAATTGTTTCCATGAAAATATCGATTTTATTTTCACTCGCACACAATAGATTTTATGCGTATTCATTCTACGTATTTTACAAAGGCAGTTTAAATGTATTTGCAATAAAGCTATTTGCAAAAACCGTGAGTGGTATGACGTTTTTACTGTGATATTCGTAATCTACGTTTAATATTGAATACGTCGCGCACTTTACATCCCTGGAGGTTTTTATAAAGAGTTGTGCATAACACGTTATCCATTTTAGGTATTAGTTTTCGAAAGGGTTGAATCTTATCTAGAGGAAATATTAAAAATGTTTGACTCATTGAGAGATGAACGTCATATTTAAAAGATGTCGAACATTATTATTGAGATAAATCTAATAATAAAAAATAATTGTAATAAAATAAATAATTAATGAAAATAATTTGAAAATACAATAAAAATTATACTAGTTAGTATGGAGTACCTCTCTTTGAATGACAAATATTACCTACAAAAATAGGGCACACACAGTAGGCGGTTCATGTAGCTCTGTTTTCTCGGAGATCGTAAAGAGAGACCTTGATTCTATCAAACTCTCCACTTTTCGTGTTGAATTCTATCAAAGATATTCTGATGATACTATTATAATATTAACGGAAGAGAAAATAGAACCATTGTTTAAAGCATTTAATGGATATAACTCATCAAAAAAACTTACGATAGGAAAGGAATCCACTAAAGAAATAAACTTTCTTGATATAACTGTCAAAAGAACACAATAATCTAGTAACAAACTGATATACGAAACCAATAATACAGGAATATTGTTGAACTATAATTTTCACCCAATGATAATGAAAAGAGCCATAATTTTTAACCTTGTAGATAGAATGTTACCCATATCTGACCCAACTTCTTATCAAGAAAATTGATACCCTCCAAAGAATATTTAGAAGAATGTCAGTTTAAGACCAAAATATTCACAATACATTACCCCAAAATAGCATAGAGAATGTCACCCTTAATAATCTAGTGAATTATCTAAATAAAGTGAAATGTGTTTTAATCTATCTAATATTCACAATATCTATAAACAAATTAAAACATTATTGAAAAGCCATGGAATTGATCTGTAATATGAACAAATGAAAACATAATAAAGCACACCAAAGTTCCAATCCCATTGTTAGAATGACAAAAGTGTGTTTATTGTATTTCATGTCTGGATTATCAACTACAGCACGTTGGACAGAGGAAACGTGAACTACCTGAACGTCTAATTGATCATATTAAAGAGTCTACCGATCAAAATTCACTTACTCGGCATTGGATTAACACGCAATATACTACGGACTTGACAACCCGAAAATACTTCATAAAGAACTTAATTATTTTGAGATAATTACTTCATAAATTATAAATTTTAAAATTCATGGTTTTAAATTCTGTTGTAGAATCCAATTTTCATAACTACGATGTCCTGTTATTAAAATTGAAATAGTAATTAATTCAAAAATATTCATAGATTTTCAAATATCCAATTCCCATTTTCTTTCACCCTTCCCATTCCCTCTAACCGACTTTTCCTCCTCCCCCTCCTTCCACTCTTTTCTCCAATCGCATTTAAACGTCCTTCAGTTGTTTTCAAGGTCTCACAACATCACTGTCTACTGGACATCTGTTTTATCTTTTCAATTTAACTTAAATATTTTCATTTAACAATACGTTTTTTATTAAAATAGCAGGTGAGTCACGTGATTCTTTTAGCACGTTACTTACCTAATAAAACTTTGTATTAAACATTTTAATAAAAATATTAGATTTTCCCCGTGGTAATGTTCCAGAGCTTTTAAATGTGACGTTTATAAGTCAATAAGTCAAACATTTTAAATATTTCCTCTAGATGAGCTTCAACCCTTTCGAAAAATAATAACTAAAATGTAGAACACAGAATGCATAATCCTTCACAAAAATTGCGTAAAAAATATTTTTCGCACTACTTGAAAAAGACGAACTATCGATGAAACGTACTTATTAGACCAAAAATTATGTCTGTCATAAATAAATGATTTAAAAAATAACTGTCTTTAAATCAATGAGATCATAATATTGTATTACTATCGTATTTAGATTCGCACACAGTACAATGTGGTGTTGATTGAGGAAACTTACACAATTTAAAATAGTTACCGCAATGAATTACACTGCGATTGTAGAGTTCTGAAACATTCTAACCTTTATTTCACCCCCGTCAACACAAATGTAAATTCGACTTTTCCGTTAAAAATATCACAAATACTAACATACATACCTCAAACTTCTTTGATGATGTAATCGTCTAGAGTTTCTTTATCTTTATCTTTTTTATCTAGACGCATCATCTTTAAATGAATACATCACAAACATCCTCCACTTTAGAAGTAAACATCATGATGTACCGGGGCGCACCCAAGGGATGGGGAACCATGGGTCTTTAGTCTCTCCAGACGCCAATGAGACATATTTTTTAAAAAGGCTCTACTAATTTTCTATAACACCGAACGTCATTCAATATTTTAATAGTTAAGATTGAATATTAACTATATGACAACGCATAAGAATATATTTCATATTCACCATAAATGAAAAATTATTTATAAGAAAACGTTTTGTCGACTGGACACAATACTTGTAGATCGCTCCCCCTCCCTCCCCCGAGAAAAGTTTTGGTACTCCTCTGGTGATATAGAATATTATTCCTTTACTTTACTTCCTTATTTTCACGTTTAACACCCAAAAGCGTAAATGCGGGGCAATTCGTTTCACTCACATAATTCTACACCAGGAAGTGAAACCGCACCCGCTTGGGAAGCCCGGCGCACCTACGGGCACGGGCAACTCCCTCTGACTTTTGGCTCTGAGTTCCACTCTAAATCCAGAACAGGATGTACATGAGCAGGATGGAGCGACGCAAGGCATGGAATAAGGGCTGCATACAAAAATGTTTGCCAAATGTAATCTACGAAACAACCAAGAATTGAATTATTATTATTATTATTATTATTATTATTATTATTATTATTATTATTATTATTATTATTATTGGCATATAGGTCATTACTAACAACGCTACAGGATTAACGTGTGTATTTTTTTCAGGATCAGCTTTTCAGCTGTAACCCTGAGTTCGACACGGTTGTTAGCCTAGAAGTGTGAGTTATGGGATAATAGGATGATGATGAGGGATGAAGGGACCATCATAAATACGACTATGTCCAGGCAGGGCTCGAACCCGCAGCCTCCTCGGCGCAGACGACGGCTGCCGGTACCGTCTACGTCACGGGGCCTACTTTATTATTATTATTATTATTATTATTATTATTATTATTATTATTAATCTTTAAAGTCTCTCGCTTAGCGAGATGTCCTACAGCAGACACAGGGACTTTTACTTCGCTTGCAAATCCTGCGGTCCGGATTCAACGTGAAGTTATATCAATAAAAACTTCCTCACGATGCGTGCAGTAGTCACTAGAATAGCCTTTTGCGTTGATTGAATGTATCAGTTCTTGAGGCTTTGCAGACGATGAAATCAGTTCTTCGAAGATCAGTCCATTTCCAGAGATGATCTCATGGACTACTTCAACAGATATTAACCGCCACATGTCGCTCAGTTCAATAGCCAAGGCTTGGCATTTTCGCTTCTTGTCGGCAATAGAGGCAACTATATTTCGATCTAAAGGGAGAGCTATGTCGGCTATAATCACTTTCCGTGAGGTCTTATCAATCCATATTATGTCAGGTCTGTTGGCTTCGACACTGCGATCTGTGGTGTATAGTCCGACTACCGTTTCGACGCCAAAACAGAATCCGGCTTGAACTTGTAGTATGGGGCCTCTTTCTACATCATCTCCGAGTTTGCAGCTAGGTCCCGATGGACAACCGCAGCAACGTCGTCGTGCCGACTCAGGTATTCTGTTTGTGCCAAAGAAGAGCACCCGCCCATTATGAGTTGGAGAGTTTCGCCGTGTTGATTGCAAATGCGCCAGCGGTTCTCTACTCTCATATCCCCAATCACATAATTCACATCACATTGGTAATTGCGAGTGAAGTAATGAGTAATTACTTCGTCCTGGCTAGAAATAACGAACCCTTCTGTCTCAGCAAAGAGGTCACATTTTGTTAGCTAGGAGACTGACGATCTCATATTCACGGCGTTTCCTTTCAGCTCAGCAGGATACCTGCCGTGCAAACGCTCCTGGGTCCACTCATTCAGCCTATCTTCTTTGGTGATACACGGTCTTTCAGAGTCCATTTGATTCAGGTTCACTTGGGGTAAAATTCTTGTCCGTGTCACAAATTGCTTCATGCATGACCGTTGTTTTCTGAAGGAAGTATTTGCGAAGATTGTTGATTTGCTTCGCACACAAGGACTCAAAATCCAGAAGACCTCTACCTCCTTCGTTCCGAGGTAAGTATAGTCTTGCCATTGAGCTGTTGGGATGGTGCATACGATACTTGGTAAGAGTGGTCCTAACTTTTGTATTAATCTCCTGCAGTGCAGAGCAGTTGTTGTCCAGTGAAGAACACCAAATGTATAGACAGCGACAGGCATTGCCCAAGTGTTGATAGCTGATACGAGGTTCTTTCCATTTAAAAGAGTTTTTACATATTTTTCACATTCTTTGCAAGACTTTTTTTTATATCACACCTCATCTTTGCTTCACTTGTGCTCTAAAATTGGTGCAGGTCTAAATATTTAAAGGTATCCTCTTGCTCAAGTTCTTTGATATTTGTGCCCCACATCAGGATGAGTTTGTCAGGCTCAAGAATTGTTTCCGCTGTTCACGTGCACTGCACCGCATTTATCAATGCTATACTCCATACAAATAGAGTCGCTAAAGGATTTAACAAGTTCAAGAAACGAGTAAAGCTGATTCTTATCTCTGGCTTACAACTTGAGATCGTCCATACAGAACTGATAATTAATGAGGATATGGTTTTTATTGGTGATTTCATATCCCATCCCTGAATCTCTTTACATTCTACTGAGAGGGGTAGAGCTAGAGAGAAGAATAAGGGACTAAGACTATCTCCCTGATAAGTTCTCGTTTAATCCTCAGTTCCTTGGTGGTGTATCTGCCTCCAGCAAATGAGATTTTTGTCTTCGTACGCCAAGTTGCCATGCAGTGAGGGTTTAAGTACACATACTGGACATTTACTTTGTAAGGACGAAGGACATTCACAAGCCACGAATGAAGTATCGAGTCGAAGGCCTTGGTGTAGTCAATCCATCATACAGAAATGTTGAGGTGTCTTTTTTTTTACTTCATTGACAACAACACTGTCTACTATCAGTAATTCTTTGCAACCTTGAGAACCCTTTCTGTCACCATTTTGCTCTTGAGCCAGAAGATTGTTGGCTTATAGATGGGCATTCAGCATACTGACTAGCACAGATGTAAAAATCGTATATACTGTGGGGAGACATGTGACAGGTCGACAGTTGCTCCGAGTCTTAGGATTGCTAGCCTTGCTTATCATAAATACAACTTCTTCAGTAAAAATCGCCGGTATGATAGTTGGATTGCAGCTTGAAATCACGTGGCCAGAACCGCATCAGTACACGGGAAAAACCTATTATTATTATTATTATTATTATTATTATTATTATTATTATTATTATTATTATTATTATTATTGAGGAATAAAAGGACTAGGGACGATGGTACGAGGTGTTAGGTGGGGTAGCGGAAGGTGTTCGTGGGATTTTGAAACCATCCCAGCATTCGTTTTGTGACCGAGGGTAACCACGAAAACGAGAGCGTAGGCTTCCGCGGCCAGAGTCAGTATATACTTGGCTGTCCGGGTGACGCCGCGTCCATTGCGAAGGTGCCAACGTTTCGCTTGCCATTCTGCGACCTTCGTCAGGGCGTAATGGCCTGAGGAAGCAGAATGGCGACCGAAACGTAGCCAAGTAAATACAAACCACGAATGCTCGCCTCGGGGCTCGAGCCCTGGACCTTCTGATTGCGAATCAAGCGCGAAACGCACTGAGCCACATAACTCGGTTTACAATGTGTTACTATTTCATGGTTATTTTCTTTTTAAATTCTGACCACTTTAAACAGTTTTTCCAAGAGGCAGGGATATGTTTGAATAGGGAATTCTATTTGATTGTTTTCGTGTTGTGTTGTTTTATTAAATCATTTTGTTATTTGTGTAAGTGGCAATAATGTGAAACATTATGAACAAGTGCAGTAGTCGACTGCGCACCATTGAAAGAACAGCCGGAACCTAGTACCGTCGCCGCTCAAAAGAGGGCGACGACAGCAGCCTCCGCGGTGCCGTCACGCGCGACCAGGCACCGAAAAAGGAGGCACCACCCCTATCCGGGGGCTGGCCAGCGGACCCTCAGCCCCAGCGGGCTATGAAGCAGCGCCCCGGCGGACAGAGGGCAGTTGAGCGCCTACCAGCAGTATCCAGTGCATCAGTGAATTGTGAACAGTGTTGACGGAACAGCAAGTGTACGGACTCTCTCTCGAACAAGTACGTCGGTGCTACGGTTGCTAACTTTGGACATCTCCCCGGGCAACGGCGACTTTGGCATACACTGGTACATCTTCAGGAAATTTGTTGGATCTGGCTTATATATGGTTACTCTGTACTGGTGTGAGATCAGAATAAATCTTTTTTTTTTTTTTTTGGAAGAAATTACGTTATTTTGGACATTACAACAGGCGTTTACAATTCTGAACAATTCTCATTTACGGATGGACAGACCTTTTAACAGAAAAGAATCTTTGTGAAGTATCCTAACCTGAACGTAGAAATTTAATGCAATCATTGCACTATTTAGTAAACACAATTGCAAAAGCAAAATGCATTCGATTCGAAATATTTTATTTTTCCCTCGATTGAAAGTTTCACATCTGGCTGATATGCTACTACATTTTAATGGATCATTTCTTTGTTTTAAAAAAGTAAATGGGGAAATAATATAGCTAAATTTTTAGCAATAACTATAAACTGAGTTCTCCAAAAGGCAGTTATGGACCTTGTAGCCAGTGATGTACTGCCACTAGGGTTTTTCACAACCCTTACTTTTAAATTTCGCGTCCATTGCTCTGAACGTAACACCCGAAAACTCTGGTAAACTGGTTCCCTTGCCCGCGTCTCTGACATGCCTATTCTACGCCATTTTAAGGACATAGTGTTTATAAAAAAATGTTAGAGGCATTTCGCTAATAAATGATGCAGACATCGGTGGATACTTTTCAGAGATTTGTTAATTTAGAAAAGCTAAGAATGTCGGTGTAACTACGTTGGTGATACAATCCAATGTTCGACATAATGTGTGCTTGAAATCTATGCTATTTATTTAAAAAACGCCTCAAAAAAAGCTCTAAATTTTTCCACGGCTAGATCAAGGAATGCTTAAAATAATGGCACCCGACGTGTTGGTCGGTGCCGTATCTCGTGTTATATCGGAGAAGAACAGACACCTCGGACATTCAACATCCTTACAGGGCTAATAGACACAGCAGCTGATGCGTCCGGAAAAACAAATCAATCGTTTGAACGATCGGTCGACAATCGGGTGAAACGGGTGAAAAGAGACGCTAATCTTTGGTCTTTGCGGCAAAACAGAACATTCAGGCAAGGGAAATGGCGGTCAATGAACTCTGTCCTCTACATCTAGTACCTATTTGTGAAATCCTCGACTTATTTTCATTATAATAATGGTGGTTTTCACAACGACATGGGGTTAGTATAATACTTTGAGAAGGATATGAAAGATGAAAAAGTGAGTCAATTGCAGAACGTTATGTAGAAGATTCTACTATGTCTGTAAAAGAAGGTACTCTTATTGGTGATAGAGAAGCAGATTAACTGATGGAAACATTACATGAACGGAGTCTTTTCATAATTATAATTACGTTACTATATCCATTCCATCAATTAATGTTTAAGACTATTTTTTTAAAGATGTATTTTTGTTTTCCGCAATTTCATATTATTCGAATTGCGAAATAGAATTTGTATTTCTAAGCGTTAGCTCGCGTAAGAATTAGAAATTTTCATTTAATAAATGCAAATGTAGAATAATTTGTGTGTTCAGTTTCCGTAAGTGAGAATCATTTCTTAATAAAATATCAAAGGGAAGCTAGACATTCCGCTAAACTTTTTTAGTAAAATAAACTAAACTTATGAAGCCGATGATGTATATGGACTGAAGATGTGTGGTGTGCACTATGTATTATTTTTGGGAATATTGAGCATGGCGATTAAAGCTCGGATTGAGTCAATGAATACGAGCGCGTCGCCTGAGAGGTAGGAGATTTCCATTCGTGAGCGTGGACTCTCACATCAGCAGGCGTGCAAATCTACCATTTCTGGCGCAGGCATATCCTCAAGGATGAATTTCCTATTTTTTTGTATCCAAAACCGGTCAGTTGGCACATAAACATAACCTGCTGGTTGCACAAAAACATTCTTTCGATAAATCCTTGTCCGGCACGTGGCTGAATTTTTAACTGACAATGCGTTGTGTGTTGGGAAAAATTAGATATAATTTCCTTATATTTCAACATTTTAACTTTACAATAGACTTGATTTGGTTGTCACTAAATTAAGATATAACGCCGCAACAGATAATTACTGTTCCTTGTGACAAGAGACAGCTGATATTATATAAGTCGAATGACTACGTCCTCTGCGCGGCCGGCCCGCATAGTGCTGAATCATCGCGCGCGAGGTGAGCCGGCGAACGGATGGGCCAGCCCTCGCTCCCGCGCTTCCACTGTCAGGCAAGTTGAAAGCAAAAGGTGTAACGAACGTCCATTGTCGGTAGTCAGGGATGCTGTGTAGAATTCTTGAATCTGAGGTCATGTAACTAAATAAAGGCGAATTGTCGTTTACTCGTTATAAAATTTAATTTGGACATCTGACAGATAATGCTTAGTTTTATTTATTACCAGGTAATCAGCTGTTTTTACAAGAGTTGTATTTTTTACGTTTTAAAGATTAGATTATAAATTCACGCGAAAGATAAGTGTTTAAGCGGCTTATATGAAGCTGTTTACACTCAAGCAACACTTTTCACATGCCACATATTATCAATTCCACTACACACTTAAGGATTTGGAAGTAGGTGTAAAAAAAAGCACTGGAATTGGTTATGTAAAGTTGAGCTGTTATTGGCATATCCAGGTCTTGTTTTTACGTAATACTGGGCCAAACATACTTTATTTCAAACACAGCAGTTTGTACAATTTCCAATAGGTACTGATACAGATTGCTGACTGGGCGAGACCTGTTCGGATGGACCGCCCGAGGTTCAGGCCTAAAAGTGCCAAACAGCCGCCTGTACAGGATGTCTCACCAACTATGGGCCACCCCATAACTTCTACACGGTTCGCGAAAGGCAGTTTTCGCTGAACAATTGGGGATCGTAGGGCAAAAAACATGGCTTAGAGAAATGGTCTATAATATTTATAGTTTTCGAGAAATTTAATCATGTTTGATTTTTTAAATGGAGCTATATTATACTTTTTTATTACCAGCAATGGATTAAAATGATGTATCACAGGTTAGTATTTTGTTAGTAATTTGAGTACAAAATTACACTTTCTGACATGTGATTTTTAAGTAAATGAACAACTTTTCCTATAGCAGTCCTTGCAACAGTCCCCGTTGGGGGAAGTGACCGTGAAAGATAGAGGCGTTCTATCAGTGTAATTTTACCAAACTTCAACAAAAATGCGCATCTGCAGTCGCGACCGCTAATGCTGTTTGGGGAGTTTCCCACTACATAGCGCCACGTGCTGCCACAAGCTTGAAAATCTACGAAATAAGACGGAAGTGTACTATTTTCTTTTCCATTTACGAGCAGCAGTAGTCGTATGGTTGCGAAGTGGATGAGTTATCAACTTAATTAAAAATGTAATTTTCCAACGATGGTGGTTGGTTAAGTTTGAACATTGCATTTATTATTGTTATCTTCATTACTCTACCAATTTTTATATCATTCCTTAGAATTATCGATTTTTAGAAATTCAGAAGAGCAGAAGTTAAATCCAGATGAATCAATGAAACAATATTTATCATTCTTATCATTAAAATTGGTGGTTGTTAGGGTGACCTTTGTGTCAAGTCCATGGATTGCTGTTGTTATACCTTTAATCCCTCACTGCCACCCCTCTCAGTCTCCCTTCCTCCCACAACAGTTTTGACGCCGCTAAGTCCCCCTTCCCCTAAGGCGAGAGTTGCAAAGGCTGCTACATGAAATATTGTCCGTCTAATTCAATATCACATGTCAGAAAGTCTAATTTTATCAAAATATGAAAAATATGGTACATCACTTTATTTTATTACTCTTTTCACGATCTATCCATTGCTGGTGAGAAAAATATATAGTTCCATTTCAAAAACCAAATATGACTAAATTTATCGAAAATTAGAAATATTATAGACAATTTCTCTATGGCATGCTGCTTGCCCAATATACGATGTTCAGGAATGTTATTTGGTCGGATGAAACGAAAATAACTCTTTATGGTTCTTATGGATGCCGAACGGTATGGAGAAAGGGAAATACTGATAACGAAACTTGCAATACTCTGCCTTTTGTGTACGATGGAGAAGGTTACGTGATGTTTTGGAGGTGCATGTTCTCTAATGGGTTGGAACTATGCATATTATCGACGACATTATGAAGAAATGGGGATTCTTAGATATCTTGAAGAAAAATGTTAAGCAGAGTGGAGAAAATATGCAATTAGAACCAAGATAGATTTTTCAACAATATAATGTCCCCAAGCACACAGCTGATATCTGGAAGGAATGTTTTATATGGATCGTGCCCAATCAATTGCAAACTCTCTCCATCAATCTCCTGATCTGAACGCGATGAAAAATGTAAGACTTGATTTGTAGAAAAGGGTGCATTCGAGGAAACCTCAGTCACTGGAACAATTAAAACGTGTTGTGGCAGAAGAATGGGGAAAAATTGATGACATGAAGTGCATTTAATGCAGAGACGATGCAAAGCAGTTCTCAAAGCTAAAAGTTGTGTGAGAGTATTAATTTTTTTTTCTTCCGAATTCTTGAATATATTCTTTAATTTTTTGATAGTGCACAAATAAGACTGTTGCACGGTAATAGCCAGCTATTTGTTAAATTATGTATTTGTATTTTTTGTTTGAAAGCAAATTTAGTGTTTGTTGCTTGTTTTTGTTTCCTTCGTTACATAAAGAAAACCAAAAAATAAAGATAAGATAAAACGCATAAAATAGTGTAAATATTTAATTTTTAGTTACAAAAAGGAAGTGTGCAAACAAGATTGCTACACACTGCATGCCGTCGTTTTCCATCTCCACGGTGAATTGGATTTTTGATTGAGCGTTGTTGACGCTCTTGTTCTTAAAGCTAGTGAAGACTGTTCTGACCTTGGGCCTCACCACAAGTGTTCGTCGACGTGTTGTTCCTGCACGGAGGACCAAAGATGAACGTCTTCCGGAGCCTAGACGTGTAACGCACTTTATAACATAACGATTATAAAAACAATAATTATTATATTTATGTATTGTGATATTTATATATATATATATATATATATATATATATATATATATATATATATATATATATATAGTTAATATAAAGGCATGACAACAATTTCAATAGTAATTATAACAATCGGCTAATAATATTAGCTCAGTACCGCGAATCGCCATCTGTCAATTTGTTTTACTAAGCAAAACTGCATTGCAATAATTTCAATCGTTCAAAAATTGCAGGAGGTACTAAAGTTACGTGACTCTCCCTGCATATAAAATCACATCGATAAAATCACCTGGTTGATGATTGATTCAGAGTAACCTTTCATAAAGACGTGATGCGTTCTCTGAATATGAAGATTAGGACGCAAATACTGCTTCGAAGATTTGTGGCAAGAATAATGGCTTTCTTCTGTTTTTTAAGGTCGCATCAACTACTAGGTCATTAGCGACCATTATTGCGTGTAACGGTATGGTATCTATAAGGATGATACGGTGTGATGATGATAATAGGGGTGTTAAAGGACGAACACAATATAACCTTGCCCGAGGCGGGACTCGAACCCGCGATCCTTCGGTCCGAGATCATTACCGCACTGCTGCATTAGCGATCTCGGCCATCCGGACCGGCTTTCTTCTGTTGGAAATGGTGAAATGTGTGATTTGACGATCTGTCATGTTCAGTGTATTTCATATTATAGAAGTGCAAACGTGGATTTTTAGCCCTCTGATCTGTAAAACACAGGTGCCCTTTCTTTTCAATCAACGTGTGTATACGCTAGGAAGAAAGTAAAAATACGAATTTCATGTTATGACTCATTTTAAAATAGTTTATAATTATTATAATTAACAGAACTCCTATGAAGCCTTTTAATAATGCTTACCCCTTAATTCACCAGTTACTAAGCGGGTGGTACCTATAATTCAACCACCACTTAAAAATTTAAAGCAATTATTTCAAAAATTAATTTTTTCGAGTTCGGCCAATTTTGCTGCCTGTAAACGATTTTAATGAATCATTATTTTACCTGCAAGACGCTGTTAACATAGATTGTCATGATGTTACGGGGGAAAACTGCAGAGGCGTACGTAGGAATTTTGTTAATTTTCATAAGGCATTACGTCGCTGAAAATTGTAGTTATAACAAACGGTAAAAATGACTTTTAATAGATTTAATAGAGTAAATAGATTAAAAGATGAAAAACTTGGTGCTGTCAAAATACCCTAATGCGCGGCAACCGATTTACCTCATCTGACAGTTTCACCGAAAACGCACAGAAACGACAAAACGCCCAGCTCCATTTTCAGACGCCGCGCAGGTGTCGGATGTGTCGCGGCTGCAGGTTTGAATTTCGTGGAAGTATCTTTTAAAGTCAATTTTATCGAAGACAATTATTTTTTTGAAAAAACTAGACATGCCATTCTTCATGAGCGTCAACACAGAATCTGTGTTGTTGTTTTTTTCGTAACGGGAGTTTCTGTATATTCTCTATAGGAAATTATTTCGCGAAATCTCCTTCAATCGCTCTCGAACTGACTCTTGTTCGACGTGTGACCTACAGAAAATTATTACAGAACACGTATTACAGAAGGACCTGAAACACTACAAATCATTTCTAAAAAAGAGTTACGTCTCGGGAAAAGTGAGAAAGCTATGAAACTTTTGAGCCAAGGTAATGTTTCTTCATGCATGTTCTCAAATGCTACTTACACCGTCAACGTGGACACGCAGTAGTTATTATTTATCGTTAGCTGTTATTTATGTAAATACTCTTAGAGAGTTGGAATGTAATGTCTGTGCCAACCTACGTGGTAAGGAAACTCACAAGCCGGGAGACGTAAGGAGAACGAAGCAGGCGGCCATTAATGTTCGATCGTGATCTAGTGGAAGAATACTATTGGATCATATCTGCAGTTTTGAAGTAAAATTTGATATATCTCAGGAATAGAGGTATGTAGATACAGGTAACGACGATAGAAGAATAAATAGTTAATGGACGTCATTACTAATAAAACTATTTCATTTCAGCTTTCTCCACTTTTTAATACTTATGATGTATTATTTTACTATTGGACTTGAACACTTTCATTATATGGCATTTAGTGGATTTTGTAAATTGGTGTCGCCATACCAATGGCGAATAATTGGAAAAACGACTCCTGAGAACGGACAGCAGGAGGTGCAGCGTTTAGAACGAGGCATGGTGGAGAGCCCAATTATAAGGAACTATGGAGGTGGAAAATCCATATAACGATGTCCGGGAAGACCCAGGTCGAATCAACGACCTGTGGCGGTAATATAACGCACTATGGAGGAAATTGTTGTCTGCACTTGGTCCCGAACAATAGCAATTTCCAAATTAATTGTGATACAGTAAGTATTGCACGGCCGCGGTAGGAACTTTGCTATTGAATCGTTGTGTCATTATTTTGCTTTTGAGTCAAAGCACTAAAGGGAAACATTAAAAAATAATATTTCGCAAGGCGTATACGGGGCAGAAATTCCGTGGGGAGATAATATTATCAAGGTTAGGGCAAGCGCGGTGCCAGCAAAACGGTAACTTGTGGTAGCTTAATGGGGGAAAATGATATATAGATCACATACATAGTCACAGATTTAGTTGAAATAAGAGAGAGAGAGAGAGAAAGAGAGAAAGAGAGAGAAAGAGAGAAAGAGAGAGAAAGAGAGAGAAAGAGAGAGAAAGAGAGAGAAAGAGAGAGAAAGAGAGAGACACAGACACACACACTTCATTGTTATCTAAAGAGTTGATATTTTGAATTCGTTACTCAATATCTTTGTAAAGGACATGAACATTGTTAAGATAGGACAACGCCTTTGTATTTGAAGGCAAGCGAATTGAACCAGCTTTGAGTAGAAGGATAGTAGGAAATTGTATAACTGGTAAATTAACTGTATTGTAATGATAATTGTCACGGCTTTCAAACTGGGACATGTAAAAAATTGTATTTTTTTATTCAGGTAGTGAATCTCAGTAGAGAGAGATTTCACTGAGTTTGTGTTATGACAATGGTAGTTAGGGAGTTGTAGACAAAATACTCTTGCCAGGGTAAAATTTTAATTGTGTGGGTTTGTACAGATTGTGAATTGGATTTGCATTTTGTTTTTGTTTTTTGTCATATTTCGTACAAGAGAGGACTCAAATTTTTTTCTATATTGCCTTCGTTATTGTACAAAGGGTATTTTGTGTATTTTTTTAAAATATATTTTATTTTTGGAAATTTTCTGGGTGTACAAAATTAATTTTCAAAGGTAAAGTAATCCACGATCATGTATATAGTATTTTTTTTTACTTTTGATAAAGACCAGATCAGTAGAAATCCTACGATACTATATATACCGGGTCAATAGTAGTGACCTAAAACTTTACCCTCCAACATTTCACAAGAAAATTAAAAATGTGGGAAGGTTTCATTACTGAATACATCACCAATAAAGATCAGTAATGCCTCTTGGATTAGAATTTCGAGGGCTAATCTGCCTGTCATAGAAATAAGGAATTCGTTCAATGAAATGGAATCGCGGAGGAAGCACAGGATTTTGAAAAAGCGTGAAGCAATCACGAACAACTCTGAAATTCATTCTCTATCACCAGAAAGCGAACCATTAATGATCCTAAAAAAAGACCTCGTGTCGATGTTGGAATTCATGGACATTAAGTACCATACATTTTACTGCCCCCTTTGCTCATAAAAAAATATTCCTTATAAAAGGAATCTTGCTTTTCTTGCTTTAAGTGTATTTTGTAAAGCTAATTTGTGTGTTCTTTAACTATTTTATAAATAGTTATCATATTATCATTTAGTAGTGAAAACAAATGTTTTTCTCATCCCTGTAAAATGTACTTAAATGACTTATTACCTTTCTCATGTCGACGACTCAATTTCTTTCCAAAGCTTTCGGTTGTTGTACCAGAAGGGCCGAGTCCAGACTATGATGCTCGTGATTTGTCCACCATATTATAATTTATTTACATGTTGGTCAAATGGAAAGCGACCCCCAAATAAATTTTATTCTACCCTGTTATGACTGTTAACCGTTTGGGAAGAGTTTTGAGTATCCGACCTCAGCAATATTGGGTACACCTCTCGTTAGGTTTAAACACATCCGTAACAGAAAAGTTCGATGCGAGTTTTCCAAGGCGCAAGGAGAATATTTGGCGTCCATGACTATGTGCTAAAATTAGTTATTTTTGGCGGTCAGAAGATGAACACCTTTATTCATTGGCGCAACACTGCGTGTAATCGTTGGGATTTAGACGATTTGAATTTAGCCCAGAGGTTTCATTTAGCCTCGAGAATATTTTACATGCAGTAAATCTACTAACATGGGGCAGCCGGCTTTACTTCCCCTCTGAAGGAAGGCGTACGAAGGATTTTTTCGCCCTTAATAATCTACGGCTTCGATCGGGTTTAAACCAGCGAACTTGGGTATAACAGTCCGGTACGCTGACCGTTTTATCGCTCGTTTTGCAGCACAGTTCCGTGTGTCCGCGAGTTGCAATGCTGCCACTCTTCCCTGATCTGTAGCTATCCCTATCCTTTCGGGCATCTATAGCTGATCTGTAACAAGGAAAATAAGGTCAGGAAAGGCAATGGCCGTTCGGCGCGATTTTGGCGTTATTTACTGCAATTTTAATGCAAGTATTGGTGTTAAGCTACTGCAGCATATATCTCGCGCGCTTGTACGTGGCAGTGGGATCCGACTCGTTCAAAGTTAAATTTCTAATAATGTCATTATTTGACGCGTTTAGTTTTGAACAGAAGTTTGCAGCTAAATTTCTAAAAGTCCTCTTCGAGTAGCGGTAGATTTAATGGTAAGTTAACGGTTACACCATCGCCGCCGCCTGATGATATGATTGAAAGGACTATTGAGGACAGGTAATGCAAGAAATCATAATCTAACCCACAATATTTTCAGTCGTGATTATTAGAGACGATTGTGTTTGTGCTTTCGCGAGTAGACAGTTGGATGGTGTTGCCTATTGTTGACCAACCGTCTCTGATGTGAACGACCTCTTCGATCCTTCGGATTCGTTGTTTTAGTCCATTGAAAATGTGTATGAAGGAACTAAACCAGTCTTCATGAATACTGCAATGAAATAGTAGTGTATAGTAGAATGCAGCACAACAATTCTTTACGCACCAAACCTTAGAAAAAAACTGCCTTTCCATAACGCGTCAGGGCAATAGTAAGATGGGCAAATCCTTCCACAGAATCTTTCTGTAGCATATCGTCAGCTTTATCTTAACCAGTATTTATTTATCGTATGGAAATATTTGCTGTGAGACGGCCCTTGGACCCAGGTTTGCCTTGAAGCCTACCATTAGTGTAGGACTAGGGGATATTTTTCAAACAGACGCGACCCATGGGCGCTCCCGAAGGTCTGAGCGCGATTCTACTTTCTCCTCCAGATGTCGGTCTCGGTTAACTACATCCGATCTCCTGACCGTGAGATCTCGCTACGACACGAAATTGGCGAAGGGATTTACATCTCGCGGGTACATGTCAGCGATATTTTGCATGCATGCCGTGGCTAAAGTGGAATTTTCCACTCTTTAAAATGTCCACTCCCCCCCCCCCATCAGTCAAAAGTGCAATTCGAATTTCCCGCGATTCTTTTCGAGGAGAGTTTTTCAAAAGATGGGTGAATGAGTAACAGAATACATGTTACAATACAAATTATGTAACCATTTCAAATAATTCGAAAACGTATGTGCTCTTTAAACACTTTCATTTCTTTTTCTTCCCCAAGCGTATGAAAAGTTGAAAATGTTAAATTTAAAGCGCAGCCTGGTTCAGTTTATCCTTTTTCTTTTGCTAATTCCCGATTTCTCAGATTAATGTTACTGCAGTAACATGGGCGTGAGCTTTGCTTCTTGTTCTGATAGTATTTCATCTTCTCCAGCACTTGGATTTCCAAATCCATTTTGATTCGGAGATTTTCCTGTCTCTGTCTCCTACAGGGAAGCAAAAAGTTATCTCTATTTCTGATATACAGGAAATCCCACCAACTATGGGCTTCACAGTTCGCTTCGAGTCGTCGCGGAGTCCACATTGCGCTCAGCTCTGTTCCGAACAGTGAAGTACCTGCAGTTAAGGCTTGTTTAAGTTATTCTAAGTATATAACGTACTTTCATCAACTGGAGTGCCAATTATTAGTGCTACCAATTACAGAACTAAATTCATAAACCATTGAAAGTGATTTAGTACCCAGCAACCCTGGCCTAGGACAAAGCATAGCCGGAGCCATGGCCGCTCTGTATAATCCAGACTGCGCCATGGACACCTCATTCATCACGTCACGGCCATCCCATGGTGAACATCAAAGCGGTGCTACACAAAAAGGCACCATTGGTCTTCAATATGCTATTCTCAATCAACATTCACCGCACGCGGGAGTCTAGGAAATTCCAATTCCGGAAAATCAGGAACTATCGACAATCGGCGTTAAGGTCAGAGTTCAGCAAACTGCCAGCGATGCAGCCCAAGGCGTAACAAAAACAGTGAGTGAAAACCACGATACTGCGGACAGTTCAACATATAGCGGAAAGAGAAGTTAATGACTCTGATGAAAATGAAAATATCCCTAAAAATACAATCAACAGTGCTAAAAGTGTATATTCAGTGCCAGTGGGTAATAGATATGCGCCCTTAGAAAATGGGTAATAGACCCTGATTCCAGGTTTAATTATATAAACATCACCCGAAGCCAAGATGAAAATGTAGATATTCCACCATAACAAAACAAACCTATCAGAGTTTAATAGAGAAATCAAAAACAATATTTTAATCAATTCACCTACACTATAATAAATAACCGTATAAAGCTAATGTTAAAAAAATAAGACTTCACAAAAACAATTAAATATCTATTAAATACTTAAGGAAATTTTCCCACCTATAAAGACCCCGCAACTAAGATATTCTCCATACTTTTTAAAAATGTTCATCAATCTTTATCAATAGGAAATCTTCGAGGATGCCAAAGAAAAGTGCCCTTCGCTAATCAGTGTTACCAGACTGCACAAAGACAACATTCCTATCCCAGTGGTATCTGGCAAGTTTAGCGGCCAACAGAGCATAGAAATTGTTTTACAAATAACGAAATTTTGCAACTTAAAAGTGAAAGCTGAAAAAAGACGTAGAACGAAAGGACCCATTCAATGCCTAAGGTGTTTAGACTTTGGTCATACTCGCTATAAAAGTAACCACACCTTTGCCTGTACTGCTCAAAAGATCATTATTCGGTTAATTGTCCAAATAAAATGCTCACCCCTGTTTGTAAGAACTGCAACGGGTGACATCGTGCAGACGTCTGCTCTGACGAATGCCTGTTCTACAAAAAACTAATTGAATCCCAACCTTCCAAACGGAGTTCATAATGGAGAACCACCATCCAAAACTTCACAACCAACGAATCCCAGAGAGAGACCCAATAGTAACACCTCATCTCGCTTAACTTGTCACAAATTTCCATATCTCCCACCCACAAACAGCATTTTACTTTCGTCCCAACTACAACTTCCAACTCGAATTCTCTTTATCAACCAAACCAAACCACCCATCACTAAGCAACACAAACTGTAATAATAAAAGCAATAATAATAATTCTTTCATACACTTCCTAATAAATTCCATTATAACTCATATCGTAAACATAATCAATTCTATCATCCCAGCAATAGTCAGTAATATACAAACTTCATTGTCATCTTACTTCAATAGCAACCATGGCAGCACAACACACTAACAACTTAATAACCTTCATGAACTGGAATGCGAATAGTATTTCCGAAAAACTTTCTACCAACCATCAACTTTTGCGATTGCCGGAATATATCCACAAAGGCTTTCAAAATAAAAGGCACACGGTCGGGATTTTTATTGACATCTCCCAGGCCTATGATAGAGAATGGCATACAGCAATGATCTACAAACTAACAAAGATAGGTGCCCATAATAGATCTAATCATATCCACCTACCTTAACAATAGAACGTTTTCAGTCTCCGTAAACAGTCATCATTCAAATCCGAGACCACTAAGTGCAGGTTTGCCACAGGGTTCACCACTATCCCCTACACGTTTTAATCTATGTGTTTCTGACCTTCCAAAATTAGACAACATTCAAACGGCCCAATTCGCGGATGATACGGCAATTTTCCTAGCCGGAGATTTTGCTAGTACATATCTGAAACTCTCTTCAATTGTATCTCAATCTTTTAGACCGGTGGGCTGCATATTTAAAAATCAAACTTAATCCCACAAAAACAGCTATCAAAATATTTACCTTAAGACCCTATACACCTCCATCACCGCTCACAATAAATAATGAACCCATTAACTGGCTACCCCCAAATAGTACTGTAAAATATCTCGGGCTTAATATAGATACTAAACTGAACTGAAGCCAACACATCAATAGTAAAATACAACAAGCAAAAAAATAAGCAACATCAACTAAAACCCATCATTAATCGATCTCCCGACCCATTCTCAACAGCCATAACCATCTACAAAACCATCATTAGAGCACTTCTCGTCTACGTCTGTCCAGTATGGATTTCCGCAGCAAAAACAAACCTCAAAAAGCTTCAAATAATCGAGAACTAGTTTCTTAGAACTATCACTAATGTTCCTTGGTTTGTCACAAACTCACAGCTCTACAAAGAATTCCAAATGAACCCCATACAACACCACATAACGTATCTCTCCACCCAGTTCTATTATTCCATACCTCAAATTCCTCTCCTAGCCAACTTCAGACTCCGAAAAACTCCTCACGGAACCAGGATTAAAAATAGATATCCATACCATGCATTCCTAGTCAAATTTTCCGAAATAGATTATTTTTAGAGGTGTCTGCAAAAGATTTCCTCGTCCAAATTAGTATGTAGTTTATTTTTAGGTAAATTAGAATGTAAGCCTTCACAACATATGCAAGTGTATTAAAAGTACTGATCTACGTATGCTCTGTAAAAATGAAATAAATAATAAAAAACTATGGGCTTACTCCATAATTTCTAAACGGTTCCCGATATCGATATGCAGTTTTCGCTCAACAATGTGGCATCATGGAGCAATGTGCCGTAGTATGCTAATGTGAATCATGTGCCGTAAAGATATTGTTCGAAATATTTTTATTTTCCGAAAAATGTAATCATCTTTAATTTTTTAAACGGGACCATGTATTTATCTCACTAGCAATACATAGATCATAAATAGACGAACGCAATGATGTAACATGTTATTGTTTTGATAGTATTTTGAGTATGAAATATTAATTTCTGTCACGTGATTTTAAATTAATTATACAAGATTTCCTTAGCAACCCATCTCTCTCCTTTGGGGAAGGTTGCAGCACTTTTACGGGGAGAGCCGCGAAGGACGCGTTTGCCCAAAGCGACAGTTGCGGCTACAGGACAAAATACTCGTTTAATTTGAAATCTGAGGTAAGAAAGTGTACTTTTATGCACAACATTTTATCAAAATATTAACATATGTTACATCATTGCATTCCTTTTTTTTATGATCTATCTATTGCAAGTGTGAAAAATATATGGTTTCATTTAAAAAATCAAAGATGATTCAATTTGTAGAAAACTAAAAATATTTCAAACTATATCTCTACACCATATTACGTGCCCCATGATTCCGCATTGTTGAACGAAAACTGAATGTCGATATCGGAAACCGTTTATAAGCTATGAGGGTGGCCAATAGTTGGTGGGACTTCCGGTATAAGGATTAAGTGGCGCTATTTCTGTGGCTAAAACGTGTTCAAGTAGGTTTAACTCTTGCAGTATCTACTTTTCTACCAGTAAGTTTTGGCTTCTTCTTTAGCACTTGACTAAATCAACTCTAGGTGGCAGAATGTCACGGATAGCACTTCTAGCTACACTAACGTGTAGTTTATTAAATGGGCTTTACTCTCAAATGTGTTTGCAGTTTGTACCACACATATTATCTACAAACGTCTACATATTGTCTACAAAATTGTAGACATATTGTCTACATACACATTATCTACAAAAATGTTTACGAGTTTGTTTCCATGAAGAAAGAATACTTTGGTATTAAAAATGCGAAAACTATGGCAAAATGATTTTTCGCAGCTTTTTATGACTAATTCAAATATGTGAGGAACGAAAAGCGTTTATTCGAAAACATAAATCAAGCACCCTTGTGTGTAGTTGCCGAGTATAATTGCGTAACCATTTTCTGTTACTCCTTTCTTTGTGTCTCAGTAGTGTCCAAATTTTGTAACACGGTATAATGCGAGACACTATCGTACGTGTTCAAAATTGTTCTTGTCAATACCGAAAGCAATCACACTCACGCAATCAAACAAAAACATATTTAAATACAAATGTGAGACTGTTTAAGAAAACACATAATCGTAGTATTTAATATTACCATTTTCGTTATTTTTAAAATTATCTCTTTGTAGATATTGTTTATTCATAGCAATGAAAATAAAACTGAAATAGCGAGGGAGAAAAGCAATCTTATTGGACTTTTTAATGTACAAGAGTTAATTACTCATGTGTGTGCAGAAGGGGGCGTTAATACCCGCTCTGCGATAAACAAGGCAAAGGACGGAGTTGGCTGCGTATCTCACGCAGACGTATCGTACGGCCCGCAAGGCCGATGGTCTGCTGTTGATGTACACGCTCAATTGTACATGGTCAATGTCCTTCGAAGGAATTCCGCGAATATAAACTACTATGTTGACTACTACAACACAGAAAGTCTATGAAGTGCATATCTGCATGAATGAAATAAAATGGCACTAAGTAAGATATTTCTCATTAGCATATAGACAAATAGAAGATTTACAGCATGGGAGCTCGTACTGATATGATAGGGCAAATCGCATAGTCTCTCTCTCCCGTCTCCCCCAAGGCAACAAAAGTGTAGTAACTAAGCCAACATTCTGATATTCAGTCAGTGAAGAGGGCTTGCCTAGAAAAAGTGTATTCTTCTTGCGTGCCCTTCAAAAACTGATACGTAGTAACAGAACATTCCATCCTAAATTACTGCAAAAATCTGCGGACAGACTGCCCCAGCTTCGGCGCAGATTCTGAGAGGGCAAGGTCAGTCGCACGACATCTTTCGACATCCGCTCCGGGTGAGGTGGTTCACAGCATCAACATGTCACTGCAGTGCCTCTGACCGGGAGATCCTAGGATTCGAGACCCGACGGTGGCAGGATTGACTAACTATATCGCTATGTCGATTCAGCCGCTGTCTGGAGGAGAATTCTAGTGGCCTGTTGCTCTGATCGGTAGTTTGTCTAGTTTGTTGCAGTTTCTCCGATCAGCAACAGGCAGATTGCCAAAGCAATTGAACAATTGCCAGAGCAATACCCTAACAACCGGGCTACGGACCGCGCGCGATCTTTCCTTTCTCATGTTCAATCCTCACATCTTACTCACACATATTCACGATTATATGATTTACTTGTTCACCTGTACTATTCACTTGTATGAAAATAAACAATTTGCTCTGAAAAACATATATTTCGGATGTCGTGAATTCCATTGTTATCCTTATGGCAAACCTAACCAAAGACTTTATAAGTGGTTTAATGATCGAGCGGCGATAAGAAGTACGAGGGCCTGTGGCCCGGGGGTCTTTGACCCGAGCCCTTTTTGTCGCTCGAGGTCATTATAACCAGTTAACGCCCGAGGAACACATATGAATTAATTTTTTATTTAATTGTTTTGATTCAGATTTACTTATTAACTAGACGTTAATTTGGCTAGCTTTGTCTTTCCATATTTCCCTTCCATAATTACCTTTCACAATTCCCTCCATAAGCGAATACAACATTCTGTATAACTGTTCAACTGTTTTCGTATTTCCCTATTAAACACTATCCTCTCGATCCAGGTACGTTACGCAGTATATTATTTACAGTTCCGTATCGAAGGCAATAACAGGTAATAAAATATTACTACAAATAAAAGTTTTTTAATGCAGCTATACTGCTTGAGGGGAGGAGATCCTCCTGCAGATCTCCATCTACTGTCAGCTATTGGAACTAAACGAAACGGCGCCTGCTAAGCCCACAATACGCGCATGAATCTTGGGACAGGACGTATACTTCGATTTATTTCCTAAGTCTGTTGACGTCTGATCAGCTGTTTGGTGTCATCCAATCGGGAGCTTAAACGTCATTACTGTAAGTGTCATCCAAGCTCCCGATTGGATGACACCGTAACAGCTGATTTACGTCAACAGACCCTATGTTTGAAATGAAGTAAAGGAATATGCGCATTATCTCTGACACCTGTGACAGCACCGTTGGCGAAAGCCCGATGGACTGGCGGAAACCCAGGTGATAGGGCAAATCGCATAGTCTCTCTCTCTCCCTCTCCCTCCCTTCTCCCCCAAGGCAACAAAAGTGTAGTAACTAAGCCAACATTCTGATATTCAGTCAGTGAAGAGGGCTTGCCTAGAAAAAGTGTATTCTTCTTGCGTGCCCTTCAAAAACTGATTCGTGTGATAACTAAGTAAGCGGTGCTATGCATTTCCGAGCTTCTTTTTTAGAATTGTTAGTTTTTTAATAGTGTGAAAATGAGTGAGCTACATTTTTTTGCTGTGAAAAATGAAACTTCTGATGTGTCTCTCTTTGAACAGTGCCCTTTAATTGCGAGATATGTGGTTATATTCAAGAGTGATGTCTTGATTTCCACAAAGTCAGAGCGGATAGAACATTCGATGCTCTATACAATATGCTAGATCAGCAAACCTTTTGCGCCGAACTGTATGAACACCCCCGGTAATGACAGAAGAATTAAACGGTCTATAGGCAACAGTCAAGCAGATACTAAAGATACTCAAACTGGATGGAACTTCAAATCTCGCCTAATTGAATTTGTTAAAGTGCTAGGAAAAGTTTACTAGTTCTATTTACTGGGATTTGGCGAAATGAGTCTAGGAAGTGGAATAATATAACAATTAAGGAAGATACTGGATATATGTGTCTATTGGAGGACTTTGAATATATTTTTTGCTTTCTGGTATTAATGAAGTGTTTTCGAAAACAAGTATTCTTTTCGAGATTTTTCGAGCGAAAGCTAATGATATAGGTATCTGTGCTTACCGTGCTTTTGAGGTAAAAGACATTTTCAAGAAGTCAAGAAGTGACGCAGTAAATGAGCATCACTTCGAGGTAGCTCTCACTATAACGAGACATTTCTCCTACAAAATATAAGTTGTATTGACTCTGAAGACCCCAAACAAGTTTCCGTCAGTTGTATTTTAATACCATTGATTAAAACACAAATGGGAGTAAGATGTCAAGCCCTAAGAAAATTATCATCCCGAAAATACTATACTACAAACATTCAAGATTTTTCCAAGGTCTTTCCTACTGATGCATTTGCATCGCTAATGAATAATTTTCCCGGATTCTTTGACTGTAAGAGCCTTAAAAATAAACTAATAACAAATTTGCAATATCCATGGTCTCCAGTGGAACTGTGCAAAATTTCAAGAGTTAGTAATTCACTTTAAGGAAGACATTAGCAAATGCCTTCACAGGATTTGCAAGTTAGCATGATTGTTTGCGACAATACCTGTTTCTACAGCAAGTGTTGAAAGAAGATTTTTAGCACTAAAAAGTATAAAAACTTTTGCCGAAACACTATGGATCAAGATAGGCTTTCTCTTGCACTCATGTCAATCGAGTAAGAACTATTGATGCGGTTGAAAATAGATCCAAAATGGCATGATAAAGTCCTGGAAGATTTCGCAACAGCGACGAGGCGAGTTCTTCTGCCAGTAATGATGTCCGCAAAGGTAACGAATTTCGTTTATACCTGCCTGTAATACAATTTCTATGTGTTTGGTGTAATATAATTGAATATGCATGACTTCTTTCCTCCTCTTACGAATCCTGCACGAGCAATCACTCCATACCAGATTTTTTTCATTTCTCTAAAGTATGGTGTAGTCGGAAAAACTGTCTTCTGAAAATTCGAAGACTGAAATTCGTCTCTTGAGGAGGTAAACTCTTCTCTTCAAATATCGAATCGAGCACGAATTGAAGTGTTGGGCAGAATTAGATGAGCGTCATTACAGGTCGTGAATAGAGCCGCTTATAAATATGATAACAGTCCGATTTCCCTTAAAACTCCTGAAATTTCAAAAATTGATTACCTTCGAAAATGCTAATCGTTTCTCGGGCTTTGTTTCAGAAGACACTTTGTCAAGAAATTACTAAAAAAATTGTTGGAGACAGATTGTAATGTTTTAATAGCTGCTACAAATAATCCGAGAAAATCTGTGCTGTTGAATTGCATTTTACTAGTTTATTTCCTCGAAAACCTTATAATGCAAGAATTCTAATATTAAGTATATAATAAGTACAACCATAATAAGTGAAAGTATGTACTGAAAATTATCAAAATTTTCTGATAATATTACGGTATCTATTTTTATTCGATCTGGTTTAAAATTGTACTCAATCGTTTCATTGATTAAATTTGCTTGCCTCAGCTGCGGTGGAGGCTGCGGGCGCTTCGTCTTCGGGCGGCTCCACACACTCGGCATTCGCCAAGTTGCGAGCGACAGCTCACCCAATCCCGAGCAGCTGGTGTGATCGGCGAATGTTCGCTTCCTTTCATGAGTACAAAAGACCGACACGCGGTGAGTAGGGCGGGATTCGGCGAGCGGTGGCTAACAACTCGCCGATCATCGAATGTGTGGAGCCGCCTTTAATCCCACTAGAACTTGGAAAGTATGTTTGAAGTAAACGTGTGTTATTTAGAATTGTTAACTATATTTGAAGAAAATTTGTATAATGAATAACATTTTCTTGTGTTGTAGGTCTCATTGTCATTGAACTCTGAAAATTGTATATATTAGAATAATGGGACAGGCCATTACACTTTCAAGCGCTGCCAAACTACCGCGTGGTATATGGATAAATTGCATGGAAAGATAATTTCCTTGAGTTTGAATCTGAGTTCGAATCTCGACGCCGAGAAAAAATAGTGGTAAAAAATGCACATACTTTCACGCCCGTATTTTTACGCGAAAAGTACTCAAATTTTCGAAAAATTGTACATTACCTTGTATCAAAATCTATCTTTAAGGAACAGTTTTAATTAAGGGAAAAATCTCTGTCTTCATAATTGTAGTGGTGGGAAGACACCTAAAAGTTTTGAATTTCTGAAATTTTCGATAAATGGGTTGTCAACGAAAATGAGATCTGCACTATTCTCCTAAACGTCCTAAACTATTCCATTCACACACTCCTTACCCTATCCAAAAACAAAATTTAATCAAAAACGATGGAGCCATTTTTTTTGAAAATGTCGTAAAAGTAACATTGGGATTCATGGGGCCGCGAGGTCAGCCAGATCGATCAGGGAATATCAATTGTGGAGAAAATCAGCTGAACGTTTTAGCCGCTAGAATCGCCCACAGACGGACGGACGGACGGACGGACGGACGGACGGACGGACGGACGGACGGACGGACGGACGTTTTGCTGTCATTCGATTTTTCAGTATCAAAGACCCACAAAACATATATTCTGGCTACATCATGTGTTAGGGTTTTTTTTCTAAATTTAGCAACTGGATTGATTCACTCTTTCGTTTCCAGGGCTCTGTAACAAATGTTTTTCTGCCAAAAATTCGCCGTTTCTTCAACATTACATTACTCTCCCTCTACTTTATAGCGAGAAAATAAATTTACTAGTTGGAAACTCTTTCTGCGGATTGTTCAATATGAAATATAATATAATTGTGTAGCCCCCAAAAACAATGCAAGTAAGTATGTGATGTTGTAGCCCCACTAGTTAGTTAATGTTTTGGCAAGTACGTATTGTACGTATTGTACGTGTGTCTTGTGTTTCGCGCCTTATATCCGTACTTGATTAATCGGGAGCTCCAATTTCCATTTCCAGAATTGTTGATCACTGCGTCTCGGCTTCATTTGATTCTGTCAGCAGTGTCAAATTCCAGCAAATTCCTATTCCGTCTGCCGATGCACGAAGAGTCAGATAAGCGTCCAGTTGTAATCAGTGTTTGCTCCAGGTGAGCCTGGCCCAGGCCTGGCCTCTCGCCGGGTGGCCTGGGGCGCCAGCGCGGAGAAGGCTGAGAGCGCAGGACAGCCCCGCAATGCGATGCGATTTTCAGCTACAGTTTTTTTTAAAACCATAGGCGTGAATAAAAATTTGAAAACAGGGACCACAAATTTTAAGAAATTGATTGAAAGTCATATGGTAAACCAACAAAATAAATTCATGAACTGAATATTCAACCAGCCGCTAGGATGGCTCATGGTCAGCGTACTAGCGACATTAGCGACAGCTACTGCCCGAGTTGTGGTCGCGGGATCGATATATTCGATCGGGATCGAAAGGAATACGTCGCCACATGTCGGTCTTACCGCCAACTATGGGAGGACTAGGCCCAGGCGTGAAGTCGATAAATTACATAACTCAAAAGAGTGGAGATGGTTTGACTCTACGTTTTAATGCTGCGTTTCATGGGCGAGGGTATTAATTTAGTGATTTTTAATATGATTAAAATTGAAGAAAGGAAATAATTCGCTTAAAATAATCATTGACAACTGCCCTATAGAACAAGTAACAAATTTAAATATCTTGGATGTATTATACATGCAGAACCTGCATGTATTAACCTGCTAAACAGAATGATATGCCAAAGAATATAGACAGATTTTATATTTATTAAGAATTAAATATTTGATTTCGATTCAATTTTGATTTGCAAATTGAAGCTGCATCAGCAAAAAATTTTTTAAATATTAATTAATGAAATGCATGCTTAGCATTTGCGAGTGTAAAGGGGTACTTTTACCTTTAATTTCAATAATTAAATGATATTCTTTTTAATTAAACAAAGTGAGCATATTATTTTTAATCATTCAACTTAATCTTTGACACGTAGTTTATTTAATTTATCAGCCTACTATTTTTAAAATCTCAAACCTCTGGTGGGAACATGAATTAATCGCCTCTTGTGTATTTTCGTGCTTCACCAATACATTAAATATTTACATTTATTGAATTGACGATGTAATAGCACGTAAATTGGTGTTTTAAGGCGTTTTGTCGATATTTAAAATGTTTAAATGGTAAAAGCAATGTCATTTGGTTAGATACACATTCGTGTATTGGAATTCGACATCTTGGTAGAAAATATTAATTCGTCACAGATTTAATTTATAATATCATTTTTAATATGCTTTTGTCTTGCTCGTTCTATTAATATCGTGCCCTACAATGATACCTTCATAAGGGGTAATAACATTTGAAATATTTAAAATGGTTTGTTAAATCTCAATTCCGCCTCTCTCAATTTGTTTGAGAAACTCAAATATCCAATTTTAAAAGAAATATTCCTTAACCCCGAGCTCAAAGCGTAGTCTACGTATCTGAAATTCGAGGCGTTCTAGAGTGAGAAACTATTCATGATTTGGGCGGCATTCATTCAATACGCAGGCAATACGTTTTGCGGAATGCGATTAATTTCATTGACATTTTTTCCACATTTATCAGTAAATAATTTAATTTTTATCATTTTAATCAGTAAATAATTTTAATTTTCCTATCGAAATCACGCGAACCAGTGTCATTGAAAAGTTCCAGAATAATGAACCCTTCCATAGCTCCACTTGCCCCCTGAGAGAAAATATCATTGGTACTATTACTTCTTTCGACATATGAAATTTGCAATATATCATAATCAACAGTTTCCTTCCTAGCCAATAAATATATAGCAATGCAAGTCGTACTTTTGATTAGAGAAGATAAAAAATTAATAATACAGCTTCAGTTCATATTCGCCATAAAACTGCTTTTCTCGGCGTTATTAAATTTACCAAATATTTTGTTTATATACTAATAACACTTAAGCGAAATAAATATTCAGACGGCGGTTTTAATGGCTGTTTAGAATAAAAATGAAAGTTTGAATCTTTAAAAACTGCCATAGTTGCTGTGAGAAAGAAATTGTTACTGTAATTATCCCACGAAACTACCAATGAACGTTCAAGCACGTTTTTGTTGTTGTTGTTGTTGTTGTGTTTTTTTCTTTTATATATATAATATATATTTATATAAGAAATTGTAAAGACAATTCTTTCGCCCCGTCGCACCGTTTATCGCCTCGAGGCGCTACCTAGACCGCGATACCACCTCTGCTCTGGGCATTAAGCGTATGAAGCGAACAATCGAAGCCAGATATTCCAAACCTCTCTTTTCAGTATTCGAAATATGCGCTAGAACGGTCGGAATGGATTCACATATTGTGCCTGAGATGAACATTTTAATATAGCATTTTGTCAGAATTACAAATTGATTGCTAAAATTTAGTTTAATTGTTGCTAAAGTGCTAAATATTTATTGGTCTATTGACAAAAATTCTGGACTGAAAATCCCCGCTCAGAAATATTTTTCTCAGGCAAAGTCTCTTCTTTGGCTGGGAAAGATGACGTTATTTTCTCCTCAT
>BOPP01000004.1:846235-903467 GCA_017312745.1 Gryllus bimaculatus | reverse complement strand
AAGGTCGGGGACGTGCAGCTTGCTACGCTCGGCGTTATCAGTGAGACACCGTTCTCCTAAGGTGAAAACAGTTACTGATAAACGGGTGATAGTGTGTGTCCAGTGTGGTGCAGTGCTCCGCGCATTATCAGTGAGACCCGCGTTCTCCTAAGTACATCAGTTACTGATAATCGGTGATATTGTTGTGTCCAGCGTGTGCAGTAAGTCCCGCTTTCGGTCAGGGAGCGATTACGGCCCGCCTCGGTTACGGGGCACAGGAATGGCGGAAGGGGGAGAAGCTACATGCAACTACCAGCGGCCCGGAAATACGCTGGGCTGAATACCACCAGCAAAGAGACAACTGCTGAATGCGATCATACCAGTGCCAAATCCAACAACTGCAACAAGACCTCCAAGAAGCACACTTAAGTTCAACGCTATGAACATCGACGCACTTTACATCACGCAAGTATCGCAGCAGAAGACACATTGAAATGGCTGAGCAGGCCGCGTTCCTCGAGAGCAGTGGTACTTCCAATCAACTAAAATCAGGTACAGTGCAATTCTACTTTCCTAACTGAATGGTAAGTTGTTGCTCTGTAATAGCGTAAACGACGTGACAGCGGTGGTATAGTAACCCACACAGCAAGCGTCCAATACGAGTGAAATAAAAACAAGCAACAGGTTTGAAGGACTGCAATAAGCATTATAAACACTCCGCAACACGAAAAGAGCCACAAGCAACGATTATGGAATGAAGATACAGCTCCAACAAAACTGCCGCTTATACTTTTTCCTAATTGTGTACAAGTGCCTCGTTCACAGAGTCACTACGTGAAGCATCGGGAAAACTAAATTTACATATAAAATGTACCACAATGAAGTAAAAGTCAACCCAGAGACAATAGATAAAGCTAACAGAGCAGTTATAAATTCCTAAATGAAAAAAAGCAAATGTACAACGTACTTACTAAAAAAAAGAAAGAGCATTTCGAGTTGTCTTAGGCACGTACACATTGTTAAGGCGAGGTATTCAAAGTGACTTGAGGACTTGTCCATAAGTCAGGAAACATTCATAACATTCGCATAGATTGACAAAAGAGCCAACTGCCTTTTCTACGTCGACTAGAACCACGGCGGAATACGCAGATATCTACAAATTTATCTACATAATGCAATGCCCAAGTCATGTTCGAACGCGTATAAAAAGAATCAGAAATAGTGGTAATGCTATAGGATGCCAAAGTACAATTCATAGTCGTGCGTACTGGGCAAACGAAGTCCTAGATGTGTGAAATGCGGGAAGAAGCACACTTCGCCGGAAATGGTTGTAAAAAAGATAAAACAACAAAACGCAAATATGTGATTTGCGGGCAAGGGACACCAGAAACTACAAAGGTGCAGAGTATAAAAGAACTTTCAAAGAACTACCCACAAGTGATCGACAAAAAAATTCGAGGTAAAAAAAACACATACGCAGAAAAGTACAAACAGCTATGGAAGAGTTTCCAGGGTTAAACTCTTAACCAGAATGCCGTCGGATTCCTTGCAAAATACTAACGCCAGATAAAAATGTTCGATCGTATACCAAGCTTTAACAATCATCAGTAGAATATCGGAATGTATTACTAAATCGATTTCAAGATTTGAAAAAATACTTAACAGCAAGCAGATACAGATACGTCAGTGCTAATCTGCTCATGATCCTTATTTCAAATTAAACTGAATTTGTATAAACATCGTGGCATTTATAAGATAGCAACATGGAATGCAAATGGCCTCTACAGCAACAAACAAGATTTAATTTTAATTCCTTCAAATTCTAAAATGACATTATGGTTTAAATTAGGAAACCATTTACAAGAAATCGATTTCCAATCCTGGCTATGTGACTACACCTACCAACATCCAGATGGTACTGCTCATGGAGGAACTGCCATATTATACGGAAATCAGAAATCAAACATCAATGAACTAAAACATACAAATTTGAATACCTGCAGGCAACTCTGTCCAACTTCAGAATTTATGCGGCCATAACGTAACTGAGTGTAACTGTCCACCTAAGCATAAATTTCGAGGCAATGTTCGAAAACATATTCTTCAACAATATCGGAACAAGATTCTTAGTAGGTTGGCGACTAACAATGCAAAACATGTGGCACTGGGGGTCAAGACTAAATACAACCCAAAAGGGTAACGCCTTTAAATTGTGTTTTAGCATATTTACAAAGTGTCCAGGAGAACCACATATTGCTACTGAAGAAACAAAATACCTGGACCTCTAAGACTTCTTCATATTAAAGGTATTTCAGTTGATAAATTCGTATAGAACCAATCATGATATGTCGTCAGATCATGTGCCTGTAATACTGACTATCAGCTCGTAGTGTCACACAAATCCTCACCTGCAAACTCTACAACAAACTCACAGACTGGAAAATTTCGGTGAAATTATAGATAGTAGAATTACTACTAATGTGCACTGCTAACCGGAAGATATCGAAGAAGCCACATGAAACATCTGACTAACTCCATTCAAAATGCCGCTTGGACTCAACGCTCAAATTGTTCAATAGTAAGCCACTCATCAATTCCATGAAACATAAGAGAAAAAATCAGAGAGAAGGCGGCTACGGAGTATTTTGGATGACACCAGGCACTCTGAGACAGAACAACTTCAATAGAGCTCCAGAAGCTGAAAGGATTATTGAAACAACTGCAGAAATGATCATTTGCACAATTATGTACAGTCACTAAAGCAATGCAACAACAACTATTCGATCTGGAGGGCTAGTAAGAAAATAACGCCACATTGTAAATAAACAGAATAATAAAATTAAAATTAAAAAAAATATTTTTCCAATAATGTATACTAGTCATTTAGTAGAATAGTACATTTTGGGTGTTGAACAGAATGGCTGTCGCACGAGAAATAGAGGATGCAAAGAAATATTACTAATTGATAGCGTAATTACACTGGAAGTACGAAATCACTATCGCATCTCTATGTAGACTGGATAGATTACACAAAAATCTTTCATTCGGTGCCTTATTCATGGTTTCTAAGTGTCCTCGACTCATTTAAGATCGATCGAAAACTGGTAGGTTTCTTGAGGGTCTGCATGACAAAATGGAAAATTCATTTGCAGATTAAGAAGGGAACCTGCTGTTACGCGACGAAAGACATTGCAATCTTTGGTTAAGAAATACTCTGGAGTTTGTATCTAACACCGGTTTTTTAACTTACAAAACGAGATCGATATTTTCAAGAGTTTCAACAATACAGAGTGTATGGAGTTTGGGATAAACAAACGTGCTTCCCTTCGTTATCCACGGGCGAGTCCAAAAGGAGAAACAAAATAAGCAAATATCTGGTGATTCGAATATTAAAAATCTTGGTACTGAGGACTCCTACAAATATCTGGATTGCTAGAATTGGTGGGAATTTTCGATTCAGACTTTAGAAACAAGACTGTACAGAAAGTGCTATCCAGAGTAAATAGTCTGCGAATCATGTGTCAATTCAGTAAGTAAAATAGTTGCTATTAATACATGGGCTATTCCCATAGCAACTTACACAATTTCTGTAATAAAATGGATTGATACATCCTTATAGATTTTTGAGAGGAAAATAAGAACAGCTCTTACAAAGCATCGACTACACCACCCTCAGAGTTCAGTGCAGATGTGGTACTTACCTCGCGGTAGTGCAGGAAGAGGACTACTTAACTTGGACGCACTATGCCGACAGTAAGATCGATCTATCGCTTATGTTCATGTTATGTTAATGTATATGCTCTAAGCTTATGTTTACGTTTGCATTGTGAATGGGCCTTAAAGCAAAGCAAGTAATCAGCAATGATCGAGCTTGAATTCTGTGGGATAGTCCTAATCATCATTGATCGAACAGTGGAAGCAAATAGACAAGATATTGTTCAGTTTGATAGAATATCTATAACAATATTATACATTATTGATGCTGCGGTCCTTGCAGATGTCAGACATGAAACAACTGTTGCTGAAAAGAAGAGGAAATACCAACCACTGGATGTTGAATCGAAGGACGTGAATGGACTGCGAGCAGTGAAAGTGCTTCCAGTAGTAGTGTTAGCAAATGGATTGGCCACCAAAGAATGGCGAGAGACCACAACGAAATTAAAACTGAGAAGTATTTGTGGACCATTCAAAAGCTGCATTATTGGGAATAGCAAACATAGTCCGTAAATTCATAAGCCTAAATTGACGCATAGAAAAAAATTCTTGTTCCACTTTACGCGCAAACCATTGTTGCCTTGGTGATTTTGAAAACCCCGATATCAATGTAGATCTAGAGAAAAAGGGAGAGAATAATAATAATAATAATAATAATAATAATAACAATAATAACAATAATAATAATAATTCCGAACGAGATCCTGAGGATAATTGTAAAAGAATACCCAGAATGCCTTTTGAAAGACTTTAACCAGTGTCTTGAACAAGGGAAATTCTATAAGGGTTGGAAACATCAGAAGCTAATTCTCATGCAGAAAGGTAACAAGCCAATCGATCGGACTTCTTCGTTCAGACCTTTGTGCCTGCTGGATACGATGAGCAAATTACTGGAGGGTTTGCTCCTTCTACGACTAAAGAGACATGTCCAATTTTCAACGAGACAATTTGGATTTAGAAAGGGACCCTCGACAATAGACGCGATCTCAGAAGCAGTCCACCATGCAGAAACAGCACAAAGGAATAAGAGTTTTTGTGCCTTGGTTGCGATTGACATCAAAAATGCCTTTAATTCTGCCAGCTGGAAAGACATCACACAAGCTCTAGTAGCTAGGAAGATCCCTGAATACCTTGTGAGGATCCTGGAGGACTACCTCGGTGAGAGGAAAATAATCTACACTAACGGGTATAGGATTGAGGAAGACATGACCTGCGGTGTTCCACGGGAATCAAGATTGGGCCTCTTCCTGTGAAATACCCTATATAACGACCTGCTGAATATCGAACTCCCAAAGAACTCGAGACTCATAGGCTACGCCGACGACACACTGATTATATGCCATAGTGACAACACGGAACTACTGTAAATGAAGACCAACGAAAGACTACACAGGGTTAAAAGGTGGTTGGACCAAAGAAACCTCCAGATGGCTGGTGACAAGACGGAGGCCGCGTTGATTACAAACCGCAGAGCATTCCGCCCCCGGTGATCCGACTGGGGGAGGAACTTATAGAATGGAAACGGCATATTACATACCTGGGGGTGGAAATTGATTCACGACTGAGCTTCGGACCCCATATTACAAAATCAGTAGGAAAAGCCGCAAAGACTGGATCAAATCTCTCCACACTAATGCTGAACTCAGGAGGTCACAGTGAAAGCAAAAAGAAGGTTAATTTCCGCCGCAGTGCACTCAAAAATGCTGTATGCCACCCGTGTGGGCAGATGCGCTAACTAAAGAGTCCACTCCACGGAAATTCACACACATCCAGAGGATGGCCCTAAGGATAATCTCAGAATATCGCACGGTATCCGACAGTGCAGCCTTAGTACTGGCCAGTGTCCCCCCAGTGGCCCAGGAAAGGAGAACAATGTACCTGAGGACGACAACAGACAAACACCAACCCCTGTCACAAAGACAATTAGACAGTATCACAGCGGAATAGAGAAACGATCTCCTGAACCAGTGGCACCTGGGACCTGGAGTACAAAGGTAGATGGACACAGCCTCGTCCCTAACATCAAGGATTGGACCAGTAGGAACCATGGCACAATGGACTTCTACTTGACGCAAGCCTTCTCAGGGCATGGCAACTTTCAAGCATATCTATACAGATGTAAAATCGCTGAAAGCCCGATCTGCGCACTATGTCATGAAGAAGACGACAACGCTATGCACACCATATATAGTTGCAAAGCTTGGGAGGAAGAAAGAACAGACTGCTATCGCAAATTGCGACGGGAATTAACGCCTGAAAACACAGCCCAGACTATGCTGCAATCCAGAGACAACTGGAAAAGTGCGAGACTTCGTGGCTCACGTACTAAAACAGAAAGCCACTACTAAAAGCAGAGAGAGCTAAAATACCATAGCGACCATCTGAAGAGGAAAGCTCATGCTCTCAGCCAATCTTCTGCGTGAAGTAATGTCTCAATGACGGTCCCGCGCAGAAGATACCACGGCCCATGTGAATCGAGCAGGTTAGGTTTTAGTCGGTATGCCACGCTGGAGTGTCCGACATAACCGGACTTACCGGTATGCGTAAAGCATTTCCCCCTCCTCGGCACAAAAAATAATAATAATAATAATAATAATAATAATAATAATAATAATAATAATAATAATAATAATGTCATGCGAACTTTGAAACATTTTTCTCTTCACATTTATTTAACTGATCTGGCGGAAAATAAATCAGGGAAACGTAAATGGAACTGGAAACCCTGGAAATGCCAGGGAAATGTTTCAGAAGAAGTGGCCATCCAGTATTAATTGTATCATTAAAATTATTTAATTATCCTTGTACTTTATGTTATTTATTTGCTAGTAAAATAAGTAATTTGTAAATAAAAAATGATAGAAAAGGGGGCTCAGTGGGAAACGAGAGGGACAGAAATGTATTTCCCCCCCCCCCTCTTGTTTTAGACTGCGCATGCCTACGACTAGAGTATTCAATAAATCAACAAATGAGACTAGCAAGTGATCTCAAAGCAAACCCTGCAAACATGGCCCTTTGCTTGAGGGACATGTGGCACATTAAAGCATTTCGAATGACCTATTTCTTTTTTCTAGTATGGGATCGCAGCCCCTCTGACCTCTTTCCACATTTCTCGCAACGTATCTCTCGGTGTAGTCTGTTGTCTTTACGGAGCGTTTTTTGATAATAAGGCACGAAGCGAGGCAACCTCCCAACCCAGAGAGGTGCATATATTGCAATTGTTTTGACAGGAGGAGCGAGTTTCTGCAGAGCACGAACTGCACGAAGGAAGGGTAGTGGAGGAAACGAACTAGATCGCGAGGGCTCATGTAATGATGCGCATAACATGAGAAAATAACTCATGCTACGGTAATTAAAAGTTCATTTTATATATCCAGATGGAAAATACCGACACAATTATAAAACTGTTAAAATCATTTAAATTTTATTATTGTATATCTGAATTGTATTAGACTAGCACATGTTCATCGGGATGGACAGTAGACATTGCTGATTATACTATTTAATCTCATCCATAGTTGGCCTTAATTACATGTTAATTACAAAAGCGAAAAGCCCGCTGCCACGTCGGATCTCCCCCTCCTGTTCCCACACAGCTGGTCTGTACCACCCAGCTGGTTTTGTAACGGGCTGTAAGAAAAGTAGGTGTTGGGTGACGTTGCGCAGGAGAGGTCAGTTGGATTTGAGTTTTATAATTGACTATTTTAACTTTAATTATCCGTGTCATATCTTAAGAAGAGTTGTCCGTTTGCAGGAATACTCTCCTTATCTTCTGATTTGGATTTCAAACTCTGCGATCTTTGGACTTTGCCTGGGCAAGGTCTACTTCTGCACTCTGTTCGAGAAGGAAAGGTACGTGGGGTTGCTGGACTTCGTGCTTATTTATGACTAGTAGCTATTAGCGTACTATTTATTGGTGGTCCGTGGTTGTGTGTTATCCGACCGAGTATTAACGTTGTGGTTCATTCTGGTTGTAGGATCCGTCCCGTTCACATCTGAAAAGCCATAACGCATCAAAATGAGTTCAGTGTCGCAGGTAATGTGCTGTGAAGACTTCAAATTTATTTACGATTATTGGTGAATGGATGCTACATGGTTAGCACGAATCTAATAGTTCTTAATCATAAAAAAATATTCGAATTAAATTACGAGGATTGTCAAGGTTGTCTGCTTTGGAGGACTTCTATTAAATGATTCTTCACACTGCTTGTATTAGAAGGGCAATTAATTTTTAAAAAATGTTTGTTCTTCCAAACTAAATATATTCTAAAAAAAATATTACAGCGTTAGGTTTATATAAATGAATTATTGTAAAAAATATTGAGGTTGAATTTGAAGAGCAAAAATCTTAAACTAAAAATAATATATGCATTACATCACAACTTTGCTTTCAGATGGTCAGGCATCTGATCCGCCCAGGTGTCAGGGCTTTTTCTAGCTCTCCAGTTGTGTCATCTGAAGCAAAACATCCTAGTGGTATGGCATTTGGTGAGTTTTTTGTTCTTTTTTTTTTTAAATGTTTCCTTTTTCAGTACTGCTGTTTTCAAAAGCATTTGTTCTTGTCTTAGAATTGAATGATACTCAGCGAGAACTCCAAGATTTGGCACGCAAGTTTACCAGAGAAGAAATTGTGCCTCGTGCTGCAGAATATGATCGAACTATGGAGTATCCTTGGGATATTGTGAAAAAGGCGTGGGCCCTTGGCCTTATGAATGGGCATGTTCCATCTCACTGTGGTAAGTTCATAATAATATTAGTGTGTTATGAAAGTAGTTTTACATGCATTTGTGGTCAGACGTAAATAGCAAAAATGTTTATTCTATAATATTTTTTATTGGAGAATGTTACAAGCCAGACAAAAAAGACAAAATAAGTGGTTTCATTGCATTTTCACTTGGTCTGTTTGGAGCAGACTTGCAGAAGGAATTTGCATATTAATGAAGAAATTCTGGCTTTAGCCTCCTTAAATAGCTGTCAATTTCATCTAAAGGTGCAGAGAGATTAATATTTGCAATGATTTGGCTTGTTTTTACATGGATATTCACTTTCATTCCTGTGCTTGTTAAATGAAATTATCCCCTTGTCAAGAAAGGGTGACAATCGCATGTATACATTTTATTGTAAAAATCTTTGGAAATACATAGGCATTTGGAAATACATACATCATTTGGTGAAATTGCGAATATTGTTTCTCCTGCATTATGATGAACAAGTTTTAGGAATTGTGTGATGTATCTGAAAAATGCATTTATTGCTGATTGATGTACATGCTAATAAAATTACAGAAAAAAATATTTGTTTTGGAAAGTAACAGTGAAGGTTGCTCTTAGTTCAGCATGCTTCTCTTGGTTATACAATGAAATAATTACATTTCTTTTTATGAACTTCTGCTTTATGGAGTATATTAGCATTCATCTTACAATTGACCCTTGAAAACTTGTTTTGAAAACATCTTTGTTGTGAACATTGACAAAATGTTGCATGAGGCGTTAGTGTCAATGGGGCTTTTAAAAATTCTATGCTCTGAAGGCATTTCGCTCTTCATAGGTATGGGAAAAAATTGTTTTCATTATGTGGGATTACTTGATATAGAAGAAACATTTCATTTGATCTGCATTGAAATCTGATTAAGTTACTGCATGACGTCGGAGGGTGCGATAGCCTGTTCTTACGTATTAAATGGGTAACTGTGATTAATGAGGGAATCATATTTTCCTATAAAACTCAATAAAAACTTATAAGCTGTGAAAAAGGAGAAAAAATTGGAATCCAGGAAAACCATTATGATATACGAAAATTGATAAAAAGAGGGGAAAACCTACCTTTATTGCTTCTGAAGGTACTAGTAGTAATTTCTAATGTTTGAAGTCTTCTAATCAAGATGAAAATGAAAGTGTCTTGCCCCTGCATACAATGCAAATGGAAGTAAATTTACTACAGATATCATATATAAGATTTAAAATGCTTTTAGTTTTATGGAAGTGAAGGAACCTTAGAATTGCAGTTGATTATCTTGCCACTATCATCCTTTCAGCAGATGTGATACTCACACTTTAAAATAAATAAAGACATGTTGCAAGCTCAATTGTGAAATGTAGTTATTATTAGAAATTTGTACAAGCAATCTAGTTAACAGGTAATTTACAAACAAAAGTAGATTTTTAAATATAACTGTGATTGTGTGTATAAACAGGCTTAATATATTGATAAAAGAAACAAGCTCTAAGTAGTGTCTCATTTCAAGGTCTTAAAAAATTTGAGTAAATTTCAGAGGTGAGTTAATTTGCACAAGTCATTGTTAGTTCATAACTACCAATTGAGCTGAGATGTGATGACAATACCAATGGCAAGGTCGAATTTGGAAGTTTGTTATTAAACTCTGTTCTCATTCTGCGCTTTACAATAATCAATACTTTTCTAATTTACACTCTTTGCATTAGCTAGAGAATTTTTAATAAAATAGTTTCACCTTTGTCACTGTTATCCTTGATTAGAAACCTAGGGATTTCTTAGAATTGTACATGAGAAACTGTAGAGAAAAGTTTAGTGGTTTGTAATATTGAATATTGTAGAAAATTGTATAGAATGTAATAATTATAAAAATATTATCTCCAAGCTTCTCGTTAATGTGTGTTGTTACATGGGTTCTTTGCTGTAATATCAAATTATACTTGAAATTTACTGCTAATATTGTTTCTATTAACATGAAAAAGAATTATTTTGTAGGTGATGCCCTGAGTTTCATTGTGTTCATTGTACTATGCAGTTGTCTGAGTAGATCGATTTGGTTTTATGTTTTGTAAATGCTACTTAAGAGTTCAGAGGAGAGATTTTGTTTAAATATTAGAGAAAAAATGAACATCAATTGCCCTTACAAATTTTCAAAATTAAAAATATTTTGTCATAATGTGTGTGTTTAAGCATCTCATTCATTGAAAATTTTTCTGATGCACTTATTTTTGAAAAAGGTGCCAGAATATTTCGGCCTTTTGTTTATGCTGCATCAGCCAATAAAGAATAATCAATGACCGCGTGAGCTAGCAAAGTTCATTTTTCATGTCAGTGGATGAGGAATCACAAATTTTGCGTACTTAAGAATTTGTGAACCACAAAAATTAAGTAATTTGTTTATTTCTCACCATAGGGATACTTCAAATTCTAATTAAGAACATTTTGCAATGTACGTGGCGATTCAATTCTATTATGTTTATCTCAAACTGTTGACTATAACTATAATAAAAAGATTTGCTCAATTCAGGGTAGATGTACTATTGTTCATCATAACCAATTTCCAAATAATAAATAACCAAAATAATGCAGAGCTTTGCATTTAAATTTTTTGCTTATTTAAAATTTAGTAATGTTTCTTTGCAAATAAATTTGATAGGCTCATATTTCAAAAATTTATTTTAAAATCTGATAAAATTTACTTTATTGCATAAAACACTATAGTATTTAAGAAAAAGTAAGTACATTTATTAAATTTGTATATTTAACAAAATGATGATCAATGCCCGCTATGTTTGTTGCTGCACATCTAAAGTGGTCTTGTTGAAACAAAGAATTCTTGGATGATATTGAGTTGAGTTTATGTATCTGAGAGCTCTAAATTTCCTTTTCTCATTAACATTTTTGTTGAACATTGTTATCATGATCGATATTTTTAATTGTCATAGACTCATTTTAATCCTTTTATTTTATTTTTGAAGATTTCAATATTTTTGCAGATCCATGTTTGTAGTTGTGTATGTGCTAACTTATTGTGTTTTGTAGTATGTGCTAGCTTATTATTTATATAATCTCATTTGTTGAATAAATGTTTTCATATTTTGTAAGGTGATGGGCATTTGTGACTTTCCATGTGAAAGCATATCTATTTTCATAAGAATTGCTTTGTATTAATTGCTAATATTTCTTCTGTTTTCAGGATTTGTTTGTACTGAATATCACTATTTTTGGTTATTTCTTAGCATGCATCTGTTTTTGCTTTTGTCTTTCTTAATCTTCTCTTAATTGCAGCTTGGGAAATGGAGATAAATCTGTGTCTGGAATATTGAAATTTGCTTTTAAATTAATATTTTTGTGAGCTTGAATAATTCTGAATTCTTGTGATTCATTGAATAGTTACTAACATGTTTACATCAGATTTGAGGCTTTGGCACATTGCCTATTAGACCAAGTGAAATATACACTCGGTAGTCTGTATACCTAAAGCACCAAAAACTATTGTGAGGTTTTAAAATAAAAGCTTTAATATTGAGTTTAGTATGAGTTTGGTTACAAAACTAATCTGCTGTTTTGGTAAATAAAAAATTATTGCAGTTTGGTGTAAGAGCATATTGGCTTTCTGAAAATCAGACCATTCATTTTAAATGGGCATTTTTTCATATCTTTGTATTAATGTCATTTGTAGAAACAATGCGAAAGCTTTTACTTGCGTGCATTTTATAGTACCTAAATTTCACATCACTCACTAGGACAACTAGAATCGGGGCTAGAATTAATTACATATTGATGAAATATTAATTAATTAACAAGTTGGTTTCTGTTTTATGTAGTACATATGTATTCCACAACAGATGCATATGCAGTACATAGATTTCCAATTTTTTATGATGAAATTTTCTTTGAAGGAGGAATGTACCAGTTGTACTAAAGAAAACACGTAGCACAAACTTGTGTTTATATAAGAAGATTCTTTTCCAGGTGGTTTGGGTCTTGGTGTCTTTGAACGAGCTTTGGTGACAGAAGAACTTTCATATGGGTGTCCAGGTATCCAAACATCCATCACCGGTTCAGGTCTTGCTGTAAGTTGATATGCATTTCAATTTTGCAGGTGGTTTGGGTATAGGTGTATTTGATGGATGTCTAGTCACAGAAGAGCTCGCATATGGTTGTACAGGTATTACAACTGCAATTGAAGGGACAGGTCTTGGCGTGAGTACATCAGTGATTTAGTTTTATTTCAGTGTTGCAACCTGGAGCCTTGTGTTGAATGTTTGTGTGTGAACGTGAGTAAATTCTGAATTGTTGTTCTCTGGCCTACAGAGTGCTGTTGTCCTCAGAAAGGGAATTTTGTTATGTTGCCGATCTTACTGTGATAATTAAATTTTCAGGTGGCTTGGGCATAGGCGTTTTTGATGGTTGTATGATTGCTGAGGAATTAGCATATGGTTGCACAGGTATAATGACAGCATTGGAAGGCAGTGGCTTAGGCGTGAGTATGAATGATCCGTTTTAGCATGGATTGCTTTGTCTTCATGAGTGGTGACTTTGTGGAGCATGCAGTTAGATTTTTTATTGTGTAGTAGTTGTTTGATATTCTTCTTGGTATACCTATGAGTTTTTGGAGCATGTTTGAGAACTGAATTGTAGCAAGTGTTCGTTGCTTACTTTGTAGCTTGAAAATAATTTGACATTATTAATTTTTCTTTGATTTCTTTCAACCTGATTTGTTAATGTTCTGAATGCACAGCTTAATCTTAAGTACTTGCATCTTTTGTGCAGTTACTTGTTTTCATGCACTGCTATTTTAAGCAACACTGTAATAAGTACATGGTATGTTAGGATTGAAAAATGTGTAGTTCTTAATAAACTTGCTGATTAGTTGTGTATATATGGTTATGGGATATAATAATTCAGGTAATTTGTATCTAAATGCTGGTAAGCACATCAATGTTTCGTGGCAAAAAAATAGACTATTTGAATGCGTGTGGGCTTGCTTTTTAAGAATAAGTGATATAATTTTAGTCGACTAGTTCTTGAAATGCGATGAGTTTATGAAATGTGATTGCATACAAAATATTAGACTAAATGTAAAGAGTATGATTTTAGTTTCATTGAATTGCTATTATGTAAAATTTACGAAGAATTTGAGAAAATAAATATATTCTGTGGATTTCATGAACTTTTGTAAAATGAATTAATCATATTTAATTACATTTATTATGATTTCTTCAAGGAAATGCAGTTTAACTTAGGTTTCTTAATGCAATGACTTTACCTTGCATTGGGAAACGATAATTGGTTAATTGAACATCATTATTATATGACAAGGTTTTACTGATATTCATCAAAATTGTGCCTCCACTACATGAAGGTAGCTTTATAGTTACAATTTCTTTAAAAGACGTCCCCTGTTGGTACTCAACCCAGTACCATTTATGCTTTTTATGATAAAAGTTAGTTGGCTCCTAGAAATTCTGTTTACAATTATATATGTTAAGGCAAAGGTCCAAATCTTACACATTCTCGAAATAGCTGGTGGATCGGTGTTAAAAATGGGAGGGGGGATAAATTTCGAACTGCCTCAAAGCATACTTCAGATGTTTGCAGGATGAAGTGCACAGGGACAAACGTGAGGTGGCTAGGATAACTGAAATGTTATGGTGATGAGGAAGAGCTGTTAATATGTGACAAATAGAGATCAGATTGCTGGAGGGAAGTTTCTTTGACTAGTTGACTAATCAGGGTGTAGTTTCACTATAACTGAGTTGACTCTGCTACAATTTTTCAATTTGATGACCAACTCCAGCATTTGGCTTTCGTTATTTACACAAACAACCCACATTTAATGCCAAAATATTTCTCGAGAACCCATGGCCTCACATTCTAACAATGGCCTTGCTTAAGCTAGAGCCCTGTGCTTAATGCAGCTGAATGAATTCCAAAATCTATTAATCGTTGTCATATAGCTTTATCTAACAGTTTGGCGTCAATTAACCAGCTTCTGTTTACATTATGTATTTTTTGGTCTTCAGCAGAAATGTGTATAGTAGATCTTCTTGAATTATAACAACAAAAGAATCAGCATTTGTTCAATATTCCTCACATCATCTTATTAGTGTTCATAAAATGCATTTTATTTGACTCATAAATTTCATTATATGCAAATCAAGTACTAGCTTTTTAAGGTGAAGGAAGGCAATTGCTTTTTGTATCATTGAAGGTAAAATTTAACGGCTTCATTTTATTAGTGGTCACATGTCTTCAGATGTGTTAATTTGGTACACAAAACTGCATTGCTTTCACATACTTCAATCATCTGATCTTCACTCTTTTAAAGTGTTTCCTGTAGTTTTAGGTGTACTGATGTATCTTCAGTTAAGAAAGTTGTTATTAGAATTTTATAGTTCAATCTCAAAATCTAGTAGATTATAATTGAACTTGTTATTTCTAGCTCAATGGGAAAGCTACTGGTTTTCTTGATAGATGTTGGCCTGTTGGATTCCTCAACTTCAAGAAAATTAGTTTTTATTCATCATTACGTTAAGGCCAACCCAACTAATGTGGACAAATAGAGAGTAGATTCTGTGAACATCATGTTGATATACTTTTTAAAATATGTGGTTTGAGTTTCTTTGAAGAATGTGATTTTTCACCATCAAGGTTTATGCTGCAAGCCTATTCCATGGAGATCTGATATTCACCACGTAATTTCATTATGCTTATTTCAAAGTATATCATCTTTTTGAAGAGTGTGATTTGAGTTTTGTCTCTTGTTTCCCATTTCCTAAACCATTCATTTAGACAGTGCTGCTGGGTGAAATTTGTGTCGTGTATATATGAGTGTGTATGTTGTGCATCTGTATCCACAAAATTTATTGTGCATGTTTTGTTTTCATTTCAATAAAAATGAATGCTTGTTTAAAATGTATATATTGCTACTTAGTGAGACTTTTGCCTTTCATCTAGTTATTAAATACAATTAAGATAACTATGTATCTTTAGTATTTTTTATATATGTGGTATATAATTTTGACATTCATGACTATAGGAGGAAATTTGGGATTGCAGTAGTAATTAGAATAGGAACCTCAACTATTTTTTTAAAGTTTCTGCTTTTAATGATTTAATCATATTATTTACTAAATATATAGTTATATATGTATGTTTTGCATTGTGCTTTTGTTTCAAAACATGTTAATAGAATATTTACTGTATCATTTTAAGTATTTATTTTTATGTTAGCCAAATTAATTTCATAAAGTTTTGTAAATTGAATTTTGAATATTTACTAATATTTTTATAAATGAATTCTTGAGAACTTGCTGTGCATTGTTCATTCACTGTGTAAACGTCACCCCAAAATTAGTAAATTATTATTGAAATCTTAATTTGCTATAAATAGATCCCCAGCTAAAAATACAGCATATTGATGTTTGCTTCTTAATAAAGGAGAAGAAATTATTCAAGAGGAATCACAGAGGATGATAAATTAGTGTGGCTCTTTTACATACAAAAATCCACCAGTGTGGTATGGTTGCCCTAGATTGTAGAGCATACTTTCCTTTTCTGGGAAGGGTGACCAGTATTCTTAATCCAAGGATATCAACTGTGTAGTTTCCACTGTATTGATAACTTTTTTAAATATAAGTTATTGCTTATTTTTCAGCAAACTCCTGTTGTCATTGCTGGTAGCAAAGAACAGCAAAAGAAGTATCTAGGTCGGCTCATTGAAGAGCCTCTTGTTGCAGTAAGTATAGTCTGCTCTTTTGGAAGTTCAAGAGACTTTTTTGTAATTGCAACATAGTCACTGGAATATTTGATTTTAGGAGAATGAACTATTTTGGGATCAGAGTATTTTTGTGTCCAACACCATTATTTACTTTGTATGTAATTTCCACTTGTAACTTGTAATTTCTCATAAATTTTGCATTATATTACTGTATCTACATCGGTCAAATTCATTTGTTCAAAAAAAATTGTCTACTTGAAAATTATTGTTTATCAAAATTATCATTGTAATCTTAAAGATTTTTTTTTTTAACATCAGAAATTGAACATTTTTTTTAATATGATCTGATAATGCACTTTTTTAAGACCCGATAATGCACACTTCATAGATGGAGACAGGTGGCTTTTGCAGTAGGTTAAGATGTCTCATTCTGGAAACAGCTTTTTTTATGTTTAAGTATAATTAAATTGATTTTTAAAGAACTGATATTTTTGAAAATTGCTTGCTTTTTAGTATTTTCAGTCACTGTTTATTTTCTTTTCTGAAGATTTTATAACTTGCTTCTTAAAGTATATGGAACATTCTTTTAAAAAAAATAGGATTTTGTGGACACCTCTTCAATTCAGCTAATAATACTTTTTATGGTCTTTTTGGATGCAAAAAATCTGAAATTAGAAACACAAAGTTGAAAAATAATTTCTTCACAAGAAGTTTTAAAAAACTCATTTAATCTGATTTATCCATTTTCAATGATTTATTTATAAATTAATGCTTAAAATAGTTAAATTAGACCTAGGACTTCAAACTGCTCTTCTATCTTCATCTCCTGCATCCAAATAAACAAGGCAAATTATTATCTTCATCAATTAAGATCATATTAGGACTAAAATGTATAAGAACTCTTGAATTTACAAAATTTGGCATTTTTTGGAAGAACAGGAAAGTGGAAAGGGACCAGGTGAGTTTCAGTAGTGTGGTGAAAAGGTCGGCAAGTCTAGCCAGTTTTCAATTACCATATAGCAAATTCAAACTCCTGTAACTGTATTCTTGAGCTACAGACTCTACCGCCAACATAAATTTTGTTAATGCATTAAAGGAAGACAACGCTGCAAATACAGCCAACATAAAAAAATTTAAGTTTGCTTAGGCTGTAAAAGGATTTAGATATTTCCGCAGTTGTATTCCATAAGATGGGGAGTTCTTAGTAATAAAAAAATGTTAATTCCAAGACAATGGAACTACTCTTTTTATTTTAGAAGATTAGGGAATGCCCTTACTTGAGGTTGATAATCAAAGGTTAAAATGATTATTTGAATTATAAATGAAATGATTATATGAATTATAAAAGAAATTTCATCCTATAAATATTATTTGTTTCATTAAGAGGGTTATATCAAAATTTTAAACATTTTAAAAATAAAACTTATTTAAAAATAATTATAATATGGAACATTTCCTGGAACCATTGGAAATATTTTAGAGGGTGAAAAGGGGTATGTTTAAAGTATTTTTAGCTATGAAACATCAGAATCAATTATGACAAATTTTTGGAATTAATTTTTTTTATATTTTGCACATTTTTTACTTTTTAGCCATAAAAATGATCTTAATCAGGGAGAATAATAATAATTTCCTTTGCTTATATGCAGGAAGTAAAGATAAAATAGCAGGTTGAAATCCTGAGTCTAATTTAACTTATTTAAACATTAATTTAAAAATAAATCTTTGAAAGTCTTTAAATCTGGTTAAAAAGCATTTTCTTTTACTCATAAAAACTATTTTTTAACTTTTAAGGACAATTTTCGAGGTTTACATCCACAAAGACCACAGATCACATTACTAGTTCAATCACAGAGGATGTTCATAAAGTGGTTCTTGGAAAAGTGTCCCATGTGACAGGTTTTGTGAAATTCATTCTGGTTGTTTTATTTGAATTAAATGCAATTATGTAATAGTATGGTAATCATAATGAATTAGATTAATTTAAATTAATTAAAATTCATGAAAATTGCTAAGATGGTTAAAAACAATATGTAATGAAAGGATATTCATATTTCATCAGAAGACAACAGGTTTTTTATTGTTTATAATTGACTTTCATCTCCAGGCTTACTGTGTAACAGAACCAGGTGCTGGGTCAGATGTGAATGGAGTTAGAACAACTGCAGTGAAAAAAGGAGACGAATATATTCTCAATGGTCAGAAGATGTGGATTACTAATGGTGGTGTTGCAAATTGGTGAGTTGTTTGCTACTTTATTCTAATATTAAGTAATTTTTTCTCAAAACCTTGGTATATTTATCTATTATTCCCTTTTACAATTAACCTAATATTGTTCACATGGATAGGTGTATGCGGTGTAAACCAAGAGGGGAGCGAATTACATTTCTGTACCCCCTTGTGCAATATTCAGTCAATTATTGAAATGTGTTTTTATGCAGTTGTAGGAACGGTTGACTCCAACTTGGCTGCATTTTTCGAGTTATTTTCGTACATTTTTAGTTGTTTTTGGCTGATTGGATTTTTTTGGGCATTTTTAGGACTGTAAGGGGGTAGAGTCCAAATTGGTCACCGTTAAAAGGTTTATTCTAAAGTTTCTTTAGGTTTTAACTCAAATTCAGGCCATTACTGTATGAATGTTTCGTTCAATTTTCAATTTTTTCGTAGATTTTTGAAAATCCACGAATATTTTCACATACAGTACTTTATGCCACTGTTTTTATCCAATCCATTCAATATGACTTCATAAAGTTTATAAAATGACTTGTCGAAGGCTTCCGCGGACAGTTAAGTGAATGACTTGCTTCCCGGGTGACACTGTATCGAAGGCTGTGATGCCCACATTTCGACAATCTAATCGTGGTCTTCAGAGCTGAGGTGCGCCAGGCGAGTAGCTATGCAGTACAGTTGAGTGTGTTGCAGCGAGGTGCAATTCCACCACACTTTACTGTATTGAAGCCATGCCTAACCGTAGGGAAATTAATGGCTAATCTGAAACACAAACTCAAACTGAGGTCAGGAAAGACTCTGCCTCCCCACCTCCCCTCTCTCCATAAAGATTTGATATAATGATTTGGGCGTAATTGCTGTATGTATCAGTATATCTGAAGGATATAGTTTCTTTTGTTGCATTTTGTGCAGTAAAGCAATGTATTAAATATTTTGAATTGCTCTTAAGAGTAACCTAGTTTTATTTGTGTTGCGTTTGTGTGCATTAAAATTTTGGGGAAGATTGATTATAATGTATGTATTACAGGTACTTTGTTCTTGCTCGAACGAATACTGATCCCAAAGCACCAGCTAGCAAGTCTTTTACAGGCTTTATTGTGGAGAGAGATACTCCAGGGCTGACTCCAGGACGTAAAGTATGTACGAGTGATTTTTTTTAGTCAAACACAATCTTATAGACGTGTTATAGAAAAAATAATATTTTCAGATAGTTGAGCTGATAAAAAGTTTTACCTGTGTCCATATCTCTCAGTACACAAACATCACATTTATTTTATGTTCATGTGAAACTAAGAATAGTTATTAGATTTCTAAAAAATATACATGATGAAATATTAGAGCACACCTCACTTCCTTTTTCTTATTAAATTAAAACTCTTTCAATTTTTCGGTAGTAGAAAGTATAAGAGTATGAATGTTTTGCGATTTTTTCCTAATTGTGTTGTTTGAACTACAGGAAATTAACATGGGCCAGAAGTGCTCTGATACCAGAGGTATAACCTTTGAAGATGTTCGTGTACCAAAAGAAAATGTGTTAATTGGAGAAGGTGCTGGTTTCAAGATTGCAATGGGAGCATTTGACAAAACAAGACCTCCTGTAAGTAGCTCCTTGCATTGTATGTTCGAAAATTTTGAAAAAGTGGGTTAGCTACCAGTCAGTTTTGGGTCTTTGCAAGTCATATAATTAAAACAAATTTTTAATTTGGCTTCATTAATCAAACCAACTAAAGATAAGCCATACGATTACCGTAATTGTATTTGGAAATCTGTCATTGCATTGTGCCATGTCAAATAATATAATAATATTAAGTCTCATGAAAGGAGTAGTAATAAAAATCAGGTTTTCAGCTTAGAGTAAAATTTTGTGGAATGCAGAAAGAGTTGAGAAATACACTTAACTCCAATATGAGGTTAACTGAGCCACCCACTTGGATTAAATGAGCCATCAGTGTGCATGTGGAACAATTCTATATTATGAGGAAATATTCCAAAATGTTGGAAACTTTATTTGTTATGAATCATTTTACAACAAAATAAGATATTGTACCCAATAAGTCTGCTATTTTTTAAGGTGAACTGTTGATTTCTATACATGAAATTTTTCATATTCATATGCAAAATTCCTCGCAGTTTTGATTGTTAAAGCACGGTGCAGCTCTTTGATAACATCCACACCCTAGTATTATGGAAAGGAATTTCAACAACAACATCTCTTTCACTCTTTTTACCTTTATTCAAAAAAAAAAAAACCATTAATTTATTACATTGTTAAAATTGAAACACAATCCTGCATCTGCAAGTAAAGAAAAATCACTGTAGGAGCATTTTGTTCTTAAGCCAATCACAAATGCAACTTTCATCCATATCATACTTCCTTTGTGCTGCACAGATACCAATTTGTTCTGTTTCAGTTAACCTGTTGGAACGTACTTTTAAAGAATCATAAGCTCTGCAAATTGCATATCTATTAAATGCCACAAAGTTTGTTTCACATATGCAGTTAATGTATTAGTTTATTAATTTTATTGACATAAAAAGTTAACATTTAAACCTGCCGTACTCAATTTTACAGGACAAAATAACACCACATTTGGTTATATCCAGGTATAAAATACAATTACAGATGTGCAATGGAGCATCCCTAATTAATTTTAGTTCAAGTTAAAACACATTTTCCCTTCAAGAACTTTTTAGATGGAGTAGCTCAGTTAACCTACATGACCAGTTACCCTCACTCTACCCTATTCTATTATGGTAGTGTATAGAGTTTAATGTGTGTGTGTGTGTGTGTGTGTGTGTGTGTGTTGATATTTATATAGTTTTGGAATCCATGTCTTGAATATCATGTACATCCATATGGTAGTTTTTTTCCCTGAAAGTGCTTCATATAAGAGTTGATTTTTCCAGGTTGCTGCTGGTGCTGTTGGTTTGGCTCAGAGAGCTTTAGATGAAGCAACTAAATACGCCTTGGAAAGAAAAACGTTTGGGGTCCCCATTGCACGTCATCAGGTATGCATTTGTCTGATAAATCAAACTTTTTTAAAGTAAAGTAATCCATAATTGCGACATTTATGTATCTTATATCTTCATCAAGATCTATCAAATTTCTATTAACATTGACATTTCCTTGTGAAAATTGAATATTTGTATCTTGTATAATATATTGTCACAATGTAAAAAAAATTGCTTTCTTTGCCTAAATTAATTCTGAAAGTAATCTATAGTAAAACGCTGCTTTTATGCTTAATCCGAGTACAGTAACAGGTTGGTTTTTATTTCTAATTTTGAATTTTCAAGTTTGTTTGATTATACAATGTATTAAGAGTATTTATTTGTAGAAAAAGAGAAAATAGAATTCTGAAACCATTATGTACCCGTTCTAAAGGCCCAATTAGGCAGATGCTCAGCTATGGCACATGCCACATTAGTCTGCACACTCTCAGGTTGTCATGTGCGTTGCTGATCACTGGTTGCTACGCGTCCTTGCAGAAACTCCCTGGGCATCTCGTGACTGTCCAGTATGGAAGGGCATTATTCCCAAAAGCTTCCATCAATTTCCTGTGACATTCTCGGGCATTTGTCCCATGGTGAACAGCTGTCTTGAAGTATGAACGCTGCTCCAAATATGTTACAATTATCTCACACACGCTAGTTGGAAAACTGATTTCACATTGCTCTTTATGCTAATAGACACACTCACAGAACCATCTGTTGATGTGAATACATCCTACCCCAGCATTTCTTATGTGACAAGTGATATTGTGTGATCCAATAACATTCTTTTAGAAAAAAATAGTTACTATGACTTCTACCCCAACCCTTGTATTTTATAAGCAAAATATATTTACCACCATCTAAACTTAACTGTGATTTGCACCATATTTCATTAGTCCCTTGAAAAGTGTAAAATAATTTTGTCTATTTGAAAGATACATTAAGTTAACAAATGGTCTCCTAATTTTGAGAGGTTTATATTCCTTTAATTAAATCCATTCTGACAGAGAAATTACTAATTTCATAACAAAGTACACATTAAATGTTTCTTTATTCTTCATGGAATAAAACTGTGCCTGTATTTTCTTGAGCATGTAATCCATCTAAATGTTTTCAGCTTCATTAAATGGCGCAAGAATGCTCTTTCATATATTGAGAAAGAAATATGTGTATGTGAGATAAGGACATTTTGGGGGAAATTCTTCAATCCTTTTGAGTTCTTAATTGGTTCTTTTATATGTGCATATCAAACAGAAAATCTCCATAATTCTTCCAATTTCCAAACTTCTGTCTACAGTTTTATCAAATGTGTAAATGTAACTCTTAGGAGTTCTGTGTATTCCATTCTATTGTTCTTTTCAGAAATAATTTATTCCATGTCATTCTCAGTTTTCTTTTCACATTTGTCATGTGTGTGTGTGTGTGTGTGTGTGTGTGTGTGTGCGTATGTGTGTGTGTGTGTGTATGTGCGTATGTATGTGCGTAAACAGTAATTTACATTTCATATTAGTGCCAGTATTTGCGGCTACTGTGTTCGCAGGCTGCATGCAAATGCACAGTTGGTCTTAATGTCTTTTGTAAGTTTATGAAAATGTTGTTATTGCTGTCAGTTAATGCCATTTCATGTTTCTCTTGAATCCTTCGATTAAAATTCACTAACTTTAACTGATGACGACGATGATGATAACGATGATTATGATTTTAAGTTACTTTTCAATTACTTTTTGAAAACTAAAATATAATAATTATTTAAGAAAATTAGTAGAGGTATGTGAATAAGAATTTTAATTAAGTAACTTCAAATCATAACTTTGCAAATTACAAAAGGTTACGTTTAAATCCAGAACTATATCGCAGCAAAAGTTATTTTTTCCTCAAGACAATAGTGTGAAGTGCATCTCTGGATATTTGTGAATGGACCAGTTATTGTACTGAACACTGTGGAAAGCACTTGTGATTGTTCTGGTGTTGGTGCTTTTAAATTCAGAATTTTGTTAAAAAGTTATTATCTTATGTCGATATTTACTCTTACGAGATTTCACAGTGAATGCACTCTAAATTATTTTCCATTTTAAGCACCTTTTACCATCAGTCCATGGATTCGTATGTGAAAGTATATTTTTATAATGCATATCTGACAGCTTGAGGCTTCTTACGTTTTTGGTTTTACTTGTTTTTTTATTATCCATTATTGAAGCTTATTGTGGAGTCTGCAATAATCAATTTCAATTAAAACAGTACTTGTTTAGTTTTATTTTATAGTAAAGGCCTCTGAAAAAGAAATTATTTCTACTAGTTTTATTTGGTTTTATTGTTTCATAGAATGTAATTGAATAGTTTCAAGTCTTTTTATGTATATTCTTTTATGTGGACACCAAACCATAGATGCATTTAAACACTTGGGTATACCCAGGGTTAGCTATAAATTTTTTTGAGCTTTAATGTCAGTAAAGTGGGACAAACTTGAAATTGGGGCAAACTTTTCCATGAACTGTAAACTCAAAGAATGGTCCTGTTGACATTCATAGCTGTCAAACTATCGATGTGGCGTTTGGTGCCTAACTGTAGATGCGGCCCTTGATGCCCAACTGTAGAAAGATTGATGAAGTAGATACTTAGAATCGCTGATCTGAAAACCTTAGGTTTAGACTTCTCATGTTAACACTGGGTGTTGAATTGTGAATTGTGCTATTCATAGCACATACTTCACTGTGGCTAAAATTGTATTACTTCTGTGTAATAATATATTTTGTTATTCTCACAAACTAATTTACAAAATGTGACAGACAGTGCTTAAGTGTCCAGTAACTTACTAGCACTAGTAGATGCTGTATTAGACTTGACTAGATGATTGATGTCAGAAAAGACACCATTAATCAGGTTTTGTGTTGAGTTTTGCATTTTTGCCTGCCAGATTCAGATGCATTTTTAAAAAAATTGATTAGTAGAAAGTTAAAATGAAATGCATCACCTTTGTGAAATTCTTTCATTTGGCACCTTTTTAGTGAAGATAGGTTGAGGGAGAGCCACAAACGGGGGGGCCTCTACTATAGAAAATAAGATATTGTGATGATCACTGTCAAGACATGAACTGGTGGAAGCAGTGGTACTTTGGGAGTATAGTGATTTACACAATAGAAATGATATCAATAAATTACATTATAATTAAATTTTAAACATTGAAATATGTAAATAAATTTTGGTATGTGTAGGCACTTGAATATAAGGTTAAAAATGAATTAAGGAAAACGCGGATATTCACAATAAATTGACTTGGAAGGGTAAATGTTGCTGGATCTTGTAGGGGAAAACATTTGTGTGATCTGTGTTTGCATTTCTTTATTTTTCTTACCCCTTTATCTATTTATATATAAAAAAATTTTAATTATTTTTGTTCTTTTCCTCTCTTGTTTTATCATAATAGATAATAACAACCTGCTGTACGTGTACCAATTTTAGTCTCCAGTTTCTTTTACTTTGAATATTTTCCCTTGCATTGTTTGTTTTCCTATCAAACATTTACTTTTATTTGCAGATTTTTCATTGAACAGTTTTTGACTTGTTCACCGTGGGTCTTTTAATGTGTACATTTATGGTATATCTTTATATCTTGTTATTCATTTATCTCATATCCATATTATCTCTTCTATTTCCATTTATTTGTATTTTTTCATCTTTTACTACTCCTTCATCTTTCATCTTTTACTACTTTTTCATCTTTTTTTCTTTTTTTATTTTGTCCTTTTTCCATTTTTTTAGTTTTTACTTTTTTCATCCTCTTTCCTGAATTCTGTCTTGATTATTTCTGTTCTTTTCTCTTCCTGCCTTTTTTATACAATATTTTGAAGTATCTGTGTAATGTGATACCTTACCAATCAAAACAAATCTATCTGATTTATAATACTTTTTTTCTGGACACCCTAATTCAAAAGCAATAAAACAAGAGAAAGCCTATAAGGTGATCATCGTGTAAGTAAAGTCAAATTTCAAAAATCATGCTTGAGATGAGTATTGTAAGTAGGGCCAGTTTGTAACAAAATATGCTTCACTGTGCAAATTTAGTTTTAGAAATGAAATAAGCCAACCGTTTAGATGTTTGGAGGGTTAGAATAAGATTACTGAACTGTAACTTGTCACTTCAGTGTTTAAACGACTTTAGTGCTTCATCTGTGTGTGCTGAAATTCATTTCTAAAAGCATTTCAAATAATTTTAAAATATCATTTTGTATAAAACTAATGTGAGGATGTAAGAATGCATGCCAAGGCCTTAAAGAACACTGTCAACACAAGTTTTCCAGCTAAGTTGTTTTGCGTGTTATAGATTTCTTATTGCTAATCTTGTGTGTTTTGTTCTACTGTATGGATGGGTGGGCTTGTTTGAACAATGAAGACATCATTTACAATAACTACTTCATGCTGAGTAGCTATGGGGTTGCAATGTGAAATGGAAAACTCATTCTCTTGTAATTGTTAATTCTTACAACTTGTTAAACTTTTAAAAAATGTCACATTAAATTTTATGAAAATATGAGTATATTTGGGATATTTTTTTCTTATAGTAAAGCCCCCCCCCCTTTTTTTTTTTCTTTTTTCTTTTTTTTTCTCTCTCCTTAAAGACTGCTCCATTTTTTTTCTTGGATGGAGCAAAGTAGGCTTTCCATTGATTTCCTTGGATAGAGCAAAGTAGGTCTCGTTTTTGTGGAACTATCAACATTTCTGAAAGTTGTAAAAGTTACAAATAATGTGAGAAAGTATGAGCTGATGTAGCACCACTAGTTTATGGTTGTCACACTCAATATAAAGAGTCGAAGGGGTTAATATCCAATAATTCTATCAGTGGCATCACACTTCTTACTGACCTCGCACATTTCTAGCCATCAATGGGTATTTAAATGAGGTTCTGGAAAGTTCTTGATTTTTCTATTACCTTTCACTGTCTTCTATTTCTTGTTAGTTTTGTGGTTGTACAAGGATCTTCTCTTCTCAATTTCTTAAATAATTATGTAATAATGAAATTTGTTGTCTTAATTGGTAAAAGAATGAATGTTACAGAAATCGTTATTCAAACCTGTGTGTAAAATCACAAAAATGTATTAAATTAAATCGTTAAGAAGAAAAAAAGAATAGAAAGATTTTCAAAATGTGTATTAATAATAGAATTTTATACTAATTGGAAATGTCATTGTTAATTAATTTGATTTTCTCTTAAAATTTAAATTGTTCAGCTTTTTGCTTTTCTTTTCCTTTTTTTCTCCCATACAACAGATCCATCTGAAAATGTATATGGTTTCTAGATATAGATAGGTTCCAATTCACACTAGTGCATTTTTACCTAGATGTATTAATTGTAGATTTTCATAGTTATTCTTACTTTCTTCCAGGCTGTTGCTTTCATTCTGGCTGACATGGCAATTGGTGTTGAGACTGCCCGGCTTGCTTGGCAACGAGCTGCATGGGAGGTGGATCAGGGAAGGCGAAACACAATGTTGGCTTCTATTGCCAAAGCCTATGCTGCTGATGTGGCCAACAAAGCTGCAACTGATGCTGTTCAGGTAAGCATTATGTCCCCTGCATCTCTGCATACTAAGATAGAGAACATATGTATATAAAAATTCCACAAAATTTAATTGTGTTCTTCCTAGATGTGTGACAACTACTTGTTATTTACATTTAAAGCTTTGACCCCTCAAGGGCTCATGTTAATAGTATTTTATGGAGTCTATTTGAGAACTCACTTTTTTCATATTGTACCAAGAGTAAGATAAGAAAAATTTTGGTATTTTAATGTTTTTAATGCTTGTATGTGGTGATTATAAAGTACAATTTTTATGTACCCACAAAAATACACTTTCATTACTAATTATTTTAAAAAGAGAACATATATTGATGAACAAATACAAACAAAACATAACCCAACATAAATCAAAGATGCTATATTCCACAAAGTTTCGACCGCCTTAGCTTCATCAGGTCTGAAACTTTGTGAAAAAACCTAAATTGCTACAAAAGGATCCTGATTTAAATTATTAAAATAATCTCAAGATGAAAAAACTTTATTTGAAATAGCACATACTGATCTTTTAAATGTAGTAGATTTTTGGATTAACATTTGCCAAAAGTATATTAATTAAAATTTTATTTTAAAAAGTTTGTATTCTTCATTTAAAAGGTCAGTATTCAAATATTTCTAGCCTTTAGCTCGGATGCGTCTTCACTTTCTCAAGATTCTCAATGTGGCCTCAAGCCACACAAAGTTGAAATGTGGATGGAAAAAAACTGATCGTGTATTTTTTACGAGAAGACTTTGGTACATATTCAAAACTTTTCAATTCTCAACATTGAATATAGAGATTTCTTTCTTAAAGCAATGTATTTCTCAATATGAGATCTTTGTCATTTCATGTACAGTTATTTTCACATTAGTGGTTGTTTTCAAGTAATTTTTATTAAAATTATGACAATTTTCATAAAGTACCCAAACTTTTTCTCAAACTGCTTTAAATTTTATGTTGAATCCTCTTGTAAGGTTAGAGCACAATATTTGGCGTAAGTGGCATTTTCATTAAAAAGTTTATATTTCAAATTTGTATTTATTTATATTTCAAGTTTGTATTTCAAAACTTTTATTATTTCTTTCAAACCTCTTTTGAGTTGATATTTACATTATAGTGGTATTTTATAATTTAATGCATTGTAGACATAAATGATTCAAATAATTTCTTATGAAGTTAATAAAAACCTCTAGACAATTCAAGCAGGCAACAAGGTATTCAGGACTGTAAACTGAAGGGTCATTTTAGTTCAAGAATCAAAATGGCCTAATTTATTTATATAGTTGCAAGTAAAAGTACAGATTTTCCAACTGCAAAACACCCTGGGCTTTCAACTGCAAATGTGAAATTTTGTTGCTCCCATATGTAAATAGTTTCTACTATACATTATGTAGTCAGAATCCATGTTTTGTGCATCTCGGACATCAAAATTGTTCATCTAATAACATCTGTCTGCCTTCAAATATCTAATCTGTTTACTGAATTGGCACAATGATTAATATTCCTGAATCGATCTTACTGAGGTCACCTTCAAATTTCAAATACACATTTTAATTTTGTGGGGGCTGTACATGAGGTTCTGCAACAACATGAGGTGCTGCAACTTTCTTCGAAAATTGTTCTTTTTTTCCTTTATGGAATAGTGCATTGTACATTTATAAAAATTGCACAGGTCTGATTTTCAATACAACCCCAGAATGTTCAGGAAATAGAATTTTTTAATATATTTTTTTCCTCAAAATTAGTTTTTTAAATAATATCATACAATTTTTTTAAATTAGAGTAAATTTCCCATAAGTTTGGGTGAGATTGTGACTTTTTAAAAAAAGATTTAATTAAACAAAATTTTCTCAAAAACTACTTCATTTTGCCCACAAATATTATTAGTTTTCATGTATTTTAGAATGTGTTACAATCACCACAACATTAAAAGTTCAGATTAATATTTAAACTTCACCTTTCGAACAGAAGCCATCGCTGCAATAAGGATAAGATGCCTGAATAGTGACCCGCCATTACTACAAAACAACCATCAGTGTTCTTGTTGTATTACATTGCATAAACAATCTACATTCTTTAAGCTATGGAATACCAAACTGATTCATTTTCAAGAAAAATGGGATATCCTTCACGTTTTCTATTGATACTTATTTTCGTTTTTACTTTTTTGTCCACTGCTTACAAAGTACTCTAATGCTGTGGGAACAGACGTCGATTTTTTGATGGATACTCTTATTGCTGGGCCCTTGTGATGGAAAAGTGAATAAATCTTGTTCCAATATATAGTAAATTACTTCCTCTAACCCATTGTGTGGATCTTTGATTGTGGGAAAATTGTATTATGGCAAAAGTCTGTCTGAGAACAATGTTAGCACCTAAACTATTCAGCCTATTTTCTCTGGAATTGAAATCCTTCCATCGATTTGAAGGAACTCAAGGTCCTCTGAGTTGAAAATGGATATTTTATTACTGTGGATACTTCACATAAAGCCTCAGCATCGACTTCAAAATTTTCTCCAAAATAACTCAATTTTTATCTTCAAATGTTTTTCTCTGGCGAAGCAAAACATGCTAAAGAAATGGTTTATTATTATTATTGAACTCTCTGAATTTGCAAAACTTGCATAAGTTCAAAATATTTTTGGCGACTTCCTACAACTAATACACAGACATTTTTTTCTTTAATGAAATCTATTCATCAAAAACAGATCGTTTGTAAAGGTCGTGAACTTATTTTTTTATATGAGTAGTTTCACTTAATTTTTGCAATTTTCAAAATTGCAAATTAGAATTTCCTGCATTCCATTTGCTAGTCTTTCATGAGATGTCAGGTTGCAATACAATGGCAATGCTGCGCCATGACATAGCAGTTTGAAATTCTGAGAATTTCTTCTCATTGTTGGAAGATGTAGCTGTATGAAACAGTTTCAGTTGTTGAATTTGTGTTGATATATTAGCTTTAAAAAAAATTAGTTTTTGAACCTAATTTTCCATGAGTTTTGCAAGTGGTGTCTTAATGAGTTTATATGCACAAAAATTGTATTATATTACACAATAGTTGTTAAGTGCGAGAATGTATATGCTGAGAGCGTAGGCTTCTGCGGCCGGAGTCAGTATTTGGGCCGGAGTCGGTATCAATAATAAAAAATAAAATAATAATGTATGTGCTGTTGAAACCACTAATTTTTCTTTCCTTCCATCCATTCTTTCTTCCTTAGTTTCTATAAATGAATTTATTTCTTCTGATTGTATCTTTTAGATTTTAAGATAATTTAAGTGATCACGTACTGGATGCTTGTCAGTAGAGTGAAAATTGAAGGGGAGTCTTCCCCTTCTACAGTTTGATGATACTTGCTGGAAATGACTTAATTTTGACCTTGCCAGGAAATCTATATTAAGACCCTCAATTATATTTTCCACATTTATTGAAATATTAAAACTAAGGAATCAAAATCAAGAAAATCGAACAAAAAACCCTTGTGGAAAGAATTTTATAATTCGTTCAGCCTGTGTTGTGCGAGATGTTCTTTTATTCGCGTGTCATTTCTTCAATTCATTCCTTCCTGGAATTTCAAAGTTCCCCCTCGAGAGAAATCTTCCAATTTGCACTCTGCTCGCCAGTAAGACATATTATTTCAGAATTTGTTTAAGTGCAGTTTTCTTAAGTAAACTTTCTTCATTCAAGCTGCATTGTAGGGATTAACAAAATTACTGAACTTTCTATGACATGAAGTGAGTTTGGACCTTGATCACAGAAAGTAGACATAAAAATGGAAATTGTGATTGAATGCATTAAATTTGTGTTCTACTATTGTTTAACAAGATTGATGTAAATCTGTTAGAACCAGAACAAAGTGCAAAACTTTTACCAGCATTGCATTTTGGCTTGTGAAAATGACCATGGCAATTTTAAATTTCATTTGTTGTTGTCTTGAAAATTTGTAATTTTCAAGGGAAGCATATTGTCTTTTATAATATCATCTCTTTGTAGTTAGTTCATTGTATATTCTGTTGAAATTATATTGGAAAGTATAAATTGAGTATTGAACTTCGGATCAGCTGCAATATTTGTGTAGGTGTTACAGATTCAAGATGTTTCCATGTGACACGATTCTTAGCTATTAGTTATCATTTATTCTGCTGCATTAAGTTGATAGTGAAGTACTTATGTATATCTTTCTACATTCCTTGAAAGTAGGGAAAGGTTTTGAAACTTTTGGCCAATGGCCTGCACATCGAGAGGGAGAGGTAGAAGAAGAGAGAGGTTGAAATGACTGATTTTTTCCCTTGGAAATTGAAATTCTCATTAAAAAAAATTTCTAATGAGAACAGATTCATACTCTGTGTATAACTCTGTTGTCTTATCTATCCCATAGTACCTTCACCCTGAGGTTGCCCGTAGGCCAGTTTTCATAGTTTTCTGTTTCTTAATACTCTTCAAGATACTTAGGTCTTTGTCGGCTCTTGTCTGCTTCTTTTACCACTAGTTCAGATGGGCTGATTGTAAGTGAATGCTAGTTACAGATGAGATGTATAGAACTAGGGGTTGATTTCTGGCGAAACTACATTCTGGTACCTGGGGGAAGCAGAGGACTTTGGAAACTTCAATTCAACCAACTTTCGTAAATTCAAAATTAAATAATTAAATTTATTATTATTATTATTATTATTATTATTATTATTATTATTATTATTATTATTATTATTTATTTATTATTATCCTCGAGGAAGTGGTAAAACTGTAACCAATTGTTATTAAGTTATGTACTTATAACCATTTCTATTAAATTAATAATGAATTTGGGGCACATTCTGGGACGTAAAATTTTATAAATCGAGCATTGTATGAACTATAAAATGACTACCGTACCATGAATGTATAATGCTGTATGTGGGTATGGAACCCATGCTCTGCGACTACCTCAAAAGACCATGCTACATAAGGTACCTATGAATAGAAATTAGTTTTTATATAAAATTTTCATTTTGTCGCCATGCTTTTCATTCTATCATAGTCTTTGGAACATAAAGTTTTCCTGCACTGATTGGAGCTTTAGTAATAGTAAAATAGTACTTACAGCTGTACTCTTAAAAAATTAAATTTGTGAAGAAAAAAAAACATGTTGGAAATATTCTATAGATTAATAGAAAGAAGTGGAAGATATAAATTATTTAAAAAAATGTATTCGGAGGTGGCAACAGAAAATAAAATTTAAAAGAAAAAGAAAATAAAAGAGTAATGTTGAAAAAATAAGCAATCCAAAATGCAAAACTGCATTTGTAAATCTGAGTTTATGCTGCTTTTCAAGATTACTCGTTTGTGAATAAGAAATTTATGTGCAAGAAGAATTTATGTAGCCATTATTTATGTAATCTTTGTATCCTGCAATACTTAATTAGTACAATCCATTGCAGTACCTTGGGGCTTATACATTAATATATCATTTTTGTATTCATTATTGTACATTAAGGTATTGAAACGATTTTTATCTCTATTAAAGTAGGGTATTAGAATTGTTTGTGATTGTACAGTTTAATCTAATAGTTGTTATTGTGATCCATCTCTTGTCTGGTCGTCTTACTTACCTTCGAATCGAATTAGTGCAATTTCTTTCATTATGTACTTGTTATCAACTGTATTCATTATTGGGTAAAATCTTTTTTAGGAAAATTCTATTGAAAAATCTAATTTTCAATGTCTGTTCATGACTGTGTATTAAAACTGTATAATATTTCTTTGGTGTATATATTATGCTGTCCTTGCTCGTTAATGGGTATATATTATAATTATTTTCTTTTCCTTCTTGTTCAGGTGTTTGGAGGTAATGGATTTAACAGTGAATATCCAGTTGAGAAGCTTATGAGGGATGCTAAGATATACCAGATTTATGAAGGAACTGCGCAAATTCAGCGCCTTATTGTTTCTCGGGAGCTCTTTGAGAATGCTGCTCAGAAACAGTAATAGAGTTTTATGTGTGGTATGGTGTGAAAATAGCAAATTGATACCTTCAAAATGTTGAATTGCACTGTAAACTGTGTAATTGCCAAAGAAGACTGATACATTTGAATATCTGTAATAACAAAAAATGTGCTATTGTGCATAAATACACACTTTTCAGTGTCCTGTGTTAAGTTAAAATGACTGTTCGTTTTTTTTTCAACTGTATTTTTGTACATTTTTCTAAAATTTGTATTATGAATTTGTAATTAACATCCTGAATGAAAAGACAAGTTCAAAAATAAAGTATTAAGACGTTGACACAAGTTGAGGTGTGCTCAGGTGTGAAAAATTAGGTAAGTTTGGATTGCTTTGAATGTATTAAGAGTGTTTACATCATAGTTTGAGTTTTGGTTTGGGCCGAGAATGTACTTTCAAAGTTTATTTTTAGATATAATAAATGTTATTCTTTTACTTTTGAAATTGAGTTAATCTCTGTGTACATATTTTGTGTTTCTCTTTCTTTTCTTCTTCCAAAACTCGTAGTTTACCAAATTTTTTTAATAAGTTTAGTTTCTTCTTTGTCCTCTTGTCTCCTCTTTCCACTTCAAATGAAAATTCAAATTTTCATTGTAATTTTACCACTTCTACTTAGCAATGGCCTATTTTTCTCAGTACTTCATAGTTGCAGCTTGAATGTTATTAGTAGGTATACACAAATATTCATGACCTATTAGCTTCTGCTTATTAATAATCTAACTGACCACACTGAATTGTCGTTTGTTTTGAGGCAGTATTGTTTTTCAGTACAGTTTGTTTGGCAGTACAAAACAAAAGCAATTTGATGATGAGATCTCGTGGTAAGAAGTGTAATACATTTGGTGTATATCTACGTTCAGTACATACCTAAGTGTATGGTAATTTTATTCCCTGACAAAAAACAATGGACTGCAGTGTGTGGAGTATTGTTTTTCTATAAACATATTCTGGGATTTATCAGCTTGCTAGCATATTACAACTTGCCTTCAGGTATTTTAGGAAGCAAAAAGGTAAACTGTGGGCAAGGTGTGCACTGCCATTATTTTCTTCTTAGTGTAGAAACCCTTTCCTGTGACGTGTTCATAACAAGTACTTTTCTCTGAATCACTGAGGTGTGCATTTGCAAATAAACCTTCAGTTTGCACAGGAACCTCTGATGTATTGTTGCATTACTATGCTTAATCTTACACTCCTACATTATTGCATTTGTGGTTGTTCTATCACTAGGAAAATTTGTATGCAGTCTCCTTTGTAAATTTTTTATTTCGAGCCACTGTAAAATTCTGTATACGCACTCCTGAAGGAACTGCCACTGATTTGCATCCACCAACCTTCCACTCCCTTATCAAGACCACTAATTTTTTTGTTACTCTTTTTTTTTATTATTATTATTATTATTATTATTATTATTATTATTATTATTATTGGAAGTATCTTCTTTTGGTGTGATTATTTAATTTTTTCAATTAGTTTTTGTTGTTGTTGTTGTTGTTGAAGCAGCATCTAGTGGTGGTTACTTGTGGATTTCTAATGAACTTGGAATTGAAAAATCCGTAACGAATATTTTCAATTTAAAAAATTGCTCTAAACCTGAGCCTATTTAACAAATCCATTTAAATCTAGAAAATCAATTTAATAAACAAGTTTATTTAGTAGCTGTATTTTGATTTGCTGTAATTTTAACCGTTTTTTCTTACTTCAAAAGCGTAGTTTCATAAATATCAATAGAGAATTATCATAAAATTAATGCCAACCTTAACACTAATAACCTGAACCTACATATTATGATGCAAAAAAAGTAGCATAGCATGTAACTACTTCTAGTTAATGCCAAATATTAAATAGGAAATATACAGAACATAGAAACATCCTGTTTCTTAATGTATTAAATATAAATATACAAGCATTTTAGGTGTATTGTTTTTAATTCTACCGTGAAAGAAGCATTAAGTTTAATTTTAGCTCTGAAGTCAAATTTGGTTTATTCCTGGTTCACTTTTTACATAATTTGCGTTTTAACCCTTGCATTATTTACTTTAATTCATGTGATTATTTCAGCATTTCAATGAAAGAATTTAACCTCTTGGTTGATTTCAAGTGCTCTTCCAAGACAAGTTGGCCAATTAATTCTACTAATTCTAATCTTTGTTGTATTTAATCATTCATTGTTCAGCTTAGTATTATTTAGTTGGCACAAAATGCTCATGCTTATCCAATCTAATCTGAATTTACACAGATATTACTGTTTAGAACTGATTTCAGAATATATTATCAAGTATTCAGAACATTATTGAGTGAGAGGAAATGTATTAATTTTGACCTTGCCAGGGAATCTATTTTAAGGCCTTCAATTATATTTTCCACATTTTTGAAATATTAAAACTAAGGAATCAAAATCAAGAAAATCGAACAAAAACCCTTGTGGAAAGAATTTTATAATTCGTTCAGCCTGTGTTGTGCGAGATGTTCTTTTATTCGCACGTCATTTCAATTCGTTCCTTCCTGGAATTTCAAAGTTCCCCCTCGAGAGAAATCTTCCAATTTGCACTCGGCTCGTCAGTAAGACATATTTCAGAATTTGTTTAAGTGCAGTTTTCTTAAGTAAACTTTCTTCATTCAAGCTGCATTGTAGGGATTAATAAAATTACTGAACTTTTTAGGACATGATTACTTAATATTTTTTCTTATCAAGAGAACATATTATTTTGAAGTGAGTTTGGACCTTGATCACAAAAAGTAGATATAAAAATAGATATTGTGATTGAATGAATTACATTTATGTTCTGCAATTGTTTGACAAAAATTGATGTAAATGTGTTAGAACCAGAACCAAGTGCAAAACTTTTACCAAGATTGCATTCTGGCTTGTGAGAGAAATTTTTGTGCTCATCAGTTTACAAGAAAAAAGATAAAATAAATCATTAATGGTTAATGAAAGAAACCAGTAAAGAGCTAACAGTGCGCTGAATTTAGATGATGAAGCAGAGATACCATCTTCCAGTACAGCCTTGAAGAAACTTTCCATTCTCCCATGAAACACTTGAAGCAGGCCCTAGATTGCACATTACTGTTTGTAGAGAGGGGTAAGGTGGCCATTATTGTACTGTCTTAACACCCATAAGATCATTAAATAAGAGACTGAATATAGACATAAGAGCTGTTCTGACCAATTGAAATTGGAAATAATTACTGTTAAATTTTCCTTTTCAGGATTGGTCCCTTATGGTTATTTTACCACTTGAGCTTTTGGCAGTGTGTATGTAGAAGTAATTAATAAAACCTGCATCATAATTTTTAAAATGCACCTTTAATTATTTAGGAGATTAACAAAGATGAAAGAAAAATAATCAACGGGAAGATGTGTTTCCAAATTGATATCATATGTTCGTGATACCATTAAATTAATAGAAAAGTGGAGAGTAATTTTTGAAGAATTCAAGTGCTCTCTTGAACCAAAATAATTTGTTTGCATTCATATATTGTGTCATGGACCCTGTGTTCTGTTCTCAATAGCTGTACCATATCAGGAAAGTGTTTTGACTTAACTACATTGTTTTTCAGAGTTTCAGATGGAAAATAACACAAGTGGTAGTGTTTCTTAACAAAAAAGAACCCCAGCAAGAAATACAGTACTTGAAACATTCTTTAGGGAAAAGTGATTAAATCGTATTTCAACAGGCAAAATAAATTAATATGCGCCTCAATTTGTTTAAAATTACCCCCTAAGAAAGAAAATCTAAGAAACAATTTAGTGTTATACAATACACAGTTAATTTAATAATTTAAGTCATGGCAACCTTTATATTACCTGAAGTACTTAGCTTGAATATTTTGCAATTATTTGAATATCTTAGATAAATTTACCTACTTAGATTGATCCAAAAACAAAGATTTGAAGGCAACATTGGACCAATGTGTACAGAACTGGCAATTTGGACTCTTAAAATCAAAGAAAAGGAAAGGGAAAATATTCATAAAAAATATAAGTTGCAAACATTGCACATGTCAATACATTTCTCTAAAATAATTTGTTAGAACATTATTTAATTTCACTGAACTGATCAACAACATTTTTAAAAATTTCAGTTGCTTAAGATTCCTTTTACTGAGAGTTATTATTTTTGACCTAATTTAAAATCTGACAACTTTTGTTCTCCATGTTATGGTTCCTATGCGATTCAAACTTATGCATTCCAGCCCTTTGCAGTCAGTATTCCTTCAGCAGTTAGGCCTAGAGTTCACTCAACAACCATTTCCAACTAATTCCTGTTTTTGAATGGTTTACTCTTTAGGAAAATAAGGATAATGACAAAAGGCTGGAGATAATTGATGAAACTTAAGGAAAACATCCAGAAGTGGATGAGCCATTCTTCTAGTACTTCACAATTCTTAACTCCTGTGTTGCCAATTTGTACTGAATGACTTTGTGTGATTTAAGAGTCATTCTTGCTGGTAATGGAAAACTTTCTGGACAATAAAGACTACTCTCTTTGTAACAGTTCATGTTGTCGGCATTTCATGACATCATGAGTGTAAAATTCCATTTTCTCTAGTAAACTTGGTAGGTTTCCTGGGAACATAAGAGGAATAAGTTTCAAGCAGGGTGAGCACTTCCAGTTTCTCTTCTTTCAAGACCATGGAAGAGCGCTATTAGGGAGAAGGGACAAACCTGTAAGCAGAGTCATTCTAAAAGAATGAAAAAGATTGTTATGAAAGAATCTGCAAATGCAAGAGCTAGCAACATATATCTGTCTTAGTATAATGCACTTTATCTCTGCTTTAGAGCAACTAATGTGAAGTATGTAACAATCACTTATATGAATTGTAACCTTTGCTCATGACAATATGAATTTCAATTTGTACCATTAGAGAAATTTAGACTATGTTGCAATTTCAATTTCAGTACTAAGTTAATTTAAAGGGAGTTTAATAAAATATTTCTACATACACGTACCATAATGTTAATGAGAAGAATATGAAATCTTAAATTTGGCACATGGTGATTGCAAGGGGAAGAAACAACAACCAAAAAACCTCAGATTAGTTTATTACATTAGTTGATAGCATCAGAACAAAAATGAAAAATATTGCTGATTAGTGCAGACAATCAATAAAAAAAATGCTCATTTTTCAGTTTTTCAATGTGCCAACTGCACTGCCAATGGACTGCATTAAAAAGGAGACCTTCAGTGTATTTTAAAATATCTCAGACACTAATAATTTTGCACATACTAATATAAACGGAAGTAAACCAGTAATGTAATGTGAAGAAATATATTATTTTTTATAATGAAGACTGAAAGTAATATAAGAAAACATTTTAGTAAGATTTGTATCCAATAAGTTGTTTTTGTGTTGATTCATTAAATAATAATAATAATAAATTAAAAAACTAAGTGAGGGAATTAGAATGTTGCTTTCTGTGGAATTTGGTTCTTAAAATTAAAAGACATTCATTACCAAAAAGAGAGAACTAAATCTGTAAAAAATATTTATTTACTGTAGATTTATGAATGTTCGCTTTCCTGAAAAGATTAGCTTCATTCCTAGATGAAGCAGCTTACAATATTTGAAAATTGCATTATGCTGTGCTAAAGTAAATTTTCTTTCATCAGCAGCATTTTTACAATTTAAAAAAAAAATTCACAGTAAAATATATTAAAATAGAGTGATTGTCCCATAATAATAATAGTTTATTATTTGGGTATCGTTTCTTCGATTTTGACAATCAACATAACAATTTTTTTAATGTTTTATTTTTCACGTATTGTGAAACGTATTTCGCCTTATAGTTTTACACATCAGGTGTGAACAAAATTCATATAAATTTACTTATAACAGAAAATGAAAACACATTTCGATGGTATAATTTTGTATGAAAGTATTAGAAATATAATTCATAGTAATGAAATTAAATAATGGAATAAATCTGGTATAAGTAAAAATATATGAAGTATAAAATACATAAATATTTGAGAGAGAACTTTCCAAAACATGTAAATATTGATCAAACAATTAAAACATTGTATTTGGAAATTATGTGTTATTTTGATTGTCCAAAAAGAAAAAAGGATACCTGAATGTTAAATTATTTAAAATTAAATAAATAAATAAATAAATCGAACGTAGCAAGCAACAAAATTCTCAATGTATTCTTATGTAGAGTTGGCATCGTGCTGCCATCATGATAGTTTTTTGTTTTTTTTATATTTATCCCAGCATGTTAATGCATATTAAATTTTTGTTGTGATTTTGGAAAAGACTAGTACTGGAATTCTTTGTTTCATTTTTTACGATTATAACAAATATAGAAATGTAAGTGTGATTACATTCTGGTCAAATAATTTGAATACTTATACCAAAGCAGCATCTTGTGCTATTTCTTTTCTTTATACACATTTTTTATTTATTAATGTATTGGTTCATATTTAAAAATATTTATTATTTAAGCATTGAAAAGTGGATGTTCTTCGTTTAAACAAGCATCCTATACATTTGGATTATAATTTCTGAAGTTACAATATGATCATCTATTTCTATTTTGTATAATGATTTTTGAGCCATTTGCTATCCAAACTAGCTTTTTCCTTCCAAAATACATTTTTTACATTTTTGTGAAGCTTCAATATTTCATGAAGAGAACTAGCATAATTCTAATGTATTTCCACCTAAAATGTGATTAAAACATCCTATTTATAACAAAGTGCATGTGGACGTAATGAGCTTTTTGCCTCTCTTGTGAATTTGCTGCAAATGGTTTTGCTGCTTTTGATAGCAAACATGTCCTATGTTTTGCATCAAAATTGTACTTCATAAAGGAGTATAATATCCTATGTTCTTTCATTACGTGTAATGAAAATACTGCTTATCATATAGTTTTAATATTAACATGTTAGCTTGTGCATTTATATTATTTAATAAATACATTATAATGAATTTTTATGAGACTACTAGCACTGACTGTCCTATTCACTGGAGTCAGGGAATTGAACAAAATCTACCCAGCTAGTCAAAATTCATGTTTTGCACCCAGTCCTGTCAGAGTAAAATGCTCCAAATTATTTTGTTTCTTGTCATCAGGCAATCAAGAGGATCTTATTAAACTTTTTACAGACCTCTTTGTTGTAAATTCAAGTCTGAACACTTGCTTTGGAGATGTGGCCTGCAAATACAAGATTGAGCAAACTCTCTTCCATGTTTCTTAATATCCATATTTTATCTCCTTTTAACCCATTTTTTGCATAAATTGTTTTGTTAATGATATTTATATTGGAGCACTCAACCTGAAAATACATTCTGACAGGGACACGACAAACTCCTGAGAGTAAATTGAACTGTGCTTTACTTTTCAAAATGTTAAATATGTTGAGCCTCCTAGCAGGAGTTATTGTCACACATCGATAATTTCATTTATGTGTAGGTAGTTCACGTTGATAATAATTGAATATGAAATTTCTCATTAGACTATTAGAATGGATGTGATTTAGAAGTATCCATTGAGCTTAATTAGAAAATTCAAAGAGAAGAACAATTTATATTAATACACAGTAGACTCTATATAATTATTAATATCGAAATATTGTAGTGAATATGTTCATCATACATCCCAACTTTCTTACAATAAAATCACAGAATAGCATAATACCCTGTGTTGAAATTTCCAAACAACTTCAATATATGTGTTAAAAAAAGTTCTATTGGCAAAGGTGTGCGAGGGGACTATGGATCCTCGAACGTTTTGAAAGGTGTCCAACGACCTTATTAATAAAACATGTTATTTTCGTAAATATGTTAAATCCCTGATAAAAAAAATGGAATGTATATATATATATTTTAAAGTGTAGAGTGATGACAAACACATGGGTAAATTAGTCTACTAATATATTGTTACTGTATCTATGTTTGAGAGTGTATTATTGTCTAGGGTTATCAAATTTTATAAATTTCAGCATTTCACTTACTAGTTGTCGTTTTGAAAGAAATTTTTCAAGCTACCCTCAAAATGTGGTCAATTTAGACTCCACACATACACAAATACCTAAAAATCAGTCAAAAATAGCTAAAAAATACCGAAAAGCATGAGAAAATGCTGACTGGTAGCATTTTGGGAAAGACTCGTAGATCTGAACTGGAATTCTTTGTTTCATTTTTTATGATTATTACAAATTTAGAAATGTAAGTGTGATTATATTCTGGTCAAATAACTTCAATACTTATACCAGCTACCAGTCAGTAGCCCATAAAAATTGTAGACTTGTTGCAGGTTACACACACCTAGGTCTACTGTTCCTACAAATTATGTTGTTTGTAATAATTTGTTAAAACTTGCTCAATTTTTTTTTAAATGTTTATTTTCTTTACAACGAATAAATGCTGAACATTAAAATATTAATTTCATTGATATTTATTAGTGCAAGTGATCATTGCTTTGTGTCGGAGATATATCCCACGAGCCGAGCTCATTTTATAGTTATTTTGTCAAAACATCACATATAATGTTTATTCCTCCTTCAAACTGCAAACTGCAGCTATTTCATAATGCAGCTGCTACAGAATGTTTCCACACAATTTTACTTCATTTCAGTTACCATTTCAAATAGAAGAGTTCTATGGGCTTTTTAAATTTACTCTTTCAATTACAATTGCTATAAATCTGAGGTTAGCACCACAAATTTCAGAGCATTGTCCATAATATAATCCAGGTCGATTGATTATAAAATTAATTTGATTTAATCAACATTGTCAGATTTTACCTTGGAATTTTAAGATCATACAAAAACTATTGTATGATAGTATAATTGACAGTCAATTTCAAGATAAATTCTATATTTCAATCTCTTGTTAATTTTTTGTTTACTCTGCAATATTTATCATACCCCAAGGACTAAAACACTTTAAGGAAAACTTCGGAAAAGACCCTACAAAACATATAAAATTTTGATTTGTAAGTTCATCTGCACCATACACACTTTGTAACCTTCCCAATTGCTAATTTGTGATCTCTCTCTTTTTTTATGGTTAAGAACACTTCAGTTCAGGTTTACGTTACAAGGCAGAGGGATTCCTGTATGAATTAAGTATCAATATTTTGATTTTATGTTTTTCTAATGTTTTATTGATGAGGATATTAAAAAACAAAATTTTCTCATAGTTAAATCAAACAATTAATCAGTTAAAAGCATTGCCAGGTTACCTCAATTTCTACATTACATGAACTCAATGAAAGGAAGTGATTCAACTATTAAAAAATTGTTTGGATTCACTTTTCAGAAAAGTCTCATTTTGATGGTGATTTGTAATGGTAATCGGTTGTACTCGACCACTAAAAAAGGATTAGTATTTATTGAGTATTAATAAAAAAACTATAGAATAAATACAAGGCAGCGGAAGACAAGCTGTTCTGTTTTTGACTCTGGAAAGTCTTTTATATACAAATCTTTAGGTATGAAACGTATTTGATTGTACCCAAAGCATTGAAATGATGGCAAGTAGAGAAAAACCATATTCTGAAAATGTTTCCATTATGTATAAAAAAATTAAGTATCTGGCAAGTCTTGAATATCGTTACTTCTGTCCCAAACATTTAAAAAAACAATAACAAAAATATGATATTATATTATTTTTCACTCATCTTAGTGAGTTACAACGTTAATTATTGAAAATCAATACACAGCAGTGCAGTGCATTGAACTAAAATGAAATCAAGTAACATTTTGATAAACTCAAGAAAGTTGACATTGTGTACTTCCGTACTACTAACATTCAATTCTCTCAATGTTTCTAGTAAAACTTTTACAAGTTTGTTTACTATAAAGGGGCATATTACAATGGAACTGGTATTCAGATTTAATGCTCATTGTACATTTTATTATAATTCATACTAGTGACCTGTTGCAGTAAAGATTGTGCTGAATAAATTCACACAAAACGGTTTTCCAAGAAGTAGCACACACACTGCTCAAGACCAACAAATAAAATACCCTTCCGTAATACTGCAATAAATTACATATTTCTACAAAAACAGCCTTCACAAACATTGCAATTCAACAGTGTAGAACAACAGTACTTTACTGTACTTTACATCCAATAACATCAATGAAGTTGTTCCATAGCTTAATAAAAGAACAGCAACAGATTCACTGGAACTCAGCCTCTTCCTCGCAGCCTTGCTGAAGCATGACATCAGCTGTGCTGAATGGAGTGACACACTTGAGAATGAGAAATGAGTACAAGAATAGGTTGAATAACACAATAAAAATATTTGCATTTTTCAGTCAGTCAAAACTAGGACTGCTTTTGAATTTTTCCTGAGTTTCTGGATAAAAAAAAAAAAATTACCACTCACATAGCTGGTAGCTACTTACTTTCCTTTCAATTTCTGCGTACTTTGGAAATTAACAATATAGACTTTTCTATATTTTTCCAAGTTCCTGGGTGTCTAATGAAACCAAAGACGCATCTCAAATGGCCTAAGCCTGTATGATTTTCTTTCATTTTCTGTTCAATGGAAAAATGTTCATCTACTTTAAATTTAAATAAAATGTCAAGTACAAGTTTCTATGAAAGGCAGGAAAAGCTATTGTCTCGATAATTAAAATGTGCAGAAAATCAACACTGATCCTATGAATTTCTGCATCCAAATAGTAATTTATTTCTCTGAAATATATGCATTGAGAAACTAATGTATGTGATGATCGAAATGATAAATATTTCCCTTTCTTCCTTTTCCATTTATCTCATATCTGAAATTATTTATATTTTCTCAAATTTAGCATTTTATTCGTTACTCAACTTCAAGAATAATTTTCCTTTCCTTTCCTCTAAGAAAGAAGACTGTTCTTTGAGCTCATTAAATCTTTAAAGCAGATACCTTTTTAAGACCAACTACCTTCTTTTAGAGAAATGCTACAAATACACTATGCATGTATATTGAGAATGTGTAATAATTAACATAATAGGTACTTGCAAGAACTTTTTGTAATTCGTCATTAAATCATTAGAAATATTAAATTAGCTAACTTGCAATATTTAAAAAACGTGAACTATCTCATGAAAGCTATCTCATGTTTTTAATATTAACAGTTTTCCTCCTAAATTAAGTAATCAAGAGTAAATTAAATTTTAAAGACTATATAGAGTACATGGTAAAGAAAACTGGAAAAAATATTAATATTTTTGACAAGTGGGCAATATATAAATGGATATACAAGATGTTTGATGTATAAATCCATAATTGCACAAGACAACATTTTTATTAATGTTCAACAATGGCCCAAAAGCTAAAAAAAAAAAAAAAAAAAAAAAAAAAAAAAAAAAAAAAAAAAAAAAAAAAAAAAAACTGAAATTAAAAAACCTCAGATACAAGAAAATACCACCATGAGAGTAATAATTCAATGCAATACATACACCCCAGTGCTAGAGTGGTAGACACTGAATTTTATGTCAATAAAGAGAGAATTCATTACATGACACTAATTTATATTTTTAAATTAAAAATCAGCCCCCAAAAAAATTAATTATAACAGGAGATTTGGTAAACAAAATCCAAAGAGTGAAAGATAACACAAGGGAAACAAGACAAGCTCAATATTTAGTAATTAATTAAAGTAAAACTGTACAGCAAAAAAAAACAGATTATTTGACAAAGGATTTGAATTATATAATAAATTACAGTTAGAAACAAAAAATTGTGAACAAATTAAAGAATTTAAAAGAAAAATTGTAAAATATATCAAACTAGAAAACTAATTTTGTAAATAGTTAAATAGAGTATACCTACAGATGTAAACAATGTAATGTAAATGTATGTTTCAAATAGCCGAGACGGCTAAATAAATCAATCTATCGATCTATAAAATTACAGAATTCAACATGAATTCAATTCAATTCAATTCAACACATTAAATGCTGAAATTGGATCATAATTATTGACTCAGAATAGGAGGAAAATAATATTGTATTTTCATTTTATTTTATTTATTTTTCAAACAAGTTTAAAATAGAAAAAAAAATATTACTAATTTTTGAATGGTAAAGCCCAGTCATAATTTTGAAATGATTTCATTGAAATAAATTGTGAAACATTCAATCATTAAATGTATTTTCTTGGTCTAATGTAGAAAATTAGTTTTTAGGCCTGTTTGGGAAAAAAAGAAATTAAAAATTATTTTATTTCCTGTTCTTGATTTTTCATAAAGAAAAACTGATAAATATATTTTTTTTTCTTATTTCGAATTTTTTTATTTAAAAAAAATAGTTTTTCGGAAATTGCGTGATGTCACCACATCCATTTATTCAAGTACTAAAAGTAATATTGGGATAGAAATGTATCATATTTTCAGTTTTCAATTACCATGAAATTAATAAAGATATTAAATACATCGCTTCTTCCATCTAATTTAGCATGATTAAATATACTTCATAACCTAACTTAATGAAAATTTAATAAACATTTTAACACTCCCATGTCGTTTCAAAGAAACTCTACCTATCCATGCCTATCTGCATTAGTTATCGGACCACCTGAATGTCCGATTCAATTTCAGTACTACTTTAGACAACAATTGTTACAGCTGATTGTGTCCATTTATTTAAAGAATAATGACGCACCCAAAAAAACATTTTTTTATTATCTGTCAGGACTTAATATATATGTTTATTTTATTTCAACACTCATCGCTTTTTTTTGTTTTACCAAATAAAAAATGCACCGATTAATTTTCAAATTAAAAGGACTATTTTTATATCAATTCAATTGACAGTCGGTTAGTGCATGGATTGATGGTATGTGTACAATTCAAGATTTACAACGAATGGGTTCGGTACTGCATCAATTATTACAAACAATAACAGACCATGAGGGCTCAGGAATCCAAGTTACAAGCCATGCACAATCAACAACTTAGTTCCTACGTATAGCGGCAGATGCCTCTGCCTCTTTGTACGCGACAACTACGGATTGCTAGTCATTTCAGATCTCAGTTCAATACAAGCATTTTTCATTTCGTTTAAATAATGGAATGTATCATTAGTTAATTAAATACACTAGTAAAATTGAAACGGCACATTCAGGTACTCTAAAATAATATATTTAAGAGACTAACTCGGTGTCTTCGCCCACCAGACATCGTAACTAGGTGCAAATCGAATCCATAATTATATAGCAAAGTATTCTTTTTTGCATTAAAAGGTTAAAGATCGTTTTGAAAAAATATATTATTGCTAATAAAGTGTTTCTTCATTCATTTTTTTAATGACTGGCGTTTATTATAAAATACAAACAGTTATGGAATATAGCCATACACTTGACTCGAGATCATGTCTGAATGCAAAGTGTAAGTGAAGTGTCCTACAGACCTACATTTATCCTCTGTTCGTTTTTTTCAAATACCGCGTAACGAAGAAGATTTTAGTGAAACCTTGGCATAGTGAAAAGGGTTCAGGGCTCCCTGAAGCTCTGAGGCTTAAGAACGGTATTCAACATTGACGATTTTTTTCATAAATCATGCACGAGGAGGGCACTGCGAGACCTATGAGCGTTCCCAGCTCTGTTGCCGCTACCACTACACAACCCACGGCCACGGACCACAGTACAGGCGAGCCACAAGTGTCATACTCGTCTGGTTCAGCAGGTAATTTGGCTGCTGCAAAACATCATAGTCATATGTACTTTGTTTGACTGATGTTGAGTGAATATGTGCCTTCAGTGCGCGTATTTACAATCCATCTGCATAGTACAGAAATAATAATGTTGGAGGCGTGAAGTTTTGTCTGGTGCTTGAAGCATCATCTTGTTTTGGAAGTTTACGATGCCAATTATAGATGTTGAACCCTTCAAAATTGTGTTTAAACACGAACATACATATCGTAACATATTTTTAGCAATTAAATGCACATACCACCACAAGTAGTGAGATACCTCCTATTGAACTTTTGCATAATGTGAACATGGGCGTGCGGAGGCTGTTAACGAACTGCCCAATACGTTCTTCTTCCCCTGGATGCTGACACGCCAGTTGTTTCGCTTGCCAAGCGATTAGTGGTTATGACATAAGAGGCGATTGAGAGGGAAATCGGAACTCGCCATTTCGCCGTGTTAGTAGGTCACGCTTGCCCGAAAGGAAGAGTAGACGTTGGGACAGGTTGTGTCGAGCCACTTGCTCATCGGAACCACCTATTCAGGTGGATTTTTAAACCCTTTCGTTTAACTTTGACATTTTCATATTTCCCTACGATTTTGTCACGTTGTCATTGCACGCCAAGCGTGAAATGAAACGTGACTTTTATTTTTATGGGAATGCAATTTTAATGTGTCGATAGAATAAATTGATGTTTATAATGGCAGTGAAATACTATTCAAATTTTGTACAATTGCGTATATGTTCTTTCAGTTTCCAATAAATAAGCAAGCGATTTAAAAATACTGTGGCGCTGCAAATCAATGTACAGAACATATACAATGCTGAGAATCACAAATATTCACAAACTTTGAACTTGAAGTAGATTGCTTACTGTTAATTATTTAGAAGTTTGTAATTATTTCCCTATTTTTCGTTGACATTGGTTTTAATGTGGTATCATTTGAATAATATTCTCAGAAGTTCACCCAAAGGATGTTATTCACCAGTTAGTTATAAGGTGAAATTGTAAACAATTGTTGATTTTCATTACTAGTAAATCGGGAAAATTACCATTGTTTTGGCCCCACACAAAACTAGCAAATAATTCAAATTTGTTCCCACGTTTCAACAAGAAAGTTGTTTTTTTAACGATATTGCTTTAGAATGGCCTTTCTGATTCCTCCACCAAAACCTGTTGTAAAGATAATAAATTTCAACCCGTACTACACAAATTGCGACAAATTCGATGAACCATAGCAACTAACTTGTAAAGTTGCCCGCTGATTACTTCTTACATATTAGTTGTTTTTTTTTGTGTTGGTTATCAACACGAATCCGCCGGTCCTGTCACTTTCATGTCTCTTTCATTTGACATCATTGTGGCGGTCTCCGACCTATTGAATAGTTTGTACTCTCACATTTTCTAGTATTTAATTTTGTTATAATTACTCCCCATACTCATTATAATTGCCTGTAGTTTTTCTTAACAATATATGAGCTCGAATTTTAAGATAATTTCTACTGTCCGAAACGAACTGTCCGAACGAAACCTGTTCGAAACGAACGAACGACAAAACCAGCACTGACGCCCCCGTACTCCTCACCTATTATTTTATTGAATCCCTTCACCCTATTTTATTGACTGTCCCTTAAATTTCTGTACGTACAATTACAGCAATACTGTGAAGGAACAAAAACTGATTTAGTAGTCCTTATAGAATTCCTTATTCTGCCTTTTTTGTCAATGAAAATGGGCTTAAGGGGTTTAGGAGACATTCTGAATGCATATTCGACTTTCTGGAAGTAAATCTTTCGAAATCTGTTGAGACTTCTCGAAACTATCATTTATTGCTGATAAAATAAGTGTTGGATTAAGTCCTACAGCTGGTACAGCTGTCTAGCAATGCGAATCTGTGGAATAAATAATTTTACAATGCACCATATTCTTTCAATGATTACTGGGCACGGCAATTGTATGAATATATTCTGAATTTTCATGGAGAACAAATGAAAGGCAACTGTTCGGAACATTTTGTTACATCAGTCTTAGAATGAATTAACACAAGATGTGTTTTGATGGCTGTGACTTTCAAATTCTTTGCGATTTCATCGGGGAGTTCGTTAAAAACAATCCAGTTTTGGAAAATTATTTTTTCAAACCTCCATAGCCACGCCCTTCTGCATTTGTTTGGACACATCAACATCAAATGTTTAATGTAAAGTTGCTTGAAATTTCCGGGGAATATTTCTCATTTAGTAAACTCTTCAAAGAACCTTCCTAGTTATTTGTTATGGTTTCGTCGTGCCAATTGATTTACTGATTATGTCGTTTTTGTTACAATTTCTAGGTATGTCATTTACGACCCGATTTATTGGTCATTTAAAGTAATCTAAAATCTTGTCTTTTTACCCGTTTCATCCATTGTCCGTTGAAATAAGTTGTTAGTAAATTGGGAAAGAAAGAATTGGGCGAATCCGAAACCACCATTGGCCATAGCATTGCCTAGTCGAGACTGGGTTGCGACCGGCAGTCGCCCTTTCGCGACGCCGAGTGGCCCAGATGATGAAACATGTAGGCCACTTGACTGACCTTAAGTTTTTTGTACTTGGAAGTACTATGCACAGTGAATTTTATTTTTTCTATGAAGTTCCCACGATTCGGATACCAATAATCCGTTCGTATAATCAGAAATAAACATTTAGTATGGAATGAACGCAACAAATCTGATCAGAAATGCTTGAGAGTGGCTTTACGCTTAGATAAAAAATTATACATATATTCAGTGTCAAAAATTTATCCATTTTTTGTCGTTTTTTAAAAAAACAGAACGGCGGTAGTAGGGGAAAGGCTTATTATTAAATGGAGGGGGGCATACCGTTAGTTTCAGAAAGATGTTAAATTTCTGTTGTTTTGTCTTTCGAAAAAACATTTTTTCCTGGAATGAAATGCATTTTAAATTTGTTTACGAATGGAATCAAAGAGTGCCATTTTCATTTTATTTCATTTCTTCACATGTAAACAATGTATAAATTTGTTTTCAGAACAGCTCATGAGTTATCAGTTTTTGTCAGTATTGTACGTTTAAGAGAAAATTTACTGAGAGTACGGAAATTCATTTGTGATCTTTGTTCGGTGACAATTTCAAATGTTAAAACACCTACACATTACTTGTAACATCTCAGTTATAAATATATTGAAATTATATTTTCTCTTCCACGGAAAACAAAAACTTGAAAAACAACCACCAAACAAACAAACAAACAATCACTAATTAATTGAATATCTAGCGTATTGGTTCAAAGATTGCCACTCGAACATGTACGTATTTGCCCTCGAATGACACTAACGCCACTCGAACATGTGTGTGTTGTGAATGGTGTGATGTTTCAAATGCAGCATAATTACCATTAGCATTCAAAGGAAAGAATGAACCCTTGTATAAATTATTAATAATTTTTGAAAGTGTGCTAGGAGCACGTTAATATGTTTTTAACTATTTTCATGTTGACTTTTTGGAAGTGAAATTTGTTATATTTATATCCACAACTGAGAGTAAAAGCTAGGTGTTTGGCGTTGAAAACCTACTTGGCGGCCCTTAGTCAAACACGGCATAACTATCAGCATTTGCTCTAAAAATCACGGGCAAACTAGCGGAGAAATCAAAATCGAAATAGTCGTACTAATCAGTAACTCTCTTAGATTTTCTATTTTATCGTGTTTAAGACTTGTTTTTGGCGATAAATAATTGACCAAATGTATACCTCCAATTTGTATTAAACTACAATAAGTGAAAATGTGTGCTGTTAAAGATTTTTTAATTTCTGAACACAATTTCTAATAGGAACAGTAAAGCATCAGGAAAGACAAGACTAGAATTTCCAACAAATACAATATTATTCTAGTGTGATCGAGAACAACTATTGCTCATTGCTTGAATAAGGTGTTGAATGAGGAGTTTTGATAAAGCGCTAAAGATTGAGACATGATAGAAGTTCTGAGTTTTTTCTTGTATAATGAAAAACACATTCAAGAAAACACATCATTCATTCTTTAAATTACTACAAAATCTACTGATTCGTAAACAAAAACGAAGAGAACGATATTGTTTCAAGCAGAATTCATGGAATAAGACATTTGTATGAATATTTTTCATTAATTTTTCGTATAATTTTCTTATTTCTTTAAGTTGATTAATGAACGGTACATTCTTGAGAATACTATCTGAATACAAACAGTATGAGAGACATTTCATTATGTCTTCATTTTCAGTTGGTTTTTGTTACATATTTTTTAAATTTGATGTTCAGATTCTTAAGGCGCGTTTTTTTTTTTTTTTTTTTTTTTTTTTTTTTTTTTTTTTTTTTTCTTTCTTCAAAAAATTACTATAACATAGGAAAAGGGGGGCCCAAGTACCAGAATTTCCTGAGTTATTTTTTACTGAGACATGGCTTACTGATAAATTTAAGTGATGCGAATATTATATACGGCTATTGTCTTCCACGTCTCTCGCAAAATTAAGCACTCGTCTCATTTATAGGAGCTACACTCCCTCCCTTTGATCACAAATGGTCTTATGATACTGTAATACCCTGAGACTATTTCTACGAATGCCATAGCCAGCTCTATGCCGAACCGTAGACGTAGGGAGTTTGGCATTTTACTTGTTCTTTTCACGCTCATTGTCTTTATTTCTGGTATGTGATTTCTGCAGATTAAATTGTTAGCTAATCTCTCCCCGGTACTCTTTAAACCGCAGATGATATTTATAGAATACAAGTTGCTGCTGAAAATTTATTTTCCTTAATTTTTTTAGATAAAATTTGTGAAGATCAAAAAACCTTTCTTTTGTGTTCTTTATCGATTGATTGTGCTTTCTATCGCGTCTTTCACAGGTACAGTTTCTTGCGACGCATTCTGTGAATACAATATAGATTACGTCATTATTAATTCTAAAAGAACTGTTTTTTACAGTTAAATATTTCTGTCATTCCGAATTACGTGGCAATGGTCGCTAGTGTATTTCATTCTTAGTAGTCTACGTAATAGATTTTATTTGTATAATATAACATGTGTTTTTTTTTTTTTACCGTTTCACTTATAATAGAATGGCGAAATGGATTGGCAACATTGTAGGGTCACGCACAGAACAAATAACTAAAATTGATTAAAAATTGAATTTAATACAATTCATGAATCTCTTGAATATGTGCTAAAAGATGACATCAGTGTTAATGCTGAACTAGTAAAATCTGCAATGGGGGAATGTTTTCAGAGGTGTGTGATTTTTCTGAGGGTTAGCTCCGTATAGAAGTCTTTTAACTAAGAGATTTCTTTGAACTCATTAAATTGGTTTTATTCTATTGTCTTTTGGAGACAAATTAATTGTGATGTCCTTGCAGTGGAAACAATTTTCCGTCTGATAAATGATAGTTTGACCATTTATAAAGAAGTTCTGCTGCGTTCATTTTAATTTTGAAATCGAATTAACTGTGGACGTTTCGTAAAACACCGAATTGAATGATAGCTAGTGGGGATTAAATATTTTTACTGTTTATTGGACAGGGTCTAGCCAAGTTCAGCAGACATCTCATACGGACTTAGAATGCATTAGACGACATTTCATGTTTTAGGGATGGAACGAGGTAAAGGCGTTTACTTGTTACGAAATTTACCGTGCATATTTATATATTCGAGAACACGACCGAGTGACGAGTCATGGAATTGAAAATGTGGTGCAAAACAGAAAGTGACACGTATGTTTAGGTTATAAATGTTGTTGTGTGTCTTCATCGGGTGTTATCATATTTTGGGGGCATCCAAGCCAAACGCGCATTGCACAGAGCACATCCGCTTTGGAAATGTAGTTTTGCGACTCGAGCTTTTTTTTTATTAAGTTTAGTATGAGCAGGTCTTTGTGCACCTCAAGAAATTTGGAACCAAACAAGTTAGAGGGAAAAGATAGTATGTGTAATGCGACTGGTAAATAATGCCATGTAGGTAAAGAGGTGATGAAAAATAAATTATAAATATTACTATATTGTATTCAAGGAAATTTGTTACTAAAGCAGAGACGAGACTGGTTGTTTTTGATAGGCATGACTGTTGAATACCTCAGACGCTTAGTTCGTGGAGGTCTGCCGGCGTCGGCCTCCGAACATTGCTTGGTTACCTGTCACTCGCGACGTCTTCGAGATGAGCGTCTCCGATGTGCGCGGGGCAGCGCGCTGGACCCTGTCTTTGGCGGGGCGGGGCGGGGCGGGGCGCTGCACCCAGGAGGGTGGGCGGGGTGAAGGGCGACTCACCGCGCACCTAGTTCTTCCTTGGGAGGAGATCGCGGAGACGATATCGGCGCTGCCGCGGTGCAACAATTGTATTGGGCCCATCTGTGGCTCGGGTTTTCGGTTTGCACGTGATTTCTTACGCAAGTAAGTAGCGTATAGTATCAAGAGAAAACTATGCGACGGCAATCGTTGAATGGTATGAGATCGTAGTTGACATTTAGTGCTATCTTCATTCCGGGCTGAGAAAGGATGAATTGTGAGAATATGGCCGTGGCCTCATGCGTCATCGCGAGAAGCTACTAATAAACTTATTTAGATGGCTTTCGATCGTACATGATTGTCAAACTATCGTAACTCAGTCTTGTCACATTCCAGAACACGTTATAAGAAAAAAATGTTTGTTTTCGCATTTGGTACGAAACTGCGGTCTGAAACGTTCTCCGATGTACGTAGTACTATACGGAGATCTGCAAGTGTTACGAGAAGGACATTCTTTACGTGGCGAGGTATTTATAATAAATGTGCCCTGTGCTCTCGAAATACCAAATGCCTCTGATGCAACGGCTGATATCTTCGTTAGACATATTTCTTATAGATTTTGAAAAAATTCTTGCGTCTTTCCATCTTTGTCATAAACGGGTCCGAAAGTTATTTCATATTTTTTTTACTGACCTCAGTGTGAGGCAACTGTGAAATAAAAGGGCGTGTATACATCGTCCAGCGGTTACGTTCAAGCTGGTCATTATTGTTCGATTAGACGCATAGTTACTGCCAGTCTAACGTTTACCTTACATTTGATACCTAGTGTCAAAAATGTGGGCAACTGAGGCAAGAAGCCATCCAGCGCGGGCGTTCGTCTGGTCGTGCGCGCTCTTTGTCTCCGCGGTTTCGGCTTGTGAGTTGTTTCAGTGATATTTAACTCTTGCAGTTATCACGTCCCGAAGTTGGCACTAGAAACAGAAAGCCCATTCTACGGCTTGGATCACAGAGCACTCTCGCCAGAAGCGAAGATTCTTGAGAGACGTGTCACTCTCCCTTCTCTTTAATTTCCTCTTTCAAAATCTTCTAAATGTAAAGTAAGCTAAAATATCACTGATAATCGAAGTGTATCACGTCGACTGGAATCTGTGAGATCCAGTATGTGTTAATTGAAATAAGAGTTATTTTCCGAGTCATTAAATAATTAGTCTGTCTGAGTACCACCATCACCATGGTCGATCCGTCGATCTGCCGACCCACCGCCGAAGGCCCTGGGCCTGCCTCAGAAGGGAGGCGCCGCGAAGGAAACAATAGGCGCCAGCGAGGCCCGGAGACCCAGAGGCCTACACGGAAGGGCGAGTGGTGCGTGCTCGTGACCTGTAAACCTTGAACGATGTTCCAAGTGCGCCGGGAGATCGCATGCACCATTTGCGGCGCGGCGCTGTGCTGCACGGCTCGGTGCGGGGTCTGAAGCGGTGAGGACGGGGCGAAGGCGGGGGAGGTGCGGGGTTGCGGGGACGGGGTGCCGGGGTAGAACCTGACGCCGCGCCGCGCCGCGCTGCGCTCATTTGCAGCCGGCCAGGTCCCCGGCCGCGACGGCGGCGGCTGGAGGCGGATGGCGGGCGGTCGGGGCGCGGGGTGGGTGCACGCGGAGGAAGGAAGCGGGGACACCCACTCGGAATGATCCGCTGTAGCTTCGTCCGGAGGGGAGATACAACGTCGCATATCGATATTAAAAAGTCCACCCGAATCTTACACGTAGTTTGGTTTGGTGCTATGTCTTTAAAGCATAATGTGCGATATATGTAAGTAGTACGTACGTATTATTTTTACCGCGTCGTTTTAACAGGTGCGTTATTTAGCATTATGCATTCATAGGTCATTGCGTAGTCTTAAGTTCATGCAATTTCGTGAATGTAATTTTAAACTGTTCTTGTTTTGTTGAGATGCATGTAGCATTATTCGTCATCTAGGAGCTCTGGAAACAAATGAAACAATACATAAATAAATAAATGAAAACACAACAATCTCGTTTCGGGAACAGTCTGTTGGTTCTTGTACTCTTCGTCCATGAACTCGCATTTTCTCAGACTTTAGTTCATACTTGGTTGTCTGGCCTCCGAATATGTACTAGAATACTTACGAGTTCATGTCAGAAAAAAAAGTAGAGTCATTGCTGGATCAGAAGACTAATTTTGTGTGATATTATTTGTTATTTTTAAGTGCATTTTTTATAATTCCGAGTCAGTTTTACATTATTTATTTGTAACTTTAATAGTATTAATGGACAAAAATAAATGTACATTTCCATCCCTGCGTCATCACTAAACCCTAGGAGAAAGGAACACTTTTGAGTCGTTTCTGAAACTTTAAAGATGCGAATAAGAATAGCATTATGTCAGATGTTTCAGTGCATTGTTCTCTATTCGTATCAAAAGTTTAAAAGAAAATATCAAGACTTTTTTGAGACCATATTGTTGGAAAATTCACATATTTTGATCCGAAATTTCGGGAAAACTAATATTTTAAAATAACTGTACCTAATAAAGTAATTTAAAGTTCTAATATCGATTAGAAAAGAGTAAAGAAAAATCTCTAGCTGTAGCAGTTTTCAAGAAAATTTGGAAATTTGAATGTTGGATGTGATTCATAGTAAAGTAAACTCCCAAACTTAGAAGATCCGTTTCAAATTTCTAGGTGTATTAAGCCAAGTATTTTCAATTTTGGGAGAAAAAAATTCTGCGAATTGTTTACGCGGTAATGTAGCTTGCACGGGTAAAATGCCTACTATTTCATTATTTATGTTAGCTTTGGGCCACATTATCCAAAAGATATCATTAAATAGCCGTGGTACCCTCAGGAAATTATCTCTTAAAGACAAAGGAAGACAAATTTAAATCGGGGTTCATTTGCTAAAGCTGTGTCTGAACAAAAAAATACATATATTCACGACGATACATGTATAACCTCCTTTCGAGGTCGGTTAAAAGTAACATCGTAGTCGCTTTTTCTCCTTGTGAATGACAAGTCTATATCGTATCAGTTCTTTCTTTTTATTCTCAAATTTTCCCATGTTTCGTTATTGATCTTCTAATTAATTTTACAATCAAAGAAAAATTAAAGTCAACATTTTAATCAATGGTTTACTTTTTACTTGATAATGTAGAAAGACTTACACACCCTCAGTCATGCATACTCACACATTCCATCGTCCACTCAGTCACTCTCCCCCTCATACTCGTACTGTCTCACGCTCACTCACCCACGCATATACACTCACACACTCACACTCTCTTTCTCTCTGGAATGACACTATTTTATCTCTCGCGTTTACCCCCAGAAGCAGTTAATATCGGGGGAAGGAGATTGCGGAGCCTCGGAAGCTACTTGAAGTCCAGTAAATAATATCTGACTATCGATGTTTCAATCGTTTTGGAATTACGAAAATTCGAGAAATTCTAAATGAAATGTTGTACTCGTCATCTTCCAAACAAGAGTGAAGTTGCTCTCTGCAGTAGATTACGTAAAAAACACCCTTATACCGCTATCCAATCCCTTAGAGCAAAATTTAAGAGTGCACTCTTCCAGGTTTTCGCAAATTCTTTCGAAATTGAAAGAAAACTACGCAGCCTCCGGCCACTTGAGATGTGTAGTGTATATGTGTATATTGTATGTAGTGTGTATATGTATATAGGAACTCTGGGGAAACCCGAACACAATGAAACACTTTGGATTTTGAGTGAAAATTCAAATATTTGATTGTGCTTTTTCTGCCTATTCTTATATTGTTCGTTCCAAATGAACTCTTAAACTCTGCGCGTCTTCGCTTATGACACCGCTGAGTATTTCAACTTGTTTTATATATCACGTATTCAAATATTAGTATGTTTTCACATACTTGTTTTCTTGGTTGCATTCACATACATACATACACACACACACACACGTTTTATATATTTGCATGTAATAGTGTGAATATTTATTATTAGTAACTTCATTCGCTCTTTGATTACTGGCTTCCCAACACTAGACGTTTACAGTATTGATTTAACATCAGAATATATTCGCTACGCATGTCCAGTTGTTAACTGTTTCTGAGAACTGGAAGAACACCTTCACGGCTTGCCAATCTTGTGCTGGGAGAATCGCGAACGTATATTGGTCGTCTGGACCGGCCCCTTGGAGCCCCGTCGACGCGGGGTGGGGCGAGGCGAGACGGTATGGAACCGGCCGGGGCGGGCCGGGACGGCCTGGTCGGCGGGAGCGGGCCAGAGGGGCCAGCGGGATGGCTCTGCGCGGTGCTGCGCGGCGCGGCGTCCCTTTAGTAACCAGACGCAGGTGCCACACTGTGCGTATGCAGCCGCTCCCGCAATGTCTTCCCCGTCTGCGCGAGCTCGCCCGCCCCGCGCCGAGGTTCTTGACAGATTGTTCCATCCAACCGTGCTTCGAC
>BOPP01000004.1:827834-845226 GCA_017312745.1 Gryllus bimaculatus | reverse complement strand
AATGTTTTTTGTTCACCGAAGCCAGTCTGTGGAAAAAATCGTTGTTGTTTCTCTCTCTTTCTCACCTCTCTGTAACGAAAGAAAGTAACGAATACCGAAGGAAAGCGAACGGAAAGGAAAAGTGGAAAACGTGGTCGCCTCTTCATTCGTTGTTTTTCATTCGGGCTTCATCGGGATCTTTCCGAGTGAATTTCGTGTTGTAATCCCGTGGAAAACTTTTCATCGGCCAGGCGTTCGTGCGAGATTATCTTGCAGGAATTGCCGGAAAGAGTGCGTCGTTCCACTCATTTCGCCAAGGTCAGTACGCGGGCCTTCCCCGTTAGGCGGCGTGCGTGCGTAGGCAGGCGCGGCGGCGGCGCCGGGAAGCGTCGGGCTGCGGCGGCGGCGCGCGGTGGCAGAGGAGGAGGAGGAGACGGAAGGGGGCGGCCCCGGCACGGCCTCCGCTCCAGAGCCACCCGCCACCGCGCCGCCCCGCCCGCCGCTGCCGCTGCCGCCGCCCACCGCCGGCCCCGGCGCCTCGCGCCTAACCCGCACGCCCCACCGGCCGCGCTTGCGCCGCGCCGTGTCGCGCGGGCTGCATGGCTGCTACCACGCGAATTGAAAGCCGCGTCTCGCCGCCTGCGCTGCCTTCGCATTTTTTCCGCCCCAAGGATGCCAAGCGCGCGGGTATCGAGCGATCGCGCGGTTGGCGACGGCGCCAACCGAATCCTGGCTGGGAACCGCTGTGCGCTCGCGGTGCCGCCGCCCGCCGCCGCGCCGCGCCGCCGCCGCCACTCCCTCTCCGCCTCCCCTCCCTCCCGCTACAGGCGCTGAGTTGTCTGCGCTGTGCGCGGCGCCCGTCCTTTGTGAACCGCGTTCGACTCCAATATTACACTGATTTTGTTGGTTTTGCAACGAATGTGTAGGGATAAATGTTCTATATTATATATGTAATCTTTTTGCGATGGAGATTGAAATAGCGTTGAGTAATCCGTTTAATTAATATGCGTTTGATAGTGTTATCCCGCGAAAGAGAATAGTATTGTGAATGTTTGCTGAATATCAAGTTTGTAACAGTTGTTTCTTTGTGTACTATGTTGGCTCGCACGAACGCCTCAAAAACGCAGATTACTATGAGCATTATTATAATTATTATAACCATTATTAAGGTTTTTATATATTCCTATTACAAAATACTTCTGACATACAACACAATATCTTCCGTTTTGGCTGCTACAGTACCCGAACTAAAATTATTCGTAAATAAGTTAAAGTAATAAATAACTGTTATCAAGATAATAATGTAATGTAATTCATTGTAACAATGTAGTACTGTTTGTAACTGGAATCCAATGACAAATCCTTTGAACTTATTGGGAACCCAAACCACATGGATAGCAATAAATTAATTAAATAAATAAATATAAATTACCAATATTACTATGACTATTATTACTACTAGAACTATGACTATTATTACTACTAGAACTATGACTATTATTACTACTAGAACTATGACTATTATTAGTAGTACTATTAATTATTGTTTTTTACATAATGCAAGTAAGATTTTATTGTGAAGTTATCTTTAACAATATTTTCTTCCCGTTTCGTTTGCTCTCTCATACACCACTCATTCAATTACGGTTTCTGTCTCACACTCGTATGTATACATGCACCGCTTGGGATACCTTGGACGAAGAATCTGGCGGAGGGGCAGCATGCACGTGCACTTGCATTTCGAGCAGAGCAACGGGAAGCGTCTCGCGGGCGAGGGGAATTCCCCCTTACACACGCAGCAGACCGTTTCGGCGCATCCGGTGGCGGGCGGGGACGGGGGCGGGGCGTCAGAAGCGAGAGCGAGAGCGGTGGGTGTCCAACGCCGAGGGCGCGGGCGGCGCGGCGGTGGGGACGCGCGGCGAAGGCGAAGAGATGGGACAGCGCTGGCGGCGGCGGCAGCGTACGCGCCCTCCCACGAGCATGGCCGTGCGGCGCCACGCACGCACCGGCTGCGATGGCTCGCTGGCAGCGCTGCCCTTGACCCTGCAGCGTCGAGCGGCACTCACCGGGAACTCTTCGGGTTCGAGTTCCGACCGGGGAGGGTTTTTGATACTCAATAACTGGATCGAATTCCGGCGCCGTCTAGAGAATTGATAGTTTTATTAATATCAGGCGAACACCGGTGAAGCTCCCCAACAAACGTCCACATAAACACGATAACGCTTTCAGTACTACACTGCTTCACATGACCGCATCTTAAAGCTTGTTTATCTGGGTGCTTACCCCGTTGAGGAAGATACTTGGATCAGGGAAAAACTATCAGCCTGATCTCGCATTTCACCTGCAGAGGAACAACGCCACCTTTGGATTATATTCCACCACTTACCCACTGGCGCACTCCCTCTTGAGCGGGGCAGGGCACAAGCAGCTTCGTCCCGTATCGCAATTCAGCTCGCGGCTCGGCGCCCGTCTCTACAAGCCTGCGATGGCCACGCGTTCTTCCTTCTCACATTCTACTTCCGATCCTCTTGAAACGGTTACCGCTACCGGTTGAGGTAGTCCTATGAAATTCATGCGCGATGAGCAATCGGAGACTGGCGAAAGTAGTCCTTGAGCTTTTTTGTTGACGTCATATAAATGTCACTAACATATGGATTCAGACAATTGAGCAAATGCATTTTTCTGTGAATACATGTACAATGAGAAAAACGAATGCCAGAGATATTTAAAACGAGCACCAGGCGGTACAGGTGTGAAAACTTGGCGTTGCATTTATAATTAAGCGACTTAAGCCTGCAAACTACAAAACAAGTTAGAAATTTCAAAAATACTATAACTCTTGGATTTGTAATTCGCTCTACTATTCCCTTTGAATGACGTGAAACATCCGACTGCAAACAAAATTATCTTGTTCCATTTCAGCAGTAACATTTTTGTTTGTATTTTACTATTGTATGTGACAGTATGACCTCGAATATTTTTTTAAATTTCGATTAAATAAATCAAATTAACAAGTATTTTCTAACAATAGAAAAGTTGATTTTGTGGTGTCTCCTACACAGTTAAGACATAATATCAACAAGTGAATTTGTCTCGATAAATTGTGAGTTGTAGCAGTTGAATCGAAATTCTTAAGAGAAAAACACTATTCCTCCTTGGGCAGTTAAAAGTGAAATAAAACAGTACGGTCGTACGCAATTTACGATTACTAAGATACTTCAAATTACTCTGCGATTCCAGCTCCGGAGCGTGAGTGACCCTAACTGGGATAACGAATGAATGTAAATGATATGTATGGTGATGAAACAATGGGGGAACGATGAATGTCGTAGAAATACGCATAGTCCCTAAATTCATACGGAGTAGCTGAGATGATAATTCAAGAATGGATAGCGAGCTCGCCGGCTGTTGCGCTGTAGATGCAGTCATCAAGACCACGCCTCTAGAAGTAGAATTCGTTTCATGAATAAATAGTCAATGGGTAACACCCAATAAGTCGCTACGGTTAAGCCGTCGCTTCCGCCCCTCCGCCTGTCCTCTCTGAACTGCACTTCGGGACCCCCGCCTCCCCTGCTGCCGTGTCTCCTTCCTCGCGAATGGTTTGCGAACTCTCTCCTTTCCCCTGCCACGAACCATCTGTCTCCGCTACCCCTTTCATTTTCGACCTGAACCTCACTCCACCGCCCCCCGGACCCTCAACTTTGTCTCGGTTGCATCGTGGGGGTCCCCTGCTCTCGCGCCTGGTGCACTTTGCATTGTGCCACTTGCCCCTCGGCTTTCCTCTGGCTCCCGTCCCCCTCCGGCTCCGTCTGCCAGTGTGCGATGAGTACGCGCCCCCGCCCCCCGCGCCCGTCGCCTTCCGCCCTGCGCACTCAGCCGGCCACGCCACGTGTTCCGCGCCCCCCCTCCCGCGCACGTGGCCGCACTGTTTTTGCGCGCGTGCTCACGTAAGCAAACGCGCACCCACACACCCAGACGGCGCCGTAGCGCACAGCGGAATGATAATGAAAGTGGTCTGGGTGGAATCATTTTTTACGGCTATGATATTCTGCGTATTAACATTATTTGAAAGGAGGTGTGGCAAGGTCGCGGGTAATCTTAGTACAATTTGCGGGCATTGCGTCCAGAGCAATTGCTGCGAGGTTGAAACGTAAGAGTTGAACCAGTTGGTCCAGGCGAGGTATGTACCTCGATATCTGGCCCATGACGGTCTTTTTAAGACATCGGTTGACAGTTCTTGCAACAAATTTAGCTTCATTAATTCCCATTTCATCTACTAAAGCAAAGAAATAATGAATTTTAATAAAATCGTCAATTCAGAGTAGAATGTATTATTTCAACGAAAAGTACCTTGATTTCGTAATCTGGTACACTTAAAAGTGCGATATTTGAATTAGTTCCTAACGTTTCGGTTATTAAAAATACTTTTGAGAGTTAAAAAGGGATGTCCGCTCATTAATGAGTACTAATGAGCGGACATAAATAGGAGATGGACTACATAGAGACTTGGTACAATAATTACTTAAAATATTTTTATAAATAATATATAATAATTTTAAAAATAATTAATAAAATTATTCAATAAAATAACACTAAACGAAAACCAGAAGAGAATTTCCTATTTAAATACATTCCTGCCCCTTGGCAAAAATGATTATACAAGGCAGAATTGAAAAATAAAATTAACTTGAAATAAAGTAATATTTAAGTGTATCAACCTAATTCAAATCTCTGCTGTTTGATAGAAAACATCAGGCAAACGTATGTATGTTCGTATGAATTATCATTCTTCGTGACATTTGTTATTTTTCTGATTTGAATTAAGCTCCTCATAATTTCATGTTCTGTAAAAAATTGTACATAAAATAGAATGACCCTGAGAAACTAAAAGAAAAAGAATTGAAAGGTGACATTCCGATACGTGCCTGGAGGAGAATTCTGGCGGCCGGTTTCGATCGCTAGTTTTCCGTCTTTTCTCTGACCAATATCAGGTGAATGCCGGAGTAATTTCCTAACAAACGGGCCACGGACGGTGCTCGAGATTTCTTTCCTCTTCCTTGTTCTAGTCTCGCCCTTTACTCACATATAGTTAAGTGCAATAAACTGTCGGACATGTAGAGCGACCAGTCGAGATCGTAGAGCTTGTCTCATCTGGGGCGGTGCCCTGCTGGGGCAATATACTTGGATGGATTCAAGCAGAGATCGGCTCCAGACCTCATCATCCAGGGAGTTAATACCGCCACCTCCTGTGATAATACACTAAACTGCACTAACTGTACCAAGGCTTGTAGTCCCGGCAGACCGGGTCCCAGGTTGTGCCCGGAATCAATGTGTTCATAGGTGCAGTATTTTCGATTAGTTGGTTTGAGTGTGTTTTAGGTAGTTTTGGCTCCCCCTCAGCGCTATCTGTCGTCGCCCCTATCCTGGCGACCTTTACGCTCTCGCGGCCCCCTCCGCAACGCCCTGAGGGGAGGCGGGCCGCCCACCAGGCGCAGAGCATATCCCGAAGCTGTTTCTATGAGAGCCGCACGGACTTGCCCGCGCCGGGGGCTCTACCGATGGCGAACATCGACCGACCGCATCGCCCGACCGCATCGCTCTGCCTCGCCAATGCACACCCGCCGTGCACCCGAGGGGCAGCGGCGATACTGCTATCCTTCCTGTTCACCTCCCGCTCGTTCCGTGTGGAATTTGTGGTGGAGAAAGCGGGTTCACGGACGGTGCTCGATATTTCTTTCCTCTTCCTTGTTCTAGTCTCGCCCTTTAACTCACACTTGGCCGGAGGGGTTGGGGTTCTTCGGTTTTCCCTGTCTCTCTTTTCACCATTGCTTCATTCATGTGATCGTAATCACCTCCTTATCATAATCATTCTTCCGTTTCGGGTAAGGCATATACATATATATAAATAGATATAACTCTGTCTCGCCCGGTGGACCTTACGATTCCTTTCTTCACGGGCCACGCGCCGACGTCTCTCGTCTCCCCTTCTCCCCGCCCCTGCCGCGTTCCGATGCGCCTCGTCCCCCCGCATCTAACCCAGCCCCATCCGATCCGCATCCTCTCCAACTCACCGGTCCACCGGTCCACGGTGTGTACCTCCGCCCCCTCAGGTCGGGCTGCAGGAGAGGCCTGCTGTTGGCACTCTGCCTTACGACCTTACGCCGCTTTATAGAGCGGCTTGGGCGAAAGGAAGCTCATTAATAAGTGCGTGACGGAAGTGATTAAGTGTTGAAATCGTCTACGGGATGATTGCTGTGATATCAACAAAAGCAGTGTACCTGCTTGCCTCTTGTTCTGTGGAGTTTGCAATATATTCTCCGCTGACTTGCTAAGACATGCTACGTCCAGCACTTGTAAAGGCAGATTTTGCATTGTGTCATGTTTCGCTCCCGTTAAATGTCAGCTTTCTTCCATGAATGCAGGTTAAAACAATACTTTATCTGAATACCGTAAATAAGTGTTCTACAACAATGAAAAAAATTGACGGGGTCAAAGAATTCGTCATGATGTTCAGGAAAATATATATGTACAGTGAATTATCGTCATGGGTATTGTGCATTTCTTGTATATATGTGGCAGGGTACGAAACAATTTGCAAATATTATGCTCATTAGAAGTAATTTAGCTGGATTATTAGTAAAAGCGGTAATGATTGATAAACACGATACTAAATTTATAAATATCAATACTATTTTTATAGTGCAATTTTAAGTTAAACTCTAAAGAGTTCCGTGAATAATTTGCTGATCTAAATGTAACCATATTATCAGTATGTACGAAGATTCTAGTTTAACAGAACCGCATAATTGCTTGAATTGAATTCAACTAAGATTTTTCGCGAATGTAGACACAGCTCCATGAACAGTCTGTGGCAGCTTCGGACACAGGGATTTGAATGTGGAATTTGCTCTTTTTTGTATTGAATTGAGGCAGGTTTCCCGCTCTGTTTACTGCGTGCTTACCAGTGAGCTTGAGATCAGCTGAACTTGAGCATCATCCTAAAGCGATAAAACGTGCTTTGCGAAACGAGAAACAACCACAAATGACGCTAATGGGAAATATTTATGAATATATCTGCATCGGCAACAGCCAACAAAATTCATAGCCATACCCAAAGAACACGCGTTTCCATAGCACGTTCAAGGCAGTTTTCTGATAAATGACTTACTGGTTAGTAAGTCACAAAGTTCTGATTGTGTTCTAAAATTATTTAATAACTTTGTATATCTATCTACACTAACGAAGCATTTTGCCTATATTGCCATTGAAAATTAAGTGGGAGTAATATATCAGTCTTCTATTCAAATTCTTAATTAATTTATTAGTTTAAGTGATTAGAACATAATGTAAAACCAATCGAACTCTGTATGTCATTTCTAAACAATATCGTATCTCGTGGCTTCCATCTCTTCTCTGCTTTCCAACCCCAAAAATCATTATCAACCTAACATTTGCTGTCAATATTACCTTCGTATGGAATTCGTGCTATTGCTCTAGATTAATTAACTTCGTACGTAAAAACAATTGCGGATAGTAAAAATACCGTACTTGTACTGAAGGGAAATTTATTCACCTTTCCGATTCATTGCCAATTGCATATTTATTCCCGCAAGGTTCCATATTAGGGTCTATTATCTTTCTACTACACGTAAACGATATGCCCTCTGTGATACGAAACCGAGGAACAGTTCTCTTGGCGGATGATTCGAATATTATTTGCAATAAAAAACGGTGAATAGTACAATATCAGATTTTCAAATTGGGTTCGTAATAACAAATCAATATTAAGCAAAGAGAAAACTGTTTCAATACAATTTACCATTTCAAAAAACAATCTCCTATTGTATTGAAAATAACGATTTGCAATTGACTAATGTTAAGCTATAAATGTTGGGTTTCTCAATACTGTCAAACCTCAAATGGAACGTTCTAATAAAATTTAACACAAAATTAAGCTCATTGTGCCACGCGTTCAGAATTCTCTCAAATTCAGTCAGCCTTCATATTTCTCGTAATGTATATTTCGCGAATGTTCATTCCCACCTATGGCATGTCTGGCTCTAAGACATCTCATTTCATCACAAGGCATTTCAGCATGTCTGTCATGGCTGTCTCTAAAGACCGAAGCTCGAATCCCCGCGCAGAGACGAAATTTTGGCTGAAATCGCTTTTGAAGGTTTATATAGTATTATAATATTGAGTAACCGTTACAAATATTTCGAAAAAGTATGTACTGTTGTAGCCCCTTCTTGCAAATGGTGTACTGTTTTAAACTTGTGTTTTAAACGTTTGCAACTAGATATTGCAATTGATAGGGAAAATAAACTGTCCTAATGGAGTGAATCAGAATAAAAAACAAATATTTTTATAAGAAACACTCATCTAAAATTCGACTCAAGAGGCTAAATTAAAATTATAACCCCTCAATGTTCATCCAAATTTGGTGAAATATTTTTCTTGAACGATAAACCATTTTCGACTGTATTTTCGAAAATTGCAAGATATTAACATTGCAAATGTAAAATGTAGTAGATAGAATTTTTTCTATAAAGAAAATTGTTGTAAAACATTAGATCTTTAAATAATGTCTTGTTTATTAAAAAAGAAGATTGGATAGTTTTCGTGTAATTTTTGCGTTAAGTAAAGGCAACATTTTTTCTGAAAAACTGCTCCATTTTTTTTCTTTTATTTGCCCTCTCTCGGATAGTGTAAAGATATCTTAAAATGGTTTTCTCATTTCCGTTGAACTCTGAATTTTCGAAAATTGGAAAAGACAAGTCATGCGAGAAAGAATGTGCTTTCTTAGCATACTAATTTCAACACCAAGAACAGACTAAACGTGAATTCTGACAACCTGTTAGGATAATTAATTTACCACGTATAGGATGAATTTTTATCCATTTTTTTTATATCAGAGACTCGCAATATAAGTTTATCTGTCAAAAATCGCCGTTTTCTGCAGCATTTTAATACTTTCTCTACACTAAGGAAGTTATAGCAGCGATCTCGTGGAACAAATGGTATGCACTAAGACGGCGGAGGTAACTTGCATGACGCTTGAACAGAAGAAGGCACACATCTCCTTGCCTCACAGTTGGGTAGTGGAGAGATTTGAAGTTTTAGGCCTTATTAAAAACATGAACCTCAAAGCATGTGCGCGTCTGGAATACACGCAATTTAGTCAAGGGGACACATCTCCTTGCTCTATCTGCTTCTCTATATTGCAGCTCCAATATTCCCACAAATCTTGCGTAAGATACATTTCCGGCCATACCTTTCAATCATCAAAGAAGAATTATTCTGTCACCTCTACGTGGATGACCTTTTGATGAACGGAAAGTCTGAAACGGGTCTAGAGTCGGAGTTAGCAGCCTAAGAACAGGCTCTAAGGACGAAGTTCATTCAAGCCAATATCCTTGTATTTAAGTAACCTGCGTGTCTGTCCATACTTCCACTTGTATCCGTTCGGCAGTCACGGTCAGACCCCTTTCCGTCCACCAATCGAAACAAATGGGATGTCATTTGACGCAAATTCCTCTCCTGGTGGGGAACTAATGATTTGCTTGCGGATCCGTTCAGAAGATTCTAAGAAATTTCCAAGACATATTTTCGCATTTTTAGCGCTGCGATCTAGCGGTGGCCGCACGAACTTTATGCCCCAGCGCCATGCTGTCCTGACAGCTAAATGAGACTGCCCGCGTACCTTGGCGATGAAAACCAGGTCGCTACCGCCCAGTTGCCGCTGATCACAGTATGCGGTGCAGGATCAGGATCATTCGGAAGGGAAAGGTTCATCACCTGCGTTAGCACCCTGTAGGATAATAAGTTTTATAGAATAATTGTATTATGTGTAGCGTATATGATAGTGATAGCGGGATAATCCCCTTTTGTAGAATAATTTCAATTACAAAATTAAATTGTAATATAAATCTATAAGAATAGGACGGTGTGTAACGGTGTGTAATAGGACGGTACAAAAGCTTGCAAATGGACACATTTGCTTTAATAAGTCGCTTGGTAATTAACTGCAAGAATAGAGAGGGAAGTGAAGACTTCTGAAGAGTAAAATAGATTTAGACCCGGGCGCTTGTGTATAGATGGGATATTTACATTACGAAACCTAAAAATTACTACTTTTGTTTATCTACACAAGGCTTACGACACAGTTAGATCCTTGTATCACCACTGGTCGTCAGCAAACAGTAAATTAAACATATTTTCTGACCCGATTTGGATTCCCATTTTTCTACACTTTTTGACCAAATTGCTTAAAGCTGTCTTTAAATATATTTTAAACAACGTGGGTGACAAGCAGCAACTCTATTGTAACCTCTTGTATACAGGGAAGAATTCCGAACAATTGTTTTCTCCACTCTTTAACACAGCTTATATTCCCATCATAAAAGCGTTTAACCGCATTTATATACTTTGGGTGGTTGGCATTTTCAGCCATTGCCTCCCTTAAATTGCAAATCAGTATATTGTTTTTTAATGTAGATTTAGGCAGTTTTCTAAATTCCTGTCGGAACTATGCAGGAAGCATTCTCCCGGAAGTTTTGAAAGGACTTAAATTACAATTTGTGAGCTTCCGAAGAGCGCACCTACTTGTATTGGAAGCTTGTTTATAACTCGATTCACCTGTAGACTAGGTAAAGGTTGTGCTACAGTAGGTCCCTTAAGAGGGTAACAGCTCGAATGCGTGGGCGATGTGTGGAAGCGAGGCAGCGTCGCAAGCGCCTTCCGCGTCGGGAGTGCAAGTGCCGCCGCGCGGAAGCCGATTCCGAACGCACGACGCGTCCGCGCGCTGCGTCGGGGGGGGGGGCGCGGGCGGAGGCAGCGCCAGGGCGCCCTCGCCGCCGCCCACGCGCCGTGGCGCCGCGGGCGTGGGCGGCGCACTGTGCCAAGAGCGCGCGGCGGCCGCCGAATGGGGCGCACGGAGGCGGGGCGGCGGCAGGGCGGTCGGGACCCGGCTGCCGCAGCTAGCCTTGCACACGGCGCGGGTATTAATAGCGTATCCAAGCTCCGCGTGCGCCGCCCGCCTCCGCCCCTTCCGCCCCTTCGCCAGCCGCTCCCCACCCCCCCTGACCTGGGAGCCTCGTTTGCATTTGGGAGGGTTGACGCGCGCACCCGTTCGCAGGGGTTGGCGCTGCTAGGACCGCCCCGCGTCTCGCCCCAAGGCCGTGGACTTGCTCCCAAGACATTAATTCCTCTTAAATAAAAACGGCGGAGTCTTGTGTTTTTACTCTCTCATAGAGTACCTGTATAGCATAGAGGAAGTAATGTAATGCTGCAGAAAAAAACAACAACAATTTTTCCACAGAAAAATCTTGTTTTTTACTGAGTGATTTACATTGCCGATTTTCACCTTCACAGGTAATTCTTCAGGCAGATGATTATTTTGGGTGTCTCGTGTTAAAAACGTGTGTTGTTAGGTCGTAAAACTTTGTTACTTTTGTAAGAAGTAAATCAATCAGCCTCGTTTAAAACAAAGGCAGTTTGATGTACCTTGGGTGAATTGAGATGAATTAATCTAGATGCGAGATGGGACCTATCCCAAACAATAAAGTATTTTAGGAAACTGGAGCAAAACCAGGATGAGTTGGCGGATCGAAAATAGGAAATATACAATGTCGCCATGCGTGCCAAGAGTTGCGGCCGACTGTTTTGTTGCTGATACATGCTCGTATATTCGTGCTGACTGACGATATCAGTCGCGAAGTAATTTAGTTGGTCCCAAGGTGAATAAAATTTCGTTTGTCGTGACTTTTCGAACCAACGTACATGCCGGCGCATTACGTTGCGGCAGTACATTTTGCCTGCCGACTCGGTGCTTTTCTTCAGATAAAAGTATATTATCGGTTACCTACTTTCGTTTTTAACGATTATGCCTGTTCTTTGCCTAAATCTTCAGGGAAGAGTTGTTTATCAGCTAAATTTCTGTTGATTGAGAAGTGCACTTTGTCAAATAAAGTGCTCCCTATTTCACTGGGCATGCTTCATATCTCCTTTTATAAACCCACTTGCTGTATCTTAGAAACTATTTCGATGGTGCAGTCGGCGTCTGTGCTGTGGAATCGTGTTGCATAAAACAAAGGATTGCGACTTCGACACCCTCAGAAGACATGTGTATATGTGTTTTTATGTCATGAAAGCAATGAACAACAAATCTTACAAGGCTCGTCGCCCAAATTCTCGATAATAGACAATTATCCAGGAAAACATGTTCGATATATCTCAAATACATAGTCATCAACGTCACCAAAATATATGGTTCCGATGGTAATGAAATGCTAACATTTTAATGATTATTATTTATTTGTGAGAAGTGGTTTTAATAGAGTATCAAGCTGCACTGGTCTGGTAAGAATTAAATAATGAATAATGCAACATATATTTTAATACTATTAACTGCATTTGTGTTAATTCTCATTTAAATATTTTTCTAATGATTTTCCAAAAATTGCATTATGTGACGTCAATTGGGTTACAGTTTGTTGCATTACTTGTGTCACATTTATTTACATACAAATGCGTTTACTGGAATGCAACATGTGGTACCCGTGTTAAATGTTTTTTTTATGCTTATAAAACGTTTGTTTGATGTGTGGGGACAGCATAGATACCTTAGGTGCGTGATCCATGCCCTTTAAAGATTTCTACCTTCCTACCACTGGCCCTGTTTGATTTCTTTCGCGTTTACTGCGCACTACCTTATGGCCATTGGAATTAACGGCGATGGCAGCAAAGCGCATTGCTGAGTAGTAATTGCGGAGCACCTAGCCACGGAATCGTAGGCAGTTTTCTTGGAGTGCGCGCGCGGCCTTGCAGTTCGCGGGGCGTGCCGGCCGATCGAAGATGTCAGCCACGTGGTTGGTCTTTGGAATACTATGCCCCCTGCTCCGCCCGCGACAAAAGACAAACGGTGCAGAATATATTTTGCAGAGGTGCTGGCAAATATCCACTTCGAAGTACGTTTCGGAAGCGTACGGAATTTGATTTTGAAAGAGTTGTGTGGAACAGTATGCATGGCTTTGGCGTGTTGAATAACCGCAAAGAATGTATAATGTAGTACATTTGCGAGTGGCTGTGCCACGAGAGCAAGTTCGTTATCCGCTTGGCTGGCAACATGTAGAAAAGAAGAAGCCTGCAAATCGGAGTCTACCTCTGATCGTGTGTTCTCATCAGCCTGCGATCATGATGGGTTTTACGATTTTGTAACTAAAAAGTATGTCAGCAGTATAAAACCCGATGTGAAAGAGCCGTGTATATTAATATTCAATTGATAAGCCGACACCTTTATTACCGGAGTTCTTGCTCCAGAATGAAGGCAGGCACAACAGGATGGAACGTCAAACGCAAGGCTGCTTATTTCGTTGGGAGATTGCGTAGCTCACTGCGAAGTAAGAAACGAATTGATTTGATTTAGTTTTCGTCGAAAAACAGTAGAAATTCTGATGTGATGTATGGGGGAGAAGTATCAAGGGGAAAGAGTTTAAAGGATCTCTAAGGAATATCTCCACCTTTTAAGCACATAAAATACAAATTAATAGTTTTTTTGGGATTTCTTTCCTATAATGTATAATGGGGAATTCAGACATCACCAAGGGGAGAAGGAAGTTCGCAGATTCTATTCGTCAGAATCACATTTCTCTTGGAAAGCAGGGAAATAGGAAATAGCTGTATTATAAATTATTGGTTCTCTAACAAAGAATGTCACTATTAATTCCTTTTACCCCAATTAGATTTATTTGTATGTATTTGGCATTTTTAGAGTAGTCAGACTTTTGCCAGTAAGCAGTGTTCCCGACCTAGGCCGTGCTTTTAATTTGTTATCCACGCCTGTGGTAGGGGGACATGATGCGAGCATGACGTATTGCCAACACTGTATCTGGCAGACTTGGCGTGCCGGAGCTTTTCTTCGTCAAACGGCAATGTAAACAGACGATTGTGGTAGAAATCTACATATTTTGTTTGTATTTTTGCCCAACAGAGAATCGATCAAGGGATCGCACCAAGGAAAGCCATTATGCTCTCCACGACCCACCCGGAGGGGTTTGTCTATTTAGTTGAACTTGCGTTATTTCACCATATGTTGTCACTGGGGTGTTGAAAGGCAATCTTTCGACTTTTTATCTGCACAAAAGATATATTTTTTTTAAATTTTGTTTTCAATATTACGATATTACGAAGGAAGGATCTTTTGCATTTTCAGTGTAAAGAATTGTGATGGTTGATTGCGATCGTGAGCTCCACTTGTTATCAGGCGACACGAGAGAGGTAACGAAGAGCGTTGTCAGAATACTCGCGTTCGGTTTGCTAATCAGCTTGGTTTGCTTAGTCCATTTTTTAGGCCTCTGTGACAGTGGAGAAAAGGTTGTTTTCTGTACCTCTTTCATTGGCATTTGAATTCTTGAGAGCATCATGCCTCAAATTGCATTCTATAGACAGACTCCTTCCTACCGCACCTTACTTCAGAGGATAGTTTTTATCCTTTATAAGGTAAGTTCAGATCAAAAGTGAATGCATGCATCACATTAGTAAAATAACACAGAGTGCAAATGTAAAAATAAAATAAGAGTTTGGCTGGCGTTAAAGACAACGCCCACCCGGTAGGAAATTCTGGCAAATGAAAACTGTTCCACATCCCGCAAGCTGAAGTATGATCGTGGCGGTTAGGCGTGTGAGTAACGGGTGTGCGTCGCTGTGACGCAGGCGTCACCCGCGCGTTTTGGCGGCGAGGCGCGGCCCCTGGCAGGCTTTCAAGGGCTGCGTGCCAGGGGCATTGTTATTCTAGTTGGAAAGGGCGAGAAGAGGCGAGGTGAAGCAAAGCGACGCGACCGACGGCCAGGGCGGCGCGTTCGCGGGTGCGCTGTCCTCGCGTGTATGGGCGCGAGAGGGGCGGGGCGGCGGGGCGGGCGAGCGAAGTGAGGGCCAGGCGCGCCGTAGGCTCTTCCCGTGGAGGTGCGCAAGATTAATAATCTCGCGCCGAGAGAGGAGGCGTCCCCACTGACCTACTCCGGACAGCGTTCGAACGGCGCGCCACGCGAGGGGCCACCGGGCGGCGGGCGGCGAAGGCCGGGCCGGGCCAGGAGCCCAGGGGGGCGACCGCGGCCGCGCCGCGCCGAGGTGAGGCTGCCCGGGAAAGGGCGATCGGAGGATCCTCTCGGAACAGGACGGGCTGAGAGCCAGAGCGAGGCAAAGCGTTGCGAAACGGAGTGAAGCGGGGACCAGAGAAGTGGAAGAGTCGTTGGGTTTGTGTATACAAAGATTTCAGACAATTTTCCCAAGGATGTCTGCGCTGCTATCCGTCTATTTTTTTGCAAGAGAAGCGAGGTTTGGGGACGGATAGTGTTTTCGGCGCAAGTCGTTTTCTGGGAGGGCTGAATTGTGCAATAGATGGGTGTGCGCCTCGCGAAGAATAGGTCTATTTTTTTGAAACTCGAGAGATGTGATGCACACCCTGTAAACGGCGAAGAGTCGTGGCCGGCTCCTGCGAGCGATGCCACGGGGCCCTCTCCGGGAGGCAGGCAGCGTGTGGGTGTGCTTGTTAGGAAACGGACCCCGACCTACGCCGCGCTCTTCCCCGGCGTTTCGCGTAGGTCCGGGCGGGCGGCGGGCGGGCGCAAGACTGATCGCCTCCCTCCGACGGCCTTGACCCGGAAACCCAGAGCCGGCGTCGGCGTCGGCGTCGGCGTCAGCGACGGCGATGGCGACGGCGCCGCGAGCTGCGCGAGGGGCCGGCCTCAATGGCTGGCGGGCGTTGCGTGCGGGGGCGGGGGCAGAGGCGGGGCGCCGCGGCGGAATCCCAAAACAGCGCCCAAGTACGTCACTCCTCCCCGTTGGAGATGGGCTATTCCCGAAAGTGACGCAAATGTGCGACGTAAGTCATACGTTTCTTCTGTAGATAAAATATTTCATTTTAATGTAAAACGCGAACTGAAAAGATTTAACTTTTAAAAAACAAATTACGCGACAAAAATACCACTTTCTTTCAAGAAGAAGGAGATACTCAAAGTATGAATATGAAATTTAATTTCAGTCATTCGCTGTAAGAAGAACAATGAAAAATTCTACCTTTTATTTGAAAATTTATAATAAGTGATAACTAAATTTGTGTAAAATAGTTTTCTGAATGAAATGGACGACGTTCGAACATGTGATTGGAAGTGAACATCGGGACGACCTACTTTGGTCTGCGTCCTTGGCTTACAGACGTTGACACACTTCCAAGACAATATTTTGGAATCAGATACCGCTATTGAGGCGCCAGAATGGGTTGCTCGTGAAAAAGCATGTTCGTAATTTGAGGGATGCGGACCTAACAGAAATATGTGACTTTTCTCCTCTTAAGATACATTCACGTGCCAGTCTTGTTGCCTAGTGCTGTAGCATAGTCTTACTGTCTAGGCTTTACAGGTACTAATCCACTCTTGCCCTTTTCTACTTTTGATAAAACTCCTTGGACTTATCCTTTTGGATTTTGTAGAATGCTAACTCTTATGACTCGCTTTGTGATACGCTTGAGGGTCCTTGAGGGACCACATGGAATATGTTTCGACCCGGGAAGTACCAGCTGACAGGCAGGCACTCCAGGAAAATGCTACTCGGGTAACCTTGTAGGTACCCGACTGTTCTTCCTTCCCAGTGCCTGGCCCTCTGGCCGTAGTACAGAAATGCAATTGTTTGGAATGCTGTACGAAAGCAAACCGTCGTAATTTCGGCTGTATAAACGCACCATCCAAGTTTGCGACCATTTACTCAGTGAAATTAATAGAAATATTTTATAAATAAATAATAGAAATTATCAATTTGATATATCGTATGGAATGGCCTCTATCAATCCATGGGCAAGAATGTAAATGGTATCGGAAAAGTATACATTCCATGCGCTTATCGATTTTTTACTAATTTAATAATTTATTTTTGTTTTCCAACGATTATCCTGTATGATTTAATTCCTTTAGACAATTTACGTATTCATTGTTGCTTCTTGTCAAAATCAGTTTAAAATTTCATTCAATTGTTTCTCCAAAATATCTTGGAACATACTTGCTTTAAAGACGATTTTTAATATATTTATGTAACGCGAGTCTGGCAAGTAATCTTCTTGATTTTGATAATTCATCTCGTACTTCGTAGAAGCAGCTCCAATTATAATTTTGAACGCTTCAAACAATAATCGTGGAATGTCTGGAGTGTTAAGGCTAAGTAAGTTTTAAATTGGAAAAATAATAATAATAATAATAATAATAATAATAATAATAATAATAATAATAATAATAAAGCGGAATGTTATAGTATAGTGCCAATATGTTGAACTCATTTACGTAATAGCGTAATTCCGAAATTCGCGCTCAGTGTGAAGGGTATTTAATTGTGTCCATCGATCTGTGTTGTACGTGAGTCGCGTGAA
>BOPP01000004.1:799066-827809 GCA_017312745.1 Gryllus bimaculatus | reverse complement strand
GTGATGAAACGTGAGCGGCTGCAATTGTATCAAAGGAACGCAAGGCGCTGTGCCCGCGGCGACTTACCCTTCGTTCTTCAAGGGCCTCTAACACCACGACAATACACTCACAACAACGCGCGTACTGAAACAACCAACACCACAATACTCTACTGACCATAACCTCCACTCACCAACTGCTCAACCACATCATCTTCCTCAAATCTATCTCTCTCCCCGAGAAACTACTTGAGATCCTACATATTAATTGCTTTTGAGAAATCAGGACTAAGTAAAATAAAAAAAATCGATCCATGGGTTTGAGAAAATTTGAAAAAGAGGTTTTGAGTTCAATAAAAGTATCCCTCCAAAAACAAATATTCCGTTTCAAACTCTCATACCTCCGACTTCGTTCTATTCCACGGAGAATATTAATTGAGAAAATCATCTAAACTTATAAGCGAGACGATGGGACAAACAGAGAATGATTTTGCGTCAATGATTTCGAGTATCAATTCATTAAACGCATATTGCTATTACAAGTGTAGCAAATATCTCTCCATACAGGAAAAAAATATACCATAATACTGGCTATGGAAACGCCCGATCTATGCACCTGTTCCCAGTGATTCTGGCACTCACTCTTACAACCTCAAAGATGCTGCCGAAACCACGGAAGACTACACCCTCAAAATATCCCCTTTTCCTATCGGAAGCAGACAAAATCGTCGCATCCCTACTCAACCCGTAAAAGGCGTGACTATTCTTACTACCGGCAACCACCTCTCCCAGGCCGGGGGAGCCCACGCACCCTGAGGGCCGGTTACGCTGGGCGCACTCCCCGCGACGCCACCACAGGCTGTAGCAGCGCGCCGCCGGTCAGCGCTCCTGAAGGCCTTCACTGCTTACCCCCCCGACGCAACCAGCGCGCCTGCCTTGGACGCCGAAGCCCACTACCAGTCGCAGTGCCCCGGGTACAACCGACCCTCTACGCACACGCCAAGCATCAAAGACGGCTCTCATTCGTCATCATGTTTTGTTAAGGAGATTCTAAGTACTTATTTCTATGAATTCTAACTTAAAATGACCGACACAAGGAAGAAACACCACAGAAACCAAGAGAAACAAGATCATACAGCACAATCAAATCAACACCCAGTATGATTAAAAATATTTATAGAAAGAATATTCAAATGCTCATACTCAAACAATCTATATCATCATTACTTTATAAACAAAAAATAACAATGGGTAAGGGAAAATAATTTGCCAGAATGTTATTTATTTCGTATTGCACCCTATCTATCACAACAAACATAACTTTTAATCATCAACTTATTTAATTACCTTAAAACATTAGATATTAGTGTAATCTGCCAATCAACTTCGCTCCCCCATTAATTCTTGTATCGATCATTTTCAGACTTTATTCTGTGTTTAGTATTTTGGAACAGAAATGTACTTGTACTATAAACTAACAAAAAGGAAAGTCTTTGGAATGTTTTCCAACATTAATCATTTTCTACTAATGTATTGAATTGTCATTAATAGTTTAAGTAATTTTATACTAGAAGTCTCCGAAACGGAAGTGTGAGTAATAATACTTTAAGTTAATAGATACTACGGCTTCGCAACATTTTGTCTTAATACAATTTTGTATTTACAACTCCAACGTAAAATACAACAGGCCATTTAGGAGTCTTTTTTTAAACTAAACCCATATCGTATAGAAAATAAACCTCTAAATTTTACTTAAATGTTGCAATTCTGCCCTCCGACACAGCGCCAAGGCGGCGCCGGGTTCGGCTCCACTGGGCGCAGCAACGGGCGTCGACTGTCGAAAGGCGCACCGCGCAGCGTATCCACACACGCCAGGTCGTCGCGTCCGCGTCTGGGAAAGCGGCCCGACACGGGCGCACCCTCCCCACCCAACATGTTGATGCTGGTGCGTCGCAGCCCACATGCGCCCACGCTCAGCGCACGCCCAGCCTTTCCACCCTACTGTACCACCATCAACAAGACAGCTAAGCCCTCTCACCTTCATGTTGAAAACAAATTGTCAAGTCCGTAAAACTTATTATGGAAGAGCTATCTGGACTAGCCTGTCAAAAAGACACTCATCTATTTATATTTTATTTTTAATTAGTTGCCGGATAGGCCTATACCTACCTACGCTACTACGGACTACGTGTGTGAATTCTCCAGATCAGCTTTTCAGCTGTATTCTTGATGACAAACAAAGTTACGCCTTAAGTTTAATATGACATGATATTTATGATGAGGGTGAAGTACAACACAAATACACCTAGGATCACGCAATCGAACCTGGCAGCCTCACTCGCACAAGACGCGGCACCACAACCGTCCTCCACGGTCCCACTTACTATTTTATTATACTTAATCTTTTATACTTAATTTATACTTAAATTTTTATTACTAATTTTAACTTAAAAAAATTTTTTTTTATTATTAAAATTTTTGTTTAAAACTTAAATTTTTTTTTTTTTTTTATTACTAATTTTTATACTTAATTTTATACTTAAATTTTATACTAATTTTTATTTACTTTTAAATTTTTTTTTTTAATTTAAAACTTAAATTTTGTATACTTAATTTATTATTTACTTAATTTTTATTTACTTAATTTTTTATACTAATTTTTATACTTAATTTTATACTTAAATTTTTATACTATTTTTTATATTATTTTAACTATTATTTATTATTTTATATTAATATTTTATATTTTATAGTTCTATATTTATATTTTTTTTATATTTTTCATATTTCACGCCATTTCCTCGAAGCTATAGGACATTCGAGCTTACTACAGCAACCCAGACCATCAGCTATGAAATCAAAAAGACTTTTCAAAACGTTAAACGAAGAGAGAAACGTCACATACTTGTGGCGACAAGGGGCATTAAATTCCTAATAAAGCCACACCTCATTATTCTATTTCGCTAAATACTCATCAACCACAATGTGTATTAATATTATAAACAAATAAATATAACTAATATCCGCTTTAAAGATGGCGATACAGATTAGTACGCAACATTGATTTGCATCACGCAATGAAGTGTAGCCGCACACTCTGCACCAACAATCAGAGAATCGATACCGGGAAAGACCAATAAATCGATCAGTAAGAGCATACCTCAATCGCCCGATTAACCAGGAACATGTAACTTTTTTGCTCACCTGTAAGACTACACGTAGGCTTCCGCGGCTCGATCCAACTTCTCGCGCCGGTACGGCGCTCTGCAATAGCCACTTTCCTTCAGTCGCAGCTGCTTCAGGTACTACATAACAGGGTACTCTCATGTGCATACCCTGGAAAACCTGCACATGACAGGCAAAACTCGCCATCTGCAACGCACGCGGCGTCACCCGGACAGGCCTAGAATAACATCCTGAATACCTTACATATACCCCTTTAGCGTCTACGCATTCCACTCGAATGCCTGCGAAAGACTCAAAAGTGCATGTGCTAATTCTTCCCTATAAAAAGTTCTCTTAAAGCAATGCAAGAAATTGCGTCTCCCTTTAATCATCCAATAATCGACTCGAACTACCAAAAACAAAACCATATGCAAATTAGCGCACCCGCCCGTCTTAGATTAGATTTTACACAAGATAACCAAGTTTGAAATAACTCCCATAGAGTTGAAGTCCAACCAGGATGTTTATCTAAAAAATAACTTTTAATTAATTTTGTCTTCACGTCACTGGGAATGAGCCTTAATCTCTTTCACATCACTCTAGATATGGAGGTTTATAAAAGAGGACCGGGCCGCTTGAAGTACAATATTTTAAAGTGAATATAAACTCTATTAATAACTATAGAGCGCTCAGAATAAAAAGGCATATCTAACTGAATCTTCGAAGCTAATAGTGTTTCCATATCCAATCCAATTAAATTTAAGCATATCAAATACTCTCTTTACTTTTAATGGAAAATGCGAAGGTCATTTCATCTGATTTGCCCAGTTACATATAACCTGCATCCGTAAAATTAATAATTCGATGGATCTCTAACTTTGGTTGGATGGTACTTTCAATGTTGAATAATTCTTATAAATGCCATTCATTCTTATATATGCAGATGATAGAGCAACCTTTATAGCTCTCGACAAAACTATTTATCTTAAAATCCCCACGCACTGAATGCAATTCCCGCTTACAGTTTTCATTACTCTATTTCCAAAGGTCATCTGACAATCAAATAATGAACAAGCACTTCATTTCCTTTCGCTGCCCCCTTGTTCAATGCTCACCGACACGCACCGTAAACGTGTCTCCATGACGACCGCCTGAAACCGAGTACGGCAGCGGACGCCCCAACCAGGGTAATGCGCCACCCCGCCCTCGATGACCGCCCATAGCCCCCCCCCCCCCCCCCCCTTCCCGCGCCCCCACATTGTCTTCACGCGCTGCAGTCCCCGTGAGCACCCGCACCCACAACGCCCACCGTAGTGCCCACAATTGGCAAGCGGCTCACAAGAAACCAAGAGAAGGAAAATCGGCCAGCGCAAACTCTACTTCGCTACACGGGTCGCCAAATTCATATCTTCTGTAACAGACTACTCCATTATAAACATTAAATATTTTCCAAACCTGCCCATCGCTTTTCATTCAGGCAATAAATATCAATTAATATATTATTCGTATATATATCCTATCACTAAAAAATAAAACTCTGTTGTTTCTTCAAACAACCATTCATTATTATACTATCCTTTTCATTCACCACTAATAGAAATAAATTTGAATTTATTTACAACGGCAGAGTGAGTCACAACTAACTGCTTAATTTTGGTTCAACTAATCACATACAGAACCCTTCTCCAATAGTCCGAGAACAACCAAGGCTCATCAAAGGCAAGAAAATTCGAGTTCAAAAACCTGGAGCAGGGTATCAAAATGGATAAACAAGTCGACAAAGAAATAAAAATGTTATTTTCTATATGAAAGTACAACCGTTCGTCCATACTCACCAAATCACTTCATTACACTTAACCTTAACAAAAGCCAATCCTGAAAAACCTTCTTCTAAACCGCTCCGGGAAAATATTTACTTTGATTTGAATCTAACCCATTATATTAGCATCTAGAAGTTCAAAAAACATCATCAAAAATTTTGAAACTCGAATCCGTTTGCTGGAAAACCGCTACCTGAGATCGCATAATCCGAAAAATTGAAAGCTAGCACTGTTGCCATCATAACAGTACAGCTTATCAAAGACACTCGCGTACAACATTTCAGTTCATCTGGTCAATTACTCAATCGCCAATCTTTTTATTGGCAGGTCTCAAAAATCCTTCATGTCATGTTTTAGCCTCCCGTAGACTTTTCTAAAAATATTTTTCTATTTTAAATAAATATAAAGTCTGAATACTCATTTGATGGCGCCGGAAAGCAAGCAAAAATACGTTCGTCTTTTACACTAGTATTATCCCTTTTATCCAAAATGCTTTCCGTGAAATATAAGTTCTTAAAAAAAGCAAGTATTAAAATAAAAGAAAGAAACCACGTTAAAAAAAAATTTATTTACCTTTATGGATCCGGTACCCCAATTAAAAACCACTCGCGCATATGACCAGAAATAATTGCGAAAGTCCAGGCGAGACTTCTCTCTCCGCTTTCGGTTCCAAACGGAAGCGAAATCCCTCCCGTCCTCATAATAATTTTATATTAGTTATAAAAATTCTCCATACGGTATATTTAATTGGTTCAGTTTCGCTTTCTATTGTAAGATTGCATCTGATAACGTATCAAATCTCAATGCCTTATGCCTTTTAAATTAGTATAATCATTGGGTTGTAGTCTTTTGTATGATACTAGTACCAAACTCAAACTTTATTATTTTTCTAAATAAATCCCAAATACTCTCGATATATTCTGGCGTAAAAATGAAATTCAAATTTACAGTTAATGGATTCAAAATATATATGTCGTTCATAAGGGAATATAAAAAAAACTAACGTACAAACATTGTATTTGAATTCTATTGCAAATGGAAAACGAAATCTAAAAAAACAACATCACCTAACATCAACAATAATTTCGCTTTCCCCAATTCTAAACAATAAAATATTTTGTTTAAATAACTTACTTTCTTTTAACTGGTTCAAGAAAAATATATATTTCATAGATATATATTTTATTTTCAATATTCGAAACAAATGAATCCTCTTGCACGTAAGAAAATCTACAGTTAAGAAACATAAAATTAACTTAAGGAGCAAATTTATCATCATATTCGTTGTTAGAACGGTTTTACTTAATTATCTACACGATTTTTTAAAGTTTTTATTCATCCTTTCTAACAAATCGCTATTTTCATCTGATGTTCAAAACCATTCACATTTAGATAGTTTCGCTAAGACCCGCGCAATTAACATTTCTGCGTACAAAACGTCCGCCTAGTTCTATGATCCAGAAAATTATAGCCAACCAAAACAGCACAAGTAAAAAAACCTGGGTAAATAACGACATCAACGCAGTCAGAACATACTTCCGGCTCTCGAATTCGTATGTAATATTGACCCTCTACAGCGACTTGCACATACATTTCCCATATTGACAACAGCAGCACATTAATATCACCTCATTTAAGGCACATTACCAAAAATACTCATAAAATAAATTAAATGTATGTAAGTTGAATACAAACGGTAGGAATAAAGAAAAAAATAAAATCAACTGATGAAAATTATATATATAAGAATAATAACAAATACTTCAATAGGTTTAATAAATGGTCATTTTTTGTCCTTTCACTTCCGTATCACAACAATCCATTTATAAAATTCATTATTAAAAAAACCCAAAAATACGCATATATATTACAATGGTTTCATTTCGTCATTACAATAAGTTATTTAATTTCACATACTTTAGATTTCGCATTAACATTTCAAATCATTAAGGCTTCTTAAAAAATTACAGTCAAACAAAATTTCACCAGAGAATTCCTAATAGTCCGGGAGTCTCTACACTCATTTCACGCACATATCGTAAATGGACCGTTGACTATGTGATCCAATCCTTTACGCCTATCGACCATTGTCATCGCCTTTCAGCATAAAGGAATATTTCTTTTAAAAAAACAGACCAAACAAAAGCTTGGAGTGGATTCTCTGAACAAAAAGAATAGCGCTCATACGTCACATACTCAACAGCTTCATTCATCTAAATTTATAATATTACTCATTTCTTTGTTAGCAATAGCATTTAATGCCATTCTATATCATTTGACAATTTATTCATCAAATCTGCTCTCCTAATATACACGCAAAACCCAATAATATTCTGATGTGAATAACGCGCAATTAACAGTCATGGCACCGAATCCAATTCAAGGAGACCACCCCAGCCACTCCTCCCGCACTGCCCACAGCAATACTCTCGAAAATCCACCTCATCAATCCCAGCTACAGTTCCCCATTACACAGAGACGCTCCGAAAATAAATTTGCGTTTATCTAATCAGTAAACTAACATCCTTAAATTTTTGGTAAAGAATTTTACGAAATTATTATATAATGAATGAATATGACCATTAACCAAATGCATACATATCATCCGTAGCATAACAAAGCATACATAAATTAGGTACGGGAGACGATAGCATAAATTCCATAGAGAATAGAACTATCGTAGTGAAATACTAGCATCAAGTTACAATTCACAACCAAAAACGAAATAATTAATGCAAACCCATACACAATTTTTGTACCAATCCCTTGATTTAGCGCAACGTTATCTCCCCTATCGCCCTGCCCACATCATACTATCGCATATGTAAACTACTCATTCATTTCACTAGTTGACATCAGGAGAAAAATAAAAATCTCTTTATGACTTCTGTACCCCACGTGTCATACCATAAATTCGCAACTATCTATGTGCAACTTTATTCAGACTAACGTCACCCTCGACAATAAATCTGGTTTGGAAAACGCCGCTTGCTAAATAAAGATGGTCAAAACACTACTCCCAATGATTCTATTGTATGTATAAAACCCAGAATACTTAACTAAAATCCTACCAAGTTAGTAAAAATTAGTTAAAAAAAATAGATTTAGGTAAATATCCAGTCACATATCAAAAATAATCCAATTATCTGAGAAAATTAAAGTAGACCACAAAGTAATTTGAGATTAAAATCGATATTAATACTTACCACCAACCTGCCATATACTACCAAGTTCCCCCTCCCAGGTCTGAAACAATCACACAAACTTCATGGCGGCGAAATAATGGAAAAGAAAATCAAATAGTATACTCTAATGGTTGACCTAAACATTGCTATGAGCAAACAAATTTTATGTTTAAACATTATATTTCACCTTTTCCGAAATGCCAAATACATTTAATATCCAAAGACATACAATGCGTATGTGTAATCTGAAGTAAGAACCGAACAACTCAGAATTCCGTAATAACCCCACGCCCGCGCTGCAGGTAAAATCAGGAACCAACGAGCCCTTTTTTAAAATATCGATGCCAGATGACTCACAAGGATAAATATATAATCTTTATATATATCTATAATAATATATAGCAAACATATATATATTATTTATAATGTAACCTAAATAAAAAAAACAAAGTCGTTCATGCCGACTACCCCAGCCTTAAAATAATATAAACATAAAAATTAAAAATCTAGAAATATCTAATCCTTTCGTATTTCTTTATTACTCATAAGTCATCTACCTGTCGGGAGATCTTTTAACAATGTCCTTGAGCGTAAAGAATGACGTAATTCATAGCCTGTAATTTGCATTATTGATTGTTTTTGGCTCGGTACTCAAAATATGACTACTCTGTAGACAGGTTACGTTTTTTCCGCTCTCTCTATCTTTGATATATTTTATCTCTAGTTCATTTAAGAAAAAAGTGTCCATTTGCTTAATCATACAGCCTATTAACTGTACAAAATCTTTGATTTCAATAAAGTACGGTCTTCGTTGACAGTGGCGAAGTCACGAAATATGTGATAGGCTAATAAACATCGACTCAAACCCAATTATTATAACTCATTTTAAACATATTTAAAGCATTAATAACTACTTAAACGTCACCGGGAGTATTTAAATGTACTTATACTTTTAACATTTTTAATGACAAAACAAAGTAACAATCAGTCAACAATCAACAGAACTTAGATATCTATCGATGTCAAAATAATAAAACTCTTCTCACTATATCATGCATTTATGTGACTTTCCCCCCTATCACTTGCTGAGAAAATATTCAAAAATGGAACCCAGGACCAAACCACGCGATTCATCCCACTTAAGAGCACAGGACACTTCGCCAGACCTCCCACTGAGATGGCCACCCGATCTGCGAAACGTTTAACTCAAAGGCAAATATCACTCCATCACCCAAAATGAAGGAATTTAGTTGTATAGATTAGGTAAAAGATTACAGAATTTAGGCTCCTCATTCAAACAATCAACTTAAAAACCATCTCTAAAATATCCATTAATACATCTATTTTTAAAAAACCCACGTTATTTGACAACATCAATTTGAGCGTCGCACCTTAAGATCCCTATGAATAACATTTTCTCAAAAAGATAGTAATTTCGCAGAAGGCCAACAATATGGAAAAGGTCTGCCTTCCTTGAACACTCCCAACGTACACAAACCTGAAGAAATTCGTCTAAAAAATATCATTATTTAAACGCTCTAATAATTAGATGTTAAGGAACACCTCACATACACATCTATCCCTGCCCGTTCCCTGAGTCCTCCCCTCCCTCTGTACCAATCTCCTCCGCCCCTTATCCGAATTCCCAACTCTTTTCCGACCTCATTCTTGGGTATGAGTACCAGACTCTATTCACGCCCGCCGGAATCACTGCCCCAAAGTCATAATATGTAAATCATGTTCTCTGTAAAGTATTATCCCATTCAAATTATTTCTCAATACATAATTCGACTAATAAGCTGCCATCTAAATGATTCCTCTCAATCAAGTGACAAAATCTAATAGTCTCATTTTGTCAAACATAGCTGATAAAGCACACTCATACATGACCGTTATATAAATATTCTGGATCTTCTTAATTATTAACTCGTATCAGACATTGTGCATTGCATTACCTTAGCTAACAACAAAAAAAAAAGGTGGATTAAAATTAATGGTTGTTGAAGAGAAGCATTTCAAATTCTTCTAATTAGTTCAATTCTAACACCCTTAACAACGTCCTCTCCGTCAACAGAACTCTGATTTACCGCCTAATATCCCATGTAAACCTCAAAAAAAACTTCCGCCCTACAGCTTGGAATAAAGTACAATATTCCCATAGTGTTCAAACACCTCGTGTTATCTATTGTCATCCGTTGCAGCACCATCACCTCAACCCTCTACTTACGACCACCCTGCTGTACCATAGGCCAACCTCCCCCCAAACTCGCACAGCAACTACACGACAAGCACCGCGGCGTCCATCGAAATAGCTCTGATGCTTCTTTCCCCTCTTTAAACCACCTCCCCCTCCCCCCCCCCCTTCGTCTCCCTCACTCCCCTTCCCACCCGCGGCTGCTCGCCCACTAGCGAACTCCATGCCTGTCCACATTGACTACTTCGAAGCACATTTTTCCGCATAACTCACGGTGGTAATAATCCCAACAGTTTGTCTCTCACTACACTTGCAGTGACCGGCCGGGCCCTTCAATCTCGACATTATGATTTAGACCCTCTTTCCGAAACTCCCATAGAGTATTTCCAAGTTTCCCATCGAGAGTCCTAGACAGTCGCCTTAAAACGCCCAATTTCTATCCTCTCGTTCTTCTAGTACAAGCTTCAGCATAATAAAAGCCCACCTTGCCCCAATGCCTCTCGGCTCTTTTTACCTGTCCTACTGAACCCTCCCTTTTTACAACATCGCATACGTCCACAAAATCATTCCTGTAGAATTCAGCGACACTTCTTACAATCTCCCCGACCTCATCGGCTTGGCACGACTTGTTGGGAAAGTTCTCCAAAAGCTACGACGAATTTGAAATTCTTTGTCCATACACATATACCACCAAGGCTAAAGTCGAGTTCCCCTTAGGTCCTTATAATTTTAATCCATAAAATAATGACCTCCATTTCTATAGTTACCTAAACAACATAAAACTGGAATTTAGCGGTACTACAATTTAAAAAAAAATTCATGCTAATCCTTCAATTTACACATTTGTCGCTCTTCAGTCATTGAAAATGACTTCAAAACGAATGCCCCCCGGCAATCCGCCTCGCGCGCAGCCACTCCCAACAAAACCCCACCCCCCCCGCCCCACCGCCCCGCCATTACACCAAGAAACCCGCCCCGCCGCCCCTACGCTCAATAAGGCCCATGACACCTACTAGTACCGCCCTTGTGCTCCCTGTTCATCTAGGCGCGCCCAAGGACCCAACCCCAACTGGTAAAAGCCACTGTGCGGCCCGTCGCGAGCCTCCTATGCTCTGTTTTTATCGATAATACGTGCTCTGGACGCAATCACCTAGCCATTACGAGCAACCCCACTTTGCTTCAGTTTAATCCATGTAAGCCGCGAAAATTTCCTTTAGCTCTACCACACGATCGTGAGAGGAAGTATATGTATTGTAAAAACAAAAAAGATTCAAATGGAAAACCTCCTTTTTTTGGTAAAAGCAAACCAATTCAATTATAACTTAATCTTCTGTACATCACAACGTTACTTCTCAAAAATATACTTCGAAGTAACAGAAATTAAACAGTCCCCCTTAACAGCATTCCTTTGCTAAACCGGGACTTTCACATAAATGTTTATTAACAACGCTATCAGACACACTTTCAAACATAGTTTTTATATAAAAATAAGAAAATGAAGCATACCCTTCTCACACTGAATCGTAGAAAGACAATCTACATAATCCCAAATTATCAAATACATTAACTCAACTCACCCACCTGATTCTTTTTTAACCTTTAAGAGAAATACGCACTATAAAATCTTTCGCTTATGTTCATCAGAAAAACGTGACGTACTACATACTCAACCAAATTCAAAATTAGCCATACACATATGCCTGGCTACGTCACGCCCTAGAATTCCTTCTAAATTCACAACGTCCGCACCCCACCTCTCTTCCTCCCCTCCTTGTTTTGTAAACATGGCACTCGCCTGACAGTCCACTCCTCAGGCCTACCCCACCCACAAAATGAATGCTAATTTGAACTTGTAAGTAAAATTAACGTCACGTCTCTCAAACAAGAAACTACTGACGATCACACACCACCTCTCTCTCAATACATCCCATTCCACCTTAAGTACACAAAAAAAACCTGTCAGATTTTTCAATAATAATTTATCAAACTTGGCATTATCTAGATCTCTCCTTTCACTCGATTCTCAGTCACAAACAATCATTATCCGCTTACGTCTTATTTATCAAAACACACTAGTTCGAAATAACTGCTAGCAAATTTATAATTATAAACATCCACATAGTTCAAAATCATCCAAGATCAAACACAAACCTGCCTAAGCAGACAGTTCATTTCTCTTAACACTCGAATATCATCTTTGAAATAACACGTTTTATACAGAACATAAATATGAATTGAATCGTATTGTGTACAAATAAAAAGAAAAATACATATCTGAACACTCTTTCATTCTTACAACTACACAAAAAATACTTCCACTCTACACGAAATAAGGTAAGGCAAAATAAACACTCCTGAGCAACAATGATAAACTGAAGCCAAATCTCTAACTGCTACTAATGACCCTCAACAAACGATAATACCTAAACACAGACATATACCGCTCCCCCCCAAATTTCCGTCTACACGCTGGCTCCCCCCCTCCCGGCCGAAATCAGACACAAGCGACACAAACACCTAAGTCGATATCCTATGCTCAAGCCGCCCCTCCACTGCCTCCACCTCGCCCGTCCCGGTGTCTTTTCGTCCCCGGCCCACCCCATCTCCCCCGCGGCGCCAAATTTTCAAAAGTTGAAAATAAAAACATTTCATGCACCTGCAACCAAGGCACAATGAAAATGTCAGGAGAAAAGACTACCCTGAATATTTTTTAAATAATTACTCTAAAACTTCATTTTATTTTTAGGTACAACACTATCCGAAAATCGACCTCACTTATTTATGATTACAAAGATAATAAGAAAACTAAAGTGGAAACCGACTTATATTCACTTTGATTAAAACTCATTGTGACAAAGACATTTCAAATATCCTCGAGCTTAGAACTTCCACAAAATCTAAACGACAGAACCTAAATCAGAACAATTGTACAAGTCCGCGCGAAACAATAAGGAATGATTGTACCTCACTTCAAAAATCAGGTCTCACAGTAAGAATCGAGACCGCATTCGCATTCTTTATTAGAACAAAGCGATAAAGAACTAGAGGTAACCAGGTAATATCCGACTATAATCCGACTGAAAAATTAAGAAACACTAGACTCTCGAGGAACGCACTACAAAACTCGATAAACCAAAATGAACGCTCCGTCACAAATGCAAAACTGACTGAGAGACAATGGAATATTCACTTAATATCTCTAAATTGCAAAAACCAATGTCCCTCACAATAAAAAAATAGGCACACCGCATAGCGAGCCTTGCCACTAAGTCGCGGGCGCTCTCCGGTATTAAGCAATAGGCCCACACGGAGGTTCCGGACCGGCGAATCTAAAAAGAGGGCGAACTGGCAATCCAAGCCTATTCGCCTATGACGCCCGGTCGTTCTTGCTGACTGCGACCTCCTGGCCCCGCCTCCATACAGCACTCTCAGCACAGTATGAAGCTCCGCCTGGCAAATCGATAACCAATAGATCACAAACCGGATTTAAACACTATAGCTATTACGTCTTCATTACAAGCTGTAACGAGTTTTCTTCCTTCCTTACCATGAAGATTTAAAGGAAGACGAAATCCAACTACACGAAGAAAATCTAGGATGTTAACGAAATAACCACACATAAGAAAAATTTAAATCGAGGCTTTCTCAAACAACCATTAAACATTATCAACTTTACTTGTCTTCATCATAATTAACACCCACACGCATTAAAGCCGGTTTAAATCAAAATAATAATAACGAACTCTCAGAAATATTACTATACAAACTATACAACGGTAGTTATCCGAATCAATATAAATGAACCAACTACAACTATTTAATAATCCTTTCCCAATCGACGACAAGCAGATCGGATCTAATCAGCTTTACTATATAGCAAATAAGGGTATGGAGAAACGCACATGGTAAACTATACATAACTCACTTTTTACAACAGACATGCATTTCACAACAATTAATAACTTGCAGGTATATAATCGGCTTGAATAAGAACACTGTACACCATAAGAGATGAAAATATAAGAAGAGAGAATATGGAAAAAGAGACCCAAGGGAATAAGGAACGCATGTCGATAAGTATTTACTCTCCTTAACCCCCATCAATAACAACGTTCTAAAAAATATCAACTTTACGGACAATTTCTTCAGTTTCTTAATACATATTCAAAGAAAACACATCTTTTCATAATTTATTTGTCTCTCAAATTACTTCCTTTTCGCAAAACATTTGATACCACAAGATATAAGGATCACTCAATTTCGATGTTTCAAACAACCGATGTTTTTAAAACCATATATTAACATCATATTGAAGCAGAATTTTTAACATCTAGTTTTGAATAAAAGCCATAAAAATCGTAAAATTGACATATATCATAAAAACTAAATATCTCATTCTCTGCTGATGGACCCTATCCCAATTCTCCTCGTTGACTACCAACGGTTTCGCCAAGACCCGCGGCATCCTCATGAGATCTCGGGCAAGTTCCGATCTACTCGGGACTACGCCCCGTTGGCCTCCGCCTCATTATAAATATTCTCAACTAAAACTAAGGTAAAAGAAAAAAATCATATAGCCAATAAGAAGTCTTATACGTTTAACCATCCGAATCAGGGATATCTAATTATTTGAAATTGATTACTGTTTTGCATTAAAAATTTTAAAAGAATAACCATACCACTTTAAATACCTCCCCCCGAGGCGTACCTTAAATTACTAATCCAGCTACAAAAATAAGATAACTAAAAACATCACTTTAAATAACATACATTTATCTATTTTATAACGCATCACATATATCGTGCACTTATCGCCAACTCGTACAACAAACCCGTAAACTTTTATGAAATCAAAACCAAGTGATCCATAACACGCCCCTATCACACTACGCAAAATCAACCACTTTATTCGTAACATCGGGTAAAACACAAAAAAGACGATCAAAATACATATCACAAAAAATAAAACGAAAAAACCTAAAAATGTCACAGAAAGCCTAGCTAATAAGTTGAAAGCACCCCGACGCACAAAAAACAATCAAATAAATGGCAAAATACCGCTAGCAATACCCATTCCCCTTCACGACAACATACTAAACAGCTCTCACATAGCATTACTTTAAATGAAGCTAAACAAAGAAAAACTAATCCTACCACCAACTTAAATATCATCAGACATTCATTTTCATATTAATATATTTATAACACCTTCGTTAGCCTACCTCAAACCTCCTCTCCACTTGTACATATTAGTCGCATTAAATATAATATAATAATATATAGATATAATAATTTATAAATAATATTACTATATATAAAATGCTTCACTCCTACTCGCCACCGAAATATGTCTCAAACCCTTCTCCCCTCCACATCTATTCCCCTCCGAGCGCCCGCGACTTCTCGAATTACCGACTTCCTAATCGTCCTCTCTACTTCACTATTAACATAACCACCTAAAATCGTCTTTACACCTAAAAATTTAAATTTGAATATCAAAAAGCTCACGCCAAAAGCATAAATTAAACATAACAAATGTGACTCCCATAAGCAATTCTACGTATACTATAATTCTCATTATTGCCACTCATTCATGTTCCAGTGACGCAACTTCTCCAAATATGCCCACCTTCTAAGTACTTACAATCACGAAAAATCATAAAAAAACCAATATTCTCAGGACTAACTCAATATTTGATAATAAACACTATAATTCTACCCCCTAATATATTTTCTAACCACAAACCTTTCAACCTAACCTTCTACCGCGATATTTAGTAACAAATACTCTGACTCTCTATAATACCAATAAATATCATTGAAATAATTTACACATCCATTTCATACGCCAACGCTTTCCAAAACACAAGCATTCATTCAGTGCAAGCTAGTTCATAAAACAGTGCACAATACATAGTTGGCCAACCTTATATATACACGTAATCAGAAACGCATAAGCCAACGATTTCATGTTATCTTCCCTACGTAACCTATGACATAACCATGCACGTCATTACAATCGACCAGTATAGTTGCACGGAATGGAGACGGCATCCAACAAATTGTAACAAACCACATCTGATCCTGCAGTTTCGCATACAATAAACAACATTCTTTTTTAACGAAAAGAATATATATAAATAGCCAATTTATTTATGAGATCCATCCAACTGCTAAATTACTACACGCATACATAACCTTATACTACACTATAATTATCCAATACAATGAACGTCTGGCATATCTAACAATGCAACGATCATTTATGCAATATCAATAAATATATAACGAACCAAAATATCACAAAAATATACAACCGACATTCCTTATAGCTCAACGATACCGTCAATTCCCTATTGCTACACTCTCCCTCAAATAACCGTAGCACATTATACTGATCTCCTCCCGACACGACTGCACCGACTGTCTCCCATAAAGACGCGTGCGCGGCACTCCTTCAATACCCTGGCTATCTATCATTCGTCAATTCGACATCATTTCAACATTGCGCATCACACTCACACCACTACCATAGCTTCATCTAGTCTCATAATAGGAGCAATTTTAGGACCAAAACATGTCAAAAATATCAATATACCTAAAAATCCAAAATCCTAAAACAAAGTCAAATACGTAAACTAATTATCAAAACCACAATAATGCAACTGTTATATTACACTATCCAGCTATCCTTTTTCAAAACTCACTTCCAGCTTTTAGTTCATTTTGAAAATAAATATCCCTATGCTAAATGGCGAACTATAATCCATAGTCACATGATATAATCACATAAACCACACGACCACCTTACGAGCAGCAGTAAAAACGAGTACGAAACTCGCAAGAACACCATACACGAATCGATCCCTTATAGTAATATATGCACGGCGAAATAATTTCTTCATTCAAATAGCACCAATTTAAATAAAGATAAATTAAACCATCTAAATCACCGAAAAAGCAATTAAAAAAGAATTAAAAATATAAAATAACTAACCATATCAAAACACAAAAAAACCCAAAACCAAATATAATAAACGCATTGTTTATCTCATTTCTCAAAATCAATTATTATACAAATTTTCATACTTAAACGGCAACGTAATAGAAAAAAAAAATGACACTCATAACCACCCCAGTGATAATTTTATTTTATATACATCAGCAAAACACATCTCCATCAAACTACATAATTTCCTTTAGTCACTCTCACCGCATCTGGTATCACACTCATAAACATAATTAATTTCTATAAACATTCAATCGATTGTACACTCGTCACTTCAATGCCCAGTATATTTCCACATGGCGAAAACGTTTCACATAACCATTCGAATTTAATCTCCACCTCGGCGTATACGCGCAATCAACTTTTCGCACAACAGAACGAACAATGCCTACTCCAATAATTCTGCCGACTATTAAATTTTTAACTCTTACTTTCGTCGCTCCATAATCTCTGATACATCAGAACTCCTCAACGACTTTTTTACGCTAGGATCAATAACATAGCTGCGCTATCTTCGCCGAAAATTTAGCTACTATTATGATGGTATGTCAAATCCAATCCACCAAAAGTACTATTTAATAAAGTCTAAAATAAAAACTAATAAAAAGTCGTTAAAAAGACATAATAACGGGCCCTAAAAACAAACACATTGAATAAAAATAATAACTCTATGAACATTATAATATGTTAACCCTCCTCTCTCTTTCCTACGCCCAACCGACTTCAATATTTATCGATAATATAATTAATATATAATTAAAATCAAAATATATCTATCAAATAAATATAATATTACAACCAAAAACAAATAAAATTGAAAAACACAAAAATTATGTTATATGTCTAAACTTGACACCGACAAAAATCCTTCAAAACCCGTTAATAAAAATTATGTTAATTTTTTCAATGTTACCGTTTTCTCATCATATAGAAACTATCAAAACAATCCTTCTTACGTTTTTATATATAACACTATATAAACGACATCAATATCATTGGGAAATCCATACCAAACCCAACTTTAAAAATCCAAATCATACCACCAGCAAATACAATTCAAATCATTTGATTACACATTCCAAAAACTCACTAAACATCAAAATATGGTTAACTTCAACTAGTCATTAACAAAAAACACAATATACTAATTCAAAAAAACAATCAAAAGTCTATTAGAAATTAGAAATACATTATCACAGCACATAATCTTTACCTAATAAAAGAAACAATCAACACACACTAATAATATACATGTATGAAATATTACTAAATCTAAAATAAAATATATTAAAACTTCCAGAATCATGACCTGACACTTGTACAATACATCATACAAACAGATAATAAATTTTTCAACCCTTCATTCTTTACTTAATACACTTTCCTCTCTACAAATAAATCATTCACCAAAAAAAAACAATCGATAACCAACTAATACGACATTAAAAAAATCTATCTTTCTTCCTTCATACATCAGACGATCAAAGATATCACTACTTTAAAAATAAAAATTTTAAAAATCAACCATCTAACCAGAAACATACAAATTTGAACTCCAAATAAACAAAAGCAAATATATATAAAACATCGGACCAAATAACTAAAAAATTGTAGAAGTTAAAAAAACGAGTAATATTAACTACCCACAGCTACCCTTTACCAATACTTTCGAATACTGGCCGGATCCAATTAAGGGTCTCAGCCACAAACGATCAGACCTTTCCCAAAATCTCACTTATTGTCCAACCCCCTATAAAACTCAAAAAATTCGTATGACTAATAAAAAAAAAAATAAGACAACAATATTCTAGCTTGTTAAAAGATTCAGATTTAAGATATGGTATCAGAAACAAAGTTACAGAAAATGATGACCAACATGGAACTTTTGTAGAATATGAAATAATAAAACAATTCTACTATCTTCCCAAATTCATTCCTATACAACCCTCACCCCTTCACCTTATAGCAAAACCCTCGATTTTCTAAATCATGCTTTTCATATACTATATATAAACTCCCTAATAATAAACAAAATTACCAGTGACAATTACGGATCACTCTCTTATAGTAACAAAAATATCAAAATTTCCAATCTCATCTCATCGCTAAATCTAAAATAGAGACACTAATGATATATTTCATCAGGTAAACAAACAATCTTTATTCGAAGATATTACTTAATTACAAAATAAAAAATAAGAATATATTATTTCAATTGCTCTCTGAATAAAACCTTAAACATACGAATGCGAGAGGCGAACGCTACCGCAATATCACAAATCACGATCGTAACACTGTCACCCGTTATTAACCAAGCACAGTCGGCGCCGCCGCCAGGGCCGCTCCCACTTGCCTGAACGTCACCACATTGCCAATCTATTCCCTACTCCGGCCCGCACTGGCAACACGACGCGCACGGGATCCCCAAATTCCGCCCGAACCCCTCTCCAAGCCCGGCATCCACTAACCGCTTCATCAACGATCGCCTGCGCGCCAACCTCACCCCGTTGCCTTCACCCCCCCCTACTCTGTTCAACCCGCGCGCTCGTCACACCACCACATGCTCACTCGCCACTCCCGGCTCGAGGAACAGGGAAACAAAATGCAGCTAAAGAAATCGGCCAACCTTCAGTACAACAAAAGACGAACGTACGTATAATCACAAAAGTCATAGGATAATCCATCTCAGATCTGATGTGAATATAAAATCATCAAGTTCAAGCTAAAGTAATCCAAACTATAAGAAAAAGAGCATAAAAAAGCACAAATGATAAAGACCCTCCAACAATGTCAAATTGCATTCCCCATTAAACTTACGCGCTCAGTATTTCCAATCCAAATAATACCTCCATTCAATTAAAAAAATACGACGTAATTTCCCATATGCTAAAATAATCAGATTGAAATGAAATGGAACCCCTACATATTCAACGCCTTCGGAAATAACTTCAACAGTATCCTTTATATTTTATGTACCCCTAATATAATTAGTCATATCAACTTTATATAATAATTTACTCACTCCCGTCCTCATGTTTCATAAACACTCAATTCCTAAATGCAGTTAATATTAAGCTCATCAATATAACGTCATTATCAAAAAAAATTACAGCAAAAGCAATTATTTTAGATGAACCATCCTTGCCATCAAACTCTAGGATACGGTCAAAACGGCATCTGCTGTAAGAAGCAAAATCCAAACCCGGCCTAATCGCAGATAGTGAGGCAGAAACGACAAATCCCATGATCGAAAGGAACACTGCCATCTGCAGCCCGAAAAGACACTTTCGAGACTCCGTTTAGAAAGCATTAGCAACCATAGCCACCATGAATCATTACCCAATTGCGCAGTCGAGGCACACGTAAAGACGCTCAAATGTATATGACTAAGTACTTCACGATTGACTTCTAGCTACCGGAGACACTGCCCTATGCAGCATACCGACGTGTGCCGACAGGTCCACTTCTGCTATGATTTATTCTGACAATGAACCCCTGTCATTGTCCTTAGACTCTCTGAAAAGCTCACATACAGGCGAAACTCCCATCTCCAACACCGCAACAGACAGTACCAAGTAAACTCCGTGAACGAACCTACTTACACTCAGAGGATCAAAAAATCAATCGTTGGGTAACCACTGATGTCTACTGATCATATTCTCTTCCATCCAATTCTCTGCAATTTGGCAGATCGCTAACACTCTCCCTTCGCACATCAGGTGCGATACAATCTTATAACTCATCCTTATACCAATATATAGATTGTTTATAATATAAAAAACATACAAACAAAATTATGTTATGAGTATTCTACCAACAAATAAGAATCATATGTGCTTATAGAATTATATGCCCACCTCTCCCAAAGTAGGTACTCTTCCCTCATCAACGTTTTGCAAAAAGTCTTTCCCATTCATACCTATCTCTAGCTTACCTAACTCCAAAAATCCTAATAGCTTTCGAGAAATAGACGTAAAATATAAAAAATAAAAAAAATAAAAAATATAAAAAAATAAAAAAATAAAAATTAAAAATATAAAATATAAAAAATAAATTAAAAAATAAGTAAAAAAAATAAGAATAAAAAAAAAATATAAAAAAAATAATAAAAATTAATAATAAAAAAAATAAAATAAAAAAATAATAATAAAAAAATATAATAAAAATTATATAAAAAAATAAAAAAAATAAGTAATAAAAATAAAAATAAAAAAATAAGTAATAAAAAATTAAGTAATTTTAAAGAATAATAAATAAAAAATAAAAAAAAAATATAATAAAATAATAAAAAAATTAAAATAAAAAATAAGTAAAAAAATAATAATAAAAAATTAATAAAATAAAAATAAAAAAAATATTTAAATCGCCCGACAACTTGGCACCCCTCTTCCAAGCTCATCATCCTCAGACATTCATTGATTTCCCCACCCCTCATCACAACCTATCATCCATAACCACACTTCAAGCGAAACACCTTGTTTTAATCCAAATACACAAAAGCGATCTCAAAAAGACACACGTTACGTTTTACTTCAGAACCTATACGCAAATAAAAAAAAATAAAAAAAAAAAAAAAAAAAAAAAAAAATAATGAAATATATTCGTATACGCTAGCTCAAGATATTCTTTCACCTAAACTTTTACGATTACACTTGTGTCAACATACCAAAAGAAAAAGGGCTGAAAAATAGGCAACCTTTCTTACGTATGTACAAAAACCGCTCGCTGACGCTAGCTTGCCCACCTCCGACCCACCCCATAACATTCTCCATCACCCCACCCCACGACCACACGACCTCCTTCTCTCCTACCCCCCTCCCCACGCTTGCCCCCTTCCCGCGCAACTACCCCCGCCCCCCCTCGCGTCAAGCTGAATGCAACAAATACAGTACAAATTAAGATTATTCATACATATTGTAAACAAATACTAAAAGCATGTTTATTTACGTCTAATTAAGAATACAAAATGATAACGACCAAAGTAAACTATCTATAAACTAAATATACCTCACAAACTCTCCACTTTCATATGAACTAAAATTAAAAACTTAAAACAATTCCAAACAGTACCTAAAAAATAATTAAATGTAAACAATGCCCAAACCTGACTTTTATAATATAAAAGTAAACATTTGTCAATACAATAACCACACAAAAATCGAAATAGCATCATAAAAAATTAATAGGAACAAGTAACTGCAATTACACTAATATTCAAAATTTCAATAATAAAATACTAAGATCAACAACTTCATGCATTGAATAAATATTAAAAAGAAAACACAAAATACCATTCTCAAAATTTACCTTACATTAAATCTTTAAAAAAAAATGAATATCATAACAAATTTAATAATTCTGAAAACATCTTCTAAAAAAATTAAATTCACTACTTTCCATAATTAGTTTAGATCTTTCCTTGGTATCTTCTCTTTCCATTTTATAACCTCAGAAAAAAACTAAACTTCTTAAAACAACACACCTACAATTAAGCACATAGCTGCTGCGAAAGCGTGTCACCCGCAACCCGATTACCCCCAACACCCCACCCTGTAGCCTGCGGCAACGCACAGTACAGCTTCACACGCTCCCCGCCCTGCAACCTGTGCGTCTCGGATCCCAGCTCACAAACCCCTCCCGCTGCTCGCTCCCCACTGCATCGTCCGCCGTTCAAATACACAAAATTCACCTTACTGGTTCCATAAAGAAAAGCACATTTTCCGCCTGTCTTTCCCAAACAAAAAATACATTATAGTTAGTTCTCCTTCTGCCCCAGCCTCATAGTAACCAGAAGAAAACCACTTGAACCATCCTATGATCCGGGACCTCCAAAAAAGCCAAGTATCTAAGATAATTGTTTCCGTAGTGAAAAGTTAAAGTCCTCTTTACCACGATTGTATAGCCAATACTTGCAAGTGAATCGAAACCCCAACGATGACGAAAAACTGCAATTACCCAAAAGACAGACCAGCGACTCTCTTTTCCCCCAGCCGTCCGGAATTATCAATATTCTCCAAACTAATATTCCCCATCAAACGAACTCGAAGATTTAAATGTGAAAACAGTATAGATACTTACTTAACCTCCTAAATAACCTTCAAATATTTCTCAGACACAGAATCCGATCGTATGACTCATTCCCTATTCTCCTCGCCGCCGCCGATTTTCAAGCCGCCGGCTTCTACGCCTTCTGGGTGGAGATCGCACCCAAATAAGATGGGCCTCTTGGATTTAAGGAGAATGATTCGCTTATGAATTGCGGATGAAACCGAAAGTGGGTTGTAATACCTCGAAGTGTTACCAGTTTCTTCGCTGCGTCACGAGTGACGTGCCTTCCCGGCTGCCACTCTCGCTTTCTGCGCGTTTGCGGCCTGGCATGAATGAGCGAATGCTTTGTCTAAAGTTCATATGGCTTGAATAATTCATTTCCACTCGCGGTGTTATTGTTATCTTCTCCAAAATACGAACCACAGACTGATCTCCGAAAATTTGGGAATATGAGAGCACAGCGGGAAGCAATTACAATATAATATTCTGCGATATATAATATTCTCCGAATATTCTGCGAATATTGCACATTTTAGCTCTTCTTTCGTCAGCATTGTATCTATGTCTTTATTTTTTCTCAATTGAGGTTAGTTTTTACATTTTTCTGCAAATAAAAAAGTACTTTCATTTTATTTAAAATCCTTATTAGAATATTCAATCAAATTGAATATGTTTCAATATTTATTTCTTTTAAAAAAACTGAACATCAAAATGATTGTGCATTCCTTTATAATTAATTGGATTATAGATAACAAATTAATTTAAAAGTCGACCTAAATTATACGTCTTTGATTATATATCTTCATACGGGTTATGGTCTGAATTGTCTTAAACTTCGGAAATTTTATTCGTTCATTTTAAGGAATGGGATTCTACTGGGAAAAGATTTTGTCATTTACTTTAAGGTACGTTCTGAATCATTCCTTGATGTACACAAAGTCTTAATATCAAGTATTGGTATCGTCTTGCTGAATACAATCATGTGACAGGCTAATATGCGTACATTATGTACGTTTTTAGGGTTTTCATGGTTGTAATTAAATATTTAGAATAAGCGACCATTGTTTTACGAAATTATCACTAAACTATTATTATGGAATGCCGTGTTCTATAACTTGCTTAATTCCCTGAAATACCCTTTAATTTCGATTAACAAAAAGATGTAGTAGTGTGATTAGTAGAAGATGTGTAGATATTAGAAAATTTTAATTTTGGATTCTACTGGTTCTTCCTCCGCTTATGTGCGGGAGTCGAATAGACGTCCTTCGCCACTCAAATGTTCCCGGATCAGGAACCTAAGGCTTGAATCATGTGACTTCGTTCCTCGTAATCTCCCTAAATGAAATGGCTTGTGTATCGTTTGATTATCTCAGGCGATATAAGTGATACCGTGATATGAAGGTTTGACCTACTTACGAAAATAAGCCATGATGCGTAGGTATATGTAATCGTTAACATTGTCTCTTTCTAAATAATTACTGATGTTTTCTTATATAACTTCTGTTGATATAATATTTTTGTCAATAATGGAATCGGAACTTGAACTAAAGCCGACCTAAATTTTTGTAAAACGCGCCTTGCCAATTTAATATGTTTAATTTTATCGAACATTCTGATAACATCAGGTCGTTTCAACATAAATTATGTACTGTAAATATTTAAAAAATCTGCCATCACGATTGTTTGTGTTTCTTGATATGGATGTGCAACTTTTAAACATTTTACAGAAATAAGATGCGTAAAAGTGACTATTGTGGCATAAACAACAATAATTAGGTAGAAATGTGCATTATTGTAAATACAAGTTAGTGTTTGAAATTGTTTCCTTTTTTGTGTTAATTTTTCACTGATTACGTTACGTATTGTGCCATACTCGATTAGACGGTGACAGAGTAATTGCATCACAGTTTGCGACATCTTGCATCACAGGTCGTAGTTGGATTTTGCGTAGAATTCAATCTATAATCAGTACGTGGTATATTACAGAATAGCTTTGTGTTAATATTGGTTGTAAAACATACGATCGATGAGGTTTGAAAGAACTGAAACATGAAAATGAATCTGAAAACGTATTGCTGCAGGTGTACTGAATAAAAATAGTATACTCTTATAAATGAAGAATTTTTATTTAAATTACTTTTGTCCTTTTTTCTGTTTCTTGAGAACAACTACAAGGCTACTCAATGCCATTGCTAATCTGTCCTTAATCATTGTACGGTGGTGCTTATAAAAGACAAAAACTAGTTTTCGGGGAAATTAAAATACAAAATAAAATTACAAATTAAGTAGTGGCAGTACCGTCAATAATGGAAATTGATTGCATCTATTTGCGAATAAAAAATACAATTTTGAGAATAATTTGGTATTTTAGTTGTGTACATTTTTTTTCACGAGTCCCGTTCATTGATCCAAAGAAATATTGTGCATTGCTGTTTTAAAGGAAAAAAAATTAGCGTTTTAAATCTTTTCCGGCGTAATTTGTCTACAATTTACTGTGAGTGATTGCTGTGGAGGCGCGACATTATACTACATTATACTCGTTCGCCTTGTTTTGAATTCGTGGGTTATTATTTTATGACGAAGATTTTTTGAGATTTTTTATTTTAAAATACATAATGAAGAGAATACTGGTATTTGATTAGATCTTTCCATAATATTCCCAGCCTTTTACGTCGCCGTAACCGAGCGCTTGGTAATGACAGGTCTATGCGAGCTCGGAAAGGGGTCATGATTACGAGGCGACCTACTTTGCAGTGAACGTAGCAACGCAGCTTGTTTTCGCTGTCCCAGCTGCTTTTGTTATATGTTAATGACAATATGTAAGCCTATAGTTTACACGCCTGACTTTACAGATATATTGAATTTAATCCTTAATTTTTGTGTTTAATATTTAGCGTAGGGGAAATCTGTTTACAGTGGACACTTTTCTGCACGACCACGATGTGTCGTGATATACATATGGAAAGCATTTCAAAATGCATGCAAGACTTTTATGTATAAAATAAAATCATAAAAAATAAAAGAAATCTTTGAAAATACCTCATTTGTAAAAAAAAAATTCTACAGCACTTCATTTTTCGTTTTCTATAGCGAACCTAAAAAAATGCTAGTGTTCAGGCTCTTCATTCCGACTTCAATAAATGTCCATACGAAATATTTTATCCAAGCTAAGTGCCGAATTGCAACATTGTAATGAATGAACATTTTCTTTCTACAATATCGCTTGATAAAAAAATACTAATATTTCTAGAGAAAGGCGATATCATCGAGAATGAATGATTAATATTACTTATATTGTCATGATTTCCCTTTACAAATGTGTCTTTTTACTTATATATCGAACTTCTATGACATATTTCAATTCTTTATTCATATTAAATTCTGGCCATTATTTAATCATTTTCACAAATTAAAAAAGTTAACTTCTCGTGTACTAGTAATGGAGTTTAACATTCCGAAAAAGTTTCTTTTCAGTACGTGCCTCTGTGAACAACACTTGCTAAAACGTGTTTCGTGTTAGAGATTGCATAATAAGAGACAAGAGCAGAAAATGTTTGCAGAATTGTCCCCGCCGACTATTTGTCACACTGTTTATTTCTTTTAAATCAATTTCAAAAAGTAGAAACAAATACCAACTGTATCAACAATTTGTTTTCTTATTAAACTGTGTGAAACAATAATACATACTTTTACATATTATTTGTACCTTCTTCTATTTTCGAAAATTCTACGAGTTCAACGAAAATAGAAATTGCGCCATTTTTAAACGACCTTTGCTGAATATGATGAATAAATTAATCCAAAAATTTGGAGCAAGTTTTGAAAAAACGTAAAAAAAATTGAGCCTTCATATAAAAGTACCCCGAAAATCAAAATATTTGTTTCAAACTCAGGGTCTCGAGTTCAGTCAGTCAATATCAATTTTGGAGAAAATCATGTGCACGGTTTAGACACTAGCGTGGACCACAGAGACGACTCACAGACGCTTTTCCGTAAACCAAACTTTGGACATCAAGGATAGCCACACAACGTGGAATCTTTATTTCAACGTGGATAAATGTAACTTCAAATTAACTTCTCATAGCACATCACACAACAGTTTTTAACTGTTTTTGACGTAAATAAATAAATAAATTCTGACTACATAACGTTTTAGAGGAAGTAATTTTCTACAAATGAACATGATTTATCCACATTTTCGGTATCAGGGCCTCACAATAGGAGTTTTACTGATCTAAAATGGTCGTTTTTTGACGCCATATTACAGTCCTTTTTTCATACTACGTAAATAGTACGCCAAAAAGTAATAGTGAATGCACATTGTGCATCAAAGGTTTAGAATATTAGAAAAATTTATGTGAAGTGGAATATCTGATAAAAATATGTTCAAGTTTTCAAATTTTGCTGTACTAAAATATACCTTTAATTTGATACTATATCTACTTTTTGTAAACAATCTTTAGTGTTAACAAATTGTCGTAGTACACTTCAACTAACAATAATTATCCGTGATTTAATTTGTCAGCAAAATTAAAATATCTGTCTGTATTCTCTTATATAACTGACGAATACGAATAACGTTTCTACTTGAGTGCGCGTGCGTTTTTACGCGAAAGAAGATACGCATCACATGTATACGATTTGTAGCCCAAAATACGATAACATGCTCTAAATCTTGGGACCTCTCGCACTTTGAAACTAGACGTCATAACACAATCAACTATTTGCATTTTTAAGTCAAAATCGAAACTTTCAGAGTTGTTTGTCGTTTTGTAACTACTAGGTCATCTGGCGACCACTTTAATTGTTTTACATTGAGGTAACGGTAGGGGAACACGACACGTAAGAACACAAACATCCATGCCCGAGGCGGCATTCGAATCCGAGACCCTTCGTGCCGAGGAAACTACGACCCTACAGCTTTAGCGACCTCGTCTATCCAGACCATCAGTTTTGGTATTTTTCCCTACATCCTGGGTATCTAACTAAACCATAGACGTCTTTCGCAAGGCTGGAGGCAAGTTTTCTTTCAATTTCTGCGCGCATTTGAAATGCAGATACAGGCAAGAATGGAAGGTTTCGTTTACGATAAACGGATTTTTTTGTGAAGGTAGTTCAATGTATAGGACTAATTTTCAATTGTCGTTGGATACCCAGGATCTCGGAAAAAATCAAAACACCATTAAACAGTTTCTGTTGTGACTGAAATGTGCAAATATTTGGTTCTGTTATTCCACATATTCTCGTGGTGCGCGTACACAAGTGAAATCTCAATTTCAATGCGCCACCGTTTACAGCGCAGCTGACGTCACGCGAGAACAAGGCTACAAGGAGGAGCAGCCC
>BOPP01000004.1:719583-794955 GCA_017312745.1 Gryllus bimaculatus | reverse complement strand
ACCGCGGCGAAGTCGGGCAGGGTCAGGACGGTTGTGGGTCAATACGGCGCCTCTCTTTCGGGTCAGGTCAGGACAGGGCGGCCGAAGTGGGTCATGGGGTTAGGGAGGGTGGCTCGGGGGCGGAGGCCCGGCCGCGTGGCTGCGTACGCGGGGGTGGCCGGCGGACGCCTGCGGTGCGTGGCCTCTCCCTGCCTCCCTTCGCCCCGCCTCCGCCACGGCCTCGGGCTTCAAGGATACAGAGCACGGGAACAGAGGACTTGCATCGCATTCTTAAGGGCCTTTTGTAACACACCACGGGACGAGATTAAATTTCTTCTGAAAAGCTGTTCAACCAAAATTGTATGATTGTGGTGCCGTTTGAAGGCTTTCTCAATGCTTAAAACGGGTTCTTTCCGAACAATCACGACATGCGAGAGAGAGATGCGAATAAAAATGACAAGATCGTAGTTTTTGCATTTTGAATGAATGAATTATGTTTTTCTTCTTGTTTCAGTCCCTTTGCAACTTACATTTTATACTTTATAAAGATTCCCCGAAATAAAAAATATAATAGTAGAGTGTAGAGTTTCGTTTTCAGTAAATCTGGAGTGTTGAAGTAATTATAGATGATTCATCGAAATTGGCTTTTATCTCAGCCGTTGTTCGACTATTTAACATACCAGGCAGATGATAACGATATTGCTTTCACACATCCGACAAAACAGCTTTGAAAAACTGTTTTTAAAATCAACTTTGAACAATGAACATTTTGCAGTTGGGTTCCGTTTATCGGCGTGTGAATCCGACGCCGCGGGCAGCTGCCTCCGCCACTGAGAAGTCTCTCGATCTCCCCGTAATTTTCTCTTCGTGACCTCCGGCGCAGCTGCGACGTGTCTCCATCAGGTTTCACCTGAAGCGTGAATAATAGTTTTTTTTTTTTTACTTGTTCACAACTAGACAATCAAACATGCGAGTGCGTTGTATTCCCTATAGTCCTCATAAACCAAGTGAATGAGAAAAAATACAACTGAGGCCTCATTGGAATCGCAGAACAGAACTAACCCTCTTTGTGTGATGTCCGCCCTAAAAAACTAAATAGCCGGTTCGATTTTGAATGTGTGGAGAAACGCCAAATATATTGTTTTGCGTTGGTAATTTGAATGAAGCGTACATCACAGTAATAAGAATAATTAAGTGCCTGCTACCAGCAGACAAATAAGTAATTTTTTGAAGTGGCCGACTTGGACGGCTGATGACGCGCGAGCGCAGTGGCGGTCATGGCACGAAGGGGCGTGGGTTGAAATCTCGCCTGGGCATGGATGTTAACTTGCGTCTTTCTCATCCTCCATCCTTCAACTCTTTAATCTTGCCTGCCTATGTGGCGTAGGAGCTTGAGAACTGCTCATGACCGGTGTGTAATTGTGGAAAATCGTCGGGGAAATGATAGTTATATCTCGGTTCTTGTTTAATATTATTTCGGTACTTTGTGCTCGCAATAGTTTCGAATACTTCTTGTCCATGGAGTGGAGACCGCACAAACGAGTATACTTGTACACAAGCGTGAGGAGAGTTATGATTATTGGCCATAGTGATGTATTACAAATTCCTCAGCTTCTAACAATGCCAACTGTTTCTCAAACTTACTGTGGTGTGTGAAAGATACATATCCATTCTAAATATATGGAACGGTCGAACAAAAAAACAAAAGAAATGATATCATTTGGTTCTCTTTAGGTTCGTAGATGTCTTTTGGAATATAACAAGATTTTGCTACCATTGCTTCCTGGAATCAAGTCCCTTTTTGATGTAGGAATGCTCTTCATATATGCCAGAAGTTAACATAATTTTTTATTAAAAAAACTTGATATTAAAAGAGTATATTTAAACCGTTTGTCCAAAGTATTTGAGTGCAATGCTAAATGTTTTATTGTATTTAGCTCTTAATAAAATCAAGGGTCTCGTGAGGATTAGAACGTTCCCACAGGTTAAACTTCTGGAAGTAACACCCCCGTCAAAAAATCTATGACAATGGGGTCTTTATTTTTGGGGAAAACTCTTAAAAACAAATTGGGATTAGTAAATTTTAAAGGAAGTTTTTATGAAATAGTGTAGAACGTTGCCAAGGTGGTGGCTCGATGCAAGCCCGTTTGAACTTATTTCTGCTCAGTCTTGTTTTGCTGGTGTTTTTGCCTTAATCTGGCTTACTCTATGCTTCATGATTGATTCCACTCTGGGTTCAAGTATACAAAAGACTTCATGATCGTTTGCGAAAATAACTTGCTATGAGGCCCAACCGCTCGCTGGGATTTCATACAAAGCTCCTTTTCATCTTCAATATGCCTGTGTTGAGAGTAATGAACAAGGACAGCTCTGGCCACGTTATATCGCAGGAGAAACCCATCGTAGCAGAAAACCAATTGCTTGCGCAAAGACCGAGCTTGTGTGCTGAAGTTCATGAAAGAGCGGAGTCTCATACCACTGCGGTCAATTGAGACACTGCAAAATCGCTACGTACGCAGTCTCGTACGTTTCGGGTTCGTGTTTTGAACAATCTCTCATTCATTCGTATATCGTATCCCTCTTTCATCCTGATATCTTCTGCTGATGATTTCTTGTAATAATTTGACTTTGTGTGTATTTGCCATTTTGGGGTCGATTGGCCGAATTTGTCTGCTACCTAGTGGAGTTCCCCGTGCCTGGGACTAGTTTAATTCCCTCACTCCTGTGGTGATCATGACGTATTCTTGTGAACTAGCGAACTTCGACTGCCTGAGCTTTTCTTTGTCACACAGGTTTAGAAACAGAGACGATTTTAAAGAAAAGTTCAACTCTACTTTTGTTTCGACCGGGAAACGAACACGCGAGATCACGGGAAGCTAATTCCCTGTCAATAATCCACGCTAAGAGCTAATTTGACTTAACAGTTGTATAATATTATATTACTTGTTTTATAGCTACACTATATGATCAACAGTATCCGGACACGTGGCTGAAAATGACTTGCTAGTTCCTGGCACCCTCAACCGGTAATGCTGGAATTCAATAGGATGTTGGCCCACCCTTAGTGTTGATGACAGCTTCCATTCTCGCAGGCATACTTTGTCAGGTGCTGTAAGGTTTCGTGGGGAATGGCAGCCTATTATTCATGGAGTGCTGCACTGAGGATAGGTATCAATATAGTTCGGTGAGGCCTGGCTCGAAGTTGGCGTTCCAAAACATCCCAGAGGTGTTCGATAGGATCCAAGTCATGACTCTGTGCAGGCCAGACCAGGCCAGGCCATTCCAGGGATGTTATTGTCGTGTAACCACTCCGCCACAGGCCGTGCAGTATGAACAGGTGCTCGATCGTGTTGAAAGATGTAATCTCCATCCCCGATTTACTCTTCAACAGTGGGAAGCAAGAAGGTGTTTAAAACATGAACGTACGCCTGTGCCGTGATAGTGCCGCACAAAACAAGGGATGCAAGCCCCCTCCATGAAAACACGACCCCATCATAACACCATTTTGGACGCATCTGGATACTTTTGATCACATAGTGTATATGTACCTGAGGAAGCGGGCGGATTGCTCCGGGAAACGTACCTGCATTTTTCTGTAAAGAGAAGTTCCTTGATGAAATAAATCATATTATTCCGAATGTTCAAGAGGTTGACTGCCTATAATTAAGATACATTATTCCAATAAACTTACACTGATGGTCATAGAAAATTTTTGTTTAGTACGGTATTGAGTATTTTTTGTGATCTGAACAGTTGCCAGTTGTCAGAAATATTCATTGGGACACATTAATCATTATTTCATGTATTCTCATTTGTCGTAGAATGAGCATTGCTTAACGATTCCGCCTTACAGACAACGGAAGTCGCGCGCAAAATGTCCATATCTACGAAAAGGTACAAGCATCAGTCGTTTCTGTCACAGTATTTGGGTTTGCACTTGTTTCATTTGTATCTGCTGGTCGGCGTTCGGAATAATAATGATAATAGTAATAAAAGTAATAATAATAGTAATAGTAGTAATAATAATTGTAATAATAATAATAATAATAATAATAATAAAAATAATTGCTGAGCTCCCATTGCTTTAAACGCTGCGGAACAACGCATGCGAGGAGAAAGGTCAATAGCATCGAGTGCTTGTGCAGGAAGGCGCGTTTGCGTAGCCCGTGCGTAAACATCTTGAGGAAGAAGAGCTACGCTGTGCTGACGGGGTGAGATGCGACTCCTCCGCCGCGTGAGCGGTCGCGCCGTCAGCAGCCGCGGCGCGCGCCCTCCAGTCATTGTCCACGACTTCCTGGGGTCTCCGCTACGGAAAGCTCTCTGATGGAGATGGCACCGCGTTGGAATCCTCTGTTTGGGCACTTCTGGCAACAAAGCTGCAGCTTTTGTCCATTCAATCATTTTGCCAGTGCGTTCGTTTATAGTTAGCTCATTTGCAAGAGGATCCATCGCCATCTCTTGCATTGTCATCGCCCTGCGTGACATTTATTTGTTTCCCTACCTGTCAAAATGGTCCCTTAGAGTAACTCGTCTGTAGTGACAGAGTATAGTATCGTATAGTGAGTCGGTTGTCTACTAACTGCGTTGCAACTACCAGAAGGAGGGGAACCTAGCGTTTATCCGTATTTTTACCCCCCTTCTGGTGCATAGTCACAGGGACAGGCCAGCATCTGGATACGCCCCAGAACGCTACTTTCGTCCACCCAAAATCCGAGTGGGATCGCTTCGCCAGCTGGGTGCTTACCAGCTGTCCGGTTTGGTAGCGGAGTCGCCTCCACCGGCGCGACTGCCTCCTCAATTTACATGAGTATTCGGACCTCCACGACGGTCGACGCCCAAATGGAGGCCATCCGGACTGCCCCCTCCCGCCTCCTCGCTGCAACCGCCTTTCTGCTAGCGATGTATGACTGGGCACCCGGGCTGGAGTTTCCAATTCCCCGCCACGACTTCTGCGGTACCGCAACTCCAATCCCGACCGCGGGGAGTGACATTCTCCTAGCAACGAGAATGATGTTCAGACCGGAGCGGTTTAATTGTTGAACAGTCATTTGCCTAAATGGTAGGTAGTTCGAATATTTCCGCACTCAGTGTTCTGTGTGCTCTGTTATTTTTGTAATTACCGTATATTTCATCGCATAATCGATGAGGGAATCTCTCATGTGATGTGATGAGTGCTATACTCATTTCTTAGCGAGGCGAGGGAGCAAGCAGTGGCTATAAGACCTAGGGAAGGTGATCACCGGTAGCTTGCCTTTGCCATTCATTGAATGATGAGGATGGTAGGGCGATCGTCAGAGTGAATGGTTGTTATAGATGAATGCTTATGGATCGAATAACTATTAATCTAGAGTACGTGGTGATACGAAGAGCCAGTCACGCCACGATTATATGGGGAAGAGCAATGGCTTTCTCGAAATTCGATCAAACAGCTTTCGGACTCCGCCTCGCGCGCTGCTGCCAGTTCCTGCTTTACCAAGGCGCGCTGGCGGACCTGTTAGTATGTGAAATGTTCTCGAAGACACCTTAAAATGCCTTGCAACCTTCTGTTCACGAATAACTACACATTTCAAAAAAACGGGAAGTCCGATTTTTATTCAAACTCTGTTTTCGAAAATTGCGAAAGTTGACATTTTTTCGGCCCCTCCTCTAACGACAGTGATTTTTTTAATTGAAAAATTCTGTTTTTAAGAATTAATATTTAATATCTGCTACATTTTTATCAAACTATGGGTAGTTTAACGAATTAGCGTTGGCGAGGTTATGAAAAGACATAACAAATAAAATAAATTTCAAATTTGTACTCTTCACAAATTAAATATATTTCAAATTTGAGAAGCCGCGAAATTAGCCAGATCGATAGGGGAATATCATTTTTTATGAAAATCCTCTAGTTGTTGTTGTTGCAGGACGGACAGGCAGATGCTAAAATTTGCCGGAAACCACGTTGTGAGTAGTATCGTGAACCCCAAAGTTTTCATTGGGACTGCACCACTTATTTTAGAATATAATTTAGCAGCTTAGGCGCAAAAACACCTACTTTTTCGAAGTAAACTAGTTTGGATTGGATCCCTTTTCTGACGAAAATTTAGCACTTTCTCTTGCATTAAATCTCTACCTTGTATAGTCGTAAAAGAGAAAGTAACATATATAAACAATTTTCTCAGGACGGCTTCAATTTCTTTTTTAGTTTTTTTGCAGGAATTGAGCGAAGGTCGCTTAATAATTCCGCTTATGACCGAGTTTCACGAAACCTTCGGAATTTCGAAAATTGCAAACGTTCAAAATGTTTTCGACACCTCTTACACTTAAATCGTCAAAGATAGACTTATTTTTTAATGCAATCTCTTCGTCAATATTAGATCAGATTTTAAATAATCAAATATTTATGAGGAGTATTTATGGATTTTAAAGGCGTTTTTACTTTTTTTTTCTTTTAAAAATGTTTTTCGGGGGGGGGGGATTTTGCCAACTTTTGGAAATTAATCTAAAAGAAAATGTTCTCATCCACTGCAAAGATTTTCGGTACACAGCTCATTATAATTGTCCATGCTACAATTACCTAAATAGAGAGTTATCTTTTTTATATTTAATGAATATCATGGAATTAAATGAAGGTTCTTGATTTTAATAACACGTAAAAATAATATATTTTAAATTAAATATTCATTAAAGGCTCACCCTCGAGAACATCGATGTCTCCAGGGTCTACTGTATGTATCAGCCGACGTTGCAGATGATGTAATAAACATTTGGCCAATAGTTTTAGTGACGCGATATTGTGGGATCGAAACAGTTAAAATAAACTGCGCTTTGGGTTTGCGTTTATGGTGTACAGAATATACTAGCGCTTGGACAAGACCAAAGTCTACTTCTACATAAAATTAAAGACTTATTTAAACGTTGGGAACTCAAAAATTATAATAATACATAATTTATCATAAGCGAAGTATAGTGTAACAATCCAGACATAACATTCGCCAGAAACCGTAAGCATGCTTTCTTTCTTGAATTCTATTTACTAATACACGCTATATAGGTCAAAACATAAAGAGAAGCTCCAGAAATTTAACAGTCTCGCCTATGAAGTGGCAATCTAGGGGAAGCTTAATTAAGAAACGATAGTATCGTTGTAAATGTTCACAGGAATGCCACCGTAAACGACCCTGGGAGCGCACTAGATTGCCTTCACTTGGATGCAACGAATCTACATACATAACACGCAGTCGTCGTTATGTTTTTAGTCAATAATATATTCGGTGAATGATTATATGGAACATGAGTGAAGTGTTGTTCTGTGACAACTTTTCTCATTTGCAAAGACTTAATGGTAATGAATGCATTGATTACAAAATTTTTGCTGATTAAGTACAATATTCACGTAGTTTGTCAACTTTGATTCAAGTACATTATCACACAATTATGAATATATCGCGGAGATCGGAGTTTGTGTCGTTTTAGTTCTCGGACTTCTTGATTGTCCAGGATATTCCTTGCAACTCTCTCCATGTCTGCCTGTGTATGTGAACAACACTAGTTCAAACACCGTTCACAGGATTTTCACAAAATTTGATTTTCCCCGGGCTATGTGTGTGATGTTCCGGTGCCTTCTGTTTGAAACAAATGTTTTAATTTTTGAGAAATATTTTACTTGAAGCCTAGACATTTTTAAAGTTTACTCAGAAATGGTTCCATTCATTTTCTTTAAATTTTTTGCTCGAAAGTATATTTATAAAACCGGGCAGGCCCGATTTTCGTTCTGTTTGTTCCTGATGCGTAAAAGGGAACCATTTATATCAGTACCTCGTATATCACTTCAGAAATGGTCTCGTTAACCGGTAAGGACGCCGTTTACTGAATCTAGGTGTCTAGGTTCGCGGCCCAGCCGTGCCACATCGTCGGTAAAGGAGCAATACCGCATAACTGACATAGCAGGCATCATTGGCGTCCCTGACACTAAGAGTTCCATTTGATAGCGTGTGAATTGTAATTTAATTATTTTCATTAGTTAAATTACATTTCCCACAAGATTTGATGGTACGTGCTAAGGATACCAACACACCGAAAAACAAAGCAAGGAACGTAAAAATGTCGGCGAGTGTGGTTTCTTTTTCGACGAAGTATTTTTGCGCGTTTACTATAATTCTATGTAAGCGTTACAAATAATACGAGAAAGTATATGCTGATGTGACCGCTGTTTCGTATTTTTAGCTGCATAGTGTGATTATCGGTATCTCCAAATCCGAATGCAAAGTATTGTTACAAACCTACTATGCGAAATTTTTATGAATAGTAGGACTTTGAAATCTCTGTAGAATTTTAAAGTCTGAATGGCTAGCTGTTCAACTCAGTTGCAGTTCCTTGGTTCATGCCGGCTTAAATATTACCTTATAGTTCAGTATTTTTTAGTGGGATGATTTCCTGCCGGCCACCCAGTAGTTTTTTATAATCGTAGTCCGATTTTTTTCATAATGCGAGTTCTTCAGGTTAGTCTTCAATCGAAATGAGGGCCTAGGAACTTGATTATTTCAGTTTGTGGTAGTTTTCTTGGCCATTTAACCGGCAGGTCGAGTATTCTTTCTTACAGTGAAGTTGTCTATGTCGAGTTAGTTTCATTTTTTTGTCGCCATTTCGTGAACCATGTGGACATTTTATTGGATGAATTAGAAGGAATTTTGATGTGTTGGTAACCAATATAGCTGTGTCATCTGCGTACGTTGCGGTTGTGATAGTGGTTTGTTAGCGGTGAAGGTAACCACAAGATTAGGTACAACACACCTCCTTGGGGAACGGTTGATTCAGTTACGTGAAAAGTGGACAGTTCGTTATGAAATTCATCTGAAATATTGTATTTTTTTAAATAAAAGCTGTAGATATGTACCATCGACTTTTTTTCATTTTCTAAAGAAGACTAAAGTCACTCTTTATCAAAGGTTTGACTGATGTCCATGATGAAAGTGACTTAGCCGAATTAGTTTTGTCAAAGAGCTTTTTAATTATATTATCTATCAACTACTGTTCCGCGCTTAAGTATTTCTTTAGAAAACAAATTGATGATCTGGAATTTATCCCAGAATTGGACTTAATCCTATTAATAGCTTTTCTAGATCTTTTGATAACAGAAGAGGAGGAGGAGGAGGTGGTGATTTCGTGCGTGGGTTTGCCTGTTTAACAAACACTCAAGCTCACTTTCCGAAAGAATGACCACACCCGTAATTGTTGTACGCGTGTGAAATTCCAGACTTTATTGTGTGAAATACATTAATTACAATAATAATAATAATAATAATAATAATAATAATACAGCGTTATTTATGGCATTGTGGCACATGTGCTTGATATTGACTAATGTGATATGATTCCTGAAAAAGTTGTGCATATTTTCGAGTTTTCCTGTGTGTAATTCCATTTATAATTTACTCCACCAGACACATTCATTTATTCATTCATTCATTCATTCATTCATTCATTCATTTAGGTATACACTCACCACACTAATAAGTAATAATTTTGATTTAATTTAATTGCCATGTCCGACCCGGAGTGAAGCATTGAGTTCGACTATACTTGCGACCCTCTGTTCTTTGGGTATATCCACTTTGGTTACTTCCATGTAAAGGCATAAAAAAATTAGAAAGATAAAGCTGCGAGATGAAAATGCTTTAGTATATATGAGATGAAGTACATTGGCTGATTTCGTGCCGATATCTATTAAAAGGTTGATATTGATTTATTTTGTAGTTTGATGTGAATAATTAATAATGTGATTTGCGTGCTTTTCCCATTGACCACACCTGGAGCCCTTCTCTAAGCTGTTTTTGTATTTCTGATCAAAGGGGCCGGATAATAAAGGTTTCCCCGGAATTTCGTCATTTGAATGAAAAGGAAGCAATCACATAGCGTAATCAGGGTACCATTTCAACGAAACAATTGTGTAGCTAATGATAATAGTAATGAAGTTAATGATTCCCGTGTATGTAAGTGCTGTTGAAATTCATTTGGAAACGTTGTGACGTAATAATGGAGTGGAAAGCTAAGCTACTTTCATCGTACTTTATCCTATTTTCTCGGTGAACTATCATTTTCAGTATTGTATTGGAAAAATACAACACCAGCTTTTAAGTGTCTAATATCCTTTCACAGATACGAAAGAATTTTGTTCTTCGTGAGAGGGCTACGGAACTACGCATCGTTCGGGTGTGTTTACCATGAAAATGGCAAGGATGAGAGATAACATACCTCTCTTATCAAGATAACGCGCTTCAGGAGTCACTTTTGCCCAAGAGCTGCATCCCATGCCTTGTACGTTTTTACTTGCATGAATACAAGTAATTCAAGTTCTCACAAATTAAGTATATTTTGAAAACAGCATATCACCAAAGGGAAATGCAAACAAGCAAACTTTTCTTTAGTATACTTGAAATTATGAATGATCATTTCGTATTAATCTCTGTCAATTCTTGTTAAGTTCGGTTTGTGGAAGAGCAATTGATCACACCTCAGTTCATAACACATGCAGCCTATTAAGAAAGTTTGGTTTCTACAATTCATTATATCGCGATATCATCAATAATAACAAAGTTATAATAAAATGTATTATTGTGCGTATTAATATAGAAATAACTTCAGTAGTTGTTTGAACCACATACCATTACAGTCGAATTAAATTTAATAACCCAATACAATTTATAACTTCCAAAATGAAATTGACGTATCTACGAAATAACATTGTACAAAATCTACACAAACTAATCCGTCAATACTGTCATAACAGAATACAAACCACTCATGGATCCAATTGAAATCATATGAATCGAACAAGTTGTACGTGCCAACTGGTACGTAATGTAGAAAGACGAAACATCCAAAAAGGCGCTTGCAATGTGAACGATGTATGGAAATTAGCTACGCTGAAAATGACTCCAACACGACTGCGCGTTCTGCGCTGACACACACTATTCAGTCAAGATACCAAAGAAGAATAAAAGCCCGCTGTATGAAAACTGTAAAGGTAACCACAGAGCTGATATTAGGGGCCAGAACTGTACATACTTCAAAGAGCTAACTGAAAGTAAATCTGTATGAATTATGTACAAATCATCAAATATCACTTAATTTAAAAGAGATACATATACACTCATATGGCACCCAATCTACAACGAATACATACGTGCGCTCACACACACACACACATACAGTTGTCGCACACCAATCATACGTCTCGTACAACAATATACGTTATACGGTTTATAACATGCAACAATACCGAAGGTGCAACGCACAACCAATTCTCAACCATCAACATACATTAATTAAAAATGAATTAATTATAATGTAAAGTAACAGGGAAATAACAAACTGATGATGAGAACTTGGGGATCTAATAAATTTCCTTGCAAATTCTCGTATTTATGAAGTGAGATTCTGTATATATTTTACAATGCCGAAGGTATATATTTAAAAGTTGAGAATATACAAACCAGACATTCCTATTCAGAATTGTTGAATTGGGTCGTGAATGTTTTTTCGACGTGGAAACTGTTAGTGCTACTATTAGTGGAAACTTAGGAGAGGGGAGGTAGTTGAGATTCGCCGCTTCTAACCTTACTGAGTTTAATAGCGTGCTAGGGTAACGTTGAAGTAATCAAAGGTCTGACAAAATTCTTGTATTTTGGTTGTTTATTTCGTGAAGTGTAGTTTTTGTAAGGAATAGCCAGTAGCTTGTGATGTGCCGAAACACCCAAAGTATACCATAGCCCTTTGCAAATGAACACAATGTGATCTGCAGGGATTCATTCATTGGCAAAACGTACGTGACCAGAGAATTGGCACGAACACACATTGCTGTGTCAGTGATAGACGCAGGACCTATGTCTGTGTAAAGGATCAACGAAATTACAATCCATGATCTAAAGACTAGAGACCTTGCAAATATGTGCGCACTTTTCATATTTATAAGCAAGAAAAACTGTGCAAAATCCAACTCCTGTAAGGTTACCAGATCAAGGTAGAAGACTAATGGTGCTAAAATAGCACGTACTTTCTCGCCCGTACTTACTCGAAAAGCACTGAAATTTTCGAAAATTTGTACGTGGCCTTATTTCAAAATCTGTCTTTAAGGAACAGATTTACTTAAGGGAAATATCTCTATCTTTAATACTTTAGTTCTAGGAAGGCTCCGAAAATAATTTGAACTTTTGCAATTTCCGAAAAATCTAGAATTTTAACGAATACCATTCTCTAGCCATTATCCAAAAACTAAATTGAACCAAAACGATTGAGCCTTTTTTGAAAATTTGGAAAATGACGTGGGGCTTCATGTAAAGTACCTCCCAAAATTAAAATATGTTTCAAATTCAAGGAGCCGTGAAATTAGCCAGATTGATATCGATTGGGGAATACCAATTTTGGAGAAAATCAGCTTAATGGGTCTCCTCTAGCATTGTTCACAGACGGACGGTCGAACGGACGGACAGGCGGACGGATAGACGTTTTGCCGTCATTCGATGTCACTGTATCAAGGTCCCACAAACGTACATTCTGGCTACACCATCTTTAAGAAACTGATTTCTGGAGGAAATCTCTAACTTCATAATTGTAGTTGTAGAAAGACGACGAAACAATTTTGAATTTTTGCAATTTTCGAAAAATGAGTGATTTTAACGAAAATGAGCCCTGCACCATTCCCTTAAACGTCCTTCATACAATCCAACAATAAAATTTAATCAAAAACTATGAAGCCATTTTTTGAAAATGTCCTGGGGCTTCATGTAAAGTAGCCTCTAAAAATAAAATATCGGTTTCAAATTCGAGTGGCAGCGACATCAGTGAGACCGATTGACGTTTTGCCGTCATTAGATTTTTCGGTATGCGCGACCCACAAAACATAGATTTTGGCTACATCATATGGTAGAGGATTTTTCTTTTCTAAATCTAGCAACTGGATTTGTCCACTTTCCAGGGGTTTGTAATGAATTTTGTCTGCCAAAAACTCGCCGTTTCTTCGCGCAGCATTACGTAATTTTCTCTCTACTGCGTAAGTGGGAACGAGAAAGTAAAAAGTACATACCTTGCATCTACGATTAAGAAAAGTATGTTTTCGTCATTTGTCAGGAAAGACAATTGTATTTTTTCATTTTATGACTTTTGTATTCTGCCAATAATAATACCTTACTCATTTCTGCGGTCTGAAGTAGGATTCCATCAATTTTCATTAGCAGTTTTTAAATAAATTTTAGAATAAACGTTTTTGGGAATTCAAAATTAATTTTCAAGAATAAAACCTTTACAAAAGGTTGTTGTTGTTGTTTTATATTTTACACATACAAACGTGGTTAAGGGATACTTTTAAAACTGTATAAACAGTGCGAAGCAGAAGAAAATGTTGGAAACACTGAAATATTTATGTACAAAATTAATATAATGATTTTCAAGAAGTTTTATAAGTTTCAAAGATAAAATGCTTTATAGGGATGATGAAAAAAATAATACCTCTAAGAGCACATTATTGAAAAAGAGGAAGTTCAAAAGATGGTACCGTCCAAAGGAGAACTTGTACTTGTTAAGAGTACGTCTAGAAACCCTAAAATTATAATCATCAGAATTCAATACGTACGAGTTGATAGTGTTGTATCGCATAAGTGTATAAATCATTAATGTATTAAAAACCTCTGTTGGGGCGTATTTTAATTTCCAAGGGAGTCTCCGTGGCCTTCCCAAGTGCGCATTACCTTGACGCCCGTGCTAGTTCCCACTACCCTAAGCGTGTACTTCTCTTGTTGCTATTTGTGCGATTGAAGAGGATGCGCGACGCCATCTGGGCCGCGCGCTGGCATCTTTGAGGGCAACCATGGCCTCATTACAAGTTTAGCGATCGCGGTGTAAATGTGGCTCCATCGTCGTCATCGACGCAGCCCCACGCGCAGCGGTCGGCCCCTCCCACTCCGACTCCCCGCCCCGCCCGTGGGCAACCCTCCGAGCTGCTGCCGTTTCGGCCATGCCAATTCGGGCTCCCCGCCACGCCGCAGGGGAGGTTTGCATTATTTATTGCATTTGTGTTCTTATCGAAATTCCCTTATGTTTACGCAGTTCCGAATGCTTGTTTCATTTACTTGAATATTCATACATTTTCACGAATATCGTGGTTGATGAAAATGTCTTCTTACGTTTCAAATTCAGGAAGCAATGTATTTCCATACTTGTAGAAAATTTGATTGATTGTTTAGTGCTTCCAGACAGGTTAACTACCAGGGTCATTATTTTCGTAAGTGTAGGGAATGTTTTTGCTCGACATGCGGTGGTGGTGGTGGTGGTGATATTTTCCCCGCTGTATGGCGAGATGCAACGCCGACCTACGGCTAGCGGGATTTCCCCAGCCAGGTCTCTCCCACCACCAGGGCACCGCCCCAATTCGGACAAGCTTTTAGCTCCCGACCCTCCCGGCATGTGATAGGGTAGTGCATGTTAGTGCAAGTGAGTGTGTATCTATGTGTAAGGGGTGAGGATAAGACAAGGTAGAAGAAGGTAAGATCGCGGCCAGACGCAAACTGCCCATTTTACTGGCTCCTAACTTATGCTCTGGCGTGAAGGTACTAAATCCTTTAATGAAACTGGTCCTAGAAAAAGATTGGAAAATTCTGAAAAATATTAGCTATTACAGTTATGATAATGTTCTCTATTATTACGTATTTTTCTGATTATTGAAGTTTGATCAAAATTAAACTAGTGGGGCTTCTCCATCACACACTTTCTCATACTATTTGTGAAGGTTACGTAGCATAATTCTAAACGAATCCGTCCCGAAATTTCGCATATTTGAACTCGATTGCGTATGTTTTATCAAGCGGCGACGGGTTTCTTGGCTCTCTATGGCCTCGTTGATCCCCCACATCCCTTTGCGAGTGATTCCAACAGGCAAAAATATTTGCCCGGGCTGAAATTTGTACTAGAGGATACAGGTTTCTGTCGGGAGCTCTCTCGCCATTCCGCCGCCGGGTTCATATGCCCAGACGCATTCACAAAAAAAAATATATCTTTAAATTTTAGAAAGGTTTTAATGAAAATGGTTCGTGTGTAATTCAGACCATCTCAGTACTTGCAAAAATATTAAAGAACAAATGGGGCAAGTTTTTGAGTAAATCTTTAGTATTTATAGAAAATTGACTGAATTTAACTTAACGTCACAAAATACTCATTTGTCAAAATTGCCCATCATTTATAGATATAATTTTGATGATTAGAACATATTATGAAAAAAATATACAAATATTTAGTAATGTTTTAGGACTGGGTAAAAGAAAGTTGAACTTCCGCAATTTTCGAAAATTCAGAAGTTTGGATGAAAATCAGCCTTATACCATGTTGTAAATGTACGTTCCTCAATTTCAGTAAAAATAAAGAAAAATGCAACTATTTGTAAGAATTTTTTAAAAATATCATAGTGGCTTCATGTAAGTACTCCCCAAAATAATAATGCTTTTGAAATTCTCAGGGTCTCGCGACTGGCCAAATCAATCAGAGTACATCCTATACTGTGAAAATGTTGGTTATGTTTAAAGCACTAGCGTAGTTCTCAGTAAGATGTTTTGGAAAATACAACACTTCATCGCAATCGCGGACTTCCTAAAGTGTATTTCCGTTAACATTTTTTTGCAATATGACACAACTTTCTCTTTACTTATCTGCCTTGACAATCTTCACAAATCATTGTATCATGCTATATTCGTAAACGTAGTATTCGAGTAAGTAAAAATTGAGAGGGCTAGTCGTGACAATATGTAGAAACAATAAAATCATTCATTTAGAATATAATATCTGAAACACACAAATTCCATTGAATTCAATTATAATATTACAACCTCCTCTTTCTTGCCAAAGGACGAGATTTTCAGGTTGACCTTTGCAGGAAAAGAGGAAAATTCGATTCACTTTTAGCACAATTCTCTGTAGTAACTATTTTAAACCATCTGTATTTTTCAGAATCACGTGAAAAAGTAGTAATAATTTTATGTCGGGCACTTCTGAACTACATTCTCGTGTCTGTAAGATTGTGCAAGATACTGAAATATTCTTATTTGATCAGTATGAACACTTTTCAATGCTCGGGGCATTGTTTTTCATTTTCCTTGCACTTGTAGAATGCAACAAGTTATTGATGACCCAAATATAAAGCACTTGGTTTCCAGTTTGGTTGTGTTTTGATGCACGATTTCTAATACAAACGTATTAAAGTATTTTATTATTAATATCCTTCTATATTCTCCTGCACTATATAATTACCTTAATGGGTTAAAATTCAAAGAGAACCGTGGAAAATACAAGGTTCTGAAATTTCGCATATGATTCATAATTAACACCATGTCTCAACCCCCCCATATGAAATGAACTTTCATTGTTGTGAAAACTAATATTATCATGTAAGTATTGGGATTAGCCAGTTGTTCAGCAGATGGATATGTTGCTTGACAATGCTCGATTTCTTTTGTTCTTTATTCAATGCATAAATATTCCGTGATCCAGTGCATTGTAATTCAGTAGTTGAAACGGTATTGAATATATAATTGCGTATGTTATTAAGCTCGCAAGAAAATTCTCAATTCTAATTAACATTTATTAATATCTACATTACGTATCTGCAGTGTGCGCTGAAATTGAAAGGAAACTATGCAACCTCGGGCTATGTGTGAAGTGTCTGTAAGTTATCCAGGAACTCGGAAACAATAATTAAAACCAAAGCCGCAGCTTCGATTTTGACTGAAAAATGAAAATGTATTGATGGTGTTTCTCCGCCTGTTCTCATACTGCGCATAAAGACTATTCTCATTCTCAGTGCGTCGCCGCTTCCGACACAGCTGACGTCATGCAACAGTAAAGGCCCAAGGAACCTGCCATTAAATATTTACTATTTGTGGTATATGGAATAGTAACTTTTTTGGTATTATTGGTATGTAAAGGACTGTTGAACTGCATATAGACTACACTGTATGATTGCATTATTTGCTAAGAATATTTTTCTTAAAATATTTTATTTGTTTTAATGTTATATGAGGATACTTGATTTGATGTTCTTGACCTGTTTATGTGCTACTTTGCATCATTTTTGCTGCCGCAGACCACTAGGCTGATACAGAAGCGTTAAGCTGCAACATTATCTGTGTGACTAATTGCACAATGGAATGCACATTCAATGTTATGACTCAGTCTGATGTAACTTTCACATGAAAATAATTTATTAATATGTCACGCGAAGATCCCTTCAATTGTCAGAGTTCGCGCTTGTTAGGTCGACCTGGGATGTAGCGCGGAAAGGACAAAAAAACATTGTTTTAGTATGTTTAATGTATCGCCAAATTATATAATCCCACAGGCATGTGGAAGTAGAAAGAAAACACCATTTCTGTCTTTTTTTCCTTTGTCAAAAGGCTTTTGGAAGAAATTTTGATTATGATGGCATGGGTCATAAAAAACACTACATGTATAAGAGATTTGGGATTATTTCTTTAATGTTCGACGTGCTCCTCGGATGAAGGTTCGCGGGAAGTAGCTCGTAGCTACACCTTTTCCAGTGTTCGGTTGCAAGAGAACCGAATGCTCGAGGTACTTGGTGCGTTGTCTTCCTCAGTGATTATTCGCGCATTCGCGATAGAGAGTTGTCTGCACATGATGTATGCCGTGACGTCAATTGAGATTTCTTCGCGCCCCTACTCGCCTGGGATCGATCCCAGTGACGGGCGTCCGGCCTCCGCTCGGCCCAAGGCGTCTCAGATGCTCACTGGGCTAGGCCGAAATTTTGGCTGTGTATTGCAAATATCAGGCAAAAACTGATGTACTTTATGTGAAAATGCCTTTTACTCGGAACGCGTTTGCTTGTAAATGTCATTCCATTATATAATATATAGATAGTATTATTATCCTTATAGAATAATAAGTTGGAACTTATAATTTTGTAATAATTTTTAAAATCAATTTTAAAAATTATTACAATAATTTTTTACATACATTAATACATTTTAAAAATAATTAAGTAAAATGATGTTTAGAAGAATACGATGGTTAGTACATATTTTGATAGTAGCAACTATTAGAAGGAATACACTTCATTGCAGAAACATTCCGGGTGATTGTGATTCACTCTAAACACTATCGTAGTTAAACTCAGTATAAAAGGGGTTACACTTAGCCGCAGGTTTTCATCTCGAGTATTTTCCTTCACTCTCAGCGTTCGCGTCATTCGTGGATTTCACTAGCGTTGTTGCGTTACGTTGCGTCACATTTTGCGCGAACAGCCTCGATGAGGTGGGACCGACAATTTCTCGCACAGACTCTCCTTTTTTTTTATTTCAAAGGCACTCTCGCCCCTTGACTGCCGCCCAGGAAACCGCAGATTGATTACATATGATTATCAGAAATATGACGGAGGGGGGTCGGGCGTGAGAGATGTGTCCCCAAATTGCTGAAGAAAAGATAGACGAAGAAGGCGTCTGTCAGGATATGGCAAAATAGCTTGAGAAAACTAACACTCGTTGTTTCAACGTACGTTTTGGTTGTTCCTAATGCATTGTACGTTCAGACAGAGGAGTTCCTTCCAGAGTGATATCCCGTCCCCAAGCATGGGGTCCCAACAAATCGTGGCTTTCCCCGGCTGCGGTCGTCCCTGATCCTCCCCGTTGTACGTGAGCAGGAACGTGCGAAGACGCGGCGGCGGGTGGGCGGTGGCGCTAGTGAAAACGAACGTAGTTCCGAGACGAGTGTAGGGACCGGCCCGCCTTGACTGCACGACCCACTGACCTAGTAGCCTTGGAAGCACTTTCGCGCGCGCTCGCGCCGTGCCGCGCCGCGCCGGGCCGTGCGGCCAGCGCGCTGCCTGGCGAGCTGGAGGGCCTCTCGCCCGCGAACGCGGCGCACCGCGGCGAAGCACGGCGCAGCACAGCGCCTCGTTACGTAAGGCCCCGCGCCGCCGCCGCCGCCGCCTCCGCGCACCTCCTCTTATCTCACGTGCTGTCTGCCGCCGCCGCCGCCGCCACCGGCGTCGATGGCGACGCCGCTGCGCCACGCCGCTGCGATGACTTTGCGACGCCCGGCCCCGCCGGGCTCGGCCCGGCCCGACCAGCACCGCGCGCTGCTTCAGGAAATTTGCAGAAAGGCTGTCGCGCTGGTAGTTTTGAAAGAGACCTCCCTGGAAACAAAGACAATTGAGGTTTGGGTTTAATGCAGGTTGGTCAAGATACGACGGGTTGTTTGCGTAATACGCATTAGCATAAATTGATCAAAATGCTATATTTATTTACCATTATGAATCCCCGAGCGTCTTTCGCAACGTTTTCTGTCTGACCGGTGTCATCACTAGGGACCACATTGATATGCTCTAGTCTATGAAATGTGCAGTTAAAACTTCGAAAATGTGCATTAAAATATGTCAATATATATCACAACTCTGCTGAAAACAGCACATTCATCTGGCATTTTACGCGTACTAAACTGCTCATGATATTTCGAAGAGTGGTATTAGTTTCCACTAGACTAGAAATGTGTGCAGCTAGTCATTTAACAATCAGCATTTGTACTCCGTTTGACAAATAATCGAGTGCGGCAACAACAATTCCGTTAGGAGCAGCCAATTTCCTATCATTTCTTTTTTGCATCTTGTTTCGCTCACATATTGAAGAGAAGCCCGCCTCTACGACTTGTGAGTCATATGTGTTAGTTCTTCAGGGTTACCGTATTTCAAAATGAACACGACGCGCCTGCTCGTAATACTAGAAACGATCGCTATTTTCTTCTTAAATATCATGCATAAATTGATATGAGCTGCAGTGAACTACGTATATAGAAACAAGTTTAACAAAATTAAGCAGTATTTCATTTAATAAAATAAACTCCGTAAATAAATATGAGTAACGACAAACGTTGTCAAGTAAAATATGCACAATAATTGGCAGTTTACGGAAATATGCTGCTTATTAAAAGATACGTAAAATAATAATAGGATACGTGTAATATAAATAATGTTGAAATAATTCGTAAGTGAGAGTTTCATGCTTATATGAAATGGACATACGTTCTGGCGACGAGGGAAAAATATACATTGAAATCCGGTCAGTAGTCATCACCAAGCTGCAGCCTTGGTAGACCACGAGCTTTGTATTTCTTTCCACACTCCCACAACTCGAACGTTTCTGGCTGAGAGCCTAGAACAGTCGAGGAGGCTGTTCTCTTGATAACAGTTCATTAAACATATGATAAAATTGATTTATTGAATTCTTGTTCAGTAACTTTGTTTTTCCCATTCATTATTTTAAATCATTCGGAACCAAGTAGCTTGGAGGCATTCCGATTAAGGAAAATTTGAATATATTTGAAAATCCAAAAGTAAACCTTGCAGATGTAATATGATGTACATACACTAAGATGCTCTATTCATTTACTTATTAATGAAAGGTAATATTTTGTAGTGGGCTAATAATAATAATAATAATAATAATAATAATAATAACAACAATTATAATAATAACAGAACGTGTTCATGGAAAATGAAAGAACTGTGTTGGAACAAGCAAATAAGGGTACGTTACGTCCCATTACGTTGTTTTCAACATCATAGGGAATATCGAGCTTAGTTCTGGCGGTACATGCAAGAACACATTGGTAATTTTCTCTTGAGCTACATTTATCTACCTTGTATCATCGTCATTAGATTCAGAAAATGTCAGGAGTCACAAAGCACACACATACAGTGTATGTTCTACACCTTGTGTCAATGTTAGATAGAGAGACTCGGACTGCACAATAAGCCGAGTCTTTTCCGTGGTGTGTCCGATGGGGCGAGAGGCGCATAGGGTGTTGTGATTGGAGCCAGAGGGCGCGGCGCAGTAGCACTCACGCGCGCGTCGTTCCCCTGGCGTGTGCAAAAACGCGTCGGCGCAACGCGTGGATGCGCCGCCGAGTTTCTCGATCCTCCGCCCGCCTGCTCCCTTCCCCCTCCCCTTTCCTGCCCCTCCGCGCACCGCCCCCCCCTCCCCAGCCCGCGGTGGCGCATGCCGTCCCCTCCAACGAACCCACGCCCGCCCGAGCAAGAGACCCGCCCACGAGTCCTCACTCGTCCCTCCGGTCCCGACGCGTCCCGTTCCGTTTTGCCTTCCCCGCCAGACGGGCACGCCCCCACCCAGCAAGCACTAGGAGCTCTTCGCTGCAGCGCGTGCGCCCGCGCTCGCTCGCAGAACGCTATTTGCGTCGCGGACTAGGCGCGCAGCCAGAATTTTTTTGCAGGGCCAGCGAGGGAAGCGGCGAACACGGCAGGGCCCCGAGCTGCACGCGTTCCTCTGCTCTCCAAGTACTCACTACACTTGTCTATTTTAGACTAATTTATTTCCATCACATTTTCTTTCGGGAAGCGGCTTTCTTTAGAATTTAAAGTTGCTTCTCACAAATAAGTGAATGCACCGGAATGGAAACAATGTAATAACAAAATATTGTAATATATGCATTTCACACCTGTATCTAAAAGGTTTTGTCTTGTTTTATTCTATGTTTACGCGCCTTGTGAAAAGAAAATTAATCTTCAAATATGAGTCGCATACTAATTCGGCAACGTTCGTCAGCAATGACTTGAGGATTTAAATTATTTTGTCAGGACGCGAGGACTAAATATTCTAAACAGTCAAATTAAACCTTATCGAATAAGACACATTTTTCATTAGTATCCACTAGGCAAACTTTTCGTTGTTTTTTTTCTTTTCTTTTTTTTCTTACCAAACGAAACAATTTGCCTATTCGCAATGAGGTCTGCAATACTACATTTTTTAAACCTCGGCAATGAAGCCTCCCAAGTTTTCTAATTAATATTCATTCCCTTATTTGCCTGGGATATTCACAAGAACATTCAGTCCTATTTATCCATTGTTTGTATCGTTCCCTGAGAATGGTCATGCTTGCGACAAGAATTATTGGAGGATGTAATTGTACTAGACGTTAGCTAGAATTTTAACAAGCCGTAGGTATGACATTGCGCTCGTTGAAAATGCATGCACTTCGACCGGAACGCATTTAAGAATACTGAACAAGCATACACCGGAGCATCCTCATTGGCTAGTGGGCTAGTGGGAGGACGAAATTGAAGGAAATTCATTGTGTGCGTATGTAGACAATTTCACAAATGTATTTTTATTGTTAAACGTTAGTTAAATAAAAAGAGAAATGTTTGCCTCCTTGTTGCATTATACACTATTGCGAAAATTAGTTATTAAACGATGCTGCAAAAAAAAGATACATGTAAATTTAACAGGGAAAATAAGTTATAGATTTATGAAATGAGATTGTTATTTTTGCAAGTTCAATTTTCACTTTCATGAATAAAGTAAATATATGCTGATTTAATGCAGGTAGTGTTTTATCTGTTTATTTATTTCATGTATTTTTGTTTCATGATGATATTAATTTTTATTTAAATTTCACTTATTAAAAACAAGGTATAACGCGATTTATAGTGATTACCTAAACGAATCAATGAAACAACTGGGCGCAGTAATATCCTCAGTCACTTTTTCTGTACTTTAGACATATGAGATCGAAACCTCGTAGTGTGACCCATCCGGGCGTGGCCCTGGATGCCAGTGTGCATGAGGTTGAGATGAAGGCCAGGCTAGGTTAAGGAACTCGAGCAGCCCCACGAGCGCACTTTTACGATGCCCGAGTCTCTTCATGAGCGCAACATGTCCATGAAACATAGGAGCCGTTGTATGCAAATGCAAGCGAATTCCGTGATCCCCTGCTCCTTATGAGTAGAGACTGGTGGACACTAAACATCACGCAGCCTGCGAACTTTGGGATAATACCTCGTTTAAGATTATTTATGCAATACAATACAGGCATGACTAGTGTCACAGGTTTAGAACTCATATTGTATTAACTTGTTTCACCGTCATACAAAATACTCCTATAAAATTTCATCATGATGATCATTTCTTGAACAGTTTTCAAGCGAACTGCTTGTGAAATTGACGAAGGCATCGTTACGAAAATTTCTAAATTTACGCAGCATTTTTATTGTTTTAAAATTATATATTTTTACCATGAATTACATATAGTCGCATTGTTTTTAACTAAAGTATCGATGTATATGGCTTTCAGTATAATGTGGTTAATTTTCAACGAGTAACCTTGTCCCAGTTCGTCGTTGAGTAGTTATTAAATTTATTGCCACACATAAAATTGCTCTTTGGAATTAGTCTTCGAAGAAAAACCGAGGTGTCATCTATCGAGTTTTCCTAAAACAAGGGTTTCGGGGGCTTAATAGAAATAAATTTCTATTAAGATGCACAAAAAATATATTGGAGGAATATCCTTAATTTGAAATATCAGAAGTAAAACACCCCCATCACCGCTGCTGACACTTCGATCATAGCGTCTCTTGTGATCTCTTTCCATTGCGACTGTCATTAGAGTTTGGGAAACACTATTTCTTCTTTACCCCTAATAATGACACACTCACACAAACAAGGTATATGTTGCTTTAACGTATGCGATCCGGTGGTGCGCATGTTAAAGTCATCCCCCCACACACACACACACACACTCGAGGAACGTTCTCTTTACTCCTAAGAAGAACCGAGATTCTGGACAAGTGCTACCTCTGATCAGCGAAGGCCTTCTACCGCCATCGCCAAAGCCTGCGCCATTACATGTCCCGTCAGTTATTTTTCTGAGGGTGTAACATTCTGCCCCTATCTGTTGAGCTGAACCTTTTAATTGGTTCGGAGTGAATGTCAGTCCCTGCCATAATGGGTGTGTGAGGTCAGGAGCTGTGCGTCTAGGCCGAGGCGCGTCGCAGGGCCGGGCGCGGAGCGGGCGCGGTGCGAGGCGGGGCGGAGTGCGCAGCGTGTGTGGCGCGGGGCGCGGTACGCGGTGCCCGGGGCGAGGCGAACGCAGCCGAGCGCGCACGAGGGCGTGCGAGCTGCGAGCGCGCGTGGCGACGTGGCTGCGCGCGGGGCGGGGCGGAGGCGAGGGCCAGGGCGAAGCGGGTGGGATTTTCTTCCTATTTGTGCGAGTCATCGCCTCTGGGAAATGGGCTTGGCGTACTTGGCTTTAATTTTCATTGCACTTCAGTGTAAAATGTGCTTCCTTCGAGTAAACGATTTTTGCTTGGTCTTGTGAAGTTCTCCATTTTTTCTCTGACCAAGACAATTGTTCTGGAAGGCGGTTCCCCTGTTATGTTTGTCTCTTCACAAGCGAAGGCTTTTACCGAGGATGAACTTTCTTGTTATTGCTCCTGTGTACCTTTCGGAGTTCCGTATTCGATCAGTTTTATAATAGAGTTCGATTTTTGATAAGAAAATTACGTGCTTAATATTGGGGACTGGGCTATTTCATAAAATTGCGAAGGTAGCCTTTAATTTGTCACTGCTGCATCCTCCTAATCGTTCCACAGCAACACATTTCCTCATTTCTTATTTGATAGACAGTAAAGTAACGAGGCTGTATTTTCCTTTCTAGTATAAGATTCGAATGCTGTAATGATTGCATTAGGAGAATGGCTTTAATGAGTAACTGGGAATGTTGTGTAGTGCAGTGAATCTATGAGAAGAAAATTCCGTCCTCATTTCTTCAGAAATTAATTGTGTTTCCTGAAAAGTAAAGATTTAAAGTGGTATTTGGTTCGTAAGGGCGTTAGATATAGACACCTAACTAACCCCGACTTTTGCGGGTTAATTTTTTTCATTTTAAGTTCCAATAATTGTTCTTGGTTGCTTCTAATATACTTGCCGTGTCCCAAAATTGCAGTAGGATTTGAAATATAAGCTTCAAACCCGGCATAAAACGAGGTATAGTGAATTTATTCATAAATATATTATTTTACTTGTAATAGTAATCAAAATACTAAGCATTACGGTTAAACAACGCTTTGTAAATGTCTGCTAAACGATCATTGCTGGATAGTATCCATCACCGTGAAATAAGTTTCACTCTAATGGGTATGATTCATTCTTTAAATGGATATAATTCTGAGAATATTGAACAATTATTCTTTCTTTGAAAACATTTATTTTCTTTATTTTGTTTCTTGCGCTATTTTTACGTATTTTAGTTATCGTCTATCTGGAATTCTGCAACATTGTTGTGGCAAAAATTGCGTGTTAATATTCATTCCAATGCAGTATGCAGACGGTAAAACCTGGCAGTAAACTGAGAGAACTCATTTATCGACATCGCCCACCTGTAAAAGGTGTTCGATATTCAGCGCTCGGCCACTTGGGACGTCTCCATGAAACTGGGACACGCCACTGTTACACTCCCCGATACTGAATGTGAAGGTGAAAGGCAGCCTCTATGATGCCGCGTTTGCTCCGAACACCCGAACATTTGAAGTTCACGACTAGTGTGATGTTGCGAGTCATATCTACGCCCTTGCACATAACAGATGCTGCTCATGTCAATCTGTTGTGCTTCATTGTCATTTACAAGCACATGCATGATTGTTTAACCCTCTTTTTCGTTTTGAAAGTTACACAGATGCACCCAAGTTAATCTTACAACCCCTGTGATTCAGAATTTGACTTCTTTCAAAAAAATGTTCCAGTTCAATAAATGCAATTTTATTAACATACCGTCGGCTAGAACAATTATTATCTTATTGCTCTCCGTATGTAGAACACACCATGTAGCATTTGTAATTTTTCCATGTGCTTCATTTTGAAATGGAGAATGTTTATATTCGTTAATGAAGCAGTCGACCGAACAGGGAAACATGAGCGAGGGTTGGGCATATAATGGCTTTTTTTCTAGGAGTGATTTGGTTAGTTTTAGGGTAGAAGTTGTGTTTGCTTGAGGGAAAAGATGATCGAGTTTCTCTTCGGCTTTTTGCTTTGTTAGATACGGTATTTCCACACTATGTAACGGTCAAGTTACAAACAAAGATAGTTGAGGGTGGTGTGGAAGATTGTGAGAGTTTGGATGTGTTATTTATGGCAATGAGTGTGAAATGTTTGGTTGACGTAGCGCGAAGATTCAAACTTTCCGTTTTGTAGCGTTGAGGACTATTCTGTTTGAGAAACCGTGTTTGCATGCAGTTCTAAGTAATATTGAAATTTTCAACAACGGAATTAATATTGTTGTCGGTGGAAACACAGTATGTCTGAGGAAAGGGATTATTTGGAAGGGAGTTGGAGGGGATTTGTGTATCGTAGAAACAAGTGTATATAGTCGACTCGTCACACTTCTCTATAGATTTTCTGCTTCAATATGAAACTAGTGATGCTACAACAGAACGTACTTTCTCTTATTTGTAATGGTTACATCGTAAGTGTTTAATATTAATTCAAATATCATTGCAAGTTCTTTGTGTTTGCCAACCTCTTGTTAAGGTTTATTACTTTAATGATCATTTTGGACAGTACCTTAAATTGAAAGAACAGCGAGATGTGGAAAGATAGGTCTTCCCCGAATTTCTATCCATTGTAACTCATGTGTAAAAATTACATTAATATTTGAAAAATGTAGAAAAGGGGTAATTTGCTAACGTTTTAAAGCAAAGTATCTTTACGCGCTGTTGGAGAGTCTATGGACCGTCCGTAGCGTCATCGTTCACTCCGCCTCTGTGCACCAGAGGAATAGGCGACCTGACGTCATGTTGTGCAAGGCACACGAGACGGGTGGCAAAGCAACGCGACGCAACGCATCGACGCCAAGTATATCGCGCTGTTACTGTGTCATGACCTAATTGCTGCACTGCCGTTACACGCATAATGGACAATGGTGTACGATAGTTTGGTGGAATATTGCTAAGATCTCGGGAGGCCACTATGGAGACCTCGACATTTTGCGATCTTGGCAAAAAAGATAGGGTGTGCCTGCATAATTTTACAGGATTTCATGACCTGTGGAAATTATCACTTGCAAATGTTAAAAAAATCTGTTCATCTGGTTGGGTTTTCTGAGAATTTGTTATGATAGCAATGTAAAGTTAGAGAGGAAGTCGTCCATATTTAAATATTTTTTTCGTATTTTAGGGATTTTCCCCCCTTTTTATGGTAGTGACATGCCATCCGGCTTAAATGTTTCATTTTCCACGCAGGCAGTAACAATGAGTGTAAAAAAAAAATTGCCTACATGAAATTAAAACTTGTTTGTTTTAAGCAAGCGATGAAATTTTGGAAGGCGGTATAATTTATTTCATTTGAGTATAAATATTTTACATGTGCTCCCGTGTGATAATTTTAAATTTCGAAATCAATCCAAAATGATTTGAAAATTCTCCAATGAAATATCTCCAAGAATTATTGCGTGGAGTACTCTGTTGCGTATGACTCATGAAAAGTATCGCATTGAGAAAAACAGGATAGCCTGCATTAGATTTCAATGAAATATTGTTTATCTGCTCATGAACGAGGCAAATTGATAGTATACACAGACTCCTTTTGTTTTACGCTACTAAATGTCATCTTATCTCTCAGAGTACGCCTCCTTGCAATGAACGACTCTTTGCAAGTTTCTACTTTTACTCTTTGTTTCTAGATATCAAAGATGGCATGTTTAATTGTAGAACTTGTGTAACTTTACACTTTACTTTTTGTGCTGGAACTAGTAATGACATCCAGTCAATGTAGATGAGCGCGAAATATTCAGCCAAAACATTATGGGTACAAAATACAAAATGATCCTTCACTCGTGGGGAAATTGGATCGCTAATGTACATTACCTCTTCGTGGCGTGGAGGCACTCGTACCGTTGCGCCCATTGACCTTATTTAGTCAGATCGATGTCGGCAGCCTGTAATGGATGTGTCCGCTGCGTTCGACGTCGGCCTCTTTTGTTCAACTTTAGTGATAGGCGCGTCAATGGACTCTTCGTAAAGTAAGGAACATATTCTGATACATGATCATGTAAATATAAATAAATTATAGGTAGTCATAATGTACTATATTTCTAATGGGAATTAAATTGAATGCGCCAGAAAAAACGCCATAATTTCACGATTGCATATTTGTGTACTAGCTCCCACGTTTATCGTCGTGCCTACCAGCATCGAACCTTCATAGAAAAACAAAGGACGTTGGAGAACCGTGATCTAGTTGTGACATTTACTATGTCTAACCTACTTGTAAGTGATACGCGGTCTGACGAGGCACAGGGCGATTGTTTGGCGAATGGGCATTTGAGGAAGGCGTGCCCGCGCGCAGGGGGCGGGCCATGGCGGCCCGGGCCGCAGCCTCTTTCCGCGCGCCGTACCGCCTCCGCGCCACACCCGCGCCGCCGCCACCACGCCGGGCCGCCGCCCGGTTGCCGAGCTTCGCCACTGCGTAATATCTCGCTGGTGCGGTTGCGTTTGAAGGTTGCCGCGATTGAACGAAAACGAAACTTAGGTCTAGTGCAGTGGGTAAGTGTGTTCACTGACACACATGCGGCGTGACGTAACGCGCGCCGGCGAAAGCCTTGCCGATTCGGCTGCGGTTACTTCACATCGAGAGGGAAACACCAAGTGGTCTGGTGTACTGGGTAAGTGGGTCAGCCAGACAAGTCTGACCGTGTAACGTGGCGCGCAGCGCGCCGCCGCGCTGCCACCACCTCCGCCTCCGCACGGCACGGAACACCGCGATGCGCCGGTGAGCGCGGCGGCAGCGGGTTGCGGAGGAGTGGCGGCGGCGGCCAGCGGCGGCGGGCCCGCGCCTGCGCGCCTAGGTCGCCACGTCGCAGCCACGCGCCCCGCGCCGCCGTCTCCGCACCCCTTTGCCCCCTGGCGGATGGCCCGCGGTCTGGCGGGCGCAGGGGGTGGCGAAGACGCGATCTGGGGCAAGACCAGCGCTCGCCTGGAAGGACTGGACGGAACCGCCTCCGCCTCTTCGCCGCGCCCTCGAAGAAAGGAAGAAGCCCAGGCACCGTTCGCTCTTCCTTTCAGTGGAAGCGCTGGAGAAAACGAAATGAACTGAGGACGGCGTCACACTTTCGATTACTATGCACGGTGGTCTGAGCAGTGCCAAAGTTCGCTGTAAGGCACATTACCTTTTTCAAAAACAATTACCTGTTCATAAATGAAAATTCTTGAGACTTCAAATTACTGAACACTAACAGTATAATGATGTTTTTATCAATTTTTTCTGTCATTGGAATTTTAACATCAGTCGATCTGACGGTTCACGAGTATAAATGTCGTGCTCTCTAGTTATCAAACACCAACGCTTGGTTATGTGTAACTTTTTCTCTAAGTAACTTTTCAATTACTATAAGTAATATGTAATTTTGTATCTCTTTCCTAATAAATTTCATCATTCAAGAGGCATTTTCTATTCCTGTGAATTAATTTAGCTGTGTGTAGTTGCAGTATTCCAAAACTGCGATATTTGTTTTCAGTAAATTTTGAAGGCCGATTAAGATTTCGCCAAATCGACATTCGGTCATTTAATATACTATATTACAAAATGAACTTAATTGATATTTTGCCGTTGAAATAACGTTTTCCTACTTACCCCTCTTAAAATGACAGCCGTTGAAATTTCATATTTTTGGGAATAGAAAATTGCATCATTCGTCGCGATTATAATTTTGATTACATTTTTAACGCGAGTTCAGACGATCAGGCCAGATGCAGTCTCAAGCTTCACCCCTGAATGACAAGTATTGTTTCTTAAATTGGCAATTATTTAACTTTAACTAGTATCTGGATCCATTTACTCTGCAAAACAAATTCAAATCTGTTCATTGAAATAAATTGTTCCCAGGCAATTGGTGTAAAATATGCTATTGATGTATTATGCTTCTGTCTCGTAGCTATACATTGAATCTAAATATCACATTGAATCACATTGAAATTTCATTTTAAAAGAAGAAAGTCTGTACTCTTTCGAAAATGTGTAATTAAATCTAGTCGTGGAAATGAATGATAATTGAATCCTAAGAGGTATGTTCATGGGATCTGTTTCCACCAATCCAGTAATTTCAAATATGTCCATGATCGTTTTTAAAGAAAAAACAGACTGAATCTTACGCGCGCCGTAAATCGTTTAAAAAATATTTTTAATATTACCGTTTAAATGTTTAATTTTAAATATACTTTTCTTTTTTTTTACGTGGGTTAACGCTTAAGTAATCGGTGACCTGACCTTTCAAAACATTAAAAGAATTAACAAAACGCGTGGCGGAGTTTCTGTTCATATTCAATGGTTTCCAGCCACCATCATTTTGAAAAAAAAAAAGGGGTACCATTTAAGTAGTAATGTTTAGGACACAGTTTGGGCTCGGTCATTTTCACTTCAACTTCGTGAAGTAATTTTCATGTATCGAAGACAAAATATGGATAAAAGTAGTAATCCAGTGATGCATCAGTAAAGTAATCTTTCGTCTTAAGAAAATCGCAGTATATGTTGAAAGAAGGCTGGCGATTGCTTTGGTGTCAAGGCCGTACTTAAGTTTTGATATCCAAAGTAAAGCTTCCTTGCAAGATTTGATAATACTACGTCAGACGTTGATAATTTTATGAGTTACCAGAAGTCTGTTCAAAGACAACTGATGTTGTGTTTTCATACTTTTCAGCCCAATTGCTTTACATGTGCATGTTATAGAAAAAAAAGTTCAATATATTTTAGATGTAGGTCACTGGTCTTCAGTTCCTGCTTGTTCTTTTAAAGATAATATTTATATATATTTTAGTTATAATTGAGCTCGAGAATATGAATATGTGGGGATTATTGGTGTTTAGATACTTCCTGACTTGGGAATTCTTCTTTTTAAAACGTGTATGTAGGAATTATGTGCTTAAATTTGTGCTTGTAGGGTTGTAAGTTTGTGAAAGTTACAAGAAGATACAGTTTTCAAAAAATTAACAGACTGCCAGGCATTGCTCTAGGGATGAAAAATGTTATATTTATCTGCAAACATAAATGAAGAAAATGTAGCCTAGTGTCCGCTATATTGGTTTTTATTGGCGTGCAGGACATCAAGAATTTATACATACTTCTTCTATATATAAATGCATGAAGAGAATGCTTTGTACCCCTTTTTAAGCATAATGCGCGCAGGGAGGAGTGTGAGATGTGGCATAGTTGAAGTTTATAAGGAGAAGTAGTGCAGAAACCAAAAATGTGTATACAATGTTACCAATGAATTACATTAAATAATACGGCGTGCAGATGCAGACACTGTTATACATCGTACATAACTCGAAACTCTGTGTTTTAAAGCCTTTAAACCTGATTTTCGTGTTCCTCGCAGTCACGAGTGTTGTTTTCTACGCCTTAATCTATAAAATTAGTCATTTTTGGACGCTTTATTCCAAGATACATGTGTAAGAGAAAGATATTTCACTCCATATTGGTATTTGTGTGTACATGAAAATCATATTATTAATAATTGTAATAATAATTTTAGCTCATGAACGATATCAGTTTGTATAAAAGTTCGTAGTGATATTATTTTTTCACTTAACATTACATTATACATAAACAAATGGTACTGATGGAAGAATATTGAACATTTGAAGAACTTTGCTCTGTTGGCGGTTGAGGCCACGAGGCAGTTTCCGTTGTATTTATGAGCCACGCGGGAGAGGCGAGAAGCCCTGTGATCCCTGTTTTCGTAGGTTTTCAAATTTCATAAGTATTACAATGAATTAAGGCAAACCACACACGCGAATGGCGTATATCTACTCGCTCGCAGATGAGTAATAGAACAAAATTTAAAAAAAATTAACGTAATGATACGCTTCGGCAAAAGAACCTTAATAAAGTTAAACATTAAAATTTAACGACAGACGGTCGAATTTCGACCACTGGACGACCTGTAGTGTAAAGAAATTTGTCAAACCATTTAAATAAAAATTAGGAAAATGGTGCCTAGTGTCCAAGTACTGGAATTTTAGGTTCTTAGCCCATGACATTCACGTTGTCAAGACGAATACAAGCATACGTTACATAAGAATATTAGTAGATTCAGTCATACGATACATGGTAACAAAGAAATCTATACACACCATCATGAAAAACAACCTTACCTCTTACGTTACGCAGACGGGTAAAATAAATACGGTGAACTTTAGTGTTATAAGAAAGTGAACATTTTAAAAATTTCTAGGTCTTTGTGTAATTGCGAAATGTTTAGAAACCAAGGACCTTTAGTGAATTTTAATTTCTCGCTACTGCTTACACAGTAGAGAGAATGTTATATAATGCTGTGCGAAAAATGCGACAAATTTTCGGCAGAAAACTCTTATTACAGGGCTCCGGTATCGAAAAGTAGATAAATTCAGCTGCTAAATTTAGGTAACAAAATCCTCTAACACGTGGCGTAGCAAGAATCCGTTTTGTGTCCTTGATACCGAAAAGTGACGGCAAAACGTCGGACTGTCCGTGCATCCGCACATCCAGGTCTCATGTTCGCTAAAAACCCTAATTTGTCGAAAATCGCAAAAGTTCACATTTTTTTAGGAGTCTTCCTACAACTAAAATATTAGACAGATTTTTCCCTTAATAAAATCTGTTCCTTAAGGATATATTTTGAAATAAGGTCATTTTCGAAAATTTGAGAACTTTCCGCGTTCGCGTGTTTTGCGTGAAAGTACGGGCGAGAAAGTACGTGCTGTTTTAGCACCTCTAGTTCTAAGTACTTTGTTTTGAGATTGGAATGTTGATATTCGTTAAAGAAGCATTCGACCAAACGGGGAAACATAAGCTAGGGTTAGACAAGTAATGGCTTTTTTCTTCCACAGAAATAGTTGGTTCAGGGTACAATTTCTGTTTAGTCGAGGGGAAACACGTAAGAGTTTCTCTTTGGATCCTTGTTTTCTTTATTAGATTCGATATTACCATATTCAGTGACGATCAAGTTACAAAGCAAGATACTTGAAGGCTCAGGTGGAAGATTGCCAAGGTTTGGATGTATTATTTATGGTAATCGAGTATGAAAGGTTTGTTCGACGAAGAGTGAAGATTGAAATATTCAGTTTTGCAGCATTGAGCAGTGAAATATTTAGTTTTGCAGCATCTGAAAAATCATGCTGCAAGCGATTCAAAGTAATATTGCAATTTCTCAACTAGGAAATTAATATAGTTGTCGAAGGTAAAAATCAGTGGCTCAGAAAAATCAAAGGCTCAGTGTCGACCGAGAAAGGGGATTATTCGGAATAGAATGGAGATGTACAAGTACATCATAGAAGAAGTGCAGAGACAAGAAGGTGCTCATTACACTTCTCTACTGTATTCTTGTTTCAATATAAAAGTAATAGGGCTATAAGAACATACACTTTCTCGAATTATTTGTAACTTGCTATTTTCGAAATTGCAGAGAGGTTAATGAAAATGGAGACCTGCGCCATTTCTGAACGTCCTTTGCTCTATCCAACGAAAATCTTTAAAGAAAAAAAAATGGTACAGTATTTGATTTTTGTTTTATAAATTGCCTTTACTTTAATAAAAAAATACGTGAAAACTACTCGTTTTCTCTCAACAAATGTACACAAAATAATATGAAATAGCAATTTTTATCTAATTTACTAAAGAAACATATTTTTAAATGTATTTATTTAATTCACAGTTTAAAACATGTAAGTTACTGGAGTAAAAGAAATTATACAAAAAAATAATAATGCTTGCACCAAAAGATCAGAGATCGGGCAGTGCAGTATCCAGACGGAACTAGTCTCCTCAGCAGACTTGCATGTCGACAGAAAGATAATTTAGTCTCTGAATGTTGCGCTATATCTGAAGACGTGTGATCGCCGCTTTCGGGGAGTAATTTGAGCTGAACTGTGGCGTCGGCCAGCTGACCCCACCAACTTGACAATGTAGATGTGCTCTCGCCCGTGGCTCTGAATCACAAGTGGCGAACACGAGGAATGAAATGTTAGAAATTATTACGTAGAATGGAGTCGGGGCCTATTTAGTCGTATTCTTTCATTACAACCAGGGCCCGGATTCTGATCTTTTCATTGGTTTCATCTTTGCATTGGTGCATTCTAGACGTAGCTAACCGATAAATGAATGTTTATTGCAACATATATATACTTTTGGGGATATTTTTTGTCATTTTCCGCATTCTTTGATGTTTAGATCATATTTTTCGACCTTTGCTCCCTTTTCGTCACTTTTAAGCTTCCTTTCTCTTCTTTTTTGATTTATTTATTTTTATTGTTCTTTATTTAAATGGTCGCATGAACTTCCAGATCATTAGCGACCACAATCACAAGTCAATGTGTTCAAGGTGGAACAGAACATATAATATCATTTAAAACTAAAGCATAAATACATAATTTGGGAAAATAAGTGTAACTTTACATGAAGAGCATTAACTATCCCATTCAACAGAATATAAACAATCATCATATATATTGTGCATTACAATAACATTGCAATAATTCGACATAAAATTGCAATAATATTGGTATTTAACAAATTCGTATTTTTTATGGCCTGTTGATAAGGTTAGTTTCCTTTAAATATATAAAGACATTTTCAATGTGATATTTGTTGTTAAGAATTTCTGGGAGAGCGAGGGGAAATGTGTATTTTTTGCGGATATCTTTGTAAATGGAACAAAACAACAGTATGTGTTGTATAGAGGTGGCAGTTGGCATTGGCCACAATGTTTTTGAATTTCTTTTGTTAGTAAATGCTGATGAGTTAGCTTGGATGGCCAATTCTTAAACGGGTGAGCACAGTTTGATATTTTCTTTTGTGAAGGTAAGAAAAGTCATCTAAGATACTTTTCGTACTCTGTTGTAGATGGTTAGGTGATTTGGTCCATTCAATATTCCGAAGATCCATGTTTCTTTGATGAAGTTCTTTTTTGATGACATTGAAGGAAACTGGATGCTCTTCAATAGATTAATTATCTTTTGCTGCTTCATCAACTAATATATTACCGGCAATGCCTCGATGCGATGGGATAGAAGTAAGAATGATTTCCTTGTTGTATAATAAGTCACAGTATAGGTTAGCTATTTCATTTACTATAGGTGACAACCTATAGACCTTACGACAGTAAGCCTTTTCCATGTCTAGACTAACAGTTACAAGATGTGGGTCTGTTATAAAGGCATCACAAATGTCACTATGGATGTTTACTAAGATTGTCAGTTGTAGAACGATTTTGTCTGAAACCATTTTGGAATGGTGGAATTTTATTATAATATTCAAGGTATCAGTTAAATCTTTTACTGAAAATTGTTTCCAGTAATTTGCAGAGGGTGGACGTTACGGATATGGGTATGTAATTATTCGGGTTGGTTGGATCTTTGTTAGATGTAAGAATTGGGATAACTATGGATTCTCTCCATTTGTCAGGGAATTCACAAGCGGGTATTGTTTTTTGAATAGTTGGGTTACATATTCAATATCATTTGTCGGCAGTTCTTGAAGAAAAATATTATATATTCCATCTGGCCCTAGGCTTGAATTTCTATTATGAGCTAGCACAATTTCAACTTCTTTTACTTGCTTTTACTTGTGTTTTGTTAGTGAATGTTTCATGAATTTGCAAAAACACACTAAAACAAAGATTTTATTTTATCATCAGTTCAGAACGAAATTCACTACTGCAGTGCACTCAGTTTTTTGAACTCTCAAAATTACACGGATCTTCGGTAACTTCCTCGACCTTTCAAAACTGACGATTGACAGATCGGAGCTAAGGATTGCATATCGTCGTAAAATAAAGACTTAATATTAAGTATAATTTTCTATAAAAAAATCTTATTGTAATTCTAAAATTCGTTCAATAAATAAACATACATACATATTTTTCAGTACTTTAAAAAAAAGTGTTATTTTCCTCCTATTTTTAAGTCATTTTAAAGGTAATTTGTAATGAATTTTTAGGTCATCAGAATCTGAACCCTAATTATAATATTATTTTCATAGTTTTCTATATAAATCCAGAATTCAAATATTGTGACTTGTTTGTAACATTTTAATCACATATGTTTAGATAGTCGTTCAAGCGTGACGAGTCTTGACTAAGCTCCAAGTCTTCGGGAGAGGGGGATTACGCTGCTGCTTCATCACGCTCAAAAAGCTGCATTTATGAATTTTGAACGTTGCTGTGCGAGCTGGTAAAATTTCACCGATACATTCTATCCGTCAGTCCGAGTGTCCAATTGGTCAAAGTTGGATATGAGCAGCGCTGCTTTGGATGTGAGCTGTATCTCGTTAAAATCGCAATACAGATCACAATACACAGCGTCGTTGGAACGTGCGATTCAGCGCCACGGTAAAACCCTGTGTTCGTCATCTCGGCATATTATTTTTCATGCCCGATGGGTGACCTTTGTGGTCCATAATTTCGGGGACAGAGCACAGGGTTAGGACGAATTCACTGCTAACTAGGGTCTGTTAAGGGCAACCGATGAGCGCGGCTTACATTACGGATGCAGCAGCGTCGAGCTGCATTGAAGATACACCCAGTTTGAGTTCTTAGTGTTTGCACTCCATGCGTTCGGCAGTATTTGAGGGGTGATTAAATTGTGACGTCGGAAACTGAGTGTTCGTTTAGTTTTTATTTCCCCGTTAATCGAGAAGCCGCATATATTGTGTTAGTTCCATTCCGCTCTCCAGTTTGCTTTCTATACACCGCCAACGAACGATTGATTGATGATTCTGGGGGCGTCATCTGCTCAGGTCATTTTTCTCGTAAGTGTGGTGCAAGTTTTTATCACGGGAAGTGGCGGTGATTTCCCACTGGATGGTGACCTTGTCAACTTGCAGGGTTTTCCCTCACATAGGTATCTCCCACCAGCGGGGCACCTCCCCAGCTTCTGACTGGACTTTCGACATGTGTGGTAGAGTAGTGGCTGTAAATGGAAGTAAAGGATGAAGATAGGACAAGGAAGAGGGAGGAAAGAACGCGCGCGGTCCGCTCCGGCATTGACCTGGTGTTGATAGAAACCACGGAAAACTACTGGCCGGAGAGAGCAGCCGGCAGTTAGAATTCTCCTCTAGACAGTGGCTGAATGCAACCTAGCTATGCAACGAATCCTAGGACCTCCCGGTCGAGGTGCTGCAGTGACATCAGTTGAAACCCCGAGCCATCTCAGCTGGTGCCAACGGAGGGGTTTCTATTATGAATGATGGGATAGTTTGTTAGTAAGTCTAGCGACGTATGCCTCTCACGGCTTCTAGCATTGAGTAAACTGCTTACTTCAAGTTGCATACGTGTACGTACTGTAAGATGTTGCATTGACGGTAGTCGTTACATGTAATGTGACGGTAGTCTATGTGTTTCTGCAGGAAAGGTGCATGCGTTTTTGCAGAATACGGAGAAGACCGTTGAGTTGGGGAGGAGAGAAGGCGAAACTCTTTGGTACAGAACGATACGGTCTTGCATTACTATTTCAATGCGAAAATTGCGTCATTAGTATTGTGTAGGTGTGTTGTGTTCTACGTTCACGTGATCAGGTATAATTTTTTTGTTAGGAAATTGTTTCGAGAAGCGGGAGGGCGTGAAAATGTGAATTTCTATGTCTGTATCTTGTATTTTTTGAACGGCCCTAGACTTTTTTTTGTTTCATGCGAATAAATTCGTTGTTAGAAAACTAGTGCACCCGTCAGTGCTTCGCTACTGCAGTGTATCACAAAACACACACTACCGGTAGTTGTGTGTGTTGTGTTTGTTGTATTGTGTTGTTTGTTGTGTTGTGTTAATCACGTTTTCCGTGGCGCTCTGGAAAAATTCTAATAGATGAAAGACTTTCTCGCAAGTAGGAGTTGGTTCTATGTCCTGGTTTGGACATGGTTGTCAAGTATCCTATTGTCAACACGTTCTCTCTGAAATTTGGGAATGCGTTCGCTATGACAATATCTGGGAGAAATTTGATTTACTTGTCCGAGATTCAAGTAATGCTTCCGGCAGATATTTCACAATCGCAAGTGCAGAATACTTGTGTGTAGTGAAGACGCGCTTAATCCTTGACTTTACGGAGGGCTGCATAGAGTTCAGGGGCCCTTGAATCGTCATAAACGAATAAATCAACCACGTCCTGATAAGTCCGATTTAATTCAAGCCACTCTTTAAACACTCCCATTACTACTAAAAACAAAGTGTGAAAATTTCAGCGAAATCGGTCGAGTAGTTTCTGCGTTTATGTGCGGCATACGCACATTCTTTTTTATTTACGTATAGACATAGATATATGTTCAGGGTGTCCCGAGAAGAAACGTCGAAACTTAGAAAATAAGCTCTTAATATAATTCTAAACATATTTTGTCTAATGAACTACGTTAATATTCCGAATGTCTGAGCCGCAATAAGCACTTAAAAATTAGATTGAAAATATGATTTCTAGCCAAACATTTGCATTATAAAAGCATAGAAACACTCCAGAAACATTTAAATTGTTTTTTCTATTTACAAAATAAATCAATATATTTTTTCACAAAGAAAAATTAGGCGAGAAATAAAAAAGCAGTCGAATTGTGTAAATTGGGTGTTTTTGTTTCTGGGTTAATTTTTGTTTCTGAATGAATATATTAATTTCTTTTGTAAATAATAAACAATTTACATGTTTCTGGAGCGTTTCTATGCATCTGTAATGCAAATTTTCGGAATATCCACGTGACAAAATATGCTTAAATTGTCTTACGAGCTTAGTTTCGAATTTTACACGCTTCCTTTCTGGACATCCTGTATAGATAGATTTAAAATTTACTGATTTTTAGTATATTCACTTAAAAAATCCATTCAAATTACTAATTACAACTAAACTGTCACGTGCAATGTGTCTTAATATCCTGGTTGTTACTGTAGCTTTCCCTTATGTTACAGCCAGTATCTACTCTTCCCTACTTTCCTTCGAAATTATGAACATGTGTAATGCATTTTATTATGAAATTAAAATTAACAATATTGGATTCTCAATGTCAATCTTTCCCGAACAATTTCAAAAGAAGCATGCATGGAACGAAAATATATATTGATATATATGAAATTGTTTCGATTCTGTATGCGAGCTGGCTACCGCTGCGTGATTGTTTCCTCGAGATGCAGCCTCTAGGTACCTGCTAGACACCCTATCCATCACGCAAATCTAGCTCGTGAATCATTATCGGTCAATGTGCATTCCTACTATATTGACAAACATGCGAGTAGCTCATAAGCCCATCGCAGCTGAGCCTGACCAAACTAGATACCTCTCATACTGCATCCCGTACGCCTCGCGCCTGGTCTCATCCACGCTCACACAACTTACAGGAGATGGGAAATAGAATTAAGGAGAGGATTGAGGCTCGAGGGTGATTCATGTGTGGTAGGTTAGGTCGCACAACGCACAACGTCCATGACGTGAGCGAGGTTCGAACCCACTGCACAGACGTAGCGCGTAGTCGGGTGCAAATGCCCCAAGTCCCGGCGTCATCAAGACCAGCCGGGAATGGAAGGAAGGGGATGGAAAAGGTGATTGAGAGAGTCTCGCATGCCACAACCCACAACCATCCATGGCCGGGGAAGACTCGAACCCCAAACGAAACGAGACTGCTAAGGCGCGTTCGCCTTCCTAAGGCCATCTCCGCCACCCAGGTCGACCAATTCCATTTTTAATTTCTCGCCTTACTACGTACTTACGTAGAGGAGAGAAAACATTTTAATGAGGCGGCGAAAATCACCGTTTTGTCGACAAAAAAGCTCGCTTTTTCAGGCTCGGGTGACGGAAAAATTGATAAATCTTGTTCCTTGTTTTCTGCGTAGTAAATTAGTACTTCCCCTAACACGTGTAATCAGAATCCACTACTTGTGGGCCCTTGACACCCAAAAATCGACTGACGGCAAAACTGTCTGTCCGTCCGTCCGTTTGTGGTCATCGCTAGCACCCTAACCGTTTAGGCAATTTTCTTCATAATTGAAAGCCTCAATTCTCGACGAACTCGAGGGACTGCGAGGTTGAAACCGATATGTTTATTTTTGGGAGTACTTTACATGAAGCCTCAATTACATGTCAAAATTTTCTTAAAAATGTTCATTGTATAAACAAAGTTATTCTAGATGGTTTTGTAATATCTCTCAAACAGCTCTAATGCCTTGATGTACTAGGTAGTTTGAAACAGTTACATAACATACCTATAAATAAGTTAATATATTAATTAATAAACCGCCTGTGTTCACTTTGTAAATGTCAATGCAGATTTATCGTTATTTTCTATTGAGTGGTTATTGCGAAAGCAACAGTTACGAGACTGACGGCATTCTAAATGTAACATTTCCGCTCCATTTCGAGTTCTGTTGTTGCAAAGATAATGAAGATACCGTTAGGTTAAAAATCATTGCCCATGTCGCAGCAGAAACAAAAACGAAAAAAAATCCTCATTCAACTTCTTTATGATTCATTCATTAAAGACATGCATGAATACGCTAGTAGTTGAAACCACTGACTGCTAGAATTGCCAAATTGCCATGATGCCAGAATAGTCTTTGGCAAACTGTCTCATTAGTGGTTCAAATATTATTCGTGGGTTATAAGATCCGCAAAAATATATTATTCTTTCAAAAAATTTGCATGAAGTGCTTCTACTGTTTTTGTTTTGTTTCGCGTGTTTCGCAATCGCAGTACGTATGCAATGAATTTGGTGATGGATAGAAAAAGTATTAATTGTCACAAACCAAACTCTACGAGTATTGTCTCGATGGTTGCTTCCTGTTTGTTCAGTCTGGCTTCAGATTTCCTTCTGGGAAGATATTTTGTTCCCTGGTGCTTTGCGCAAGTTTACTAGGTTGTTGCGGTGGCACAAGGGGTATTGCAGAGTTGAAGAGGCAAGTCTCAGTCACAAAAAGAAAGTGACATCGATTTTCGCTCTGAGGGTAGATGTTGGGAAATTCCCCCAAAGCATATCACTAATAAACTTTGACATATGGAGGCCAATTGTTTCTTTTACGGTTCTATTATGTTCAAATATCAATAATACACAGGTCTGCGAAATATTTTCTGCTGTGACACAGAATTGAACTCGTCTAAATTTTAATTTTGGTGTGCTGAATTGAAATCTACTTGCCAATTATGCATGTGACGTACGGTTTTCGTGGCATTCAGGAAATAAAATTTAATTCTTAGTCATTTCTTGTCAGTATTTACCGTATTTCGCAAGCCTTAACTCATTGTAAATATTAATAGTACTAATACACTTATTGAAAAGGCGTACTAAAATATCAATGTTACGGCAAGAAAACTATTATATCCTCTGTTTTGTTAAAAATAAATATATAATTGACTTTTGTGGTTAAATACCAGCAGTTGTCAACCATCACTGAGACATATTCATCGCCCTTCATATCTCATTTACGACTATTTTATGTCCTGATGAAACCGTTCTCCTGGTTCTTCATTGGGGTACTAAGTTTTACTGGAATGCGCTGGGGGTAGCAATAATTTTACATGTTTATACCTGGCACTAACTATATTCTTTTCAGCCAAGCTGTGACTTCCCAATGTCTGTAAGTAGATCTGGAGTGACATACACATTAGTAACATGATAATGGAGTGAATTCTTCCGGTTGTTTCATGATAGATGATTTTCTGCAACTAAAGCTGAGGAAGAATTTGTACAGAACTTACTGGTAATGGTTGGTAATACCAGTACTGGAACACCTGGTGCTTGTGGCAGGGGTCTCTTTGCTGTTGGCAGATTTTGATTTACGATTGCTGTCTTGTTTTATTAGGTTCATATGTTGTCTCAGAACAAAATAAAACTAATTATTATAATCTCGTTTTTCAAGCCAAGGAATGTCATATTCATAAATAAACTATCTGCGTTCAACCAGTGTCTTAAATTTTCTACATACGTTGCACAAACGATGTGTGTAGCAAACATTTGGTTTTGATCCCTAAATTCAACTTTAAAATAGTCACGATACAAACATTTTATCATTGGCGTATTGTTTCGTTTCTTCTCGTTGATCACACAAGATCCACATTAGAAACAAAAACTATTCAGATTGTTCACACACCATCTTCTTGATATATCACTAAAAAGGTCTCATTTTTTCACAGTAGAAAATTGCAACCACACGTATGCTCGCGAAAATGAGATCACTGACAGAACTGTCACTCGCTTGGTGCCTCCTGCTGCATTGGGAATGAATGGAAGGCCAGTGCAGACCTGCAGGGTAGGATTATTTATAAACATTGGTCGGTAAGGGACAGAGCCCAGTTCTGATGGAGGTCGCCGTCGTTATGAATGCCATGCTACGTAGCGGTATTGACATGCAGCCGGACAAAGAGTACAATCTCATAGACCTCCATTAATATGATTTCAACACAAGGTAGAAAACATTTGTGTGGTCAAATGATCAATATCCAAAATTTGTACGTGATACAGGAGAACAAGTATTGGTTTTTTAAATTAGAGCATTTGATGTGACATAATAAAATATTTTGTGCCGAAAAATCTTCGCGGACCTGCGTAAAATTAGTAAGTTTTAGCCATCCCCTATAATTGCCTAGGGTATTTTTCTTTAGTATTAATATTGAGATTTCATTGTTCAATTACCAAAAAGCTTTGTAAATGTTTGATTACTTACAGCTAACTTAAGTTACTTTAAAATGACCCTTAACTGATTTTAACATTAGGTGAGGAAAAAAACCCATAAGAATTATTCCATGTTTGAAGATGCTTGAAGGAAAAAATGGAGGGGAAATCTGTTCTTAATTCTTGTTTTGTATCTTAGGATTTTCTCGAGTCTATAATGATCTGATGTAATGAAGTTTGTGTAAACGTTGCTTGATAATGCCGGTTGGTGTGCTATTTCGTTTATTTTTATTTGTCTTCTATTTTTTTGTTGCTTATAAACTATGGAGCTCTTGTCTTAAGTCTTTGTTTTGAAATATTTGTATTTTATTGAGATTAGTTCTGGTGGGATTGGTTCAGATGGGGCATTGGTGTCGTAGTGCTGAGCGAATGAGTGATTTATGTTGTGTTTGGGCGTTTGACAGGGACATATGGGTGTGTTTGTTTAGTATAGGTGGCAAATTGATTAACTGTTTTCACTTTTTGTGCTTTTATTTCAATGTGCTGTTTACAATTGAGTGTTATGTCCAGCTTATAGCAGTATTATTTATGAATTACTGGAATTGATATGCACAAGGTTTTTTGAGAGACTTTTGCTGCTGATTTTGAAGGATTTAATTTAATATCCTAAATATTCGCGCAATTTGTTTTTAAGTTCAGGTGTTGTTGGGGCTGGAATAGGTGAGTTGTTAATAAAGTACCGTAGATATATAATGTAGTATCGTCAGCGAATTTGGGGGCTAGTTATTTGGTTTTAAGTAGGAATATCTGCATTGTAGAGATTAAACTCTGTTGCGACCTCGAGGGACATTGACAAAATTTAGTCTCGGCTTAGAACAATTACCGTCCATCTTTACTGAGCAAGTTCTATTCAATGAGGTTTTGATTATTTTTAATTCCAAGTTGCTAGAACGAGAGAACCGACATCAACCGGCAGGTCGACTTCTATATTCCTCCTCCAACAGAGGGAACCACCCAACCGGGACACGTCCCCAGGCGTGGTTGCCTCCTCCGATCTGTTACCGACTGAACAGTACGATTGTTCCACGTGCTTCTCGTAATCAACATTGTATATTTGTATTCTACGTACTATTTTATACCGTTAAAACTCACATTCTTAGGTGACGTCTTGTGTTTACTTCTGTATAGATAAAAAAAATTTCATCCACTCCGAATATGTTTTCGGTTCCGATCGGCGACATTTTTCTCAACTTTCGTAGTGTCTTGTGCTCAATCTTTAATTAGATTACACCGCTGTGCGTGCACTTGCGCGCCCACTTTACCATATGTGCATGGTGTGTGTATGTATGTGTGTGTGTGTGTGTGTGTATGTGTGTGTGTGTGTGAATATGTGTGCGATGACGGGGTGCAGGTTTAACAACCAGCACATATTTAGCGATATCTACAGCAACAATTATGTCGGGAACAACCCTTATGCTGGTGGCGGCGCCTCACCGTTTGCCTGTCTATACTCGTGGGAGCTTGGAGCGATCCTTAAAGCTGCGTCCGAGTGTGTCGGGCATTTGCCAAGAAACTACGAAAGGGTCCTGGAAACCGTGAAGCGATGAAACCAGTTTCAAAACAGGGGTGATATTTTGGACGTCAACTAAGTTTGTAGCTTGCGCTTGTCTAAATGTGGAGGTAACGCTTTAATGTGTTACCCAAGATTCGAATATGTTTTTAGAGATAAGTAGAAGTCAAATCGGGTACCAGTAGTTAGATTTAGTATTCCTTAGCACACATTCATCACAGAATGACTAAAATAGTTGTCTTTTATGATTTCTTTTCTGGCCGTTTTGAATTAACTCCCAAGACCACGTGATCGCTCAGGTACTGAGTATTACTATCGTGAGGGGGTTGCGTATTCTTCTGGGCTTAAGTTTGAGATCTCTGCATAACCTCATCGCGTATAAGTTTCCCGTCACATATTTTATTTAAAAAATAGGACGCTTGCTTCTACACCTCATTGAAATATGAAATTGGTGTTCAAAAACTTCTATACAACGCCATTTACACGTATTTTTTTACAGTCCCCTCGTCTAGATTCCAGGCACTTCATAATGCATCGACTCTACTTCTAACAGATTTGACGTAAGATATTTTTAAAAGTTATAGTATGTGTGTGAAAGTTTTCCAAAGTTGCCTCTAACAATCTCCTTATTTTTATTTTCATTTATATAAAATAAGTACTCCCCAATCAATTGTTCGTTTCTTATATTTTTCTAGCAATTGTCTCTGCGAATCATATGGATTGGTTGGAGTGATCCAACCTAAATTTTTTGTTTGTGAACCCCTCCGTTCCAATAAATAAAATATTCGGAAAATCTAATATTTGAAAAATAAGTGAGGTAGATGTAGAATGCGATACGATTTAGATTTCTTACGTTGACCTGTGAGTCCCTTATCCATTTGTTTCCATCCCTGGCATTCGGTGACAAACTCGGCCACTTCAATGGCGATATGTGGGTGTAATAGTGAACAATTAGGCTGAAGATGGCGGGAAGGAGGAATGAGAGGCAGGGAAATCTCGAAACGGCTGCTAAATGATCTCGCCTACTTGTTCCTCAGGACGATCGCGCATGAATTGCCCAGGAGTTGGTGTCAGTGAACCGGTATGTGGCCTTTCTTCTCGCATATTAACAATGCTTACGAGCTGAAACACTTGTATGTGAGCCATGTACAAGTAGTATGTTACAAAAGTAGAACAAGGATCGTGGATCAAAAAGCTGGTGGCGTGTGGCAAAAATGCACGGGGATATCATTAAAGTTAACGTGACATCTGGGGCAACAATACATTACCTTGTCGCCCTGATGGGTACGTGCAGTATCGCGCGATGGATACGTGCGGTTGGGATGCGTCGGTGGATAAACCTCATACAGCCGACCTCGCATTTCTGTGAGCAAGATGAATAAGTGCTATGTTTCCTTTCTGAACTGCGATGGACTGTCCCAGAGTTGTCGTTAGATATTAGGGAAAAGTCATGAATTTGCATGACACGTTCTCAGTTTAAGAAAAAAATACCGTTGTGTGTGGTTGCCATCACCCTTGATGTATAGGAATATACAGAAATACTCGAAAATTCTGTAGCTATAATGAAGTATACAGAAATATAATCATCACAACAAATACTGCTATTGCTGAATTGTGCTAATTTCTGTGGTGTACTGTGGTCGTTGTTGAAAATTGAGCATGTGTTTATGAACTAGAACTAAATATGAATAAAACGTCAATTTTACCCTACTTGAGGTACTATGTATATTATGTTTACAGAATCAAAAGAACGTCTCGAGTCTCCATATTTCACCTATTTCTCTAAAATCATGTACTACCGTGTTACCTCCAATGGGGCTTCGCGCCAGCTAGCAAGAACCCTTCCCTTTCCTTTCCTTTCCTTTCCTTTATTTTCCTTTCTTTTCCCGTCCCACCCCTTCCCCATCGATTTTACTGAATCAAGGGCTCACGAAACAGGGATTCTGGCTACACCACGTGATACAGGATTTGTTTTTCTTAAATTAGCAACTTTTTCGTTACCAAGGTCCAGTAATAAGTTTTTCTGACGTCAATTCGCAGTTTTTTCGCGCAGCATTACGTAACTTTCTACCCCGGAGAAAGTAAAAACAAAGACGTCCACACAAATGCACCGTTATGCAACGTGATATAACCCACCTCCATTTCGATTCATAATCTTTGTCAGTATCCGGATCTGGTTTTCGATAGAATGAAGATGCTCATTATTATCTTATATAGGGGGGGGGGTTCTAATCTAGAGAGAACATTACTAAATCTGAATAGCAGACTATGTCTCCAATAAAAGCTAGGAATTGTAGAATTATCTGTGATTCATGTTCCAGTATGCAATTCAATATTGTTTTTCAATGTGATAGAACTGTCACACAGAAATGACCTTTCATATCATATATATCATTGTCGTGAAAGACCTGGGCTTTACTGCGAGTACGACGTTGTTAGGCCGTGGCCTGATCTGAGCTTTAGCACCATTGGAGAAGAAAAGTATATTTTAGGATTTTTAAACTGGTGCCCAGTGAAGTAAGAGCTTTTTCTGCCTCAAACCACGAGTTCTAATTTAATTGTAGAATAGAGCACTACTGCTCACTTTTGCCACAAATGCCTCCATTCTTGATTAATGAAGGATAACTACTGGAAGTGCAGGTTACTAATCGGTTAGAATCAGAGTCAACTTATGTCTTCCAAGGTCTTCCAGGTCTTAATCAACCTCAAGCTGCTTATGTCTACGTACTGCTCAGATTCCCTTGGCGATAGCCTTCGATTCGTCATACCCAATTCTTTATCATTACGCGCCAGGGTAGCTTCGAATGAAGGAGGCCGCACACAGTTCGTTTTAATATAGTCTGTGTATAGTAAATTTGAGACTGTTGAGGCGTTTAAATAATTTCGCAGTTTTCACTATGACCCATGGGGTAATGGTCAGTCTACACGCCTCCCTCTGCTGGTGCTCGGATTCGGTTCTAGGAAATTGTGGTGGACAAAGGCCGCAGGTTTTCTCCCGTTTCCCTGGGCAATAAGCATTCGACCGGTATACTCCATCAGTCATTCCTTACCCCATCCTATCGTTAACCACTATGCCGGTAAGGATCCAAGGATCTCAGCGACGACGTCTACGCGATAACGGAACTGGCTGAGAAGAGCCGTGGCTGCGTCTGCGGTTTATCAATGGAAAAGGACTCGGCCTGGGAAACTAGAGAGAGGGGTAAAATGGTGAGTGAGTGGGGACAACCCCTCCCGAGACCCTACTTAGGAATGATAAGGAATGGATGGAATTACAGGCGCAGCGGAGGTTACTGCTTCGTTGAAGCTGGCTCTTGAGGTGAAAAGCAGAGTTTAGTTTAAATTTATAATGAAGTATGGAATTTCATGTTCGCTCTGGGGCCGTTGCAGCGGTTCGAGGTTTTCGGTGCCCCTTGTGTTTATTATGTCTAATCAGGCTGGATGATTGTCTTGTAGATTCGAATTTGATTTGTTAGAGGTAATGTTGATCTTGCGTGTAACCAATGTAACTTGTTCATTTCGTGTGTGCTTCCTTTCTTTTTTAAGAAAATGTGTCCAACATGGGCTGCTTGTGACACTTCTTGTCCGCATATCTTTATTTTAGGACGATTCCCTCCGCGAAGGGTAAAAGTGTGGATAGGTTTTGGTTTCATTCACCTCTATGCGTCATTTACTCTCCCTATTTCCATTTTCTCGTGGTGAAGTTGAATATTTTGAGTTTCAATGTGTGGATCTTCATCTGATCAGTTAATCTCCGATTTACCAGCACAGGTGGCAATCATCACGTTCTCTTTTGTGGGCAGTACAGCGGTGAAGATCGGGTAAAGTATTCTTACCCAACCACTGTCCTGAGGTACGCCGAAACACGTGCGTTAAAAAGATGATATTCCCACGTCGTATTTTATTTGAAAAACGGTTAGTAAGGTGTGATTTCAACAGAGAAAAAAATCAAATGAGAAAGTGATTATTTTGTTTTGAATTCAGTAAATCCTATTGTATCAAATACTTGAAGGATATCCAGAAAGGCAGCTGTCTTGTATTTTCTAGTTTTAAAGTCAGTGGATACTGGATCTCAACAATGGACTGTTAGTTAGAATTCTCGGAATTTATGCATAGTGCCCTGTAGTTAAGTTTTTCGAATACTTTCCGAGAAGAGTGGTGGAAGTCTGTGAGAGGAAGTGTTAAATGAAGGTTTCCCATGTTTGAGTATTACTCTGATTTAAACATTTCTAGCAATAGGACAGTAAATCAGCCTTGGTACAACATTGAAGACCTATACATTGGTCTTCTTTGGTTGTTCCTCTATAATCTCTTGCCAGTGATGTCGGGGCCGCGATTCTCGTTAGGATTGACAGCTTTCATTATATTTTTAATTATTAAAGAATGTTTAGCACGGGGTAAATTGTTCGGATGAACGATCGACGAAGTTTGATACGTTTTCGGAAGTGCTTTCTGGAGAAAATGACAACGACAATAACTAAATTCTCTGTAGGCTGTTCATCATTTTCCGCTGCATTACGAGCCCATGATCCATCGTTATTTCTCAGAAGTGGTGAGTATTCTGTCAGTCTGTTGTTGTCTTGTAGCATGCCATACTCCTTTCCGTTGGGTGTCAGGTTCGATATAAAACCTGAGACGGTGGCGTTTTAGTTGGCGTGCTGCCGCGTTGAAGGTTGAAGTTTTACGGTAATTATTTTGTGTGATTGTTGAGGAACTTTTATGGACTGAGCTCTCCCTTGGCAGTTCTCTATTTTCATGCAGCTTTCTGTGTACTGGTTATCAAGTGTTCCACCGCGTTGTCAACTTGGAATGAACTTGTTGCTGGCAGATTGTCACCCAGGATTGCAGTTGTAATCGAAATCGTTAAAACGAAATTTATTCTAGTTGACTAACTTGTTATAGAGCAGAATTCTTTCTGTTTGATCAATATTTACATTAAGTATTAACGGGGTGTGATCAGAGGAATTATCAAAACAAGACTCATCTGTCCCAGGGAAATGCCTTTAAAGAGAAAGGAATCCAGAAGGTTTGGAATTTTATCGGTATCTGAGGGCCAGAGCGTTGGCGGACATGTAGACACAGCTGTTAACGAATTTGCCTGTAGTGTTTCGTAAAGTTGTTTGCCTCTCGGAGTATTCAAATGAGAGTTCCAATGCTGGTGTTTAGCATTGAAATCACCTCCTACTATGATTCTCGAACACAACACACTAAAATACAATTGGATTAAAACTTTTGATTTTTGTTTAGAAAGACAATATACTGAGGTTAAAGCAATCGGACCATTCATATCAGAAACCGATATAGTAGTGGCTTAAAAGTACTGAGTTTCATACTTATCTAATTTATTGTTCTTAACGTTTTTAAATAACTAGTATTCTACAGCTACTAAATCTGCTGAAAAATAAAAACACACAAAATGGTTTTCCAAATAGTAACACGGAACCTGCTGAAGAAAAACCTTCAAATACTCTCGTGTAACACTTCAATAAATTAAATATTGTAACAAAAACAACCTTCACGAATACCGCAATAACGTTGTATAGTATATACAGATATAACGTACGGTAGTTTTTTACAGACCAATAATAGAAAAAAGTTGCAGTGATATAACGCAACCAATTCTTTCAATTTCTGGGCGCGTTGGAAATTAGTGATGTAGATAACTGCAATTCCGCCTTTGACAGTGTCATCTGAATATTACGTGTAATGGAGCTTATAATCTTTGTTGGTCAGATAGCTGTATTTGGTAAAATGTGTTTCATAAACTAGAATAAAATCAATTTTGTGTGCACCTATAAACTATTCTAATTCTAAACAGTACTTTAATATTTCGTTTTGGCTCTGTTTACATTATTGAATGACAACTCAATTTTAACACAACTAACATTTATTTAAAACTTATTACTGGATATACGGATATCTATTGCGCCCCCAATATTTGAGACATAAAATTGTGAGAAAAGAATTAGTATCGCATGTAATGCACATTAATGAGAATAATGAATATATTAAAGTTTATGTGTTACAACAATGAATTTATCGAATACATAAACCATCTGGTACGCATTCAAAAAGAATTTGTTAATACAATTAATTACAAACGTAAATCCCCATTCTTCACTACGGAACGGATTTTCACTAAAATCTAAAACGCTATCTAATGTAATACGCGCCACGTTTTTTAATACTATTTATGATATTTAAAAAAATAATTGCACATTAGATTCGCGTAAATAAGGTGACAGTGCTGCCGCCTGTCAGTTGCGTTAGGCAACCCGCTTGACGTTAATGCGCTACACGTATTCGTGTTGCAGCGACCCTTGCAATTTGACAGGTTGACCCTGTTCACGTAAAGCACATTTCGCGATTAGACTTTTGCCATAGCATTCTACGGTTAAACGAAAATCACCCCATTTTATGCATCGGGATTCACAATTGCCGTATGTTTTGGTGTGTCCTTATTGACAGCAGCGCTTGCATTGATTAAGTTATTTCATTCTTTGATTTGGTTCTGATGCCTTTTTTTGCATTAAATAGTTTCTCTACGTAGATTTTCTTGTAGTTAACATTAGATTTAAATTCTACAAGAAACAATAAAAACATATGTTTGATGACTGTGTGACGAATATTAATGTGTGACAAGACAAGTTATTTTTTTTAAGTTGGAAAATGCCCCAGTGGCTTCATGTAAAGACCCCCCCCCCCAATTTCAAATATTGGTCTCAAATTCAAGGGGCCGCGACATCAACCAGATTGATAGAGGAATATCAATTTTGGAGAAAATAGGTTGAACGGTTTAGCCGCTAGCGTTGTTTACAGGCGGACGGGTTGATAGATGTTTTGCCCTCATTCGACTTTTCCGTATCGAAGACCCTCAAAACATGGGTTCTGGCAACACCACGTGTTAGATGATCCCCCCCCCCCCTAAATTAAGCTACTGGATTTATCCACTTTTTTGGCAGGGCCCTGTAATAAGTTTTTCTGCCACAAATTTTCAGTTTTTTTTCGCGCAACATTACATACTTCCTCTTTACTGCGAAAGCGGTAGCGAGAATGTAAAAAGCAGTCGTTTTGTGTGTGTGTGTGTGTGTGTGTGTGTGTGTGTGTGTGTGTGTGTGTGTGTGTGTGAGTGTAAGCGATACTATAGAGTTGAATAATAACAATACAGACGACGTAAACGAACATTCAGTCTAACGAATCTAAGATTTATTATGTTTCCTAAAGATGTTTGATTCAGATAGAAGTGTTATGTTTATTTATTTTACCCCTATTCTGGCATTATCTTCTCCGAAATGAATTGGATATTTTTTAGGAAAGACCCATCGTCTTATCTCGCGGCGTTGATTTCTAAAGTTTCTAATATCTCTAGAAATTTCACTTGGGATTGAATGTTATTTAAAGATGTTTGTACAAATATTAATGATGGTATCATCTATTCCGACTCATATATCATAGTGCTTATGTCTTCAGAGTCATACTCGTTGATGTTCACAATCGTGACCACCATATCTGCTACACGTGTTCAATGATTATTATTATGATTATTATTATGATTATTATTATGATTATTATTATGATTATTATTATGATTATTATTATTATTAAAATAATTCCGTTAGATTTAATGTGAATGGTTTAGATTATTGGACAGTTAATTTTTAAAATGTTTCATTATATTTTCATGTGCTGAAATCGTACAACGTTTCGACGATGATATTTCTCGTTTTTTCAAGGTTTGAAACTATATTTTTTATAAATATTTATTAGAATAATTTATATTTTACTAGGTAAGTATTTGTTCAAAATGTTTGGAGATTACCTAGAGCAAATAGTCGAAACGTTGTACGATTTGAGCAAATGAAAATACAATGATTTTTTTACCTGCCTTAAAATCTAATGAGATAATTTTAATAATAATAATAATAATAATAATAATAATAGTAATAATAATAATAATAGTAATAAAAGTATAATTTAATGGACAGTTACAACTAATAAACAACACTTGTGTTCTAGTTCCGATCAGTCTTCAATTATGACAATCGGCTCAGCACCTTTTTTCGAAACAGTGTCCCGTATTTTACCTATTGATATACGTAGTACATAGTTATGTCTTCTAGATTGGAGTGCTTGCGTTTTGGAGATTATGTCGTGTACGCAGCTGGTTGGAATGAAATGCCTCCGAAGTTTACTTTCATTCTGTCACTCTTGTGTAATGGAATGACGCTTGCATCTCTCCATGCATTCTCTGTGCACCAAATGTGTTAGACGGGGTTCTCGAAATGAAGTACCGCGACTCCGGCGAATTTAAGAATCTCTAAGTGGATCGAAATTTTGCCAGCTGTCTTGTTCGTAACGATTTTAATCTTCTACTTCTCTCGTATCTGGCGCATTTGAGCCTGAAAGTTTACTTTAAAGACTCGATTATGATTTTGTTCCGCGGTGGTTCACAGTTAAGAGGCTCTCTGACATTTCTTACAAGGTGGACCATTGAGCAATCAGCACAGTATTGTTATTGCCTTTGGAGGGTAGAAGCCAAAGCGAGAAATTCATTTTCAAACTCATTACATGACATTACTGAGCGACTGGAACTATGGAAATTTACGTCCTGCCAGCTACATCTGCATTTTAATCCTTTATTCTTTTGCGTCATTCACTTTCTTAAGTTTTGTGTTTTTTCTTTTGTTCCAGTTCTGAAGATCGACCCGAATTATGGAAAGTATTAGCGATTCATATCAATTTGCATTGCTTGCATTGCAAATTTAAAACACTGTTATGAGAATACTTGTAGGAAAATAGAAGTCGCCGACACGATGGAAGACAAAGTTTTGTAACTGCAAGTTCGTAAAAATTAATAACACTGTATTGTGTTGTATACTGATTCTAAAAAGATATTGTTTGAAGATTAAAAAACATTAAAAAGAAGAGTTAAACCGTAAAACGTAATACAGTCATTTCTAAAAATAAATGTTTAACTTTGTTTTATTTCCATATCGACGATTTCCCTGATATACATTCACGTTACTGTAACTTGGTAAGCCATCGTCCTACCGATGCCCATTTTTTTTTAATCCTGCAAGAGCCCGTTTTTTTTATTTTTATTTTTTTTGTTAACGTTCGGATTGGTTTGTAAGACCACTGTCTGCGATTCAAAGTAACTTTTTCGAAACCTTGGGTCATTTTGTTCGGGCTATGAGGAACTTGGCCTTTCATAACGTACGCATTACGAATAGAGTGTATGTGTATTGTGAAAAACAAAGAAACCATCTGTAATTCATTCCAAATTTCAGTAGAGCGTTTAACTTGTTCGCAACATTAGCAGCGAGCCGTGTCCTTGCTGGGTGCAGGAGGGCCGGCGGCGCCCGCGAGGAAGGCGAGCTGGGAAAAGCGCAAACGGCGGGTGCGCGAGTGCTTTAGAACGCCGCGCGTGTGCGGCTGCGAACGAGAGGCCGTCCGCGGCGCGGCGCTGCGCGGGGCGGCGTGCGCGCTTTGGGATGCGGCGCGGCGGCGGGCGCCGCTGCATACATGAAAGCGAGGCGCACGTGGCGCGTGGAGCCACGTGGTCCCTGCGCCTCCAGGTCACAGACCCAGCGCCTCCGCCTCCGCCGCGGCGCGTGCTCCCTCCTTCCACCCCGGCGCGGCCCTCGCTCGCTCGCTCGCTCGCTCGCTAGCTCCGGGCCCAGCCTCCGGCGCTCGCGCGCGAGCCCACCGCGCCCACCCGCTCGGCGACGGTGCACCGTCCGACGCGGCTGGGCGCCCCCGGAGGGATGAGGACGACGGGGAGCGGCGCCCGCGGTGCCTCTGCATGGCTCTCACGTCCCCGGCCGAGGGCCTTGCCCTCAGTGGCTCCTTTGGCCGGTTGCCAGCGCCCGCCCTCTGCGGTGACGTCCGTGTTCCCAGGGCTTGTCCCCCGTCCTGCGGTGAACGACCCGCTTCGGCTTTCTTTATCCTCCAGCGGATGACCTCCCACCGGTCGAGGACTCGTCCGCCCCCGGGGTGAACGGCCGCTCGTCGGCGGAGGGCGTAGCCCTGGGCGGCTGACCTCCGTGCGCTCCGAGATCTACTTTCGCCCTCCGCCGGGAACGGGCACCTGAGAACCTGCATACGGCATGCAGCAGGTGTTCTGCCGACCGAGGACGCCTCCGGGGCAGACGGACTTCATGGCTCGTACGAAGACAGTCGGTTTCGAGAGACACCATCCGACGCCGGGATTGTGCATAACGCACGGCTATGTCGAGCTATGGAAAGGAATCTTGCGGCTTGCTTGTAATGAATGATATACACATATGCGAATATTATAATATGTAATTTGCGTACCCTACTGCTCATGTAGCCACTTTTGAAAGATCTCGCTGGTAATAATATTGGCTCCCTTTTACACAAGAGGTGTACCCGACGGAAAAATATACCGATATAGCCTCCTAGGGAACTGTCTGTTTGGTGGAAATACGTGCACACCGAACAGGGAGAACTCGGGAGGCTTGAGGCGCTAAGCCCTTCCCCGGGGCTAGGCACCACGCGTCGGCCGAGGGCGCGGCCCTTGGCGGATGACCTCTGGCGAGGCGCTCGCCCTCTCGGCGGGTGCTCCCTGGACCGTCGCGGCCAAACCGGTCGGCGCCCTGCGTCGGGGGCGCGGAAGGGCCGCCGTGGCCCTTGGGCCGCATTCCGCGCCGGCGGCGCAGGACGACGGCGCCGGCCCGCGCACCAGCCGGTAAGTGTGAAACAAGGCGCGGATATCCTACTTTTGCCCGACAATCCATCGCATTAGTGTCCGACATTTTGAAAATAAAGTAAAGAATTATCTGTCGGAGAATAATTTAATTGTTCATTATTACTGAGGGAAAGGCAATGGTTTTTGCTGAAAAAACTGAAGCTAATACGTTGATTTGAAAATAATTAAAAGTAGTTTATTTGTTTTTTCTCGCGGGTTTATGAATCAGTTAAAATTTATTTTGCTTTGGTGCTCATCGAATTTTCTATTAGTGAAAATAGCAAAATATCGTCAAATGTTTCAGCTACCAGGAACATTGAAGAAACCGTTGACAGGAGACACCAGGTAGTGTACGATAATGTAATCTTCGTAGTTTATTCAACTAAATATTTGTAGAAATTAAAGTATAATTCAAAATTGAAATTATATAAAAAAATCAACTGTGAACGCAAAATATATGTACTTTTTTAAGCTTGTTCTTAGAACAGCGTCATTTTTACAGTGTCAAACAATGCTGTGTTCCATATTTTTTGTTGTGTCATGTTTGAGTCATGTGTAGTAATGGCTCTGGGGTGTTCAAAATTTTCTTCAAAATTGTAAAAGACGGCAAAACTTTTTCGCAGCGATTGTCATATGCAGACTGGAGGTGAAGAAGAAAGACACACTTCGTCCCCATGCTAAGAGATTTCGACGCCTACTTCGTTCAACTGAACAGGAAAAGAACGGACCTCTGAAAGAGGTACGTCGAATTGATAGCCGTAAGCCCCACCCTCGTAAGGGGCATTGCCTCGTAGTCAATGCCCCGCGTAGTTGGGAATTTTGAGAATGAAGATCAAGTAAATTGGTGTTGATGCGTTGTAAATATTTGCATAAAGTATAATTTGTTTCTTCTTGAAACCAGAGTAGTGTATGGGCAATTGTAGTTTGTTAAAGTTGAAGTAGAATAGAGTACTGAAAGTAGAAAGTTGATTTCAGAACCGTAGTTTGGAAAGTGGATACGTAGATTTGTTATACTAGAGTTGCTTCGTATTTTACGTAGTGTGAAATAAGTATCTTTAGGTTCAGGTAATACAACATTTGTGTACATGCGCGTTCCTGGCTTCCTATGCCGTTATGGGCGACGAATTTGTACTCTTAATTATAATAATAATAATAATAATAATAATAATAATAATAATAATAATAATAATAATAATAATAATTTTAAAATAATGACGAAGTTCAAGCTATAAGGCCTGCTCTTCAAAATATCTACAAAAAATGGGAAAGCCAAATTCTTCATTTACTCCTGGGAGTGCAAAACGAAGAATCATTCCGGGCTTCGTCTAAACATTAATTCACAAATTTACAGTACAATAGAAATGAGAATAAAAACTCTAGGAAGATACATACACATGAGAATAACATTTTTAGTCTTATAATAACATAATGAAGTCTTATACTAATAGACAATGAATTAATGAAATATTACTTAATTAAAATTAATAAATAATTCATTAATAATAAAACTTTCATTTTATAAGTCGAGTGACATACTTTATTGTAATTAGAGCTCAGACATGTAGGCACTAAAAATTTCGAAAACGGGATGGCCAATAGGCACTTAATAACTTAAAAATAGACATCAAAGTTGAAAATTGGCTAAAAAAACTCCTCAATATTCAAATTTATATTTATAATACGTACAGTAAGGATGAACACAATTCTCCAAAAGCAAGATTTCCTCGATTGCAAAACCTTATTGCGGAGTTAGATAATCCTTCCTGATAGTCGACTCGTGTGGAAATTTATATTTTGTGTATTAAGAAATTGTTATACTTCAAGTTGGACTTAGTTGAATTTCAAGTTTGTTGTTGGATTTCAAAGTTTTGAAAGAGGAAAGTTCGCGGCAATCAGCGCGGGGCACAAGTCAGTTTTTGTTGTCTTCATCTTGTGAAGAAACACACTTGCTGAAGAAAGGGTTGAATAATTTTTCTCACTTTTCCCGTATTTTCTGCATGAGTTGCAGTGTTGTATGTTGTAAGATATATTTGTGGCACAGCTTATTATTTATTCACAACACTAATAAAAATTACATGTGTGTCTTCTCCTCGAATCCACTCTTTTAGCAATGCACTTCTTGATACTTTCGGAATTGTAGCAAGCGTGCTTAACAGGAACAGCCAACGTTCTGATCCGCCTTATACGAGACTAAGAAACCAATACAAAATTATCGAAGAAAATTTCGCCCATCTTGAGTAAATCTTCTAAAAGCGTAAGACGCGAGCAGCGCTAATCTTGAAGACAGTTGGGTTCTTGGTAAGAAACAGATACAAGCTCACTAACGATAGAGAAGATCGGAAAGACAGCAATTTCCTATACTTTGGAGCAACCTTTTTTATTATAAACATTTTCAGGATTTTATAAAGTTCAGTTCACACTATGCATTTGTATTTTTGACTTAATTTAAATTTAATGCCAATAACTTAATTCTATAAATCACATTTTGGGAAGGAATCTTTTATGGGCAGACCTCATTGGAGTTGCATTTTGAAAAAACTTTGTAAGGAAGGTATAGGAGGGAAATCTATTTTAATACATGTAACATAAGTGACATTTCTGCCTAACTGAAAGGGGTGTATTGTAGTGATTTGAGAGAAGGTGCGGTAAAACTTGGTGGAGTGATGTGATTTTCTATAGTTTCGAGTTGGAATTCATTGTGCAACTGTTGGTTGTAAATAATCCATGAGGCATTTGTAATAATTTGTAGTTGTAAAATTTTTTTTTTTGAAATACAAATTTCTATGCGTTTTTCAAAACTTACTTTAACTACTTACTTTAAAAAACATGTCTCGAAAAACTGACATACGTTTCGGTTGAAGTGGCGAAAAATTTGTGCATTTGTAGGAATGAGACATTGTGGTTCGATCAAGAAGAAAGACAAAGAATTTTTTATAAATTCTCCAAAACGGTACTTATTTCAGTGCCGCAACAAAAACAAATAACACGCCTCGTATGATGAACCATTGATCTGTTCGAATCCATCAAACAAAAATTAAACAGGATGAATTGTTTTAGGCATATTTTGACTCATTCTGAAGGCAACCAATATTCTGGCACTGAGGATGACCCCTGCAGCAAAGAAAGCAGATTCTCAAGTTCTTGGAACTTCAGTGTCAAGCGAGATTTATGCTCTGACCCATCATCCTGCTGGAATAATTCACTTGCCCGTGCAAAATGACTTCGATGCACTTCGTCATCAACGATCTCAAATTTAAAGAGAAAGCTACAAGTATCACGTGACTATGAATGTTCTATCCCTAACTACTGAATTTAAAAAAAAAGATAGTTATTCCTGATGAGAGATTCCCGTGGATATTAAATTTTATAACTTACTAGCGGAACCCGGCAGACGCTCTGCCCTTCATCTCCCTCTTTCTCCTTCCCTTTCAGTCTCTCTTTCTCTCTCTCTATCTCTCTCTCCGTCTCTTTCTTTCTCTCTGTCTTTCTTTCTCTCTCTGTCTTCCTTTCTTTCTCTCTCTGTCTCTTTCTTTCTCTCTCTCTCCGTCTCTTTCTTTCTCTCTCTCTCCGTCTCTCTTTCTCTCTCTCTCTCTTTCTATCTCTCTCTCTCTATCTATCTCTCAGCATGACGTATTCATATCACTGTACCTAGCTTACTTGGCCTGCCTGAGCTTTATTTCGACATCCGTATAGAAACTGATACGATTGTGTTAGAAAACTACTACACAATTTTTGCCCCGGCCGGGAATCGAGCTCAGGATCGCACCAAGGAAAGCCAACACGCTACCCATGAGCCAGCTGAGGGGCTATCTTTTACTATATTAAAGTTGAAACATTAATTCGTATACCAAAAGCATTTTGGTAAGAGTCGATAAGAAAATATCTGCTCCTATATAATAAAAGCTATTGCAACAGTAAATTAACTACAAATTTTTACTCTTTATCCCTTATCACGTCCTACATAAAGGAATTGACTTACTGCCGGGACAACGTGGAAAATGCGCGATAATTTGAATGCGTATATTTCCCACTAGTCACGAAAACGTTCACAGATAGTGAAGCTACATTTATGTCCTAGTACAAAATATTACATCATTGATTATATCACATAATTCTATTTTTCATGAAACTACCGTTAAATGCATATTGTACTATAATTTGATAATTGTCTAATATCCAACATAACAAAAGCTAGTATACATCAGCAAAGCAAATTGTATAAAAAGAAAAATGCAAAACATTGTTTTAGAAACGACCTCCATTCGAGCTACGGTGGTTGAAACTTGTGACGCTAAAACAGTACATACTTCTCGCATTATTTATAACTTATGCAATTTTCATATATTTAGACTTCAACGAAAATGAGACTTGAGACATATTTTCGAGCGGCCGTTGCTCTATCAGAGGGGTGAAAATAAAGAAAATATTTGGAGCCATTTTAAGGAAATAAAACAACTATTATGTGAATTTATCTCAAACCCAGCGACTAACTTTTGTCATGTTTTTTGGGACTATTTTCTTACCACTATCTTTGGACTATTTTCTTACTTTTTCTGCACAAACTTATCATTGATTCTCGCGTTAAAAAAACTGAATTATGTAACTTTTGTTTGTGATCTTGTAGATATAATACTTCTTTGACAATGAAGCTGAAAGTCATTTTAGAATTCGACAATTTTTTACTAATTTCAACGACTATTTAGATGAACATTGAGGGGAAATATAAACACAGCTGTAAACATTAGTCCGGGAAACTAACAATCAAAAAGAAAGCCAGGACAGGCGGGAGGGCCCACGAGCTTGAAGAGGGGGTGAATGGGTGAAGAAGAGCGTGGGCAACGCCTTCTTGAAAAAAGCGGACTCGCACCGGCAGGGAAGGAGTATTATAACCTGTAAATGTTGCATTATTGAGGTCAAAGTGGAAGTCGACAGCTCAACGTCGTCTTAGAGTACGACAAGTTTATTTATTACGACAGTTTATTTATTAATATGAACACGTTCGCGTTTCTGTTTACGGTTAATCAGTATATCATGTCAATCACGCATAACTGACACTTGAAATGAGGAGCACACTTTGACGGAACTGCGTAGCAATTTTTTGGCTTTGATCTAGCAGAATATAAAATTTGCTGATTTGGATGAAATGAAAAGTGAACATTTTGAGTTTATATTTACGAACTTCGATTTTCTCTATTTTATTAATTCAAAATTCTATCGCTTTAAAAAACCCGGCAGTTAACAATATTTATATTGGCAAAGTATATGTTTGTATATTCATCCTTGTATAGCTGCAATAACAAAGAATCTTTCTACTGAGAGGTAACAATTTTGTTTCTATAGTATTTTAGAAAATTGTCAGCTTTTAACTAACAATTATTTGAAGATTACTGGCTTTGATTTTTATTGCAAACAAAAATTTTGAGGCTGGCTTTGATTTTTATTGCTTTTTGCGAAGTTTTGAGAAACATGGGAAATATGGCTAGTTTCCGATCGACCAAATTTCAGAGAAAGTAGAATTTGTTGAGTTTGAAACGATCCTTGCAATATATGGGCATTTAATCCTAATATGTATTGTGCATAAAACTTTATAATTTCCCATCACTTTTGTCATTATTTGGGATTGATAATAAATGTTGAAATTTACGTATTTATAAAAGCTATTTTCTTCAGTGATTAGCATTCCCTCTTTAAAAATTCTTTAATGTTCCCTACTCACTCCCTATTCAATTTACTCACAATCGGTAGAGAATAAAACTATTTGACTATTTTTAACTTCACAGAAAACTGAGAGACCTGTAAGCAAAAATTATGCAAAAACTACGCGTGTTTTTGTTTCTCTTTTCAAAAAATTGAACATGAATTCTTTTAGAGATCAATATTTTTAGAACACAGAACATCTCCATCATTTTGTACTTTTGTAATTCTAATTTTTTGCAATTTTTGAAAATAGAGAGGTACCCCAGAACGGGATTTTCACAAGTTTTATAAGCGTAATTTTCTCTTTAAAAACCTAGAGCAGGTTTTGGGGGGGGGGTGAAATAATTTTCTTCACACAAAATTACGCAAAACTACTCATATTTTTGAAAAATTGTGCGTGACTATTTTTCAAAATATTTGAAGAACAGATTCCATTAGACAAATGTATCTTCAATATTGTGTTGTAGGAAAGCGCTGAAAAAAATGTGGAACTTTTGGAACTTTACAACAAAAACGAGAACTACGCATTTTTGCACGTTCTTACGCTATCCGAGGAAAGAGTTTAATAAAAAATTGTGCAGCCATTTTTTTAAAAAAATTTAAATACAAGAATTCAAAATCGCAGGTCCTCGTGTCCGTCCAGATCGATCGGGCAATATACATTTTGGAGAAAATTCGCTGAACGGTGTAGGCGCTAGCGTTGATCATAGATGTTTTGTCGTCAAATTTTCGGGTACCAAAGACCCACAAAACGTGAATTCTGACTATACAACATATTAGAGGAACTAATTTGGTATGAATGCACATAGGAACAAAATTTATCAGTTTTTCCAAAATCAGGGCCTCTGTTTTCTCACGAAAAATCGCGGTTTTCCCGCAGCGTTGCAATACTTTCTCCGTACTACATGAGTAGTATATGAAAAATTAAGAAATCAGTGTATGCAAATCTCACAACATCGTGTCTGAACTGTATTTGAGGAGGTTCCGAGGTACTGGACTGGATGGAATCGTGCCTCTACCTGCTTTGAAGACACAGAGAAGCTAAGTCCCGTCAGGTTCAAACGTACTACATCTCAGTGGATAAAGACAGGGAAATATTCCGTTCAACATAATGCTCCAGCTCATATCAGTTTTTAATATATACGGAGAATTTTGGAATGAAGTTTCAGGCTTGTTTCTCGTTAGTTAACAAATTGCGTAACTACTAGAATGTCCATTGTCATAAAGGAGAGCGCGTGCTTTTGTTTGACAGGGTTTGAATTAGGTTATTGAGGATGTTCAAGTGGTCAGCAAGTAGTAGTCAGCATGCCACAGTTGCAAAAAATCGGAGAGAGCGCAGTTTAGTTTCCTTTATAACTTCATAATCTCGTGATAGTACTCAGTATTAACCAACCGTGGCCCTTGTTGAGGCCAATGAATCGTATTTGCTAGCGTTAGTGGCGTCTCGTGGCTGTGAAGTTAGGTGAAGAGCTAGTAAGGAACTATACATTTGCACATGCTCATGTATATAATTGAAATCGCTGATTTCTTATATACCAAATCGATCCTTCGGTCCTTCAAGGTTGCGGTCGTGTCTGTGATGTCTTCATTAATCTGTTTCCTTAGTAACTACAGACGTTTCTTCTGACTGACAATATTTCTCACGGAAACGCTGAGACACCTGTGTCCATTGTATCATCTACCTGAACATAAATAATCAGACGTTGCCAATTCTCTTTGTATAAAATCATTGATATAGTCTCAAATGCACTCGATTAATTCATTTTATATGCTCGGCCATGGTTATGCAACGATGGAGTTGTATTCAATAGAGGCAAATCCTTTTCTGTTCCAAACGTTGCTTTTATTGCTAAAAATCAAACATGTCCAACGAAATATTTTCTGTAGAGTTGGAGAGGAACACAACCATAGGAATACCTTAAACCATAACCGTTTGAAACTAACGTTGTAGTGTTTTTCTCTTGAATGTTAAACATATGTACTACATTGTTAGAGAGATTCAGTAGGGCACCTACTACTTAAAACTTCGTGATCTTACTTGTTTTTCCAACGCGAAAATGACTTTTGTGACAAAATACACACTACATCATACAAAGGGTTCAAATTTGGAACACCACAACACGATTAAAGAAGTGCGATACGAACAAACTTCATACTGGAGGAGGAATTGTATTTCTTTGGCCTCGACTTCACCAGCACCACAAAAGCGGCGTACAGTCTACGCTGTTATCGCGGAAGACGCCACGGTTGTCACATAGTAACCGCCGAGGCAAGTCGCACTCTGGAGGTTAAGACTCAGACTTCTACATGCGTGCCATTAAAAAATGTAGTAAAACGAAAATACTTCCAGTTCGCGAGAAAGAAAATAATTAAAAATATAATTCTTATATAAACTATTGAAGTGCCCTTGCACCTGCCTCCCCTGAACAGCCTCTGCAGCCTTTCAGCATCATCACAATTTCATTAAGCACTCATTATTAGCCCAAAAATGATCATTTCATTGATTCATATTATCAATAAAATGAAACATGGCTTCATCGTAAAGAACGCCTCGATTGGTGATCAGATGCCTCCTTTTTCGAAATTTCCATTCTAATTGACTACTTTTTAATTCTTTAGATTTAACAACACGCTTCTTTTTATCAAATATTAATAACAATGTTCTCAATGATATTAGTTTAATTTCTTCATTATTTATTTTTAAATAATAAAATAATAATAATAATAATAATAATAATAATAATAATAATAATAATAATAATAATAATAATGAATATAATTATTTAATTTATTAAATAAATGTTAATGGTTACTCCGAGGGCAAAGCGCTCAACACCCCACAGGGCTTGGAGACGCGTTGCGTCAATCCAGACGCAACTAATTTTTTTTAAATATTCAAAAATGGTATTAAATTATATGTATTTAGTGCTTCAATTCAGTGCAGATAGTGAGCTTAATTCAGTGAACGATCGTTACAAAACCATGGAAGTAATATTTTGCTTCCTCGCAGAATATGACGTTTGTTATGGGTTTCCTTATATACGGATTCTCTTAAAAAGAAAGCGCAGAGTGAATATCTGCCCAATTTTGAACTGAATGGTGAATTAAAACTGGTCATGCTACAACGATGCTTTCGTTCTAGTTTCATTGGTAATAGTTACGTAGTGTTATAATATTGCAACTGCTATTCTACTAACACCTTCTTACACTTACCCTTCTCTTGAAACAGTTCACGACGCCGGAGAGATTCGAAAAAAAACTTCAATTTTGTGAAAGTTGTAAAGTTTTATCAGCGCTTGAATTCAGTGTATTTTACTCTTTGCTATAAAAAATGCACTAGAAAAAATATTTGTGTAGGCCATAATTTGAACCCGAGATATTTAATTAATATATCTAAGCGCATTACTATCTGAGTGATCGCGCACGCTCACAGATGCCACTTGAAATGTAGTGACATTGTTCCATTGACATAGTCAGCTCAGAAATTCTCCAAAATTTCAATTTCTCCAAAAAATCGCCAAAATTACTAATATTTTGAAAAAGTACATAAAATGATTTACAGATCTAATATCGAGGAATACATGGAGGAACATTAAGAAAGAAATAGAAAGAAATTAACATTATGACATTACATTAAGAAAGAAATGTCTACTTTCAGTATTGAAAGTATAGGACAAGTATTGGGAGCCCGTTTTAGAAAATCTGATTCACGATTTTAGTTGTTACAATTTCACCAAAATTACGCCAATATTTTTAAAATTCTGTAGAATTGAATGCCGTTATTTACATTATACTCTGACGCATAGAGAGTTTTCAATGTAGCAATTGCATTGCGCGGTTAACCAACACTTCTCTTGCTCTAAAGATGGTAATACGAAATGGTATTACCGTACATGGTTAGGGTGCGACGTGTGGGTGCTGTTTCTACAATTTCTGAAAACGTGAACAGCAGGTTGGCAAAGGTGGATCTTCGAAAGAGAAAGGGATTTTCCACAAAAGAGTTACAATAATCAACAAGTCATACATTTTATAAAAAATAAATATGAAATTTGAATATCTTTAATGCCAAAGAAGTCTTGTGCGGAATACGTAACATGAAAAAGTTCAATGAAGTTCTGCCGAGTTCAATAGCCAATGATGGTAACAAGAGAATATTCGAATGTCCGTGGCTTCTAAGGATAATGAGTTTGGGTTTGAAGATGTATGACAAAACACCTTTCCTAAGGTGTTATCATCATTCATCTTTTACTTTCTCGCACTTACTTCGTAAAAAGAAAAAAGTTATGCAGTCGTGCACCGGAAAAGGGGAAAATTTCGGCAGAAGAACGAAAAACCGGGTAAATACTGTTGATATATAATATTAGTAAGTTACTTCCTCTAACGCGTGGAGTAGCAAGAATCTTTGTTTTGTCGGTTCTTCATACCGAAAATCTATTGACGGCAAAACGTCTTGTGTCAGTCCTTCCGTCTGGTCAACGTTAGTGCCCAAACCATCCTGCCGATTTTCTTGAAAATTGATATTCCCCGATCGAACTGAACGAACTCGAGGCTTGGGAGTTTGAAACGTATAATTTGATTTTTGAGGGTACTTTACATGAAGCCTCAAAAATATTTTCAAAATGTTCTTCAAAATGGCACCAATTTTTTTAATTCAACTTTGTCCTCGGATAGCGCAATGGACGCTTAAGAGAATGATGCAGGTCTCGTGTCCATTAAAATCCCAGATTTTTTGAAAATTGCAAAAGTGCATTTGTTTTGGGCGTTTTCTGCAACTATATTATTGAATATAGAATTTTCCCCTCTAAATGAAATCTGTTCTTTAAAGACACCTTAAAATCAGGACGTGGTCAATAATTCGAAAAGGTGAGTAGTTTTCGCGTAATTTTGCGCGAAAGACAGGCAATTTTTAAGTTTTTGAAGACATTTTTTTCTCTAAAACGGCGCCAATTTTTTTATAAATTTCTCCTCAAATATTCATCATATGACTCAAAATCAATTTCCGGCAAATTCTTCGTATTTTCGAAAATTCAAAATGTTAAGATTTCAAAATGCAAGATTGAAGAAAGAGATATTCTCCTTGGACAATCTGTTCCAAAAAATCAGCTCTTTAAAGAAGGTAATGTACAGATTTTTCGCTTAATTTGTGCTTGAAATGAATGCAATTTATAAAAAAGTATTTTCTGAAAAAACGCTCCAAATTGTTTCTTAAAATTTATTCTACGGATAGAAGAAGAGACGCTGAAAGGCATGGCTCGGGTCTCATTTTCGTTGAACTCTAAATATTCGAAAATTGTAAATTAAGAAATGAAGCGAGAAAGTTGTAGCACCACTAGTTTTAGTTAGAAATAATTATTTTCTTGTTCAACTCTGCGGAACGTTTGTATATTTTTATTCAGATATATAATATTTATTTTCATAAATGAAAAAAATTAATGTTACTTGTCTGATATCGACATTATAGTGTACTGAATGTATAGGCGTAACCACAAAACCCATGGAGAGAGGAAAATCAGGTCACCACCACTTTACGTGTTTGAATTCGAGAACAAACGATTTTAAAAAAACTCAATTTTTTAGAGTAAACTTTTAGTTGTGATGACGCATAAAGCCACCTGTCATTCAACGTACGCGCCAGTTATTTCAGTAATTTTTACTTCCTCGTTTATGGCAGTAGTAAGTCTACCTCACCCAATAATGCTATTAGTTTATGCCTTTCATTGGTACTTGAGAAGGAAGACTGAACGCTGCATGTACGTAATTGGATAATCAAGTTTTGGAGTTAAACTTTCGCATTGAATTACTCTTTTAATGAAAATTACTTGAAGCTGGAAATACGAGTTTTGACGAAAATGTTGTGTACAGCATATGTTCTAATGTTCACTGACGAATTGCCGAAAAATTACCTTTTAGATAACAAGGAGCCATATGGGTGCTTTCTGACTACACTACGTGCTCCAGAAAGCAATTTACTGCACATATGAGCAAAACAAATACACTTTTTCAGGAACAAGAACCCACGAAGAGAGTTTCTCAGTCGAAAAATTAGCACATTTTTCTGCAGCGTTACGATATTTTGTTAACTTACTATTACTGTATTTTGTAATATTATTAAGCGGGAAAGTAAAAGTAATTATCGAATGTATTCAATAAAACGAAAAAAAAAAATTATATTTAAAATAAAGTAGAATTTTTTAGGTAATGAAATATGTGTCTGTAATGAAATATTAATTTTTCTGTGAATTTATTAGCTACTGACGAAAACACTATTATTTTTCTAAGATACGACCCTAAACTGCCAGGAAAATAATTGTACACCCCGCAGACTTATAGTATTGTTCCCACAAACAATGCAACAGGAGCAGCTGGATAAGATAGTCCAAATGACCCGAGGGGGGGGGGTAAATTCTTTTCTGGGCTGATAAGCCAGTTCGAAACAATAAAAGAATGAGTTTTAGACGGTTTTCACCCTAATTTTGTTGCTGCGTTGTATCTATACAACGAAGAAACGTGTTTTTGTGACATCACTTGAATCAAATTATGCAAAGTTTTTTTAGTAAGAGTGAATATCTTGAAGAATAAGAAAGCACGATCAAGATAATAGATGGGAGTGCCGTGACAAATTGGTATACTAGATGTTGTGGATATTGACAACGAACTATGCAAACAAATACAATCTTTTAAAAAAATATTTAACCGAAAATTCCATAAACACCGGGACATCTGTCATGCGGAATGGATGGAAGTCAGTAACATTATTACGGAAATAAATGTACGGACGAAAATCTGGACGTGCGAATGTATAAGCCTCTGTAGGGAACGAATCTGTACGTTATTATTAAAGATCTTGGTGACTTTAAGTCGCAAGTACTAGGAAATTTCAAGTCGGATGGTTCCAGAGAACTGAAAGCACAATGTTGGCCGCACAATATCAAATTATACCCACTAGATCATATTTGAACGCTTCAGTAAGGGATCAAGAATTGCAAGTTGACAGAAGTGTCTATGAATGCCAAAAACAAGAAATAGTTTTGTTACATCGGGATGCACATATTTCTCAGGAACTGATTGTGATAAAAAACAACGGCGTGACACAGTCGCAAAGGTACTGCGTAATGAAATTGCGTTCTATGACATAATGGAGTTTAACGAGCAAAAAGTAGTTGGCAGAAGTACATTAGAAGCGATTTGATTTTAATATTTTGTAGAGGTAAACAAAGCAGATAATTTTCCTTCATTTAAACCTAAAATGGGTGCAAATACACTATGTGATCGTGTCTGGACACGTGGCTAAAAATGACAGTTCGTGGCGCCCTCCATTAGTAATGCTGGAATTCAATAGTGTGTTGGCGTGGCACGACGTTGGCGTTACAAAAAAACCCCAAAGGTGTTTGATAGGATTCAAGTCATAACTCTGTGCAGGCCAGTCCGTTCCAGGGATGTTATTGTCGTGTAACCACTCCGCCACAGGCCGTGTAGTACGAACAGTTGCTCGATCGTGTTGAAAGATGCAATCGCCATCCCCGAATTGGTCTTCAACAGAGGGAAGCAAGAAGGTGTTTAAAACATAAACGTAGGCCTGTGCCGTGATAGTTCCAAAATAAAAGGGTGCAAGCCCCCTCCATGAAAAACACGACCACACCATAACACTATTTCGGCCGTGTCCGGATTTTGGTCACATAGTGTACGTCTTCAAACGAGGGCACATTGCCCAAATGCGTCAAAAACTTCACCGAATTTGTCATTTATTTTTGAATGTCATTGCTGACTATTAGCTGCGCATAACATCTATTTTATATACTAAAAGTGTGAAACAATTACCACACAATATTGCATTTTATACCACTTCTTGATTGCACCATTAATTTTCGCACTTATCTATTATGTGTTTATCGCATCGTATGGGACGCCTACAATGTTTGGCCCAACATGAAGATATCTTCCCATAACTTGGACTAGGTACTTTGGGATTTGTTATTGAAATATACTTCCGGAATTCTAAAAGGGATATTTTTTTCATTATAAATTAGTTTCAAACATTCACAAATAGCCCATCATTCCTATGAGAGCCCAATGACATTTGAGGTTCAATTTTGAAATTGCTCCTCTTTTGTTTCGGTTATTTTGTTAAAACCTTAAGTTTGCGGTGGATATCTACGAATGTATGCAGATTTAATGAGGTGACTACTTTCAATTTCTGTGCAGTGTATTCGGATATCAAGTAGTGGTGCTTGCCAACTCGTCCCAAGTTTATACTCTATTTTAAGACATGTTATAAGCTAGTTAGAATCCTTTTCTTATAACTTGAATTCACACCGAATGAATTAAATACAGTTTTCGTTACACCATAATTAGTTCCAATTCATTTCAATTTTTCCATCCTTAATAAAAATCGCAAGACGTACTTCCACTCACTCGTTTCTTGATAGTATTCTTTGTAAAGGTCACCTCTCGGTATGATTACTTTTTATTTAACGTTAAATAAATAAGTTTCTCGAAGCTCCGTATTAGTTCTACGATCAAGGAATAAATAGCAGAAAAATGGGAAATTTATAACATGACTTGGTGGATCAACAGGTTTTAACTGCTCATTTTCCTAAACTGAATTTTTCTGTCGTGCGAAATACAAGCTTTTGCAATATGATTGAAGACACTACAAATGTACTCAGAAACAACATGTACAGTGCAAAGTTTGAACTCTACATTACTGATTTCTCTCCAATAGATTAAATCATAGTACTGAAAGAATGGGGGGATCGTCTCATCTACTATCAAATTTCTTTAAAATTCTTTAAAATCTGAAGGTTACTGTTGAGAAAATCAATTTCTGGGGATATTTTGTTGGTCTTATGAAGATTTATTCCCAAATTACTTGTAATTAACATTAAATATTATTTCCACGTGCCTAAAGTGATTTGTGATCATGGTATTGAAAACAAACCATTTCGTGGACCTATGCACATGCTTTTTGCTGTTGTCGGAATGATGTAACCCGCAGGAATACATGAACCTCTGTTAGAGCCAATGTTTTAACATATTGCTGTATTTTTCCCATTTTTGTTCAAGATTTATTTATTTACGTTAAAAACAATTAAAACTGTGTGACGTGCAATGGGGAGAAGTTAATTTGAAGTTACATTTTTGTCCAAAAGCAAAACAAGGGGCCATAAAAGCATTTGCTCTAGGATCAGGGAAACTGGACGAAAACCTTATTGAGATGGGGTTCATTGGCCCAGAAGCTTAAATACAATACTTGTTACAGGTTCTTTACAATTATATAATCAAAATGGTATATAATACATTAAATGCCATTTTAAAAATTAATATTACTTTCCTTTTGGATGATCGGTATAGTCTCTAATGCTATAGAAACAGTTGTGCAGCAGAAAAGATTTTACTTAGGACTTAAACTTTTGCATCGAATTTAATCGTTTAATGTCATCTGACAATGTGTTGTAAAATAATAATAATTTATTGTATGTGAATTTTTTGTAGTGTGCTGTTGATACTGTCACCTTATGGATATGATTACTACGTCGAGTGTTGTAGTTATAGACAACGGCGTTTGCTAAAAATATATTCCCGCCCTTAAGTCATTTTTGACAAAAACCACAGATTCATACATGAAGAGACAAGGTAATGGTATACTTCCTAGATGAAGAAAAAGAGAATCAAGAATCACGTGTGTGGGATTTACTTATTATTCGTACAATTCGTTTTTGTGATCTAAAAGTCTGGGAACTATAAGATGTATTTCCCCAGAAAATTGTGTCATATCTCAAGCGGGAATGAACATTCGCGAAATATACACAGCGAGCAGTATGAAGGATTACTGAATTTCAATGAATTCTGAAAGTGTAGCACAGAGATCTTAATTTAGTGTTCAATTCATTTAAATGGACGTCCCATGTAAGGTTTGACTGAATTGAACCTAAACATTTTGCTACCTTAACATCAGTCAATGGCACGCCGTTCATTTTCAGTGGAGCGCAGAGCTGTTTATTTGAATGGAAAATGCATTGAAACAGTTTCATTTTCATTTACTATTAATTTGTTATTGCGGAACCAATTTGAAATATCTGCTATTCTACGATTTACGGTTTCTTTATTGCAAAGAATATTCGTATCATCTGCAAAGAGAACTGTTCTTCCGTTTCTAATCGTCAAGGGCATATCGTTTACGTACAGTAGGAAGAGAATAGGGGCTAAAATAGATCCCTGTGGAACTCCACATACAATTGGCAAAGAATCACAAAGATGTGTACATAATGTTCCATTATTCCAGTAAGGTATATCTACTCTCCGAGATCGTTGTTTAAGGTACGAACATAATCTAGACACGACGAATTCCATACGAAGGTAATTTTGAGAGTAAAATGTAATGATCAATGACGTCAAAAGCTGTTGAAAGATTTAAAAATATTCCAATAGGTGCTTCGTTTTGATCCATAGATGAGGCGACATCTTTAAAAAGAAAGTATGGATGTTTCCGTAGATTTTGATTTTCGAAACCCATGTTGGCAATCTGAAAACGCGGCGTGTTTACTAAGAAATGTTTCCATTTTTATGTGAAAGAAAGTCTCTCTAATATATTGGAGAAAAAAGGACACAAGAGAAATTGGTCGATAATTATGAATTTAATTTTTGTTGCCTTTTTGAAAAGCGGCCCAATCTTAGCTGCCTTAAAAATATCTGGAAAAATTCCTGTGCATAAGGATACATTAAATATGTGAGTTAACGGAAGTATAATGACGGCCGTGCAAGCCTTTAACAAACATCCGGAAATTCATCTAAACCGCCCGAATATTTATTTCTTAGTTTACCGATTATTTCCAGAATTTCATGGGAAGAAGTGTCGGAAGCAAACATCGTGCCTAAAATTTGTGGGGAAACGTCTGATGCTGAATTTTGTGACGGAAGACCCTTACTGAGATCGGCAGCAATTCTCGATAAGTATTGGTTAAAGAGGCTAGCTTCTGTTGCCGGATCATTCACATTTATATCGTTATCTTTTAAAACAACACTCTCTACTTGATTTGGTCGGTTTGGTTTTACTATATTTCACATTGCTTTTGTTTTATTATTTGAGTTCAAAACATCCTGATCATGTTGCATGATTTTAGCCTGCCGTATGACTTTTCTTAACAATGTGTATTTTTTAAAGAAGAGTAACCTTGAGATACTTCATGATGCTTAGAAATGAAAGAAAGAATTCGTTTGTTTCTACTTGATATCCTAATCCCTTGTGTTATCCACGTATTGCTTTTCCGTTAAATATTTAATTTCCCCTTTTGAAGAGGAAAGCAAGTTTTAAAATGAAATGTAAGCGTTGAAAAAAAAAAAGAATTGTATTATTCGTTTGTATCAACAATTGTAAACCGCATCCCATGACTCTTGCAGCAAGTAATTGATAAATTATTTTATTTTACTTTTAGTAAATAATCTACTCATACTGTATTACTTATTGTGTCAGTGTTCGCATTTCTTATAATGGTAAGAATTTGTGCATCGTGATCACTGTATCCTAAATCTTTTGTTTCAATTCCATATCGAGTAGTGATTGGTTTTGTTAATCATTATTTGATTGATTGCCTTCTTTGAATTTAGTGTGATCCGTGTAGGTACATTTTTTTGTAATATCTAAAGTGAAGGAATTAATTAAATTGAGAAACTGCTCTCTCTTGCAAGATTCGACCAGAAAATTAATGTTAAAATTCCACATACAACAATGGATTCAAAAGAGCGATTGGTGACTTTCTTTAGTGTTATCTCCAGTTTTTTAAGAACATAATATAATCTACTGCTCTCGTTGTTGCAGGCCTGTAGATGCAAAGTAATAACATTTTTAGCATAGGAAGATATACTACAGATCAACAAAATTTGATTGAGCGAATTACGGATCGTTTGTTGTCTGTAGAATTTTCATCAATGCGTTGCACTGTAATTCACATCTGTATGCAACGTGACATCACAGGCGTGGGCCTTTAGTTCGAAGAGTACGATGCAGAGAAAGGGTAGGCGGGAAAGTGTTTTGCATGTAATTGTAAAGAAAGAACACACTGAATTATAATCATTGTTCGCTTTTATCTGGATCACAATTCGCCGAGGCTGTTCGTCCGTGTAATAGCCCCTGATCACTGACTTCTGTTACCGACTGCCTAAGTAATCAGCATTCTAATTGTCGAGGGTACTATCCTGTAAATGGCAGAAGAGCGGCTACTGTATAACCGAGAAGTTGCTCGCCGAACGACGGACGCTCTTGACTCGCATGAATGTAGATTGTGCGTATGCCGGAGGTGGGAGGGCCCAGAATCCGCCTAGAGTTCATGGTGCATGGGGATGAATGACCAGTTTATGGCGCCTTCCTGTGCACGAGTATGCCACCCGTCATACTCTCCTGCTTTGCGCGTTCTTCCTGCGCGAAGCTCAGAGGTTCATTTCCTGTCATCCCGCCGTCGTCCTTGCGAATTATTCAGCGGAACTCTCTGTGTAATAAGGAGTGGAGCCACAGCACGTATGTTTCTCGTTTGTATATATTCATATATTAAACTGTCGTTCCGCGGATATCTCAGAGAGGTAACAGATTGCTTTATCTTGGAGTTTTGGACCATAAACGTCTGAGAAGACCTGTAGGATTTGTTTTCAACCTAGATTTCTGTCTATTGGAGATTTCATTTATATCTCCGCGATATATGATAGAGTTAATTTTCTTTTCGTTGTCTTATGACTCATAGTGTTTGCGTTGTCCCATTAATGTAGTTGCATTATATTTTCAAGTACAGTAATATACATTATAGTACATTATTTCAAGGACATTGAATTCGTCAATTCGTATCATATCCTTTGTGCATTAAAAATCTTGCTAGATATTGATGTCCAGATTTTGATGTAATTACTTTTTCGGGGTTCCTAATACCGAAAATACGGGTTTATTTTTCTTTCTCCTATCCTCAGTAAATTACTTTATCTTACACGTAATATAGTCCAAATAGACGTACAGACGTTTTGTGGGTCCGTGGTTCCGAAAAGGTTATTTTTAGAGAACATTTGTCTGTGAACAACACTAACGCCAGTACACACACGGCGCGATCGATCCGGGTGATGTCGCCGTTGAATTTTGAAAGGATCTTTTAATTTGTGGGGGTTCCTTTTGTTGTTGTTGCCGTTGTGTTTTTACATGTGATGTGTGTGAATCTTCGTGGACATTTTCCCAATTTTCTCAAAATACGTCTCAGTTTTCTGGATAGAGCTTATATAAGTATGCTTACGTAAGTTGCGCAGTTCTGATTTTCGTAAAAACTCAGAATACAGCAATATCGTTTGCTTAAAGTTAGGGCGGATTATTAACGTTAGAAATAATATATAGTATTTACTTTCTTTAGATTAATAATACTATACTGGATGAAACCGGCTAAATTAAGACTAACACGAGAATGCTGGCAAAGTTGTCGTACCTACAGGGACGGGGGAGCACTCAAAATGACTTTAATATTTTTTCTTATTGATTTACTGTGAGTAACATGAGCATTAAAGCGTGACTTAGAGTATATTTTGGGTTTGTAAAATATTTGCTAGGGATTGAATTCAATATTTATTTACATAGTTTGGGTTCAATTCTTTTCAAACACACTACTTATTTTCTTCATGTCACTACGTTTTCCACGAACAACGTTTCCTTATAACGAATAAGTGTATTCTGGCTTGTTGTTTTACAATAGATCAAAATTGTTACATATAATTTACATATAACTTCCATTTTAGTAAAAATCAACAATCAGTCAATTAAAAATTCAATCATTTTACCGGGATGTACAACTAAGGTTTAAATGTGACTGTGCTGTGTTCTCTGAAACTTCAACAATTACAGAACGATCGAACGAACAATTACAGAATAGCATTGCAAGAAATTTAGTAGCGTCCAAGGGCTTTGGAAACTAGCAATCATTTGATTGCCACTCAGTCGTTGAAGGTAAACGAAGAATAATGAAGCGTTGTCTCGGAACGTAAGTCGACTAAAAATCTATGTCATTAGTTTAAAGCTTACTGAAAATATTAAAAGTTAAGCATTACCCGCAAAATTACATGTGTAAAACTGAATGAAGAGGAACTGAAATTTCAAACACACTCAAAATGTCTGGTTCCGTCGTTCAAGTATTTCAAAGTATCGATTATTGGAAAACAGTGCTATGACAACTTTCAGTAATCTCTGGCGGCGTTGATTTAATGCGATTCGAAAATTGTAAATGATTTCTTTTTTGTAAAAGGTCTATTAAGTGAGGATTATATCCAAAAGTTTTCGTAATCGGGAATTATTCCTGTGAATTATTTCTTGATTAAAAATGTTATTTTATTAAAATATATATTAAAGAAGCTTAATTATTTAGATTTATTATTTCTTTGCATTATATATTGCAATATAATAAATATTTGTATTATATTATTTCTGTGATGATTAATTATGCATAATTATGTCTTGCAAAATATATGGCTATTATAAATGATCGTTCATACATATAAAGTTTAAAAATAAATGTGATAAGTCTTATGAGAATCCTTCAATGAAGCTCCGAAACAGAGATTGTATGTTAATGAAACACGCATTAAGATATAACGCATAGTATGAATCATATGATCTATGAACTTTCACAAAATAACTTACAAGGAGATACAATGGTGTCAACTGTAGTTTCTATATATGTAGCAATCAAAAAGATAGGATCCCGTAATGTCACTCTTGCCAATTGACGGTGGAAGCTTGAGTAAAGACGTGGGCAGCAAATGGATCGGAGGGCGAGGTGGAAGGAGCGTTTTCCCCCGATGAGTGGCAGGGGCGGCGCCGATGCGCGTGCATTTTCGTCGCTGCCGGCCGCAGTGGGTCGCGCGCCGGCCCACGCAGCCCACGCCGCCCCGCGCCGTTGCGAAACGCCCGCTACTCTCTTTACTCTAGCACTCGGTCGCGTCGCCCTGCGCATCGCCCCGTGCCGCCCCACAAGCCATATGCC